>CM077095.1:39236989-39836989 GCA_039513925.1 Platanthera zijinensis | reverse complement strand
ACTATCTGCTGGGGTAGCTCGACTATCTTCTTCGATAGGTCGACTATCTGGATCGTTCGACTATCTGCCCGATAGTTCGACGATCTCCATGCGTCGTTCGACGATCTTCGAAGGTCGTTCGACGTTTTCTGTCTGCCCTTGTATTTTGTATTTATTTATTATATTTAATTAATTAATACATTTTCTGGCACAGTATTTTAAGCTGTATGATAAAATTTCCAGGCATTATTTGCTCTATTCTTTTTGCCTGAGTTCAAATCTTTTTAAGATAAAGTTGTTTGTCTTATTAGCTGTCATTTTAATTTACTTTATCTATTGTCAGCCCTTTATAGCCGTTAGACTGAAAAGTCTTCTTTTGCTATAAAGAGATTATTTCTGATGTGACTTTATTTAGTCCTTCTGTTATTTGTTTTAAGCCTGCAGCTTCTTAGAAAGTGGTTTATTCCCTTTATAGAATGTTTTGCTGCAGAGATATTTCTGTCTTCTTGATATTTACAGCCCAGGTCTCAAGGCTTAGAAGAAGACAAATAATTCAAATGGAAGAGAGCTGTTGCTTGCTGATGATTATATAAAGAACCCTTTGAAGAAGGATTCAAGCTAGTTAACAGAAGCTAATAGCTAACCAGTGTTCTCAAGTTCTCAAGCCTTCATCTAGTTCAAGCTTCCTGCTCTCAGCAATCTCCATCTAACTGAGAAGTGTTAAGATCTTCATCTCTTCTTCACCTGAGTTCTCCTGCTTTCAGGAAGTTCAACTCAGAGTTCCTTTGAAGAAGAAGAAGAAGAAGATAGCTGCTTGAAGAACTTTGATTTTATTATTTACTTTCTTCCTGTAGCTTTTCCTTCAGAACTTTCTGAAGAGTTTCTCTGCACTGAAGCAAGACTTCACCTGGACATTCTTGAGCCAGGGGGAGCCTTGATTCTTTAGAGCATTCTAGCTCAGTGCAAGTTTTTGTGCTTCTCTAATCTATTGTAAAATAGAGAAGACATCTTAACCTTCTTCCCCCTCCTGTACAGGGTTATTACTCCCTTCAAAAGTATCCCTTGGTGGCAGGGCACC
The DNA here is from genome assembly GCA_039513925.1 of Platanthera zijinensis. Lineage (NCBI taxonomy): Eukaryota > Viridiplantae > Streptophyta > Magnoliopsida > Asparagales > Orchidaceae > Platanthera > Platanthera zijinensis. The sequence continues at coordinate 39,835,932 of CM077095.1, read as the reverse complement.
TGATCAAAAACCTGTGCTTGGTTTTTTAGACACCTGATCAAAAGTCTAAAGGGTTTCTGGATCTACCTGAAGCAGATCCTGTTGGTGGCAGGGCACCTGAACAAAAACCTGTAGTGGATTCCTACCAGGGTGGTAGAAGAGTGGACGTACCCAAGTTGTTTGGGGAACCACTATAAATTTCCTTGTGTTGTCTGGATTCCATTGTTTAATTCCTGCATTGTGGCTGTGATTAGATATAACTAGGTTGCTAGTTGCTGATTAGGTTTTTCCAAGCTTAACTGTAACTACAGTTAGCTTGTGTTTGTACACATCACTTGTGTTAGGCTTTAAGGTTAAATCAATATCTATAATCTTTTCATTCCGCACTTCACTCCAAGGGAGTTGGGTAGAATATTAAGTTTTGTCTGTGCAAAATTTGATAACTCTATTCACCCCCCCTCTAGAGTAGTATCTATCCCTTCACTTTCAATAAGCTTGCCTTCCCCCATCTCACACTTCGAGGTGCGGTAGCACCTCCCCCTCTGGCCGAAAATCCGCCAGATCTTAAAGTACTTCAACGAAGTGCCCGCGCAGCTGAACCGAAACGCGATCGCTATGATGGTCGCGTTCTCCTGTCACCTCTGCCACAAGCGAATTGAATTCAACCTCATCGTCTTTCGCAAGCTCTTCACTTACCGTGCGACCAACGATGGGGTCGCATACCTGATGGGCTCACACATCAAGGTTTGCGAGATCACGAACAAAAATCACAACCGGGTATCTAAGATCGTCTTCATCAAGGGCGACCTGGGCAATATACCCTTCTCCCCCCAGCAAAAGAGTGAGGAGGAATATCGGCCTCCAACGCTATCCAGCGATGACGCCGAGCTGCACAAGTTCTTCCTAGAGAAGGACTTTGAGGTCGCCTTCCTTCGAAGGGTCCTCGACTTTCTTACCCCCGTCCTCCTTTGCGAAGGTATGCTCTCTTTTTTCCTTCCTACCGGCTTGCTTGTAATCATCTATTTTCTAACTCAAGTCTTTCTCTGCAGGGGAGAAATCAATTCCCTAGCATCCAGCTCATACGGACTTGAGAGTTAGCTCGGACCCGCTCACGCGCGAACGGGCAACAGCGGCGACCTGGCGAGGCGACCTGGGGTCTTGCGGACCCTCCTCCAGCCGGAAATGACCTGGCCTCAAAGGGTTCGGCTCGCCTCACCGCCCCGCGCCGCCAAAGAAGTTGAAGGCGATGGTGGTATCCTGGGGGGACTACAACAACAACAACAAGTATGGGGGAGACCACAACAACAACAACAAGTTTACATAAGCTCGTCGGAGACCACACAAGAAGGGTCGCCAAAGAGCTCGCTGAATGGCTTGCCGAAGAAGGACCGGGAGGGTGGCAAGCCCTCCACCTCCCCTGCTGTAGTGGTGACTGCGGCCCGAAAGCCAGGCCTGCCGAAGATCCACCCCCTCTTCGGCTTTGGGGGAAATTCAAAAGATCCGGCCGGCGAGCTGATGGTGAGGTAGGATGAGCAGACCCACTGGGTGTCCATCTCATCAGTCCATCCCTCCTGGTCGGGGCATCATCCCACCTCTAGGCATGCTTATGCGCTAAACTTCGGCCTATATTGGTGCGAGGATGTCGAGGCCTAGAAGATCCTGACCCTTCGTCAACTCCGTCGAGAAGGTTTACATGCCCAGATGCGGGCCCTTGAGCTACACCACATGGTGGTCCACCGCGGCTTCAACCTCGACCACCAGCTGTTGAAGGCAGAGCAGGATTGCGACCTCGCCAAGGACAAAGCTGCCAACCTGGTGGGGCGACTACAAGTCACTAAGAACTTCCTCGCAAAAACCGACGGCGGGATGGTAAGCGCCGGCTACCCCCTTCCATTTTTCCTTAGGATTTTTCAAGCATATTTACCTTACCTTGCCCTTCTTCCCAGGATGTCGAAGTAGGGTACAAGCTTCGAGCTCGCACTGCCGAGCTGGAGGCTCATACCGCCGAGTAGGAGGCTCGTGTCACCAAGCAGTAGGCTCATGCCACCGAGCTAGAGAAGGAGATCAATAGCCTGAGGGAGGAGAACAGAGGGCTCAAGGGCGAGCTGATTCGGCAGACTGACATCTTCCTCCCTCAGTCTGGCAGCGAGCTGAGCATTCCTCCCAAATGGCCAAGGGTCTACAGCGATGTCGAAGTCGCCGAGAGGCTGTAGATCAACTCTATCAGCATCGCCGGCTACACCCATGGAGGTGTCGGTGGAGGGATGCGAGGAGATCACAGCGAGGGACCTTGTGCCGAACTTGTTCCAACCAGCCACACCTCCAAGCGAGAAGGAGGAAAGCTTTGAGTCGTTATTCAAGGATGTTAAGGCCTGCATGGATAGGCATGCATCCGGAGGGGAAGGCGAGGAAGATCACCCGTCTGGAGGGGAGGGCGAGAACTGACTCGCATCCCCTTCTCATTTTTGTTTTTCTTCCATTGTAATTCCCCCCCCCCCCCCCGCTTTGTAACATGTACTATTTACTAATGAAAAAGAACTTAGCAAGAATTTGCCTCTTCTTTTTTTTTAATCCACTATGATGTATTCGCCTGCGAGCTGACCTCCTCGTTGGGCGACCTCGCTAGGATAGAGATTGCTGCTAGAATGTATTTGAGTTAGGATTCGTGCCTGCGGAGAGACCTTGGGAGCTCACTGATCCTAGATAACTAGGAGGCGAACCACCTGCCGAACCAAGCTCACGAGTACTATACTCGCCCACAAGTTTCCCTTTTCGTTATCGTCAAGCTAAAATTGTTAAAAAATTATAAAGTAAGATTTTAAGAGAGTGGAAATGTACTATCGAGGATCACCTCGTCTCGCCATCCTCAGTGGAAGCCGAGATCTTTGCTCTCCGCCCTCTCATCTTGTCATGATATGATGTTACCTCCAGGGTAATAGGCCCAGACGCCTTGCCGAGCTAGTCTCGTAAGTGCTCAGCTCGTCAGTGGCAGCTCTTCCTCTTTTAGGCTGCCCACAGTAGCCTCGGCCATCTCGCCCAGGGGTGGCTGGATCCAACCCTTAATCACCTTTTCATTCTGTCTTTGAAGTCCAACTAGTTGTTTCCTGAATTTAGATGTAGCCCTGTCCACCGAGAATCTCAATCTTGTCAGCTAGGTGAGAGCCTGACAATGGGTGTGGAGCATCAACCAGCCTCAACCCTCCAGGGTCATAACGATATCACTCGAGAATCCCAGCCATGCCAGCTAAGTGGAGCCTGGCAGCGGGAGCATCTCAGGACCTAACCCAGAGCGAGAAAACTTTTCATCACTTATCCTCTGGGCACTACCACCGGCTCAAACAGCTATGTGAGAGCCTGACAGTAGGTGTTGAGCATCAATCGGCCTCAGCCCTCTGGGGTCATAACGACGTCACTCGAGGATACAGGCCCTGCCAGCTAGGTGGGAGCCTGGCAGTGGTAGCATCTCGGGACCTAACCCCAGAGCGAGAAAACTTGTCATCACTTACTCTTCAGGCGCTACTGGCCCAATGACCTAGGTGGGATCCTGATGGTGGGTGTTGAGCATCAACCGGCCTCAGCCCTCCAAGGTTATAATGACGTTACTCGAGGATCCTGGCCCTGGAAGCTAGGTTGGAGCCTGGCAGCGGGAGCATCTCAGGACCTAACCCCACAGCAAGAAAACTTGTAATCAGTTATCCTCCGAGCGCTACCACCGACCCAATTAGCTATGTAAGACCCCCTTTTTTATTTTTAAACCACAGTGGTCTTAGGCCTAGAACCGCCGCTTTGCGGTGACACCTTCACGCCCCGGAAGGTCGTCACTACAAAACGCCGATCCTGCCGGCCAAATCGATTATAGAAAAGCAGCAAAATAGTAAAAGACATGTCCACAAAAATCACATATATAGTAAATAATCTCCACGAAGGGAGAGTACACAGAAATAATAAAGGTACTGAATATAGGGCTAAAGCCTAGTACATCAATATCCCCACTACATATCACTCAGCGCGGAAGCAAAACTAAACATCTACTAACGATCGGGACTCACAGTCCCAACTATCTTAACTCTGGTGCTAGACTGTCCCATCTCCAAGCATGCCGACCTCCGGGGCTACTCCTCAATACTGGGTTTCACGGTCCCCTAAAATGATGTGGTTCGAAAACCGTTAGTCAAAAAGACTAAGTCCTATCATCCCCCACCCCTTCCCCCATGGCTCCTAGGCACCGAGCGGGGAGGAGGAAAGGGAGAGGTAATGAAGGAGGAGAATAACAAATTAACAGGTGATGGCGAAACTAATCTAACAGTTCTAAGAGTATATGTGACAGTAACGAAAGTATGAAAGACTGAACATATAACAAGTAACCTTAACTTATATGAAAACACATAAGCTAAGGGATCTTTTGCAAAACTCCTATCATATAAAAAGTCTCATACCAATTTATACGATAGGGTGTCAGTTTTCTAGCAAGCATGTATACATCTATAGAGTAAAAACCTTAACTTATAAGCACGCTCACGAGAGCTTATTAACTAAGGGGTCATTTTGCAGGGCCTATTGTATAAAGCGTCCCATACCACATTATACAATAGGTGTCAAGGGTTATATGCAATGAAGATGTTATGATATGCAAATATGTTATGATGTGATCATGCAAAGGTAACTCAACCACCCGACTCTGTGTACACAAACCTTTAGTTCCCCCTTTTTGGAGCCTAACCTCCCAGGATACCTTCGTAGTGGCAAATAGAAGTGGTGGGTTGGGCCTCGCCCACCTCTAAACTGGTAATTACACTACCAGTCAGAACTATCGTATGCCTCTACGTTGGTGCACTAAGCGGAGCTCCTGCGTACTTTTGTCGGCTAGCGCACCGGTCTTAATTTGACGAAGTGCAAAACCACACTTGCCGAGTCAACGTATTGGCATTGGTGCATCGACCCTCCACCACTGACGACCCACCACCTTATATTCTATACACATGCAAACTTGTTGTACCAACCACCGAGCGAAATCTCCCGGACTAACCCGTCCGTCTCAAATGACAACCGAGCCAAAGTTCGTCGGGCCATCCTGTCCATCACCAAAACAACCGATCCCACTGCCCATGTGACCAAACCTAACATCCCGAGACATCGAGGTGAGTGAAATTGAATCCTAATTATACTATTTACTCTTGCAGTTTATTTTTCCTACAGTTTAGGTTAGCCTAGGACTGCCCCCGGCAAACCCCGTGAAGGGCTCTCAAAGGGCACTAGGAACTACGATGGGCTGAAGCACAAAGCTCCCGTTCACAAGGAACTTATTATTATTAGTTAATACCCGATTCCCAATCCCTTTAGAATTGGACTAGTTCTAACCCTAATGTGTTTTGACTCTGTCTCTCCCATCATAGGATAGACGATCTTTCGTCGATCCCGAGTACCGCCTAAACTTAGAATACTCTACAACCTACGCTTCCCAACTTCAATGGTATACTCCAATCAACTTACCAAAATCAGAAAACCACACTCCCATCTCCCTACGACCATTCCCCATGTTAACACGATTTTCGCAGTTTTACTAAATGCATACCATCTTATGCTATATGATGTGCATGATAGGTGGTACACTAAATCCTCATCCAAACAATCTAATATAATTAATGGAGGCCTATCATAACACTTATAGACTAAATCCAGAAACTTGGAATTTTCCTAATTTGTCTGACATTTTATTTATTTCTCCTAAAAATCCAAATGCCCCAGTTTGAATATGAAGTGGCCCTTACAGTCATGTAAAATGCGCAATAAACTTTAAGATAAATACTAGGCAGCTATTTAATAGTAAATTCAAGTCTCCCAATATTTTACCAGGTTTAAACCTCTGATCCATAATTTTAAATATAATCACATAGATAATAGTTAAAGAAGTAAGTATTGTAAATAAGCTTCCAAAAATTATAAGAAAATTCAAGCATGACTAATATGCCCTAAAACAGTCCTGGCCAAGTTTCCAAACTTCTCAGTGAATAAAGAACTCTAATTTTAATTTAGAACAATAATACTCTTTCTTAAATTAATGAAACAACTACTGAAAATATTCATCTAAAAACTATGATAATATTTCCTCAAGTGCATGTTGACCTAAGAACACTTTTGCATTAGCTTCACAATTTTTAATCAATCATTGAGCTCTGAATCCATTTTTGAATATAATTGCATTTTTAAAAGTTTGTGAAGAAAGTACTGGAAATATACATCTAAAAATTATAATAAAATTCAAGTATGAGTATATTAACCTAAAATACACTCTGCCCAATTTTCATAATTTAGTATTAAACAGTGTGATCATAATAAACAAAAGACTATCAAGGGCAAATCCATGTATTATAAAGGAGGTATTAATTGTGTTGTTCTAAAATTATCAATAAAATCACCAGACGCTCTTATTAACCCTATGACCATACTACCCAAGTTTCATAATTTTTCCTAAAGTTTTGATAGCCTATCATACCATCATAATATTTGTGACCTAAACTAGGGTTAGGGTTTTGAGGGGTTAAACTATCTCTAAATCCACTAAAATTTCCACCAGAGGACATTAACCACCATGGGGTCCTTTCCACTAAATTTCAAGTCCATACAAGGGCATTTGACCCAATGCCATTCTCAAACCCCCAAAGTCCAAACTTGGGGTTTGAACTTGGGTCCTAGGTTAATTCTACCCTAAACCATCCCATAATCCATATGACGGTGTTAAATGCCATATCAAACCAGTGACCCAAATGTCGGCCTCTGTTGAGGTGATTTGGCCACCCAAACCCACATGGTGCACTTTTGACCTAAACACCCCTTATAGGGCAAAACTAGGGTTTACTCATTTCCCAACCAAATCAACTCAAAATTAGGTGAAAATTTCTACAAAACCTCATGATGACCCCAAGAATCGCTCACCGACAATTGGGAGGGTTTGGAGGTCATTAGGTCTCTTAATTAATTTACCCTATGATTATTAAATAATTTCTAAAACTATAGGAAAATTATCACCAAAAAATCCCATTTTTGGACAAGACCTAGGTATAGGTTAGAATGACTCACTATCCAAATTTCAGGTCATTTGGACTTGTGGTGAAGTGGGGGCAGACATTTTAATCTCTGTCTAGTCCTAGGTATAGCCCTCACCAAAATGATTATTGTGGTCAAACCACTTACCCAAATTGGTTGAAATTAATTTTAAAATAAATTACACTTTCAGATCTACAAATTTAATGTTGACAACTTTCTCTGTAGAAGCCTCTAAGTATTTTTAAACTAATTTCCAAAGTGACTGATTATATGTAACAGAATTCATTTAATAAAATATAAATATAATGATCCTACACGGATCTTGACGCAAGATCCGACGATTCCGGCATTTCTTCTTCCTTCAGTGGACAGGTAGGATTGACCCGACTTAGAGCTTCTTCCAGCCGCCACCGTCGGCCACCCGGCCACCTCCCTGGCCGGCCACCTCGCTGGCCGGCCACTACCACCATAACCTCTGTCGAGGTGGTGGCTATCGCCAGGCGGCGGCACAGCCCTCGGAGGGGCCTTTTTCGGCGATCCTGACAATCTCAATTTTCTCCAAAAACCAGGAAAAATCGATCATCTGATCGGCTCAATTGAGCCCGAAACTTGACCCTAATTAGTCCTACGATCTACCCATAGAAGAAGAAGGGGAGAACCTTATTGGAGGCTTGAAGTTGCGTCGATCGCCGGGTTATAATTTGCGGTGGTGGCGCCTCTCAGGTTCTGCAACAACACAGTGAAGTAACTCGAAATTGCTGGGGCAAGGGTCAAAACGACTCCTTGGTGCCCAGTGAAGCTTTTAAAACCATAAAATGGGGGAGGAGGGTAATCATGGCATCAATGCCATTAATGGACTTGTAAGCTTCCTCCCGGCCATGGTGGTTCAGTGCATCCAGTCTGTGGGAAAGCCTGGAAAAGCTCTTGATCTTTTCAAAGCTGTTAGGGGAGGTGAACCAAGCAAAGAAGAATGGCCCTTGGCTTCCCTATACCATGAATAGCCTTTACTCATTTTCTCTCTCCTCCATTAAAGAAAAATTGAAGCTTTCTCTCTCCTACCCCTCATGGACGAATTTTTCATCGCACTAGCCTAATTTCAGCCCACTAATTCCTAATATTAAATAATTAAGAGGTGGTTAGCCCAAGTGAATAGGGCTTGAGCTTGGGTTAGCCCATTTGAGCTAAGTTTGACCTAACCTAGACTAGGGTTGACCTTGGTCAATTTGACCTTTTGTGTCACCATCAATGGGTCCTTGGTGACCCATTGGCCTCCCCTAGGGTCTAGGCAGGGTTGGGTAGGGTTATATTGGCACTTGGGGGGTCACTTGACCCCTTATAAAGGGCACTTTGACCACTTTAGGTTTTGAGTTGACCCCAATAGGTCCTTGGTGACCCCTTGGCTTGCCTTAAGGACTAGGAGGGGTTATGTAGGGTTATCCTGCACACTGAAGGCCACTTGCCCATTAGTTAGGGCACTTTGACCACTTTAGGGCTAGGGTTGACTTGGGTCAACTCAGGCTCTAAGGTTGACCCTAATGGATCTTTGGTGACCCATTAACCCCACTTTAGGTCTAGGGATACCTTGGTAGGGTTGGTTGGGTTCATTAGTGGCACATTGCCCTTAGCTAGGGCAGCTTGACCTATTTAGGCCTAGGATAGTCCTAGGTCAACTTGGCCACCCTGGGTTGACTCCAATGGACCCTTAGAGCCTTTCAATAAATTGGTGAAGTCATGGTGGGGTCTTGGATTCTCATAAACATCCTAAACTTGGGTTTAGGAATTTACTATTTGCAGACCATAATGATCTCACCTATATTCTTAGGTCCACTTGGTCTTCTTGGGCTTCTAGAGTTTTGTCATGACCTAGTCATGACAAAACCACTCCTAGGGGGTCTAGTTGCCTGAGAGATGTTACAATTCCCAATACATAAACAAAAAATTTCGTCCACGAAATTCTAGTTAAGCCTATGGGGTTTCAAGTACGAAAAGTAAATTGTAACATCCCGAGAGGTTATGAGGAATACTTGACTGAAAAGCTCTGGATACCTTTGTTGTATCAGATCCTGCGGCTCCAAGGTGTGCTCCTCCTGACCGTGATTCTTCCACAGGACCTTGACCAACAGAACCTTCTTGCAGCGCAAGACTTGTATCCCCTTTTCGTCAATCCGGACCGGCTCCAGGTGAACTGACTGATCAGATGCTACCGGCCCATCCGTGGTCATAATCTACTGCTTCAGGCGTAGTAGAGCGCTCCTAAGAGAGAATACGTGGAATACATCATGCAGACCCGCCAGATTCGGTGGCAGCTCCAGCCTGTATGCTAAGGGACCGATCCTCTCCAGAATCCTGTAAGGCCCCATATATCTCGGGTTGAGCTTCTTCTTCCGACCACACACCCGTGAAACTACATGCATTGGTCGGATCTTCAAGAATACCCAGTCCCCCACCTGAAACTCCACCTGACAATGTCGAGCATTGTAATACTTAGCCTGTCTGCTTTGAGCTTCTAACATCCTGTCCCGTATCAGCCTCACCTGAGCTTCGGTGTCCTCAACAAACTTCGAGCCCAAAATTTCTAGATCCTCATCCTGTATCCATGACAGCGGAGTCCTACACCTTCGTCCCTATAGGGCCTCATAAGGAGCCATCCCTATACTGGACTGGTAGCTGTTATTATATGAGAACTCAACTAGTAGCAACAACTTCTCCTAAGGCTCTTCGCAATTTAGAATATATAATCGTAGTAGATCTTCCAAGGTCTGATTGGTGCATTCTGTCTGCCTGTCAGTCTGGGGATGAAAAGCTGTACTGAATGTCAGCCGAGTGCCCAAGAAAGTCTTCACTGATCTCCACTCCCTGGATGTAAACCGTCAATCCCAATCCGATACGATTGTCCTTGGTACGCCATGATAACGGACGAACTGCTCCACGAATTTCCGAACCAGCACACCAACCGAGTCTTCCTTCCTGATCGGGATAAATCTGGCTACCTTCGTCAGTCGGCCGACGATTACCCAGATCGAATCGTTTCTCGTCCGCGATCGGGGAAGGCCATGTATGAAGTCCATCGCAATATCCTTGAATTTCCACACCGGCGTTGGGAGTGGCTGCAATAATCCTGCGGGGTTTTTACACTCTGCCTTCACCAGCTGGCATGTCTCGCAGTGGGTCACGAAGTAGGTGATATCCTTCTTCATTCCTTGCCAGTACATGGTCTTCTTCAGATCTGCAGTCATCTTCGAAACTCCCGGGTGTACCGAATACCGGCTACAGTGGGCCTCCGTCATAATATCCTCCCGAACCTGGCCTCCCTCTAGTATATAAACCCGTCCTCTGAAGCATACCAGGTCATACCTTAGTATGTAATCCCCAGCAGTACCTGCCTCCAAGGCCCAGAATATCGGCTCCAGCTTGGCGTCCTACCTCTGCCCATCTCTGACTCGGTCTTGAATGTAATCTATGGCGCTCATCGCGGCTAAATAATCCTCATAAAGCTCGGGGTCATCAGACGATACCAGTGTGATGTACATATCCTCTAATCCCTACACCAACTCCATGGTCATAATCTGGGGCTCCGCTCCGGAGGTGGCAGCTCTCCGACTCAGTGCATCGGCTACAACATTCACCTTCCCTGGGTGGTAGTGCATCTCGTACTAGTAATCTACTAGAAACTCCACCCATCGCCTCTTCCTGATATTCAGCTCCTGCGTGTCCACATACTTCAAATTTTTTTGATCGGAGTATATGTCGCAGTGGACACCGTACAGATAGTACCGCCAGACTTTCAGAGAAAACACGACCGCTCTCATCTCTAAGTCATGAATAGGGTAGTTCTTCTTATGCTTCTTCAGATGGTGGGAAGAATAAGCAATCATGTGGCCTTTCTGCATCAGCACCGCACCCATGCCCTGGTAGGAAGCGTCGGTATAGACCTGGAATCCATCTCTCCCCGAAGGAAGGGCAAGAATAAGACCTGAGGTGAGTCGATCCTTCATCTCCTGGAAAGTCATCTCACACTGCAGGGTCCAGACAAAAGGCATATCCTTCCTCGTCAGGGATGTGAGTTGGAGGGAAATACGAGAGAAACCCTCCACGAACATCCGATAATAACCGGCAAGTCCTAGAAAACTCCGCATGTTTGTGGTCGCCTTCAGCTACAGCCAATCCCGAACTGCCTGAATCTTGGCCGGGTCCACTACCAACCAAGATCCACTGATAATATGGCCTAGAAAGGCCACCTCCTTCAACCAGAACTGGCATTTGCTGAACTTCGCATAAAGTTTGTGCTCCCGTAGTCTCTCTAGAGTCTGTGTCAGATGTCGTGTGTGCTCCTCCTCCGTCCTCAAGTAGATGAGGATGTCGTCAATAAACAAAATGACGAACACATCCAGATAAGCCTCGAACACCCGGTTCATGATGCTCATGAACGCCGACGGTGCATTCGTGAGCCCAAAGGGCATCACGGTAAACTCGAATAACCCATATCTGCTACTAAAGGCAGTCTTCGGAATGTCCTCCTCCCAAATTCGCAGCTGGTAGTAGCCCAACCTCAAATCCAGTTTCGAGAAGAAATGCACCCCCTGCAGCTGGTCAAATAGCTCATCTATCCTTGGAAGTGGATAGGTATTCTGGACTATCATTCTGTTCAGTGCTTGGTAGTCGATTCATAATCTGAGTGTCCCGTCCTTCTTCTTATCGAACAGCACCGGGACTCCCCATGGTTAAGAGCTCGGCCGGAAAAATCCGGCTTCCACTAACTCCTGCAGCTGGCTTCGAAACTCCGTCAACTCCTTCAAAGCCATCCAGTAAGGAGCTCTGGATGCCATCTTAGCCCTCGACACAAGCTGTATCTGGAAGTCCTGCTCTCGGTACGGGGGTAGCCCTGGCAGCTTCTATGGGAATACGTCTGCAAAATCCCGTACCACCGGGATACCAGAGATGGAATCCTTAGCCTCGGCCATTTCAAATAGCACCTCATAGACTTCCTCTCCCTGTAAGTGGGCCTTGACGTCCTGCACGGATGATAACAAGAGAGGGGGAATAGGTCTAATACCTTCGATGACGACATAGGAATCCACATGCCTTACGGTGATCCTCTTTAACAGGTAGTCGATCTGAGCATGGTTCTAATGCAACCATGTCATGCCCAGGATCATATCGTAGGCTGGCATCCTTAGGATCATTGGTGGTGCTTCGAATGCCTTTCCGCCGATATCCACCTCCATGTTGCAGTGGGCAGAGGTGAATAGCTCTGATCCGTCGGGTAGTCATATCCTCATCATCAAGCCTGTGAATCGTTCCATGCCTTCCAACCCTTCCACGAAGGCCTCCGACACGAATGAGTGTGAAGCACCCGTATCGAATAACGTATAAGCAGGTTTGCCGTTGATGAAGACTATGCCTGGGGTAGTAAAATATCCTAGAAGTCTAGTTATGGTTTTCCTACTTATTCTATCAATTCTAAATTCATGAGTCTAGCTTTTTAGGAAAGAAAATAACTTAAAATTATTGGCGTACCTGTTATCACTTGCTCCAAATTCCGAGGTTGAGCCAGATCCAGTGCATACACTTGCTCCCTCTCCTTCGTGCGGTCTCCTCCCTAGTATCCACGTCCTCGGCCTCCAAAATACTGAGCAGGCGGGGCAACCTGTGGTGCTAGTAGGGGTGCCCCCCTCATGGGGCAGTTTCTCAGGATAAGTCCTACCTGATGACAGTTGAAGCACTCTGGCAAGGGATATGCCATAACCCAAGGTCTCTGCATCTCCCGTATCTGGAGAGATTGAGGAGCCAATACCACTGGCTCCCTCGGTTCCTGCCTCACCTCCTCACTAGGCCGGTCCTCTGCCCTTCTCCCATCTCTCCCATCAGCAAAGCGGCCCATCGCTGATCATTTCTGGCTCCCCGGCCCTGATCCTTAGTTGGTCGCTTCCGGCCTCAAGTAGTGTGCCAATCTGCCTCAATCCTCATCGCCATCTCCAATATCCGAGGAATAGGCCCGTCGGATACGAACAGTAGAGCCTCTCTCAGATCCTCTCACAGGCCCTTATATAACCTCTTGGTGTATCCTGCCTCATCAAACTTATAAGAATCCACAAACCGGGTTAGATGATTGAACTCCCGGTGGTACTCCACCACTACCTTATTGCCTCGCCTCAACTATAGAAATCTTTCTTCTAGCTCATCTTTGGCTGATTGCGGAACAAAATGCTCCAACAGTGTGGCCCTGAACTCCTCCCAAGAAATCTCTGCAACCTCTCTATCAGCAAATGTCATGTCCAGTAGTGTCTTCAACCATCTCTTTGCATGGGTATCCAAGTAAGAGACAACCAAAGTCACCCTCTCCTCCCAAGGGCACCGTATCCTGGTCAGCATCTCATACATGATGTCTAGCCACTCCTCCATCCGAACATCTGACTCTATCCCCAAGTAAGACGGGTGAGAACGTCCTCGAAAGATACTCAACCAATTGGCCCCCGGGTTTGGTTATGGGGAAGGAACCTGCTGGGCCCTGAAAGCCTCCAGTATGGCTGTCAGAGTCTGCCCCATCTCCGACTGTAGGAACGGAGTGGGGACCGAGGTAGGTGGTGTAATATTCGGAGTCTGCTAGACTCTGCCCTGTGGTGTGGGATGTGTTGGGGGCTGCGTAACAAAAGTCATTTATAAGTAATCGACTCAAACCTAATTAAAAGTGGACAATTTTCATGTGATCCCCCATATAGGAACACTACTGCTTTTGCTGCTTAGTTTGTCCCCAAACTAAACTCGTGCGGGGGTTACCCAGGGATTGTGGACTGCTACTTTTTGATCGAGGTTCCCTCTGATACCACTTATAAGACCTTCTTTTTTTTCTTTTTAAACCACCGGGGTCTTAGGCCCAGAACTGCCGCTTTGCGGTGACACCTTCATGCCCGGGAAGGTTGCCATTACAAAATGTCGATCCTGTCAGCCAAATCGATCACAGAAAAGAAGCAAAATAGTAAAATACATGTCCACAGAAATCACATATATAGTAAATAATCTCCTCGAAGGGAGAGTCCACAGAAATAATAAAGGTACTGAATATATGGCTCAAGCCCGGTACATCAATATCCTCACAACATATCACTCAGCGCGGAAGCAAAACTAAACATCTACTAACGATCGGGACTCACAGTCCCAGCTATCTGAACTCCGGTGCTAGACTATCCCATCTCCAAGCGTGCCGACCTCCAGGGTTGCTCCTCCATGATAGGCTCTATGGTCCCCTAAAATGATGTGGTTCGAAAACTGTTAGTCTAAAAGACTAAGTCCTATCATCCCCCACCCCTTCCCCCATGGCTCCTAGGCACCGAGCGGGGAAGAGGAATGGGATAGGTAATGATGGTAGTGAATAACAAATTAACAGGTGACGGCAGAACTAATCTAACAGTTCTAAGAGTATATGTGACAGTGACTAAAGTATGAAAGACTGAACATATAACAAGTAACCTTAACTTATATGAAAACACATAAGCTAAGGGATCTTTTACAATGCTCCTATTGTATAAAAAGTTGCATACCAATTTATACGATAGGGTGTTGGTTTTCTAGCAAGCATGTATACATCTATAAAGTAAAAAACCTTAGCTTATAAGCACGCTCACGCGAGCTTATAAACCAAGGGGTTGTTTTGCAGGGCCTGTTGTATAAAGCATCCCATACCACTTTATACAATATATTTCAAGGGTTATATGCAATGATAATGCTATGACATGCAAATATGCTATGATGTGATCATGCAAGTACAACTCACCCACCCGACTCTGTGTACACAGACCTTTAGTTCCCCCTTTCTATAGCCTAACCTCACAGGATAACTCCGTAGTGGTAAACGGAAGCGGTGGGTTAGGACTCGCCCAACTCTAAATAAGTAATTGCACTACCAGTCAGACATATCGTACTCCTCGATGTCGGTGCACTAAGCAGAGCTCCTGCGTACTTTTCCAACTAGCGCACCCGGCTTAATTTGATGAAGTGCAAAACTACACTTTCCAAGTCAATATATTGGTGTCGGTGCATCGACCCTCCAACACCGAATACCCACCACCTTATATTCTTTGCAAATGCAAACTTGATGTACCAACCACCGAGCCAAAGCTCCCCGGACTAACCCGTCTGTCTCAAACGACAACTAGGCCAAAGCTCGTCGGGCCATCCTACCCATCACCAAAACCACCGAGCCTACTGCCCGTGTGACCCAACCTAACATCCTGAGACATCGAGGTGAGTGAAAGTGAATCCTATTTATACTAGTTACTCTTGCAGTTTATTTTGCCTACAGTTTAGGTTAGCCCTGGACTGCCCCCGGCATACCCCGTGAAGGGCTCTCAAAGGGCACTAGGAACTACGATGGGCTGAATCACAAAGCTCCCTTTCACAAGGCACTTATTATTATTGGTTAATACCTGATTCCCGATCCACTTAGAATTACCCTGGTTCTAACCATAATGTGTTTTGCCTCTGTCTCTCCCTTTACAGGATAGACGATCTTTCGTTGATCCGGAGTACCGCCTAAACTTAGACAACTCTACAACCTACTCTTCCCATCCACTTACCAAAATCAGTAAACCACAATCCCATCTCCCTACGACCATTCCCCATGTTAACACGCTTTCCGTAGTTTTACTAAATGTAGACCATCTCATGCTATATGACGTGCATGATAGGAGGTACACTAAATCCTCATCCAAACAACCTAATATAATTAATGGAGACCTATCATAACACTTATAGACTAAATTCAGAAACTTGGAATTTTCATAATTTATCTGACATTTTATTTATTTCTCCTAAAAATCCAAATGCCCTATTTTGAATATGAAGTGGCCCTTACAGTCATGCAAAATGCTCCATAAAATTTAAGATAAATACTAGATAGTTATTTAACAGTAAATTCAAGTCTTCCAGTTTTTTACCAAGTTTAAACATCTGATCCATAATTTTAAATATAATCACATAGATAACAGTTAAAGAAGTAAGTATTGTAAATAAGCTTCCAAAAATTATAAGAAAATTCAAGCATGACTAATATGCCCTAAAAACACTCCTGACCAAGTTTCCAAAATTCTCAGTGAATAATGAGCTCTAATTTTAATTTAGAATAATAATCCTCTTTGTTAAATTAATGAAACTACTGAAAATATTCATCTAAAAACTATGATAAAATGGCCTCATGTGCATATTGTCCTAAGTACACTTTTGTATGTTCTTCACAATTTTAAATCAATCATTGAGTTCTGAATCTATTTTTTAATATAATTGCATTTTTAAAGGCTTGTGAAGAAAGTATTGGAAAGATACATCTAAAAATTATAATAAAATTCAAGAATGAGTATATTGACCTAAAATACCCTCTGCCCAATTTTCATAACTTTTTATTAAACAGTGTGATCATAATAAACAAAAGACTATCAAGGGAAATTCCATATATTATAAAGGAGGTACAAATTGTATTATTCCAAAATTACGAATAAAATCACCAGAGGCTCTTATTAACCCTATGATTATACTACCCAAATTTCATAATTTTTCCTAAAGTTTTGATAGCATATCATACCATTATAAAATTTGTGACCTAAACTAGGGTAAGGGTTTCTAGGGGTTAAAATATCTCTAAATCAACTATAATTTCCACCAAAGGACTTTAACAACCATAGGGTCCTTTCCACTAAATTTCAAGTCCATACAAGTGCATTTGACCCCATGCCCTTCTCAAACCGCCAAAGTCCAAACTTTGGGTTTGAACTTGGGTCCTAGGGCAATTCTACCCCAAACCTCCCCCATAATCCATATGAGGGTGTTGAATGCCATATCAAACCAGTGACCCAATTCTCAGCCTTTGTTGAGGTGATTTGGCCGCCCAAACCCATATGGTGCACTTTTGACCTAAACACCCCTTATAGGGCAAAATTAGGGTTTACTAATTTTCCAACCAAATCAACTCAAAATTAGGTGAAAATTTCTAAAGAACCTCATGATGACCCCAAGGACCACTCAACAAAAATTGGGAGGGTTTGGAGATCATTAAGTTTCTTAATTAATTTACCCTAGGATTATTAAATAATTTCTAAAACTATAGAAAAATTATCCCCAAAAATTTCCATTTTTGGACAAGACCTAGGTATAGGTTAGAATGACTCACTATCCAAATTTCAGGTCATTTGGACTTATGGTGAAGTGGGAGCACACATTTTAATCTCTGTCTTATCCTAGGTATAGCCCGCACCAAAATGAGTGTTGTGGTCAAACCACTTACCCAAATTGGTTGAAATTAATTTTAAAATAAAGTAGACTCTCTGATATACAAATTTCATGTTGACAACTTTCTCTGTAGAAGACTCTAAGTATTTTTAAACTAATTTCCAAAGTGACTGATTATATGTGACATAATTCATTTAAATAAAATATAAATATAATGATCCTGCACAGATCTTGACGCAAGATCCGACGGTTCCGGCATTTCTTCTTCCTCCAGTCAACAGGTAGGATTGACCTGACCTGGAGATTCTTCCAACCGCCACCGTCGGCCACCCGGCCACCTCCCTGGCCGGCCACCGCCACCACCACCTCCGTCGAGGTGGTGGCTATCGCTAGGCGGCGGCACAGCCGCCGGAGGGGGGTTTTCCGGCGATCTCGACAATCTCAATTTTATCCAAAAACCAGGAAAAATCGATCTTCTGATCGGCTCAATTGAGCCCGAAATTTGACCTTAATTAGTCCTACGATCAACCCATGGAAGAAGGAGAAGGGGAGGACCTTATTGGAGGCTTTAAGTCGCGTCGATCGCCGGGTTGCCATTTGCGGTGGTTGCGCCGCTCGGTTTCTACAACAACACAGTGAAGTAACTCGAAATCACCGGGGCAAGGGTGGATACGACTCCTTGGTGCACAGTGAAGCTTTTAAAACCATAAAATGGGGGAGGAGGGTAGTCATGGCATTAATGCCATTAATGGCCTTGTAAGCATCCACTCAGCCTTGGTGGTTCAGTGCATCCAGTCAGTGGGAAAGTCTGGAAAAGCACTTGATCTTCTCAGAGCTGTTAGGGGAGGTGAACCAAGCAAAGAAGAATGGCCCTTGGCTTCCCTATGCCATGAATGGCCTTTACTCATTTTCTCTCTCCTCCATTAAAGAGGAATTGAAGCTTTCTCTCTCCTGCCCCTCATGGCCAAATTTTTTCATCACACTAGACTAATTTCAGCCCACTAATTCCTAATATTAAATGATTAAGAGTTGGTTAGCCCAAGTTAATAGGGCTTGAGCTTGGGTTAGCCCATTTGAGCTAAGTTTGACCTAACCTAGACTAGGGTTGACCTTAGTCAATTTGACCTTTTGTGTCACCATCAATGGGTCCTTGGTGACTCATTGGCCTCCCCTAGGGTCTAGGTAGGGTTGGGTAGGGTTATATTGGCACTTGGGGGGTCACTTGACCCTTAGGAAGGGCACTTTGACCACTTTAGGGTTTGAGTTGAATTTGGTCAACATGACCATTTGAATTGACCCCAAGAGGTCCTTGGTGACCCCTTAGCTTCCCTTAAGGCCTAGGAAGGGTTTATGTAGGGCTATCCTGCATACTAAAGGCCACTTGCCCCTTAGTTAGGGCACTTTGACCACTTTAGGGCTAGGTTTGACTTGGGTCAACTCGGGCTCTAAGGTTGACCCCAATGGATCTTTGGTGACCCATTGACCCCACTTTAGGTCTAGGGAGACCTTGGGAGGGTTGGTTGGGCTCATTAGGGGCACATTGCCCTTAGCTAGGGCATCTTGCCCTATTTAGGCCTAGGATGGTCTGAGGTCAACTTGGCCACCCTGGGTTCACTCCAATGGACCCTTAGGGGCTTTCAATAGATTGGTGAGGACATGGTTGGGTCTTGGAGTCTCATGATCATCCTAAACTAGGGTTTAGGAATCTAGTATTTGCAGACCATAATGATCTCACTTATATTCTTAGGTCCATTTGGTCTTCTTGGGCTTCTAGGGTTTTGTCATGACCTAGTCATAACAAAACCACTCCTAGGAGTCTAGTTGCCTGAGTGATTTTACAAGCACTACTAGAAAACAGACTTTTGGCCAGGGCAAATTGCCCTAGCAAAAAGTCCAAAATCGTGGCTAAAAAGCTTTAGCCACGGTCTAGCCACGGGAAAAATCTGTGGCTAAAGTCCGCATGGCTAAAACGTTTAAGCCACAGATTGGCCGTAACAAAGTGTATTAGCCACGGGAAAAAACTATCGCGGCTAATATCTTGACTTTTAGCCATAGTTTTAATCCCTGGCTAAAAGTGAACTCATCATTTTTTTAAAACTATTTGTCACAGTTACAAGCCGTGGCAAATACTAATTTATGTTTTTTTTAAAACACATTCAAAATACTGTAATGCTAGACATGTGCTCCCCTCATTGTAATATAGTACTGCAACAAGATCTATTGACATATAAATTATGAAAAAAGAAGCATCACACAAATTAGTGAATCTCAAAAGATCATGAATCCTTTCACATTGCAAACAATTTAAACTATACATAAAAAATTGCTTAATAATCACAACCAAAGGAATAAAACATTTGCTTAATAATCACAAAAAAGAATTTGAAATTTTTGTTCCTCACTAAACCCAAAAATCCATAATGAAAATACATAATGAACAAGTTGGTCCTCACTAAGCCCAGATAAACTAGCTATTATTGGGAACCGACCAACAAATTCAAGAATGAGGCCGTATTCTATAACATCTCCACTTTCTACCTGCAAAAAAACCATAATGAAAATACAACAAAATTTGGGGAAAAAGAAGAAGGGATAATTATCGACAAACTGATTCAGCCAACTCATATATTTTATACTTACTGATTCTAATAAGGATGAAGTCACTGCAGCGTTTGTTAGTCCACCGATCTTCATGTTTGCACGTATTAACCCAGAATCCGTGACTAGTTTGCATGGACTTTTCAAACCGGGCGGACTGGTCTCCTAAACGCCACTCTCAGTATGTCGGTCTGTTTTCACTGATGTCGTGCGGCCTTCGTCCAGGTTGCCGCCAGAGGGAGCCCAGGGCAGCCCGTCCAGAGGTCGAACCCCACAGCTCGTCAGAAGAAGACCGTCAGGCCGCGCAGCCTTCTCCTTGCTTCTCTCTTTTCCCTGCTTCCGGTCACCCCTGCCCGGTTCTCCTGTACCCCGGGCAGCCGGTGATTTTAGCCCTGCCCATTTGGGCAGGCCCCCAAACCTATAAATAGGGGCGGCAGCACACCCAAAGCACGCTGACTCGGGTCTAGGAGCTCGCTTGTTGAGAGCTGCGGTCTCGAGTCTAGTTCCTCGCGGCCTGCTGACCGGCCGGCTTCTTTTATTCTCTTTTTCTCCTTTCAAAGTGTAACCGCATTCTTTTTTAATAAGAGGAAAGCCCGTCGCAAGAGTGGTATTCAGGCCGCGGCGGGCGAAGTGTGGTTTCGCCGCATCTTGCGGCTTGCTCTTGTTTCTACTCTAACCGCTAGTAACCGGCTACTTGGCAGTCTCTCCTCCTTTTCCCCTCTTCCCCCGCAGTGCTCAAACCGTTAGCTGGCGGTGCCTGATTTCTTGTCGCATTTCGTGCATCAACAGTTAACACGCGACTTTCAGATCCCGAGTAGTCGATGAAATCAGCGGACTAAGAACGTAAGACCGCTCTAACCGCAAGATCTCGGGAGCTAGTCATATAAGTCGCGCAGCCTCGGTTATTGTTTTCAATCCGGCACCAGCCCGCTAGCTTTCTTTCCGGTCTCCTCACCGGCCTCTACTATCGACAAGCCGTCTGTTCAAGCCGCAGTTGTTCGGCGGTTTTAAAGTCCCAATTGGTTGTTTTCTCTTCTATTTGAGATGGATTTTTCAAAAGAACAAGGCGACTCTAATTTTTTATCAACCGTTACGGATCCCTCAAAAGCGCAAGGTGTTTCTTGTCAAAGTAACAGAATGTTTGACATAATTAGTGACTTATCTGCCGAGCAAATCGAGTGCACGTCGCGATATGCAGCACGAGAAATGCTCAACCCTCCTTTTGAAATTCCTAGACCAAACGTGACATATGGTAATAATTGTGATCATGGGGAGCAAGAGCCTCCTTCTAGAGAGGATGACGTTCCTTCTCCGTTCATCAACCAAATTCGTTGGGAGGTTGTTGCTGATGATTTCAGAGTGCCTCGTCTACCTGAATATTCCGGACTTGATGATCCCGTTTCTCATCTGCAAGCTTTTGAATCGGCTATTTCATTAAGGAAAGTGTCAAATGGTATCAAATGCAAACTCTTTATTATATCTTTTGGTGATCATGCAAGGGAATGGTTCTACAGTTTACCGTCTCGATCTGTCACTAGCTTCAAAGATTTGTGAAAGCAATTTCTCTCGAATTTTGGAACTTATAAGAAGCGGAAAAGGGATGTAGGAGCTCTCTTTTGAATCAAGCAGAGGGATGACGAGTCTAATCCAGACTTTGTCGATCGTTTTCAGATGGAAATTTTGGATGTTATCAACATTCATCAAGATTATTATCGAAATACTTTTGTAAACGGACTTCGGGAAGGCCCTCTAAAGTTCAAGCTCACTACGAAAGATCCCGAGACTTATGGAGATCTTATCGATATCGTTAATAAATTTCTAATGGGTGAAGAAGCAAACAAAAACTATGTCTCGTCTTTGAATCAGGAGGTTAAACCATCCCAGGAAATTTCTGGTAATCAACAACTCAGTTCTTCGCAGGCTATTTCAAAATTCAAAAGTCACGAGTCTCTCCCTCGCCCTCAGAATATACCATCATATCCTATAGTATCTGTCGATCCTAAAATTCTAAAACATGAAAAACGTTCAGACAAGTATATCACGTTTAAAATCTCTATGGAAGATCTCCTGGATGTTCTTCAAAGAATGCCAGAGTTCAAAAAGCCTCAACGCATGAAATCTAAAATCAAATATCGGCATGAAGAGCTTTTTTGTAAGTATCACAAGGATATAGGGCATCTACTAGAAGATTGCTTGGCTTTTCGAAAACTTAAAGATGAACTGGCAAAGGCTGGAAAATTGCAAGATTATGTCATGTAGTGATCCTTTTTCACATTCTTCTCTAACAGAGTCAGTAGTATAGACAAAGATTTGGTTTTATTGATAATGAAGGTGCTTAAGATTGGAAAAACATAGCATTTATATGCCATCTGGATCAAGTTCCAAACATATATCCTTTGATTGCATTCTTCAGTACATACATGCATGCATACGCCATTTAAATCGTATATCGTTTGCTTTGCTCACATCCGTTCGCATGGATGCAAAGTGCCTTTTGACAAATGCAATATTGTTTATATCGTGCTAAGTTCATAAGCCCTTCACATCCCGCTTGACATCAGTCGCAGATGTGTAGTCGTGATTTCGCTTGACATCAGTCGCAGATATTGCATACTTATCCTGCTTAACTACAGTCGCAGATATTACGTATTTATCCCGCTTGACATCAGTCGCAGATATTACCTACTTATCCTGCTCGGCTATAATTGCAGATATTGTGTACTTATCCCGCTCGACATCGGTCGCGAACATTGAACTTTAGCCTTGCTTATGTGTTCTTTGTGTGGAAAGCAATGCCTCGAGCACCTGCCCACATTGTCACATAAGTTTGTAGCTCTTCCTATTTTTGCATGTTAGCGCTAGCTTCTTAGCCATCTTATGGTGTTAAGGCCTGCACTAGTTGGTTTATATTATTAGCCAGCAGACCGTGCGGTTTGGTTTTCTGGTTTAATTTATTCGGCTTATTGCGGACTATCTACCGGGTTATCATTAATATGATAATGAATACGACTGACTTCGATTCTGTTATCAAGTTCTCGGGCTAAGTCCACCGGTTTATGGCTTGCAGAAATATCTTCAATCACCGACTTGAATATATTATACAACAAGCCACCGAAGCGGCTAAAGTAAGTGGTTGTGCGGCTTCCCGATAGTCGGTCTATATGTTTGGGCATAACGCTGTAAAATTATGGTCTATTCGGCGGTTTTCAAATACATATTATTCAAAAGGACATCTAGCTTATTAGTGGCTAAGTCTACAAAACCATTCAGTTTGTGGTTTATTATTAAAGAAATTCTAATCTTCCTTATTGAAAAATCGGATCGGTTTGCGTGATGATTCTATTATTTGTTAACTCGGAGACGGATAAGTCAGACTATCGGGCTAAGAAAAAAGACCTAAGTCGCGTGGATGGACACATACAAAATGAGATTAAGCCGTGCGAATGGGTAAGTAAAATAGCAATGCAAAAAGGTACACACAAAAGTTAAAAGTATTTTCATTTCACTTTCAAAAAGAATACAACTATTAGACCGGGCGGTTTACAAAATGATACCGCCAGTCTTCAAAAAGGAAAACAAAAATTATTACAAGTAAAACTATCCTAACCGTCCGGCTTAAGTCTCTTAGCCGGAGGAGTGCTGGAGCCGACCTCTCCATCGATGTCAACCTCAGATGGCGAGTAGTCACCGCTATCTGAGGTGGAGGAGTCGCCCGAACTGCCAGCATCCCCAGTCTCGGACACTACAGGGTCAGCCAGCGCGGTCTCGGAAGCTTGACCGCTGGACTTTGTAGAAGCACTCTCTGACCAGCTTCCCTGAATGTCCGTCTCCTCGTCTGCCTCCCCTTCCTCGTCCTCTCCATCGGCTTTTGCCTTGCCCTTAAGCGCTCTGTAAACCGTCGCAACCTTCTTCTTCAGAGGAGGAAACAGGTCGGCAAATGTAAAGTCGACAAATCCCGGGGCGAGACCATCAAGGTCACGGAGGCGTTTTAGCGCTCCATCAATCCCTTGGACGAGCTGCGGGAAAACAGCTTTCTGGAAGGCCAGATTGGTCGGATCGTGCATTTTCAGAAAAGAACAAAAACAAATGGTTCAGTCCGCGCAGCTTCAGATTGAAACCGCAAGCTTTAGGTAATATCTTACCGCATTGAGCTCCTTTAACCGTTTGTTTTCTTCTTCTTTCTCGGCAAGCCGCCGCTGCGCTTCGGCGAGTTTCCGCTGTATGTCAGCTTGATTCACGACTAACCACTTATGTGCCATGGCCATGAAATGGTTAGCCACGAAACTTTGGGCGCTGACTTGCGCGGCAAACCGCGGGAAGTCTTTTTCTAGTATTTTCTTTAGCGCCTTCAGGTTGCGCTTCCCGTACATGGCCGCTCCAGCCGCATAGGCGTGGCGGCTTATCTTCTTCCTCCCCCAGTGAGGGAGGGCGGTTAAAACCTGCACCGAGTCGCCGTCCGGATTCCACCGCATTGTCGGATTGCCATAGGTATCCTTCAGGCTGCTACCTATTCCTCGCAGCGTGAAGTCGCTGGAGGAAGCCGACTCCTCTTCTTCCTCCTCCTCCTCTACCCGCATCGGGTGGATTTTATGGGCCCTCTTCTCCCTCTAAGTAAGGGTCAAACCGTCGGGAGTCAACGATTTGTTTCGCAGGACCGCCACTACAGCAGCACAATCAAAATATGAAGTCAGTTCATAAGCCACGCGGTTATCAGAACAGTTCGCTCGAGTTGGAACTTACTGTCTTCTGCTTGGACACCTTCTAAGGACGGCAACAGCGGGATGTAGTGATTTACATCAAGCCGCTCGCCCTTCAAGAATTCATATATCTCTTTCTCCATACCCTCCAGCCCGCAACTGCTGAAGACGGCCTCGTCGCGGACTTGCGGGTTGGCCGGCAGGAGCCCAAGATTCCCCTCGAAGATGGCGTATCTTTCCGACCAGTTCGGAATCTTGTTCGCCAAGTTTACAACTTTCATCCCCCTGCAGCCAAAGTTCAAGTGGCCGCAGAAGATCTTCGTCCCGGAGTCCGGGATAGACCGCACGGAGAAGCATTCCCGAAACAGCCTTGTGGAGAACCGGACTTTCTCCGACCTAAGGTAAGAGATGAAGTTGTAGATTGCTATGATGGAGTTCGGAAGTAGCTGTCCGGGAACTACACCGTAGTGGTCGAAGACCGCTATGGCTTCCATCAAGGCAGGAAATCGAAAGCTGCAATCGAAATGGTCGATGGGGATGGTGATCTGGTTTGCGACAGAGGTATTAATCCGCTCGTGCGGAAGGGGAAGCCACGCGATCAACGGGCTTTCCTACATGTACTTTTCCACGAAGTTGTCCAGCTCGGCTTTGCTAAGTCAGCATTCTTTGTGATCAGCGGCGTGGAAGGCGGATGAAGCATCAGTCCTAACCGTTGTAGCCCTTTCAGACCGTATCGATTTAGTCTTAGCCCGCATCTTGATTTTTCGTGCAGAAATCTCCGGAATGAGCTTTATTTATAGGATTCCCGTGATGCAACAGTAACCGCCGTCAAATCGCGGTTTATGTAAAGCCACGTGGGCTCAACCTGCAGGACTTAGAGAACAGTTATATATTAAAACTGCGGTCCAATTCGGCAGTTTGTGCGGTCAAGTTCCTACACTTAGAAAATTTCTGAAGCAGAGCAATACAACGACTAAGATTATTAAGCTGCATAAAGTCGCAGGCAATTCGCAGTTACATTCTAGAAACATTCAACAAATGTGCAGCAAATGTTCACAACAATCAAATCGACCGATATATATAGTTTACAAATATTACAGAGCTGAATAAAAGTTTTTAGACTCATTTATCGCTGCTCTCTGGTGCTTCTCTCCCAACTCACGCGACTTGGTCGCCGGCCTGTACCAGCTGAACGTAAACCTGACTGACAAGGTTGTGGATAGAGTGAAGAGTTCGGTGAACTCGCGAGGTATCGCGCTCCACGCGGGCGAATTACACCACTGGTAGAGCGCGACCCTCCAAGTCGCCAGCAGCAGCCACCTGCCCAGTCGTCCCGTCCCCAGGAGGACTTGATGTCTCTCTGGAAGCCGGGCGACTTAGTGGCCGCTGATCCTTGTCGGCGTCCGCTGGCGGCTCCCTGTCCGCAACCCTATCAAGTCGAATGTCGTCCGCTCTTTCTCTCTCAACTCGCCCGGCCATCAGCACCAAGGCCTGCATATCCAACTTCTCTTCTCTCTCTCGCTCCAGGGAAGCCAAAACTTCCTGCATCTTCTTATCTGCGGCCTCCGCTGCAGCCCGCCGCTGAGCTCTCTCCTGCTCTAGGGCGGCCAGGACCACATGAATTCTCTTCTCGGCGGCCTCTGTTGCAGACCGTCGGGCCTCTCGCTCCCGTTCCATGGTGTTCAGCAGCTCTTGAGTTTTCTTGTCGGCGGCCTCCGTCGCAGACCGCTGGTTTTCTCTCTCCTGTTCCAGTGTAGCCAGCATCTCTTGAGTCCTCTTATCGGCGGCCTCCAGCGTAGACCGCCATTCTTCTTCTTTAAGCCAAAGGGCTTCGCCGTGTTCCCGCACCCTTTCCTGCAGGTCGGCGACTTCCTTATCGAATTCGGCCGACCCATCATCTCGGGTACTCAGCATAGGGGGGTTCAGCGGAGGCAAGAAGGTTGTTAGGTCGCCCGGCTCCATCTCCTTCTCCGTCGCACCTGTAGCAAATAGGCGAGCGGTCAGACTCAATCGAATAAGGGCGACTTCTCTTAAGAATCTCGGTAGGACGAGACCGCCGGTCTTGGTTCTTTCTCCTTCTGTGACCGGGGTATCAAATCTCAACACTGGCCGCCTAAGTCGCTCGGAATCTATCCGCTTTAGCTTTTCTCTCCATAGCCGCTCGGTTTCTCTTGATTTGCTTTTCAGTTGAGCCGTGGTCAAGAAGAAGCTCGCCGGCGGATTGAAAATTGTGTCCGCTCCCTTCTTCCGTGACCGCGACTTGTAGAATTTTATAACACGCCTAACCTCTCCATGTTTACCTTGCAGGAGAGAAAATGGGGAAGCCTCCTACTTCCCAGCAATCAGTTTTTTCATTTCTTCCATCTTTTCTCTAAGCCTCTGCTTTTTTATTCCTTCAGAAACCGCAGCTCCCGGCTCGCCAGGTTTTTCCATAGTAACTTGAACATCGGGGAGATCGGCCTCTTGTAAGACCTTCGATGCCTTCAACAACCCGTCTTGTCGCTCTAGCCTCTCCATATCCTTAAGGATATCGCTCACTGTCTCGCTGGCCGCAGGCGTGTCTGCTAGCTCGTTCGGTTTAGAGGATGGAGCCTGCGGACTATCATATACCTCTTTCTCTCGTGGCCTATACTACAAGCTCGCCGCTCCGATCTTTACGGATACATTGCAGTTTCCGGCCCGCATCTTCAGCGCCTTCCTCTTCATTCTCTCTTCGAGGGTATCATTCTTTTCCCTTTGCCGTTTCAGGTGACCGACTATTACTTCTGTCCGTTTGTTCTTCTCTACAGAAGGCAGCACGACCTCTCGCGGCTTATCGGCCTCGCTATCGTCGACCTCGATGACTTCGTCGAGGACGGTCAACTCGCACGGCTTGGATGAGTCAACACACTTCTCCTCCGTCATAGGAAATTTCAAGAGAGGTTTGCATGATGGCGAGAAGGTGATGTCAAAAGACTTCGTTGTCCCGGTTTGAGGATTTGCAGGTTTAGACACCGCTTCAGCTTTAGTCGCTGCCGGCGACGTTTCTGCGGCGGACTCCGCCGGTTTTTTCCCAGACCCAGAAGCCGCCGGGGTGATCGTCTTCTCAGTTTTCTCCTCAGGCTTTCGATTAGAGCTTGTCAGTTTCCGGCTCTTATTTTTCTTCTCCGCCGACCTCTTTTCCCGGTCTAACATCGAAGACAGGACATAAATTTTTGAGAAAATCGCGCCGGCTTGAAGAAGGCTAACCGCAAGTGGCGAATACTGACCCGTGGCTTCGCAGAATTTCTCAGAAATGACAGAGTTCAGGGCTTTTTATAGACTCCCCAGCATTAATGGCAGTCGCGGTCTCCGGCTTAGTCTAATATTTCCGAAATTTCCTGAAATTTGGAAATGTGCGAGGATTATGTTAACCCAGAATCCGCGACTAGTTTGCATGGACTTTTAAAACCGGGCGGCCTGGTCTCCTAACTGCCACTCTCAGTATGCCGGTCTGTTTTCACTGAATCCGTGCGGCCTTCATCCAAGTCGCTGCCAGAGGGAGCCCAGGGCAGCCTGTCCAGAGGCCGAGCCCCACAGCTCGTCAGAAGAAGACCGCCAGGCCGCGCGGCCTTCTCCTTGCTTCTCTCTTTTCCCTGCTTCCCGTCACCCATGCCCAGTTCTCCTGTACCCCGGGCAGCCGGTGATTTTAGCCCTGCCCGTTTGGGCAGGCCCCCAAGCCTATAAATATGGGGCGGCAACACACCCAAAGCACGCTGACTCAGGTCTAGGATCTCGCTTGTTGAGAGCTGCAGTCTCGAGTCTAGTGCCTCGCGGCCTACTGACCGGCCGGCTTCTTTTCTTCTCTTTTTCTCCTTTCAAAGTATAACCGCATTCTTTTTTTAATAAGAGGAAAGCCCTTTGCAAGAGTGGAATTCAGGCCGCGGCGGGCGAAGAGTGGTGTCACCGCATCTGACGGCTTGCTCTTATTTTTGCTCTAACCGCTAGTAAACGGCTACTCGGTAGTCTCTCCTCCTTTTCCACTCTTCCCCCGCAGTGCTCGAACCGTTAGCTGGCGGTGCCAGATTTCTTGTCGCATTTTGTGCATCAACAGCACGAACTGGCGCTCCAAAGCCAATTGACGAATCTTGATGTTTGACGTACATCAAAATGTTTGCCCTCTCTCTTCAGCATAAGCTACATACTCAAGATGGCTTCTGCATGTATCCATTATGAAAATGTGTTGCCTTTCTGAAATTGTCTTTTCCAAATCAACAAAAGCACCACAGCATATAAAAAGAATATTCTTTGTATCTATCTGCACATCAAAATAGATTTCATTAAAAACACAAAACTAACAGCTCAAGCACATATCTTTTTAAGCATCCACATTAATCCAAATATATATGGTATACCATTTTAATACACTTCCAACAAATAGAGAGGGAAATTTATAATAGGTAAGACAACTTACGCAGAAATTATTCATGTCCAGATAAAAATCTGCCGGTTCATTGGACAGAAAGGTGTCTCACACGACCTTTGAAAACAAACCCCATACTAGTATTTGAATCACATCATGCAAATTCAAACCAACCTCATAGCCTCAACTGTGAACTTAGTTCATATTGCTGCCTCCAATGAAGATGATAGATCTTCATGGAATTGGTTGCAGCTGCTTTAAAAAATAGGATGACATGGTTTGTAAATAAATAAGTGCATTCGTCCATGGTCGTCTGCCTATGTCATGTTATGGGGGAGAGATTTAAGTGGAAACATTATGTACAATCTTTTTTGTGATTCAAAAAGTTCAGATGAACCATTTTAAGCTTACTTATTCCTTAAGCTCCTCCTTCTATGCATCAAGCCACACCCCACAGAGTGTAACCTGCTTGAAGGTGAATGGAAAGCTTCGTACTCTAATGTGTCTTTTCCAAGTACAGCGCAACCACATCATGTGCCTTTCAAATTCTATAAGAAAATAATTGGATCACAATGACTTAATTCCATCTTTATAACAACAAACCTACAGCAATAATACTCTTCTTTAAGCCTGATGTCAATCATGTTCTAAATTGTTCTCTAACTTCAACTTGAGTGCAGTCTATGGATTGAGGCAATCCATTGAATCTCTAAATATGTTGGAAAAAACATTCAAGCAGCATTCTTTTCCTTGCTAAGATTTATGTAGCATAGAAAAGTGCCATCTGGTTAAACTATTGACACAAATAATCATGAGGGTAACACCAAACATAATAAATGGAGATATCTCTTCATGGATGGCACAGATGCAAGTATGAGTGTGTTATGAGGCTACTTCGGGGCTTCGTCGGAGGTAGTGGTAGAGGCAGAGATACAAGGGGAGCCTATACAGTCAAGTGATGCAGCCGATTTCGAACGGACATTGAACTGAGGCGTGCTTTTCCAGGTGGACGCTCGAATGGAAACTAAAGAGAGGTGTGCTTCTCCGGTTGTCGATCAGCTGGCTTTAGAAAAGAGGAGGAAGTCCTCGTATGCGGAAGATGAGGATTAAATGACTCTGATATCAAGCTGTTATCTTTGTGTGCTTCTATGAGTTTGAAAGACTCTCAAGATTGGGATCACTTTGATGATTCCTACCCAGACTGTACTGCAGATGCAATTAAATTTATGAAAAAGGAGGATAGCTTCAAAGTGCATGTCTTACTCATGAGATTAAAGATGGAATTGGATATAGTGCGAATATATGTTCTTCATGCACTAGAGAGTCCAATTACTAGTGCCCCACCTAAAAGGGGAACCGGTTGCCATGAACAGGCAGCGATCGGGGTGGTAGCACATAGTCTGGTCCACACTCAACATGGTTCTTAATCTATTAAGTTTCACATGGACCTTGCTCCTTATAGAAACAGAGTTCCTCAAGTGTTGTATTTATTAATGAGTTTGATACCTGATGACTAGTTTTAGTCATCATTTTTGGGGGTAATTTAGTAGTCAAAATTCCTAAGTTTTGTTATAATTATGAGTTTTTGTATGCTCGTTATGATATTCTTTTTAATATAAAGTTTTATGTTATGTTTTGTTGTTATTTTATATTTAATGTTTAGTTTTATTTATAAATATTATTATCTTTGTTATAGTTTATATGTTATGTTTAATTTAATGTTCTATGTTTAATTTTATGTTATATGTTTAACTTGTGTTTTATTTTAATAATATTATTATTATATTATGTTATGTTTTATGTTTAGTTTTGTTTAATTTTATGTCATGATATGTTATGTGTTATGTTATATGTCTAATTTGTGTTTTGTCTTGTTATTTGTAGGTACATGCTACATGGAGCAGCCACCTCCAACCCGAGCCCACCTTTGGAGCAGCTCTAGTCCAAGCCACCTCCAACCCGAGCCCAATTTGGAGCAGCCCACTTCTCTCAAAGCCCACTCCAAGCAGCCCACAAGCATGGCCGGCCACCTTGCCACCTTTATTTTCCCATGCATGCACCTTGTATCTCTCTCTCCATCATTATTAAATGCATGCATTCATCCCCCTAAGCATGGCCGAATTCCCCCTCTCTTGCCTCTTCTACACAATTCCATTCATCCCCCTCTCCATTTTATATTGTCCATTTAATATAATACATTTCATCCATGCATTCTCTCTCCCCTCATTTAAACTCATGCATGAATCATCCCTCCATGATGTGGCCGGCCACCCCCCTTGGTTTCCCTTTTTTTTATTCCCTTCTAGATCCTTCTCCTTCATCTATAAAAGGAGACCCTTCCCTATTGTTTATGGAAGTAGTTTTAGTTGCAAGTTTTAGTCTAAAAGATAGTTTAGTTTTTGAGAGATCTTGTAGAGAGCAAGTGAGGTTATTTTCTTATTTTTCATGTTGTAGTTTTTATGGTAATCTCTTTTCTTTAGTAGTATAATTTTGTTTTGATCTTATTTTGTACCTCTTTTATTAAACAATGCAAATGTCATTTTTTTCTTTTCTCTTATTCTCAATCCCTTTCTATTATGCTTAGCTAGTTCTTTTTTGTGCCCAATCACGACGATCTTTGCAATGAAATAGCATATCTTTATTTTTATGTTTTCTCTTGTAGTTTTCTATTTTTGATCCTTCCTCGAATTATCTCGTATCGACTCCGTATTTCTAGTATACGGTAGTAGATTCCGATCTCATATTCGAGTGGCCGAGAGGCTCGTGAATATGAAAGATCACTCAAGGAAGAAAGGAGTTGAACGCACCCCTAGAGATAGGATGACATAAATCCTCCGGATTGGAGTCAAATCCAATAGTGCGGGTCACTTCGATAATGCGACTTTAGGCCATTTTGACTTGTAAAGAGATTTCGGTCAAAACGTCTACAAGTTAGGGGATTTAATGCTCTAGCGAGATTACTTCCTAATATCGGATCCGTCACGGTATTAATAGATTTACAATTGTTAAACTAAATTATTTCGTTATTTTATTTCAAAGTGAATCGTCGATCGCGCACTCTTTTCTCGTAATAGTTTATTTCTCTTTAAGTTTAGTTTATTTTAATTTTCAAACATCATTAATCGTTCGGTAGGATAATAGAGTCGTTGTGAGTAATAGTACTTGCCTGCCCCGAGTTTTTATACGACCTTGATATTTTTCATATCTTATGCTATATTTCGATAGGTACACTTGCCTTAATCGAGTATAGATTGGAGAATACTATTTTCTCTATCAATACCCTCCAACATCTTTTATACTGCATGTGTCAATTCAAGTATACTAAGTGCACATACTGCATCTGATGGCGACGTTGCTGATGCGGCCGTTGATCCCCGACATAGAAAGTTCGTGGATTGGGACGGTCGTTGCCGAAAGCTTGAAGATGAGAGTCTACCACGACGTTTCTTCGCCAACGCCGCGACGTTCTTCGCCAACGCCGCTACATATTTTGCACGACGTCTGCCGCTGCCATTTTAAATAAAATATATAATTATAAATTAAATAATTATAATTATATATTTTTATTTCATCATTTATTATTATGTCCTATTTTATTATTTCATTTCAAATATGATGGGTGCTTATAACCATCAAGAGTATCTTTTATTTCATGCATGTTTTATTTTATTCATATTGTATGCATTATATGTTAGATTGTTTTCCTATTTTATGAATGGTGGAGATTGAGTGGTGTAGCCTAAATAAGTCCTATATTGTTTTCCTATTTCATGTATGGTGGAGATTGAGTGGTATAAGGCTATATAAAGCCATGCTTGTTGTTGATTTGGATAGTGAAGAATGAAAAAAAAAACCTAAGAAATTCAAAGTGAATTTTCCCCCCCTCTTGGCAATTTTCGGCCTCCTCTTTCTTCTCCCCTCTCTTGGCCGCCGGCCACATCTCCTTCACCTCTCTATCTCGGCCTCCTTCCCTCCTCCCTCCTCCTTCTCCAAGATCATTTCCGGCCACCCTCCTCCTTTTTCCCAAAACCCGAGCAGCCTCCTTCCACAAAACTGCCGGCCACCACATCTCTCCCCTAGCCTCCACCCCCCATCATATTGAGAAAATTATTTTCTCATCACCTTTTCTCTCTCTCCCTATATAATTACTGGACTTTTCAAGGAACTCCCTCTTCTAGGGTTTTGCGAAGGAAGACGGCTTGCATTTTCATCATCCGGCGCGGAACCGTGGAGTTGCGTGGGAATAGAATCAACCACCGTCGTGTGCGCATCCTCCACCCATCTTGTGGACGGAATTCTCGTGGGATTTTGGGTAACGATTTCCTATACCATCTCTCGTGTGATTCTTTCTAAACTATTGTGAGTTTTGGTGGAAACAGAAGGCTAGTATTTGGTCCTGATTTATATTGAATATTGTGCTTAATTAAAATCTAAATTTTCAAGCCTAAATCATCCGAATATTCTCATGAAAATTGGAACGGGTAAGCAACCCTCGTATTAATTAATTTTTGGGGGATTATTTTGGACTTAGTTTTAAAATCACTTATTTAGTCCGGATATTCTTGTATTGGTCTTGTGAATGTTTGCGCGTAACTTAGTTTGATTTGCTAATTGTCGAATCTAAGAACGCGTAGTTTAATCCGTCGAAACCATGGGCCTGCATCAATTTGGTATCAGAGGGAGGTTCTCATCAATTTCCTAATTGGCACTTCTCCCCCTCTCAAAATTTAAAATTCAAATTTCAAATTTAAAATTTCCAATTTCGAATTTCAAATTTCGAATTTCAAAATTCAAAATTCAAATTTCAAATTTCAAATTTCGATATTTCAAATTTCAAAATTCAAATTTCAAATTTTGAATTTCAAAATTCAAAATTAAAATTTCAAATTTCAAATTTCAAATTTCAAATTTCAAATTTCGAATTTCAATTTCAAATTTCAAATTTTAAAATTAAAATTTCAAATTTCCAATTTCGAATTTCAAATTTCAAATTTCAAAATTCAAATTTAAAATTTCAAATTTCAAATTTCAAATTTCAAAATTCAAATTAAAATTTCAAATTTCAAATTTCGAATTTCAATTTCAAATTTCAAATTTTAAAATTCAAATTTCAAATTTCAAATTTCCAATTTCGAATTTCAAATTTCGAATTTTAAAATTCAAATTTAAAAATTCAAATTTCAAATTTCAAATTTAAAATTTCAAATTTCAAATTTCGAATTTCAAAATTCAAAATTAAAATTTCAAATTTCAAATTTCGACTTTCAATTTCAAATTTCAAAATTTCAAATTTCAAATTTCAAATTTCAAATTTCAAAATTCCAAATTTTTCTCCAAATTAAAAAAAAATAAATAATAATAATAATAATAATTTTGTGGTCTGCCAATAGCCGGCTAAATTTTATTTTTAGCAATCAAAAAAAATTTCAAAATTTTTTTTAATAATCTCTTATTTATTTTCAGTAAGAAAATCCAAAAAAATATTTTATTGCCTTAGTTATTAAGCGGGAATAAATCCATCTGTTGGATTTTATATAGGGTCTGATTTATTATTCATTGCATGTGCACCAGTTCCGGGTGAGTTTTCTCTCCGGTTCTCATTATTATGGCCTATGACGTGTATGCTTCCCGTTTAGATTATTGGTATGTTAATCCCATGGCTAAACAAAACCCAGACTTGCCTTCATACCATAGGAATACCAACCATCCCCACGTTTATCCTCCCACTAGAATTGAGGCACCTACTTATGACGGTTTAGGGTATCCCCAAAATTTTAGAGACTGGCTTAAAGGATTAGAAAATTATTTTAGGTGTCATGTATGGGACGACCACCAAAAGGTTAACATAGCCCGAGATCGATTAGTAGGTCAAGCCCGCGTGTTTTGGCTAAACGAAGAGCGTCGTGTTGGTAGTTATAAACATGTTTGGCCGGCAATGCGTAGCCTACTCTCGGATCAATTTGATCCCGCCTATCTCCGCACTACTAACACCAAGCCTGTGAGTGAGTATCATTGTGGAACTAGACCCGTAACTATTCATAGGAGTTACCCTATGCCTCAGGTTAGATCATTTCCCCACAATGATAGGACTACA
Organism: Platanthera zijinensis; assembly: GCA_039513925.1. Lineage (NCBI taxonomy): Eukaryota > Viridiplantae > Streptophyta > Magnoliopsida > Asparagales > Orchidaceae > Platanthera > Platanthera zijinensis. The sequence goes on along the minus strand of CM077095.1, from coordinate 39,800,921 downwards.
CCTAGTGTGCCTAATTCCACTCCTAGGGAAAGTACGCAGCCTAAACCCAATATTTTTGAATCAAAAAATGTTACTACTAGGGTTATGCCTCTGTTAGCCTCGATGAATAAGCCCAATGAGATAGTGATTGTTACCTCTGAGGATGCTGATGTTGATATACTATCTCTGGATTTTGAGGATGACCCCGTAGGTGATAGTATTCTGACATGTTCGCTAGTGCCTGACGATTCTGAGGTGTCTGAGTCTGAGGGAATCCCTAGTGATTTAGAAGACGATGTATGGGATGATTACGTACCAATCTGTGAGAGTATTGTGAAGCCTATTATTTGCCCTACTAGCGCTGTGACTGTTCACCCTAGTATTGAGAGTCCTCTCCAGGCTATGATCCCCATCGTATTAGAGCCTATGATTACACATGCTGAGATTATATCTGAGTTACCTGAGGAGTCTGACTGTGTGGATGTCCCCATTATTATTGTGGATGAGTTACCATGTGAGGGAAGGGTAATTTTGGACGATTCTGTTGTTGTACACCCGGATGAGAGTACTTTGATGTCGTCACCGTTGGGTGAAATTTCTACTGATTTTAATTTTATCCCGGGCTTGATTTTACCGACCCTTCCCCCTACTTATTTACCCACAGATGTTGACCTTTTAGGACGAGGAACCAGAATACCTAGTTTGATTTATGGTGTCACGCCCATTTTATCTCCTGCTTTGACGTTGACGCAACTTGTAGATATTACTATGTTAAGCGCACTAGTATTTAGACTTTTCACCGCACCTCATAGGAATGACTACACGTCACTTTTTCCTGCAGCATCCTCCTCTCAATTAGAATTGCATCCCAGATCCTTTATCATTCTACCCCTAGGTACTAGCACACAGTTGTCCTCTAAGTGATCAGTTCATACATCTCATCTTCCTCTCCATGTATTTGAGTGTGCATGCTTTGTATATATTCACAAAATAGGTCGTGATAAATTATATTCAAAGTGCCAAAAATATGTTTTGGTGGGTTACTCGTCCACTACCAATGATTTATATTGTTATCACCCTCTATCTAGTCGCTTCCAATGTGAATTGGAGGATATTTTTCATGACGGGGGTCTTATTTTCTCACAAAGACCTCTCTCTCATTCTATTCAGAGGAAGAAGTGTTATGATGAGAATCAATTTGCTAGAGACGAGTACTAGTTACATTCCTTCTTTATTAACCTTTTTATATTTGTCTGTTTATACTTGCACCATCACACATACCTGACTATTCACCTATTATGCATGCACCTCACAAAAAATGAGTCTATGACCTGGATCAATCTCAGGACTAGCGCCATGTCTCTGCTTTAATAACAAGATCAAGCTGGAGAAGAACAAAAAATCAATAATCAAGAACATAACAAAAACTACCATAATATTTGAGAGGTTTTCCAAACAACCATAACCTAGAAATATGGCAAGCAAATTGATAAGATCAATAAGTAGAGGTGTGGTTTAGGGTTTAGAGTTACCAATTTTGGAATGGCTCAAAGTTTGGAATGGCTCCTCGTCGTGAATGTCCGTAACAATGTATTGGTGTCTGATGGCTCTTTTTAACTTATAATTTTACATAGAAATCTTAGACTGCTAAATTTGCACAGAGAGACTCAATTATTCAAGCTTTTTCACAATAGTTTCCTATAAAACTCTATTGATATTTCATAAGCTTTAATATTTCTCTATTCTGCAAACCATATTTATTTGAGGCTTTACCCAATTTTGAAGGCATATAATATTAGTCCTTTCAGGAAACGCAACATATAAATACTACCAAAGGCAATGATACTTACCAGGTTTTTCATGAAGGACGGGATATGGTTGCAAAAGATCATGGTTTACACACTCTACCAAACCAAGTCGAGCCCTCTTCTCTTCCAATGCCCTGGTACAAAAAAACAGGTTAACAGAATATGAAGAAATCTGAACAAGAACAATAGATATAATAATGATATTACCTAAAATTTCAAAAATGAAGATGCATAATCATAAACTATTAAACATGAATAAACTAACCTTGCACTAAATGGCATGATGGGATATTTCTGGCTTATTTAACTGAATATGAACCTGGATGACTTCATCTTTAGATGATAATTCTTATCTACATCTCTCTTGTAAACTGTACTTTGTTTTTCATCAAACAATTTTAGATGTGCGAACAATGCAAGCAGAGTAAGAAAAGCGAAAAAGAACATTCAATTCTCAAGAAATATGACTAACAAAATCTAATTAAGTAATGAGTTGCTAAAGCAATATAAAATGAATAACCATTATAAAGGAAAATTGTGAGTTTTACAAAGTATCAACATGTCAAAGAAGGGAATTTTAATTCCTATTTTCATCTAAGACACAAAAAATCCTTGGAATGCAATCGGTGGCATATCCAAATTTGGCAGTATTGTTTAAAGATCAATCTTGATCCAATATAACGAGGGCCTACATAACCATCCTACAAACATCCAAACTTTGAGACATTCTTCATGCACCAGTTTAAAAGGTGATATCTAGTTGATTATAGTCTCCCATCATTTACTCGGCATGGCATCATTAATTTAGAATAATCATAATTAATCAAAGCAAGAGATATTCCATCCCATCAAAGTGTTGCATTAAAACTCTTCCCAATCAGTGCCAGCCTTTCTCTCCATGGAGAAAATGAAGAAATCTTCTGAAGACTCACTAAGGCTCCATTTGGGAGGACTTATTTTAACCGGTCAAGCGGTTACGACCGCATGAATCCGAATTCATGTGGTCGTAACCGCTTGACCGTAAGGTCGGATTCATGCGGTCGTAACCTCTTACCCATTAAAATAAATCCCCCCAAACGGAGCCTAAGACTCACTTGGACGACGGAGAGAGAATCATCATCTAGTTGAAGTTGTAGAACTTCAATATTAGAAAATGGATCTGAGAAGGAATGCGGCGGAGGGAGGTTGCTGGCCGGAGATCCAACGTGACAACCCCCCCCCCCCCCCACACACACACACACACACATACACACAAAAACTGTATTATATATACACAAACACACAAAAAATGAAATTTAAATGGGAACTTGAATAGCAGGGAGGGATGCACAAAAAAATAATAATCAATAACAGAAAATTGAAGCAGCAACCTTTTATACCCAATGCTTGCAGCATGCCCTATTGACAGCCTTAGGCTTGAAGACTCCCAGTAATTTTTTTTAAAAAAATAACAATAATTAGATAAATTACATACATGTGATAGCAGTAGCAACAACAAAATCCATATAATTCATCCCACCCGATGGATCCATCTGCACTTTGAAATCGAGTGCCTGGAATCAATGTGAAATTGGGGGAGGGTTTCTCAATTGAAATCTGACCCGCCGACTCTTCTGCGCACTCTTCTTCCGCCGCCAACGGAGGACCTCGGCCTCTATGGCTGCGGGATCGGCGTTCGACGGAGCACCACCTCTACGGCTGCAGGATTCCTGTTGTCACTCCAACTCTAGAGCTGCGGGATTTCTGTAGTCACTCCACTCAACTTTCACGTGTGCGTCTGCGGCGTGAAGAGAAGGCTAGGGTGTCGGGGAGGAGGGGAGAGGAAGGGCTTGCAGCGTGAGGGGTAGATGTGTTGTGCAATTGGCACCGGCCCGTGAGTACGGAACTTGTCGCGTACAATAGCAACGGAAGCGAATTACTAAGCAAATAATGGCGCGCACCAATTAATCTTCAGAAGGATACTAGTTTGAGTTTCCAAAACACAGAAAATAACACAGACGACAAGAGATATACGTGGTTCGGAGTTAAGCTCTTACGTCCACGGGGAGAGCGCGCCGGATCCACTAAACAAAATAGAGGTTCGATTACAACACAGAGCACTCAACGATCCTTTCGGATCGACATTAACCTATAATAGGAAAAACAAGAACAAAAAAAAGGAGGGAAGAAAACTCCCCTAGCACGCTGCCACCGTACGGCCAAGAAAGTCGCTGCCCTCTTCAAGATGAAGGAACCGCAGCCTTATGCTCTCTTTCACCGCCGGAGTCGCCGCCGCCGCTGGATCGCCGGAGCCGCCGAAGGAAGAAACCCGCACCCGTCGCTGTCGTGGATCTCCCCTCTCCTACACTGGAGATGGAGCCGATGCCGCTGTCGTGCACTAGATCGGAACTCCGATCAATCTTATGCCGCCTCCGTTGACCACCGCTTGCCTGCAGGATCTACCTCCGCTTGCCGCTACTCGATCTTCTGCTGTCGCCGGAGAACCCGGAGAAGAACCCAAGAAGGTGCCGCCCCGTCCTCCTCCTTGCCACCGGAGAATACGAGCCAAGATGGTGCCATTACTGATCTGCCGCCGCTGGAGAAGAAGAACCAAGGTCGCCGGAGGATGAGGCCCTGATCTAGAGCCGATCTGCCTCTTCTTCCTTGATGTCGCCGAAGAAGAAGAACCGCCCGACTCCGCCGCTCGATCTTCCTCCTAATGCCGCCGGAGAAGAAGAGCCCCGCCTCCACGCCTGATCCTGTTCGAAGCCGTCGCCCGTCTCTACTGTTCTTCCACTCAGTTAGGTTAGGAAAAGAAATCGGGCTCTTACTCTTGCTCTTTCTGTGCAAGTGTATATATATATATATATATATATATAACTGAATAAACAAAAGACCGGACCGGTCCAGCTGGACCGGTCCGGTGGAGTATCAAAAAATAACAATCTCCACCTTGATACTCCACGAATGCAAATCCTGCCTAGAACACACAGACCTCTACTGGCGACTAAAATCCCCCTCTCCCTGGGGCCGGCACGATCAACGTGCAACAGTCTGAGTCAAGTCAAACTTGTCTCGTCTCACTGATTTCTCCCGCATGCTCGCAACGCACTCCTCTGTAGGAATCTCCCGCAACATAACGCCTCCACCTCGAGCGAACTCCCTCAACTTCCGGTGACGCACGTCAACGTGCTTCGTCCTTGCACGATAGACCGGGTCTATTGCAAGACGATACGCACTCGAACTCTCACTGTGCAACTCCACCTTCTCCTGAGTGATCATATGTTCCTCGCTAAGACCTCACTGTATCTCGAGAGACGGTCCGACCTCTCTCCTCACATTTCCCCTAGAAATCGTGGTGCCAATAAGTCTATAGAGCGATCCAAAACGCTCTCCTCTCAAGACTGTCTGTGCGCCTCTCCTGACCTCCAAATACCCGCTGCTACTGGTATAAGAATACCCGGCAGCCTCCAGAGTGCCTAGAGAAAGCAAGCTCTTCCTCAACTCAGGCACATACCGAACGTCGGTGAGGGTCCTAACCACTCCATCGAACATCCTAATCCTGATGCTCCCGACTCCAGATATCTCGCACTCTGACTGGTTCCCCATCCGAACACGACCACCTCCACAGTGCCTAATACTGGAGAACCATTCAATGTTCGGGCACATGTGGAACGAACATCCTGTATCCATGATCTAAGAATCTGAGGTCCCGACTACCACATCGTGACTCTGTGAAACGTGTAGAACGTCATCATATCTCACGCACTCTGATGCCACTACAGCCTGCTGAGGCACAGACTCTTTGCCCTTGAGTTTCCTCACTGGGCAGTTGGCCTTCCAATGCCCCTCCTCCTTGCAGTAATGACACCTACCCCTGGACCTAGGTCGATCATCCTCCTTGCCTCCCCCTCTCGATATACCTCGGGATGGGTCTCTGCACTTCACGAGCAGACCCTCGCTCGCACTCAATCCGAAACTTCTCCTCTTCTCATTAGAGAGAAGCATCGTCACCACTTCATCTATCTTAAGGGTATCCTTCCCATATAATATGGTGGTGACTAAATGATCGAATGACCTCGGGAGTGAGGACAAGAGGAGAAGAGCCTGGTCTTCCTCCTCGACCTTCACATCCATGCTGCGAAACTGAGATACCAACTTGTTGAACACATTTAAATGATCCAACAGTTGCGCGGCATCGGACATCCTCAAGCTGTACAACTGCTTCTTTACGTACAGCTTGTTCATGAGCGACCTAGACATGTAGAGCTCCTCGAGCTTCCTCCACAAGTCCACCGTATTTTCCGCCTCGATAACGTTGTACATGACCTCGTCTGCCAAACACAGCTGTATGGTGTTGATGGCCTTGAGGTCCAGCTCATCCCACTCGTCGTCGTCATTCACCTTAGCCTTCTCCTTTCCAAGGAGTGCCTTGTGAAGACCCTGCTGAACGAGTACGGCCTTTATGCGCTTTTGCCAAAGACCGAAATCGATCCGCCCATCGTATTTTGGAACCTCGAATTTGGCCGCCATTGAATTTGCTCACTGGTCCGAAGGTCGAACCTCCCTCTGATACCAATTATTGTGCAATTAGCACCGGCCCGCGAGTACGAAACTCGTCACGGACAATAGCAACGGAAGAGAATTGTTAAGCAAATAATGGCGCGCACTAATTAATCCTCGGAAGGATACTAGTTCGAGTTTCCAAAACACAGAAAACAACACAGACGACAAGAGATATACGTGGTTTTGAGTTAAGCTCCTACGTCCACGGGGAGAGCGCGTCGGATCCACTAAACGAAATAGAGGTTCGATTATAACACAGAGCACTCAACGATCCTTTCGGATCGACACTAACCTATAATAGGAAAAATAAGAACAAAAAGAAAGGAGGTAAGAAAAATCCCCTAGCACGCTGCCGCCGTCCGGCCAAGAAAGCCGCTGCCCTCTTCAAGATGAAGGAACCGCAGCCTTATGCTCTCTTTCACCGCCGGAGTCGCCGCCGCCGCTAGATCGCCGGAGCTGCCGAAGGAAGAAACCCGCACCCGCCGCTGCCGTGGATCTCCCCTCTCCTACACCGGAGATGGAGCCGATACCGCTGCCGTGCACTAGATCGGAACTCCGATCAATCTTCCGCCGCCTCCGTCGACCACCGCTCGCCTGCAGGATCTACCTCCGCTTGCCGCCGCTCGATCTTTTGCTGTCTCCGGAGAACCCGGAGAAGAACCCAAGAAGGCGATGCCCTGTCTTCCTCCTTGCCACCGGAGAAGACGAGCCAAGATGGCGCCATTCCCGATCTTCCGCCGCTGGAGAAGAAGAACTAAGGTCGCCGGAGGATGAGGCCCCGATCGAGAGCCGATCTTCCTCTTCTTCCTTAATGTCGCCGGAGAAGAAGAACCGCCCGCCTCCGCCGCTCGATCTTCCTCCTAATGCCGCAGGAGAAAAAGAGCCCCGCCTCCACGCCTGATCCCGTTCGAAGCCGCTGCCCGTCTCCACTGTTCTTCCGCTCAATTAGGTTAGGAAAATAAATCGGGCTCTTACTCTTGCTTTGTCTGTGCAAGTATATATACATATAACTGAATAAACAAAAAACCAGACCGGTCCAACTGGACCGGTCCGGTGGAGTATCAAAAAATAACATAGATGAGGTCGGAGAAAGTAGGAAGCAGGCTGCGCTGATCTTTTTCAGAGGCTGTGACGGTGTTATGCCCGGAGAAGAAGGAGATTGCGGTGGAGAAGGCTGTGGGGAAGGAGAGAAACCTAGATATCAGGTTTTTGAGAACTTAAAAAGAATGTAATTTTAAAAGAGGATATTTTTTAAAAGAGTATTTTTTCCACGCTTTTTTGTTTTTCATGGCTAATACAAACGTATTAGCCAACATTTTTTATAGTCGTGATTAAAACCTAAATATTTGCCACAGTTTTGTGATCATGACTAATACTGGTGTATTAGCCATGACTTTTGAACCCTAGCAAAAAAATGTGTAGCTAATACTCATTTTTCTAGTAGTGAAGCTAGGTGGGAGCCTGACGGCGGGTGTTGAGCATCAACCAGCCTCAGCCCTACAGGGTCATAACGATGTAACTCGGGGATCCTGGCCCTGCCAGCTAGGTGGGAGCCTGGCAATGAGAGCATCTCGAGACCTAACCCCAGAGCGAGAAAACTTGTCATCACTTATCCTCCGGGCGCTACCACAAACCCAATCAGCTAGGTAGGAGACTGATGGCGGGTGTTGAGCATCAACCGTCCTCAGCCCTCCAGGGTCATAATGATGTCACTCAAGGATCCCGGCCCTACCAGTTAGGTGGGAGTATGGAAGCGGGAGCATCTTGATACCTAACCCCAGAGCGAGAAAACTATCCCTTGTCAAATCCCGGCCCCTACCAACTAGGTGGGAAACTGGTAACGGGGGAATTTTAGGACTTAGCTTGATAAATACAACTCGCCATAACTTGATCTGCAAAAGAGTTGGAGCATCAAAAGATTTCATATTCATTTAAGGAATGGACGTACATATTTTCACGGATAGAAATGCTTCAAATCATCACCACTCAATGTGTGACTTAGGGTCTTGCCCTCCATATTTCGGAGATGGTACTCCCCTGACCTTAAAGCTTCTTGGACAATATACGGGCCTTCCCAGTTAGGGTTGAGCTTCCACACTGTTGCTGACCACCCTGTTGCATCCACCTTCTTCAGGACCAAGTCCCCTTCCGTGAACTGTTTGACCCTGACATGCTTGTCAAAATACTTAGCCATTCTTCGCTTTACCTCTTCCTCTCGGATGGCGAGAGATCACGTAACTCCTCCACAATATCACGGAAGAGACGTAGCTCCTCCTCATTTTCAGCTCGTCATTCTTCCCTTCCTTCCTCTACCTCAACCACCTGAGGCATCCGGACCTCGAACTCTATCGGAAGCACGGCCTCGCACCTATGGGAGAGCTTGAAGGGGGTCTCCCCTGTGGCCGTATTGGGAGTGGTTCTAAGGGCCTAAAGAACTGAAGGAAGCTGCTCCACCCAGCTACCCATCAAATCCCCCCCCCTTCTTCCTGAGGAGGTTGACGATGATTTTTTTATCGCCTCAACTTGCCCGTTCCTCCTAGGATGGTAGACCGACTCAAACCTGAGATCGATCCCGAGCTGTCCACAGAAAATCATGAACTCGCTGCTAGCAAACTGAGTCCCATTTTCCGTGACAATGGCCTGGGTCAGGCCGTGTCGGCAGATGATCTCCCCCTCAAATGAAGTTCTTGATTACCTGGGAGGTCATCTTGGCTAGCGCCTTCACTTCTAGCCACTTAGAAAAATTACCAATCATCACCAACAGGAACCTCCTTTACCCGCTGGCTTGGGGGAAAGGCCCTACCAAATCATTCCCCAAATAGCGAAGGGCTAGGGGGCGTGATACTCCTGAGTCGTTGAGCTGGATGGAGTTGGAGGGGGAAAATAACTGGCACTTATGGTACATCCTTGTGAACTCAGCAGCGTCCTGACTTAGGGTCGACCAAAAGTACCCTTATCGAACTATCCTCCCTTCCAAAGTTCTGCTCCCGAATGGCTTCTGCACTCCCCCGAATGAACTTTTTCCAAAATCCTCTAAACCACTTCCTCGACCACACAACGTGCCAACATCCCTGAGAGGGTCTTCCTATATAACTTCCCGTCGTGCATAAGATAGTATGCCAACTTTTGTTAGAACTTCTTATTTATCCCTTCCGGGAACTCCCCTGTGGACAGGAATGTTACGAATGGATATATCCATGAGGGGTGTTTGTCCACCTCCATCATCTCTCCCTCTTAGATGGACAGACGAAACAGGTCAGTGATGGTACCCCCCATCCGGGGACCATGCTTGGCTAGCTGATCAACCTGTTCATTCTCTTCTCGTGGCACATGTCGGATGGAGAAGGTCTGGAATATGTTGATGACCCCCTTCACCTTTGCCAAGTACAACTGGAGAGTTGGTTCCCTTACCTCAAACTCCCCATTGATCTGGGAGGCCACCATCATGGAGTAAGTGAGGACCTCCACATCATGCACCCCCAGCTCCCTGGCTAGGCGCAACCCTACTATCACGGCCTCGTACTCGGCCTGATTATTAGTGATGGGAAAATACACCACCACCGATTGCTCGATCCTCGTTCCATGGGGCTCTCTAAGATCACCACCACCCCTAAGGAATGCCTTCTCAAAGCGCCATCCACCATCACCTTCCGGGGGACCGGGCGAGTGAGTTCCGCCTCCGCTACCTCGAACACATAGTCATCCAGAAAGTCGGTCATTGCTTGGGCCTTGATCGAGAGGCAGGGTACAAAGGAAATGTCGAATTCACTCAACTCTACCGACCACTTCGCCAACCTTCCTGAATGCTCTACCCCTTGAAAATGTTGGGGAGGGGGTGGTCCATCACCACCCAGATGGAGTGCGCTTTGAAATAGGGTCGGAGCCTCCGAGCCGAGATGACCAAAGCAAAGGACAGCTTTTCCAAGATGGCATAACGGAGCTCCGCCTTCCTCAGGACCCATCTAACGTAGTATATGGACAGCTACTTCCTCCCCTCTTCTCGAACCAGGACAGAGCTCAAGGTCTCTGCTTCGACAACGAGATATAGAGATAGATCCTCCCCCTCCTTCGACCCTTGGAGCAGGGGGGCCTGAGTTAACTGCCTCTTCAAGGCCTATAATTCCTCCTCGCATTCCTTAGTCCACTAAAACTTCTTGCCTCCCTTCAATGCCTTGAAGAAGGGAGAGCACTTCTCCCCAACTCGGGAAAGGAACCTGCTTAGCCCGGACAACTTTCCCGTCAGTTGTTGTATCTCCTTTGCATTCTGAGGCGACCCCAACTCTATGATTGTCATGACCTCATCAGGATTTGGCTCCACCCCTGCGGGGGTGAGGAGATGGCCCAAGAACTTGCCCCTACTGGCCCCGAAGACACACTTCAAGGGGTTCAGCCTCAACGTGTATCTCTAGAGGGTTCCAAAACTCTCCTCCAAATCCTGGAGGTGAGAGTCCAGCTCTCTGCTTTTGATCATTAGATCATCCACATACACCTCCAGGTTCCTCCCCTTTTGATCCTGGAATACCCAATCCATCATCTTTTGATATGTCACCCCTGCATTTTTCATCCTAAAGGGAATCATCTTGTAGCATTAACACACATCCCAAGTGATAAAAGAGAAATCTTTTATGTCGGGGGGTGCATCCTGATCTGATGATAACCTGAAAAGGAATCTAAATAACTCATTATAGGAAAACCGACAGCTGAGTCAACCAGCGGGTCGATTCGAGACAAGGGGTAACAATCTTTAGGACATGATTTATTAAGAAAAGAGAAATCAACACACATCCTCCACCGGTTGTCTCCTTTTTTAACCATTACAACATTGGATACCAAGCCAGGGTATTGGATTTCGGATACAAAGCCAGCCTTCTAGAGCTTGGCCACCTCCTCCCTGATGGGCTCAGCCAGCTTGTCCGCGATGGACCTCTTCCTCTGTTGGATGGGGCGAACTTTTGGGTCCAGGTTGAGGTGGTGGCAGGCAACGTGCGCATCTATTCGTGGCATCTCCTCGGCTCTCCAAGCGAAGATGTCCACGTTCTTCTGGAAGCATGTCAGCATCCTCTCCTGGTCCACCGGGGTCAGCCCCCCACTGATGTGCACCTTCTCCACCTTGCCTCATTCTCCACCACCTCTTCTACAGCCTCAAGATAAGACTTATCTCCCCATTCTCCAACATCCCCCTCTCTTGGGATAAGGACCTCCTTCTTAGCCTCTCACACGGTCATTTCCTCGGCTAGCTCCTCCTAGATTCCCTCTATCACCTCCACCTGAGTGCGGCTCTCCTCCTCCATCTTTACCCAACCTACTTCCTTCTCTGCCTCCTCCAACCTCTGCTTCATCACCTCAGCCCCCTCCTGCCAAGAAATGGAGTTCACCGTAGTGGTACAGCACTCCCTTGCCACCTTGGGGTCTCCTCGGACCCGGACCTAGATCCCCTCGGCGTTGAACTTCAAGCACAGGTGAAAGGATGAGGGTATATAATGGAAGGTGCTGATGAGAGGTCGCATAAAGATTGTGTTGTAACTGCTGGGGGCATCCACGATGACAAACCTGCAGTTTCGGGACTAGCCCCCCCCCCTAGAGTGACATGGAGCCCCACTCCTCCTTCCACCTCCTTTCTTTCACCAGAGAACCCAAACAGAGGTCCATCCTAGGCCAACACCCTCTTGGACCCCACCTTCATCATGTTGATCGCCTTCTTGAAGATGATGTTGTAACACCCCTATCCGCCGTATGGTATATAGCAGTAGGTCCGGCCGGGGCCCGACGCCATATACTACAGATAGACCGAAGGGTTATAGAATGAAACAATTCTTCCAATCACAAACGTCCTACACATAGCAACTAGCGGAAGCTTTTAAGTAGTTGAAAGAACCCAAATAACATATAGTATGAATCATGAATGTCCACTAACAACAATAGGAATGAAATATCACAATACACAAAAGTACTTGGCCTTATGGCCTAACAAATGTTCACTTAACAACATAGTGTTTTACAGACAACGGCTCGCAGGCCGCCCACACATGATAGAAATAAAATAACAGTTCGCTTTGTCCTTCGAGGGCCAACACAACAGCCTAGGTTTCAGCCCGCTATTTGGAACTTGGTTCCGCAGTACCTACAAGCAACATTCCACCGTACGGTAGCAAACAAAGCAACGGTCAGCTAAAGCTGACCAAATTATAATTACCCCGCCCCTTATTCGGGAAGGCGGTGCTCCTTCCCTGCATTTTATTAGTACATCCAAAAATCCTAGTGAAAGTTCAACCTAGCACAATTCACCATAGGTGGAGGCTCGCACGACCACCTACCTCATGCACTCAGGGCATATTGACGGTGTACCGGACTTCCTGGATACCACCTCCGTTCAGAGGTCCTTGACTTGACGGTTACTTTGAGCATTTCAGTCTTTACGGCCCCTGGCCTGAAACTCTCATTATGCCACCGACGAGAGCCAATTTCTGCTACTCTCATGTCATAGTCTACATAACGCGGGTACAGCTCCACCATTTCCCATTGCTCAAGTCTCCCTATCGTCTCCGAATACCATAGTACTCATGTCCAAACCTGTAGTGCGCGGGTCGGTTTTGCCTTTCCTGTTCGGCTCCCTGGCCTAATAATTCTTAACCTTATAGGCTCACCGCTTTCCAAAGAAAGGCCCTACATATATCCTGGAGACAGGCCTCGCACATACAATCCCAATTATATACAAGGTTGGCCCCAGGCCACCTAGTTGGAAGGAATGCGTTTCCGCCCAGTTTTCCAGGTGCACCTTGGAGTTAATCCCCAAGGCTCCCTGTTGAAATCTACCATGTAGAAAACCCGAAAAACAACACAATACGGAGTCTTCTTCGACAATCCATGAATAATGCAACATCACCGATCCATACAAACACGTCCGAGTAGGCTTCACACATAATGCCTATGCCCATACTTCAATTCCGGACTCTACATGCATTAAAAGGGGGACTATTCACATCTACCCCAAGGGACACCGCGCACTAACAGCACACTTATGGGAGCGGGTTTCCCATGCAGAAAGGAAGAGGACTTCACATGTCCAAGTTGAGAATCGTTACCCTTGAAGTCCGTTTTGGCGCCATGAAAAACTAGCCGGATGGAAAGCTTTGCAACGAGAATGCCTCCACGGATCTGGTCTCGGTTTTCGATTCGGTGCTCCGATGCTCCGCCGGCGGCTGGGATCCTCCTCCTTCTTTTTTGCTTTCTCCTCTCTCTAAGACTTTAGAAAGAGAAAGGCCAAAAGAAAATGAGGAGTTTAACCCCCACTCCCGGCCTTAAGGAAGCAGGATTAATCCTAAGTCGTCAGATCTGGTTTAAAGAAAATGAATGGCTCGGATCCACCCAAAAAGTCACTAAAATAGGCCAAACACGGCTTTACACATGGTCGTGTTCAAGGTTGTGTGCTTCGACCCAGGCACGACTGTCGTGAACAGAGAACGATACGGGTAGAGACAAGCCCGTGTCTCTACCTGACATGCCCGTGTCGGGTTCGGACATGCCCGTGACACTGGGGCGTGTCACATAACCGCCACGGCAACCGCCACGTACCTTGGTGGACACGGGTAAATACATGCCCGTGTCAAATGGCACACGCCCGTGTCGACCAGTACACGCTCGTATAACCCGATCGTGTGCTCCTGGCGACACAGCCCGGACTTCAACCCGAGCCGGACACGGGTGATGACACGGGTATGAACACGCCTGTGTTACCCATGATATGCCCGTGTCGAAACTATTCATAGCCCGTGTTTCCTACTGTGTCCTTTACTGGACACAGCCTGACCAACACAGTAAGATATGGTCTTGGACACGCCCTTGTCCTAGGCTGTGTACCCCTTATTAGGCACCAAAAATTCCTTAGGACACGATTGGTTCGTTTACGATTTTCGGTGCGTTACAAATCTCCCCCCTTTAAAGAATTTCGTCCTGAAATTAGGTAAAAGTATACAACCTAAGTTTTACCCAAGCGGAATAACTCGGGGTATTCCTCCAACATAATCTGCTCTCGTTCCCATGAAAGCTCTTCACGACCGCAATTATTTCAACGGACTTTAACCATTCGGAACTCCTTATTGCAGAGTCGTTTTACTTCAAAGTTTTCAATGCATACGGGCTTGACCTTCATCATCATCCCACAATAAACCGGCACCTGATCGACCGCAACCACCTGCAAAGGCTCTTGCACTACCTTCCGCAATCCTGATATGTAGAATACATCATGTAGCCTACTCAACTCCACTGACAACTTCAGTCGATATGCTGTTTCACCTCTCTTCTCCAGGAACTCAAACGGTCCAAGGTACCTCGGACTCAGCCTCCTCAGGCGTCGAGCTTGAGAGACACCATTGAACGGCTTGATTTTACACTATGCCAAATCGGCAATAGCGAACTCCACGTTCCTATGCTTTGGCGTTATAGTATTCCACCTACCTATCGCGATCGATCTGCAACCATTCCCAAACTATATGTACCGTTGAAGTGGCGTCTTCCACTATCTGACTTTTGTACAACATCGACTCACCCGTCTCAAACCAAGATGACGGCGTGCGACCTTTTTATCCAATACAAGGCCTCGACAGGTGCCATTTGTTTACCTCGCCTAGTAGTGGTTGTTATATGCAATCTTCACCATGCACATGCGATCTTCACACTGGTTTCCGTAATATGAGACGCACATGCAAAGCATGTCCTCCTTTGTTCTGTTGACCCTCTCGGTCTGACCATCCGTCTGCGGATGGAAGGCTGTGTTAATAATCAGCTTAGTTCCCAATAATTTATGCACCAGCCTCCAGTCGTGGGATGTGGAGCGTTCATCTCAGGGTCTGTTTGGCGCAGCTCTTGTAGCTCGAAAATCTCTATTCCAGCCGCCGGAGCTGCTTTATATGTGTTTGGGATATCTCCTTATGAAGAGCTTTTCAAAAATCTGGAGCTGTTTTGCAGCTTTTAAGAAATCTCCCCCCTAGCTTCAGCTTCCGCAAAATAGCTTTCTCTCTCACAGGTTTTGGAAATCTAATGGTTTCTTCAGTTGGAACATGCTCAGAGGCCGGACGGCCTTCCTCCGGCGATTCTGAGCCCCGGACGGCCTTCCTCCGGCGACTCCGATCCCCCTACATCCCTCCTCTTGCGATTCCGAGCGCACTTCTGCACAGAACACCCAAACACTCTACAACTTTTCAAAACTGCTCCCAAGAGATCTATTTTAAAATAGCTCTATCCGGACAGCAGCTTTTCAATCCGCCTGAGTTGTACCAAACGGAGCCTCAGTCACTTACAATTGCAGGGTACACCATACAACCGAATAATGTTATCCATGTAGAGTTTGGCTAACTTTTCCACCGGATCATCCTTTTTCAGTCCTGGCCACTAGAACAACTTCTTCAAACCTATAAACATTTTATGCACTTCAGGTGAATTGAGTACATGGTATAATGAGCCTCGTACATCAACTCCTCCCGCTGACTATCCACACTTGGAGGGCACAGTTGACTGCCCTTCCCCAACAGTCCGTCTTCAAAAATATATTGGGAATTTGACCTATCAAAAGCATCATCCATGATCTGCTTGTCCACGCAAGTGATCTCCAATATCTCCAAAACTTGCGCCAAAATGTATGTCGAAGGTGTTGTCCCCCAGTAACTCAATCCACCTCTGCTGCAACAAGTTTAAGTCCTTTTGATCCAATAAGTACTTCAGGCTCCTGTGATCGATTTAGATACCGACCTTCACACCGTTTAGGTAGCGCCTTTATATATTCAGGGCGAATATCACGGCCACTAACTCCAAGTCATGGACCGGATAAATACTCTCGCATACCTCCAACTAATGCGAGCTATATGTTATTACACTCCCATGCTGGAGCAAAACACAATACAAGTCACTGCCCCAAGCATCGCTATAAATCTCAACTCCTTCGGTCCTACTCGGTGAACATGGAATAGTTGCTGAGGTCAACAGACTTTTTAGCTCTTTGAAAGCTTGCGCGCACTCCAGCGACCACACAAACTTTTGATCTTTCTTTGCCAAAGTCGTGAGGGGTAATGTTATCCGCTATAGGTTCTCTATGAAGCGTCTGTACTAGCCGGCCAGTCCTATAAACTTCAAACTTTTCGCCAACGCAGATAACACAAGCAACTCACGTATCGCAAATATCTTTGACGGGTCCACCACGATACTTTCTCCACTCAAGACGTGACCAAGAAACGCTACTAAGGGTAACCAAAGCTTGCACTACAAGAATTTGGCATACAGCTGATTTCTCCTTAACGTATCCAATACCGAATCCAGATGCTTGGAATGATCACCCTCATACTGAAAGTATACCAGTATGTCGTCAATAAAGGTTATTATGAACTAGTTCAGGTACTCACTGAACGCCCTATACCTCAAATCCATAAACACGGACGTCGCATTTGTCAGCACAAGTGGCATAACGATGAACTCATAATGTCCATATCTTGTGCTGAATGTCGTTTTCGGAATATCACTTTCCCTTAGCGACAAATAATAGTATCTGGACTTCAGATTCAACTTGAGTACACACTTGACCCATTGAGTTGATCGAACAGATAATCACTACTTGGGATTGGATACTTATTCAGTTCACGTTAACTTAATCAACTTATAGTAACCATTACAGAGTTGTAAGCTTCCATCCTCTTTTTAACCAGAGGACCGGTGTGCTCCAAGGCAGTAAACTTGGATGCACAAAACCCTGTTCCACTAGCTCTTGAAGTAATTCTTCAGTTCCGACATCTCACAACCTATAGCTAGTACCAAACTGACCACCTTACGTTTGAAATTGATGTACACACACTGCTCCGAGAGCCAATCATACCAAAGATTACGTCGAATTCTACAAACAGCAATAGCGATGCTTGCAAGTCAAAATCCTGACTCCCTATCTGCAACTTCAAACAACAGACACTATTCGCGTGTATAGAGAACCCGATAGGTAGCAGTACTATCGATTTGTCTCTTGCCATCAAAGAAGGAACTCCGATGTGCGATACACATCCTTCGAACAAAAAGGAATGAGAAGTTCCCATGACAAACAGTGCTTTCACCGGACCCTCAGAAAATCAATACAAATCCTATCACAACCAAACATAGGCTAACATGTGTAAGGCAATAAGTATCTAAAGCTGACATACAAAAATTAAACCATACCTGTCACCATGTCAGCATATTCCATAACCTCCTGATGGCCAAAGTTGTATACTCTAGGATGGGATGGAGTATATTGAGGTGTAGCTGCCTCTAACCCCTTGACCTTCTCTTCGTAGGTCGCTCTAAGCTTCTTCTCGGACTCCAGACGTCCGCTTCGATACTCTCGGGCAAAGTGTCCCAGCTTTCCACAGCAAAAGCATGCGTCCGGGTCTCGGCCAATAGTTGTTCAAGACGTACCAAAAGAAGGAACTAGACCCGACCTCCTTGCCTTCTTACACCATCTACGGAAATCGAACTTCGAGGTGGGTAGCGCCTTGAACTCTGTATTCTCAGCACCGGAGTCTTTCTTCTATTGGACTCCCTTCATAGCTTTCTCTGTCCCCTGATCGTCTTTACGGCAATCTCAGGCAAAGTGACCAAACCTTCCACATTTATAACAGTAATATGGAGTTTGACTAGCAGATACGTCAGGCCTCACTTTAATCCTCTTTCGGTGTACAGACTTTGCAAGACTTGGGGAGTTTGGTAAGCTGTACACAAACATCTGGTTTATTCTGGCCAGATCTGCTTCCAAATCTCTAGCTGACTCCACTAACGCTCAGAATTCGAGTATCTTTGGTCCTACGAGTAACAGTCATAATTCATCACGCAGACCGTTGTAGAATCTATTAACTATAGTCTGCTCATTCTCCAAATCAAACCCTGGGTAGCGCCTTATGATAAGAAACGCCTGCAAATACTCCTCAACTGAGTGCGTACCCTGCACTAAAAGCATGTTCAACTGCTGATCCAAAGGTCTTATACATGCCAGTTATTCCATCACACCACTCGGTGTTGAAGTCACCCCAGGGACAGGGGGTTACACTTTCCCTCCAAGTTGTGCCTTAGTCACCACGAACACCACTTCAACTCTCCTTCCTATGGTTTCAACAAAAAGTAGGGTCTCAGGAATGCTGTTAAGTGCGCTACTCTCCGTGGAGTGCTGACCTTGCGACTTCTACGCACCCCTCGTAGTCTCTTATATAGCATAACTATCGATTAGGCGATATACAAATTGCTAAAAGCAATCATTGGAACATTCAGGTTCCTCAAAAACAAGTGTATTTTCATTCCTAAGTGGGCATTCATGGGTTCTTTTTATATTATAACGATGACGCACATACATGTGCTCACCACCCCTTAAAAGAATTTGCCCATGAATTCCAATAAGCAAGACCGGAACAAGTAGTCTGATACCAAATTGTTACACCCCTATCCGTCGCATGGTATATAGCAGTAGGTCCGACCGGGGCCCGATGCTATATACGACAGACAGACCGAAGGGTTACATAATGAAACCATTCTTCCAATCACAAACGTCCAACATAGAGCAACTAGCGGAAGCTTTTAAGTAGTTGAAAGAACCCAAATAATAGATCGTATGAATCATAAATGTCCACTAACCACAATAGGAATGAAATACCACAATAAAAAAAAGTACTTGACCTTATGGCCTTACAAATGTTCACTTAACAACATAGTGTTTTACAGACATCGGCTCGCATGCCGGCCGCACATGATAGAAATAAAATAACAGTTCGCTTTGTCCTTCGAGGGCCAGCACAACAGCCTGGGCTTCAGCCCGCTATTTGGTACTTGGTTCCGCAGCACCTGCAAGCAACATTCCACTGTACGGTGGCAAACAAAGCAACGGTCAGCTAAAGTTGACCAAATTATAACAACCCCGCGCCTTATTCGGGACGGCGGTGCTCCTTCCCTACATTTCATTAGTACATCCAAAAATCCTAGTGAAAGTACAACCTAGCACAATTCACCATAGGTGGAGGCTCGCACGGCCGCCCACCCCGTACACTCAGGGAACATTGACAGTGTACCGGACTTCCCGGATACCACCTCCGTTCAGAGGTCCTTGACTTGACGGTTACTTTGAGCATTTCAGTCTTTACGGCCCCTAGCCTGAAACTCTCATTATGCCACCGACAAGAGCCAATTTCCGCTACTCTCATGTAATAGTCTACATAACGCAAGTACAGCTCCACCATTTCCCGTTGCTCAACTCGCCCTACCGTCTTCGAATACAGTATTACTCATGGCCAAACCTGTAGGGCGCGGGTCGGTATTTCCTTTCCTGTTTGGCTCCCCGACCTAATAATTCTGAACCCCATGGGCTCACCGCTTTCCAAAGAGAGGCCATACATGTCTCCTGGAGACAGGCATCGCACATGCAATCCCAATTATATACAAGGTTGGCCCCAGGCCACCTAGTTGGCAAGAACGTGTTTCCACCCTGTTTTCTGGGTGCCCCTTGGAGTTAATCCCCAAGGCTCCCTATTGCAATCTACCGTGTAGAAAACCCGAAAAACAACACAATACGGAGTCTTCTCCAACAATCCATGCACAATACAACATCACCGATCCAGACAAACACGTCCGAGTAGGCTTCACACACAATGCCTATGCCCATACTTCGATTCCGGACTCTACATGCAACAAAAGGGGGACTATTCACATTTACCCCAAGGGACACCGCACACTTACGGGAGCGGGTTTACCATGCAGAAAGGAAGAGGACTTCACATGTCCAAGTTGAGAATCTTTACCCTTGAAGTCCGTTTTGGCGCCATGAAAAACTAGCTGGATGAAAAGCTTCTCAACGAGAATGCCTCCGCGGATCCGGTCTCGGTTTTAGATTCGGTGCTCCGATGCTCCATCGGCGGCTGGGATCCTCCTCCTCCTTCTTCCTTGCTTTCTCCTCTCTCTAAGAATTTAGAAAGAGAAAGGCAAAAAGAAAATGAGGAGTTTAACCCCCACTCCCGGCCTTAAGGAAGCAGGATTAATCCTAAGCCGTCAGATCTAGTTTAAAGAAAACGAACGGCTCGGATCTACCCAAAAAGTCACTAAAATAGGCCAAACACGGCTTTGCACACGACCGTATTCCAGGCCGTGAGCTTCGACCCAGGCACGACTTTCGTGAACAGAGAACGACACAGGTAGATACACGCCCGTGTCTCTACCTGACACGCCCGTGTCGGGTTCGAACACGCCCTTGACACAGGGGCGTGCCACATAACCGCCACGGCAACCGCCACGTCCCTTGGTGGACACGGGTAAATACATGCCCGTGTCAAATGGCACACGCCCGTGTCGACTAGTACACGCCCGTGTAACCCGACTGTGCGCTCCTAGCGACACAGCCCGGACTTCAACCCAAGCCGGACACGGGTGATGACACGGGTTTGAACACGCCCGTGTTACCCGTGACACGCCCGTGTCGAAACTGTTCATAGCCCGTGTCAAAACTATTCATAGCCCGTGTTTCCTACCGTGTCCTTTATTGTACACAGCCTGGCTAACATAGTAAGACACGGCCTTGGACACACCCGTGTCCTAAGCCGTGTACCCCTAATTAGGCACCAAAAATTCCTTAGGACGCGATCGGTTCGTTTATGATTTTCGGGGCGTTACAGATGTTGACCGAACTCCCATTGTCTATGGGGATTCGAGTGACGGTGAAGTTCTCGACAGCAGTCTGGATGACCAACACGTCGCGGAAGGGGTCCTCATGATCTAGCATGTCCTTCCTTGAGATGGTTATCTTTTCCTCTGGGGGTAGGGTCTGGGATGTGGAGCCAATGCTCCGGAAGTATATGGTGTGGATACTTGCCTTCCCGTAAACCTCGACCCCCCCCCCCCACCCCCATGGATAACTCTGATCCCTCCTTAGGCCCCAAAATCGGCCCAGTCCTCACACCTGTCCTCGTCTAACTGAGGCAAGACTTCTTCAATCTACACCTCCCGGTGGTCCTGCTTGTGTTGCTCCCTGTTTCCTCTCACCTCGAGGAACTACGGGTGTAACATCCCATTTCCAACTAGACCCTTGGGAGTGGTTTTGTCATAACAGAACCCTAGGAAACTCAGGAATTGAAGTTTATCGACCAAGATTTCGAGTCAAGGGGTGGTCACGCCCGTGACCGACCCGTCACGCCTATGACCTAGGGCGTGACACCTTCGACGATCGTCGACCTCATAAAGACGATCGGCGAGCTCAGAAATTTCAACATGGGCCTGACACGCCCGTGACCGATCCGTCACACCCGTGACCTTGGAATGGCATTGAGTGAGCTAAGCTCACTCAACGCCGTAGTCTGGATGGCGTTGAGTGAGCTTAACTCACTCAAAGCAATAAGCTAGACGATGTTGAGTGCACAGACTTCACTCAACGCCATCTGGTGTCGTCTGGTTGGCGTTGAGTGAGCTGAGCTCACTCAACGCCGCATACTGGATGGCGTTGAGTGAGCTAAAGCTTAGCTCACTCAACGCCATAATCTGTCAGGCGAGATGGCGTTGAGTTTGTTGAGTGCACTCAACGCCATAAGTTGAACGGCGTTGAGTGCACTGACCGCACTCAATGCCATTTGAGGTTGTCTGGATGGCGTTGAGTGAGCAGAGCTCACTCAATGCCATAATCTGGACGGTGTTGAGTGAGCTAAGCTCACTCAACGCCATTGTTTAAAAGGGCATATTTTGGATGGCGTTGAGTGAGCAGAGCTCACTCAATTCCATAATCCGGATGGCATTGAGTGAGATGAGCTCACTCAATGCCATAGTCTGGGAGGCCATTCTGGATGGCGTTGAGTGAGCAGAGCTCACTCAACGCCGTATCTGGGATGGCATTGAGTGAGCAGAGCTAACTCAATGTCGTAGCTTGGATGGCGTTGAGTGAGCTGAGCTCACTCAACGTCATTGTACTTAGAATTTTTCTGGCATTTTATTTCTGCCTGTGTGCTAGTTCAGCAGAACCGGGCCAGTCTAGGGAGTGGGTCGTTTTCTCCTATTAAGACCTTATAAGTCTTACTTAAATTAAGTTGACCGGTCAAGCTTGACACGTTGACCGATGGTTTTGCAAAGAAGGCGGTTACGGCTATGGCCGAGAGCTTTCCTTCATGGCCAGTAATGGCACTTGATGCCGTGGCCTTCCCCTCCCCTTTTATGGCTGGATCCAACTCCTTTAGGGAAGAGGAGGAGTTTCCAGCCATTAGCTTGGCTGGATTGAGCCGTTTCAGCCCCCCTCCACCATGGCCGACCCAAGCTTTAATGGACCAATAATGAACATTTAAGCTTTGGTCGTTCCCTCTCCTTGACCAAGCTTTTAAACACCCTCAGAGGCCCAAGAGGAGGTTTTCCCAGATTTTACCTGGAGTTTTCAAGCCTCCCACTGTGCTATTGAGAATTCCAGCGACGCCACCACCGCACCAATGGCATCCCGACGGTCTGCACGCCTCCAGCCCGCGAACAAGTTCCTCCTCTACTCCTTCTTTTATGGTTAGATCTTATAAATTATTTAGGAGAGATATTGAGCTCAAAGGAGCAAGATTGAGTGATCTTTTCCATGGTTTTTCAAAAATAAATGGTGGTCGAGTTCGCCGGAAACCGCCACTCCGGCGGCTGTGCTGCCGCCCGATGGTAGCCCTCACCTCAACAGAGGCGGTGGTGGTGGTGGCCGGCCAGGGAAGTGGCTGGGTGGCCGGCGGTGGGTCACTCAAGAGCTACAGGAAATGGTATTTTAGAGTTGCTGGTTTCGGTTTGTTTTAAGAAGATGAACAGTGCGATTTTATATTATAAAAAATTATATATATTATATAGTGAACAGTTAGCCTAAAAGAATACACATTTTGATGTTGTCAAATGAAGCCCTTAGAGGCCGATTTAGGAAATATGGCCAGTCACAAAAGTTGTAGGCCTTTGAGTCTACATTATTTTAAAATTAATTTCAACCCATTTGGGTAAGTGGTTTAACCACAGCACCCGTTTTGGTGGGGGCTATACCTAGGGTTGGACAGAAACTAAATTGAGTGACCACTCTTTATCTCTTGTCCAAATGTCTTGAGATTTGGACAGGGAGCCACCATTAGCTATACCTAGGGCCAGTCCAAAAATAGGAATTTTTGGAGATACTTTTTCTATAGTTTTGGTAAACATTTAATAATCCATGCATGATTTAGTAAAGTGGTCAAATGACCTTCAAACCCTCCCAAATTTTAGTGAGTGGTCCCTGGAATCATGGCATGACTCTGTACCAAATTTCACCTCATTTGAAGGTGTTTTGGTTAGGGAATGATCAATCCCTAGTTCTACCTTAAGGGAGGATTTTTAAGTAAAAGTGTACTTGGGGTTTGAGTGGTCAACTCACCTCAGCAGAGGCTGATATATTGACCACTGGCTTGGTATGATCATTATCACCCCCCTTAGGTAAAATGGGGTGGTTTAGGGTTGATTTACCCTAGAATCCAAACTCAAACCCTAAGGAAGGGCTTTTGAGGGTGGTGAAGGACATAGGGGCAAATGCCCTTGTATGGCCTTGTAAATTAGTAGAGAGACAGTTAACTTATATTTAATCCTCTGGTTAGAATATTAGAGAAGTTAGAAGTAGGTAGATACCTCAAAAATCAAAACCCTAGTTTTACGGTAGAAACACTATGTGGTCAAAACAGTAACTAATCATTATCTTAAAGTTGTGAAATTTGGGTAGAGTGAATTTTAGAGTAGATAAAACCCTTGGATATTTTTATTGGAATTTTATGGAATACATTTTTAGTACTTCTTTTTGTAGATAGCAATTTGCCCAAAATAGTATTTGAATTAATTTGATCATTCTATTCATTGGAATCTGATAAAACATGGTCAGTAGAGGTTTTAGACCTAAATGAATGTCTCTGAATTTTATTATTAATTTTAATGGACTTTATTTAATACTGCCTTCACAAATTTCATAAAAGTCAATTTTGGTGAATTAATCAGTTAGAGATAAATATACCTTCTAAAAATGTGAAACTTGGCCACTGATGTTATTAGGGTGATGTTTACTTATAGGAATTTATTCAAGATTTTTCGAAGTATATTTAAAGCACTTGATTCACGAGCATGTCAATTTAAGATTTTAGTATTTGATTTACCTAGAATTTAATGTCCAGTGAACAATTATGAAACCTGGCCAGTGATATTTGTAAGATGGTATTAGTGTAATGTAATTAATTCATAATTTTTGGATGACAATTTTCTGTAGTTGATTCACAAATCATGGAAGATAGAATTGCTAAAATAGTTTTAAGGCCCCCAGATATTAGCGAAAAATTATCAAACTTTGGATTTGTAGTTTTAAGATACCCTAATATTTATCATGAATTTATGAAGCTGTAAACATGTTTGAAAAGTATACCTCGTGTTCAAATGATAGTCTTTGGATCCTTTTAAGAAATTATTTAATTATCAGAATAATTAAGAAAATTTTAATTCTCTGCAATTAGGTCGTTTATGTCATGATAGGTCCCCGGTAAATAGTTTAGGACTTTTGGATGAAAACTCGAAGGACCTCCTATCATGAACACCATAAGGTATCTGTTGGTCTGCATTTAGTAAGTTGTTGAAATATCATTAGGAAATGATTTGGCATAGTTGGAGTTAGTCACCTTGTTGGATTTTGTAGATGTGGATGAGTCATCCTAGAAGTTTAGGTTGAGAAGTGAGATGTGAGTTGGTTAGTGTTAGGTGGTGCTTGGGTTCGACGAAAGATCGTCTTCCCCGTAGAGTGAAAGGTCAAAATCACCTTAGGTTTAGTCTACCGTAATATAAAAAAAAGGAATGGGTAAGGGAAATTAACCAATAATAATAAGTGCCTTGCGAAAGGGAACGGTGGGCTTCAGCTACCATCATAGTTCCTAGTGCCCTTTGAGAGCCCTTCACGGGGAATACCGGGGGCAGTCATGGGCTAACGTAAACCGTAGGAATAATAAATTAAAAAAGCAACTAAAATATCTAGGGTTGCACATTCTCGCACCCCGGTAACTAGGGATGTAGAATAAGTTAGTTTGGTTGCCATTCAGAAGGTAGCTCTGAAGGTAGATGCACGTACGGGACAGTCCGGGGAGCCGATGGCTCGAGGGTTTGAATACAGAATAAGGTGGTGGGTCTTCGGTACTTGATTGTTGTTCACACCGACATCAGTACGTTGAATCGGCGGTGTGGGACACTTAGCCAAAGAAAGTCTGGTGGATATAGCCAGAACTAGTACGCGGATACTCTTGTTTGTGTTCTTCTAGGGGCGTACGGGAGGGCTAGGCCCGGTAGTGTGGATACCCGCCTAAGAGTGGGGGCCCGACCCACTGTCTCCGTTTGCCACTACGGAGGTTCCTGGGAGTGAAGCTAGCTGCCCGAATAGGGGGAACTAAAGGTCTGTGCGCATATAGTCGTGTGCATGAGTTGCACTTGCATGAATCATGGCATAGCATATCACTAAACTCATATTTGCATATAACCGACACCCCAACGTATAAATCGGTATGGGACGTTTTATACGATGGGAGCCTCGCAGAAGACCCCTTAACTTATAAGTTTGTATGGGCATTCATATAAGTTAAGGTTACTTACTTACTTATTTACTTACTTAAGGTTGCTTACTTACTTACTTGTTCTACTTGTCTTCTTTTGTTATACTACTTACCAAATGTCTACCTTATTGCTCATTATCGTAGAACTGCTAGATGTACTTTATTCTAGATAGTTATTTATACACCATGATAGTTGTTAGACTAGCTCCATTGTCACCTGCTTGATTATTCTCCACCATTGTAGCTTCCCTTTCCTCCTCTCTGCTCGGTGCTTAGGATCAGTGGGGGGAGGGGTAGGGGATGATATGGCTTAGTCTTTATGACTAATGGTTTTAGAACCACAACATTACAGGAGATCCGGATGGGAGACAGGGACCAGCAGTCCAGGGACCAGCACCAGCGGAGTACGGTGCGCATGGAGGTGGGTCAGTCTGGCACCGGTGCACCTGCGACTAGCTCCATGAGTGATTAGTATTTTTATAGCTTCCGCGATGAGTGATTTGTAGTGAGGACTCTGATGTACCGGGCTCGAGCCCGTTTTTTTATATTTTTCTTAACTGATCTTTGTAGTACCTCTATTTTCTATTAATATCTATTGATGGACTGGATGTGATTTCTATTCATACATGTTTATGTGGACTTGTTTACATTCAGTGTAATATTTACTTCTCTTTCTTTGTGATCGAAAAGGGCCGGCAGAATTGGCGTTTTGTAGTGGCGGCCTTCCCGTGAGTCGGTGCCACCGCAAAGCGGCAATTATGGGCTAAGACCTCGGTGTTTGAAAAAGAAAAAAAAGGGGTCTTACACCGGGCACGTGGCTATAGTGTGCCCTTCCACTTGGTGGAAGTCATAATAGGGTAACTCCACCCTGACTTCCCTCCTTCTCCTCTGCTTACCCCTCCTCCTTTGCATGGTTATCATCATAGCCTGATGTTGATTGCGGAGAGGAGGCCTCTTACCCTGCCTCCATCCTAGAGGGTGGAAGTGACCCTGGCCCCCCTGACAGTTATCTCCTCCATGGAAACCTCTCCACTGGCCCTGATCCTATCACTCCTGTTGCCTCCATCTGAGCCGATTATTCAGCTCCTGGCGCCCCCACCTCGGCTACTGCTTCTTTTCCCGCTATCGGGGTTCAACTCTCCTCACCTCCTGACCTCGGCCACCTCTTGGCCCCTTGTCCTCCTCCGTAGCCCATCTGGCTAGCTTCTTCGCGAACTCGGGGTTTGACGCCTCCCCCTCGACTTCCCTTGTCTCCCTCTCCATCAAATCCTCGTAGGAGAGAGGTGGCACACTCTCAGCTCCATCCTGAAGAAACCCTGCTATAGCCCTAAGGTAAAGGCCATCATAAGGGTGTGCCCTGGCATGTCCTAGACCTGGGTGACCTCCTCTTGGAACTGATCCACGTAGCTTCCCAAGGTCTCGTTCACTGCCTGCTTGATGTGGAACATGGACTATGACTCCTTCTTACTCTTCTTGGAGGTAGTGAACCTCAATATGAACCCCTGGTGCAGGTCCTTTAAGTAGTAGATTGAGTTGGATAGCAGCTGGTGAAACCACTCCCTCGCCTTCTCCATGAGGGTGATAGCAAAGAGTCTGCATTTGAAGGCATCCGACATATGCCTTATCGAAACCACATCCTCGAACCACTGGATGTGCTGGACTGGTTCGTCCTTCAAAGTGTAGTAAGTCATCTCTGGCTCCCTGAACCCCTCTGGAACTGAGGAAGAAGAAACCAACTCGCTGAAGGGGCTGCCCCCCCCCCTCCCATGCTGGGCGAGCCGAAGGATCTCGCACCCCTATCTCCCTAAACAGACATCTGCTCGCCAACCCAGGGAAGAGCACTCGCCTTGGGAGATCGTGCTCCATCCCCTCCTCTGCAACCTCCTTCCCAGCTCGCCGAGACGGGGCATCCTCGTCTAGAGCCGGGGAGGCGGTGACTTGGACAACTGGTGTCAAGCACTTGGCACGCGCGCCGAGTGCGAACCTGACAAGGTAGAGCACCTCTTGCCAGAACTCCTCGAACATCCCCACTGTGGCGAGAAGGGGAGGGGACGGCGTGTCAGCCTTGTACGAACCTTGTCCCTCTCCTCTAGTCATCGAGCCTGCTTAAGATTTTCTGTGCTGACCACGCTCCACGCTCACCGCACCAAAATGTTGAAACCAAAAACTCGGTCTTTGTAGAGTTCACTCATGGGGAAGGGGTAATTGCACACTTACTTCTCTCTCGTGGGCCAAACAATTAACGAAAAAGAACAGGGAAAATACCCAAGGGCTCGGTGTGGAGGTCCCACCACACATCCGGAAGATCTTAGAGCGCTTACCCTCCCTAGCCAAATGCTAAGCTAAGGGTATCTCAAAAAGCGCAAGAAGACCTGCGCACAAGTAAGAATGTCTTCTTAAGTACCCCCTTGGGTCTATTTATAGATTTCTGAAAACGGCCTGCAAATAGCCAACCTCCGCTATTTTGAATAGCTATGTGTAGCCAGACTGGGTCTGCCAATAGCATAACTCCGCTGTTCCAACAGGCTATAGACAGGCCAACGGGGGTAAAATAGTAAAAATACACCATGGGATACTAGGCGAGCAGCCCTATGGAGCCTCTGCTCGCCGGGGGCGGCGAGTGCTCGATGGAGCTTGCATTTGCTGCCTCTACCAACCTTGGGCGAGTGCGGCCCCGTCCTGTCCCACTCGTCTGCTGCATGTCGAACCCCTAGGGCGAGTGCGAGTCGACCCTCTCCACTCGTCCGCTGCTCGTGGGGCCCCTGGGGCGAGTGCAAGCCGACCCGCTCCACTCGCCCCTCAAACAATCCACCCCCATTTGGGCGAGCCGGACTGCTAGACTTTGTCCAATCTAGCCCCTGTTGACTACTACTCGCCAGATATGGGGTTCTACACACACACACACACAGATATATATATATATATATATATATATACATATATATATATATATACATATATATATATATATACATATATATATATATAATGATTATAGTTTGCATTGGTGCCGGAGGAGCTCAGGTTGCACCCATGGAGGGTGGTGTTGAATATATCCGACCGAGCCCCACGTTAACAAGATGGAATCGCATGCAAACTCTTAAATGCGGTCAGTGGGATATTGCATGTAAATCCCCCAGGCCTATCATAATCCTATAAAATAGAAAATATAAGATTTAGAGTGTGAAATATTATTTTTATGAGTTTTTTATGAATTACAACGAATACAAGTGATTATTTATTTAAATATCAATAAGATATTTGCCCAAAATGCTGACTAGATTACTCGTCATCATTACACCATGAAGTCAAAGCTCTTTGCTTATATAATAAAGATATATATATATATATGCATATATGTGTGTGTGTGTATGCGTGCCCTCCATACATTATGATCTTTTATGGAGATTACCTTGGAAGACCCTTAATATTCAGTCTTGAGAGCTTCCCATGCTTCTCTGGATGTGCTGGCTCCTATGATTCATGGAAAAATACATGACTAATCCCTTGCAGGATATACCAAAGAGCTTTGGCATCAAGATGCTTCTACTTTCTAAGAGTCTGTTTGTTTGGGCGGAGTTAGCTTTCTGGAATTTGTATTGGAGATTAGAAATTCAATTTTATCGTTCGTTGCGATGAAATTTATGTGGGTATGCTTTTAAGTGAAAACCCATGACTTGGACTTGAACTAAGAAATCACATCGTCAATTCTTATCTCAGCTCATGGGTATTCAACATAATCCATTTTCGCTCGGGCGCGTGTTTTTCTCCCGGGCGCACTTTTTTCAACCAACCGGGCTATTTTTGTTTGACCGCATTTTTGTCACCCGACCGTGTTTTTTCGCCCGGGCGCAAGTTTTTCACCCGGACGTGCATTTTTCGCACGGACGCGTGTTTTTTCACTCGGGCGTGTGTTGTTCGACCGGGTGCGCATTTTTCAATAGTGCGTACATGCACGTGTTCACCACCCCTAAAAATAATTCGACAACAAATTCAAATAAGAAATACCGACACTTGAAGCTGATACCAACTTGTAACAGCTTCATCGTCACGAAGATTATAACAGAAGGTCTGGTCGGGTCCCTACGCCATATTTCACGGAAAGTCAGTGGCACTAATAAAAATATAGGAATGTTATTCAAAATACACAAAATATTTTGGCCTTAAGGCCTTACAATTGTTATCTTCATCAATGTATATTATATACATCGGCACACAGGCCGACCATAGATGAAAATAGTAAAAGTTCATCTTTGTTCATTCGAGGGCCGACTACCGCAGCATAGGGGACTTTAGCCCGCTACTTTCCACTTGCCTCTTCAGCACCGACTACCGCAGTATAGGGGACTTTAGCCCGCTACTTTCCACTTGCCTCTTCAGCACCTTCACAAGCATGGCCCACTAAGATGTGACAAAACAAGGCAATGGTCAACATTAGCTGACCAAACTATAATGACCTCACCTCTCACTCGGGGCGGCGGTGCTCCTTCCATACAAACAACAGTATATATCACTTTTGTCATCAGAACATACAATTAAGCACCATTCACCACAGGTATTGGCACGTACGACCACACACTCCGTGCACTCAGGGCACATTATCGGTGTACCGGATTTCTCATTGTGTCCCACCACCATCAATAGTCCTACACTTGGTGGTCCAATATTGAGCATTTTTGGTCATGCATAAAGCGAACGACCCTCTCCTATGCCCCGACCGCACCAGTTACTTTAGGTCGTCTAGTCAAGTGACATAGAGTGGGTACAGATCAACCCTTTCTCATTGTTCAAATCATCATTATCACACAGTGGTCGATAAGATACGGGTCGGCTTCTCCTTTCCTGTAATATATACATAACCATGTTATGTCCAAGGCTGGCACTCAAGCCCACCACAGCTGGGCACTTCAGGATCTCAGCTTTACATGCTACCCACGTTGTCTGGTGGACACTCGCTTCACAACTACAATCAGGCTGGCTCTCACGGCTATCATAGCTTGGCCCTTCGGGCTCTCAGCACAACCATTTGGCCCCCATGTCTCCAGGTGACAGGCCTCAGAATAATAGATCTCTAGGAGATACTGCCAGTGGTATCTCTACCGTTGTGCGGTAGGGGACATAATCTCATTTCTTCCCCCAATTTGGGTGTTTTCCTAGAGACAATCTCTAGTACTATCACTGCAGCAACCTGCACACCCCATAACTCCGTAAACTACATGTTTAACCACTGAGTCTTCTTTGGCATGCAAATTAATCATCACCAATCCAGACCAACCTGTCTAGATGGGCTTCACACAGCATGCTTGTTCCGTACTTCGATTCTGAATTATATATGCAATTTCTGCCAGGTATACTTTGTATCAACCCATCAGAAATCCCTTCGCTCTCCACCAATTAGTGGTGGATTTCATGTCAATGCTAAATTAAGTACTTCACATGTCTAAGAACGAAGATCATTACCCTTGTTGATCGCTTAGGAGCCATGATCTTGCACTTGATCTGGATGGAAATGATCACCACACTTTCCTCTCCACGGATCTGGCTTTGACTTCGAAGAATGCATTCACAGCAGCTCTCCTTCAGGGCTAGATTCAAACTTTCCCTTGCTCTTCTATCTTTCCCCTTCTTCTACCTCAGGATCCGAGAGAGAGAGAGAGAGAGAGAGAAAGAGAAAATGAGAAAATAATCTCATCGCAACCCCTTATCAAAGGCTACCACCGTGCAGTGCTTTGCTACCACCGCGCAGTATCTTAATCGGTGGCCGCTTGGCCCAATCAGCGTCGTTCTGTCGCTCAAAGACCGCATCAACCTTATCGGACATGTGGCACACTACCGCCAGTGTTACCGCTAACGCCGAGTGGTACCTTCCAGTGACGAAGGTTGTTTAAATTCATTAGCTACCGCCGCGCGATACCTACTAGAAGCGTTTGTCTCTTAAAATCAGGTGGATACTGCCAGCGCTAGCTCTACCACCTAGCGGTAACCTCCAGAGACCAACTACATGTTGTTTTCAGGAAATTTGGGGCATTACACGGGCTCGGGTGAAAAACACGCGCTCAGGTGGAAAAAACAAGTGCTCGGGTGAAAGACGCGCGATCGGGCGAAAAAAGCATGCCAGGATAAAAAAAACTCGCCCAGGCGAAAAATGCTCGCCCGGGTGAAAAAATACACACCTAATTGAAAACACGCTCGCCCAGGCGAAAAAAATGCACGCACAGCAAAAAAACGTGTGCCCGGGCAAAAAAACAGCGCCCGGGCAAAAAACAGCGCCCGGGCAAAATACGCGCGCCCTTGTAAAAAACCCGGGTCCAAACAAAAAAATGTGCGATTGGGCAAATAAAGCGTATCCGGACGAAAAAAAATGTGGTCGGGCAAATAGAGCACGATCGGGCAAGAAACGCGCGGTTTGGCAAGAAACGTGCGATCGGGGCGAGAAACGCGTGGTTGAGCAAAAAACTCGCGACCGGGCGAATAAAGCATGACCGGACCAAAAAAGCGCGGCTAGGCGAAAAATGCATGGTCGGTGGAAAAAAGCACGGTCGGGTGAAAAACGTACGCCCAGGAGAAAAGAGGACGACAGAGTGAAAAATGCGCAAGCAGGCGAAAAATGCGCGGTTTGGCGAAAAAAGCACAGTCGGGCGAAAAATGCGAGGTCAGGCGAAAAAAGGGTGCTCGAGCAAAAACGCTTGCCCGGGAGTAAAACACACGCTCGGAAGAAATATCACGTTTGGATGAAAAATGAGCATCTTAAAAAATTTTATTCAATTTAATGTGTTTGGAGCTAACACGTGTTTTGAATTTTATAAAATTATGGTACAATGTCCATTTCAATACCAATTTCAACGTTCCACCGAACAAATTTTGTGCCTTAATTCCAATTCTTTTGACTAAATTCAATCCTAAAGCCGAACAACATAATTGGAATTCGGCACAAAGCCAATTCCTACAGATATTGGTTTTCGTTGAAAAACCAATTCTAGTAAGCCAATCCCGTCCAAACGAAACTGCTCAGCCAATTTCGAGGACTCCCCACGTTGAGCCACTTCTAGAAAGTCAATTCCATCTTCCCATGCATAATTACAGCTGAAACAACTCAACAGGCCTGGTAGACTCTGCAAACATAGTATAAAGGCAATGAAAAGACTCTTGTTCTCAAATTACAAGTTGCTTAGACTAAATTTGAGAACATACATATGAAGCTATGTGAGATTACGTCATTTTATTTCTCTCGGATCAATGTTATGATCAATGATATTAGATTATTTGGAGATGTAATTGAGAAACAAAAGATAATCACTAAATTATTGCACTGATTAACACGGAAATATAACTATGTAGTAGCTGTAATAGAGGAATCAAAGGATTTGCAGCACTACTCTTTAATATAGCTCAGGGGGACTCTCTTAGCACATAAAGAGAGGTTTAATAATTCTGACAGTACGTCCACAGAGCAAGTACTTCAGTCTAAATGGACTTCAAAAAGAGATAATTATCCTTTCAAGAAATATGAGAAGCCACTTTCACCATAGAAGGAGAGTAGAGGATCTAAGAAGCAATTTTGTGTGCTCTGTAAACGGACAAACCATGACATGAATACCTATTTTTATAAATGTAAACGTGCAAACATGCAAACCAACTTGAAAAAGATTGTTGGAATAAAAATAAAGAAGGATGAACTTCTGAAACTACACTTACAGATTTTTTCCCCACCTTTACAGAAGTTCTATACTGATCAAGTAGAAGAATCTCACTCTAGTGATTTGTGGTTACTTGATAGTGGTTGTTCAAACCATATGAGTAACAATCAAGATGTCTTTCATTATATATACACTAGTGTTAAGGCAGATGTGATGATTGGAGATGAGAATATAATGATAATTGAGGGTCAAGGAGATGTGACAGTCCGCAATCCTCAAGTCATTCCAACAACAATCAAAATGTTTTGTATATGTCCCAATTATAACACAATCTTCTGAGCATTGACAAGTTAGTACAAAATGGTCATAAAGTGGTGTTTGTGAACAACCAATGCCAAATTATTGATGTTATAACTCAACAACCTATGCTGACTGTTGGAATGGCTCATAATAAGATTTTCCCATGCATGCTAAGGCAACATTT
The DNA here is from genome assembly GCA_039513925.1 of Platanthera zijinensis. NCBI lineage: Eukaryota > Viridiplantae > Streptophyta > Magnoliopsida > Asparagales > Orchidaceae > Platanthera > Platanthera zijinensis. The sequence continues at coordinate 39,766,894 of CM077095.1, read as the reverse complement.
ATCTTATGTATGTAAAGGGGACTTAAAGACCTCTGAAATATGGCATAGAAGGTAAGGTCACCTCGATATTGGAGATTTATATAAGATGTTTAAGCAATCACTTGTTAGAGGTCTACCAATTATATCTCAAAGTGTTGGTATCTGTGAAAGTTGCATATTTGGCAAGCAAAAGCAACAAGGGGTACCAAAAGAATCTAAGTAGAAAGCAACTTAAACACTACAATTACTTCATCTTGATGTATGATGACCATCCAGCACTCCATTTTTCTCAGTTTATAGTTACTTTCTTCTTTTTGTCGATGATTACTCATGTATACATTGAGTTTATTTCCTAAAGCAGAAAGCAGAAGTGTTCAACTACTTTAAACAGTTTAAAGTGTATGTAGAAAAACAAAGTAATCTTCAGATAAAAGCAATAAGAAGTGATAGGGGTGAAGGGTTTTTAAGTACGGAGTCCATTGCATTTGCCAAGCTGAAGGAATCCATAGACAGCTTTCAACTACAATAAATCTACAGCAGAATGACGTTATAGAACGTAGAAATCGATCTATAGTGGAAATAACACACACAATGTTGTCTGCAAAACAACTACCTATGGAATTTTGGGCAGAGGCAGTGAATTGCGCGATCTACTTACTCAATAGAGAACAAACCAAAGCTCTAAATTTAGGCACCCCTTTTGAAATATGGTATAAAAGCACACCTTTTGTTGCTCACCTCAAAATATTTGGATCTTTAGCATTTGTCTATATACCAAAATTCAAAAGGGACAAACCTGATGCAAAGAATGAATCTTGCATAATGGTGGGATAGAGTAAGTGTCTAAACCATATAAGCTATACAACCCTAAAATTAAATGGGTTTTGATCTCAAAAAATGTAATGTTTCAAGAAGATAAAGAATGGAATTGGATAGCTAAAGAGGATCAACACCATATGATTCCAAAAATAGCCACAGTTGAAGAAGATCTCTCTCCAAATTAAGAGGAATCACAACCCCTACCACCCAGTGTAAGTCAGCCATCCAATTCTCATCGTATATCAAGTGATTCTTATGATTCATCACTTCCCCCCAAGGAAATATAGAAGAGCTCAAGAGCTATATAATGAGCCTTATTTGGCATGTGTAGCAAGTGAGCCGTATACTTTTGCTGAAGCTAAATCCAATCCACATTGGGTTGAAGCAATGAAACAAGATATGAGAATGATAGAAAAGTATAATACTTAGGAATTAGTCGATAGACCTACTGATAAGAAAATTATTGGCTAAAGTGGCTATATAAGATGAAGTATAATGAACAAGGCCAAATAGCCAAATATAAAACAAGGATTATAGCTAAAGAATAGGCGCAAATCCCAGGTCGGGATTATTCATAAACTTATGCTCTAGTTACTGAAGAGGTATTACTGAAGTATAATGGACATCAAATCTGCATTCTTCAATGGAGATATTACTGAAGAGGTATTTATTGCCCAACTAGAAGGGTTTGAAAAACAAAATGAAGAACAAAACGTGTGTAAGTTAAAGAAGGTCTTATACGACATGAAACAAGCCCCACATGCCTGGAAAGTCCATATAGATAATTATCCATTGCAAGAGGGATATCTTAAATGTCCATCTGCACCAACCCTTTATTTTCGACGGTATGACAGTGGACAATTCTTAATTTTAGCAATTTATGTGGATGATATCATATATGCAGTAACAAATGCAAATGTTGAATGCAATTTCAAGAATAACATGATGCAAAATTATGATATGACAGATTTAAACATGATGAAGTATTTTCTTGGTATACAAATATCTCAAAATCCAACATTTATTTTTCTTAACCAAGAAAAATGTATCATCAACTTGTTGAAACATTTCAACATAATCGATACCAAACTTGTAAGCAAACAAATGATTACTTATGCAAAAATGATGAAGAGAGATGCATCTCAGCCTATAGATGAAGTCGTATACCTCAAAATTGTGGGTACTTTAATATATTTAATAGCAACAAGGCCAGATATTCACAATGCAGTCAACATTGTCTCTCGTTTTGTGAGCAACCCATCTCAAATGCATATGATGGCTGCAAAACAAATTTTACGATACTTGAAAGGCACTATGAAAATGGGCTTATTGTATAACAGAGATGCATAAAATGAAATAGAATGATATTGTGATAGTGATTGAGGAGGCTCCTTGGATGATCGAACAAGCACAAGTGGATACCTTTTTTCCATGGCATAAACTTGATTGTCAGGAGTACTAAACAACAAAAATATGTTGCATTATCATCTGTAGAAGTAGAGTATGTAACAATCGCTCATGCAACCTCAGAAGCTCTATGACTTCAATGAATGATGCAAGAAATTACCCTCATTAGAAGTTTAGAAGAGAATATATATCAGAAGCTGAGTACTAAACTAAACAAAAGGCCCGATATAGAAGGTAAGAGAGAAGCAGAACCTGCAAACGAGCCCCCGATCTTATATTGTGACAACCAATATGCAATATCAATTGCAAATAATCTAGGGCAACATCATAGAATGAACACATTGACCTAAAATATCCCTTTATCCGTCAACTAATTGAATCAAATGAAATTTTTTAATGTATTGCAGATCGGAAAAACAACTAGCAGATATAATGATAAAGCCCATAGCACAGAGGCATTTTAAAGCATTATGATCACGGTTCAAGGTACAAGCCCTAGAGGTTACCTGGGGAAATGTAAAAGAATAATCTCCAGGAGTAAGTCCTTAGGAGTAAATGTCGCGAGCCAGGATAATATAATGAACCCTTGGTTAATGTTCCATATGTAATATAAAATCTATGTTTTTGTCTTATATAACATCAAAATGGGCTTCCTATTGCAAAGCCCAATGTTATAATAATTAGTATTCTAAGCAGAGATAAAAATTTATATGTGTAGCCGTAATTGTGTAAGGAATATATGTATGAAAAAAACCAAATAAGTAGAAGACAAAAATTAACAACAACTTCTATTATAAGAATGTATGAGTCATGAGTGAACATATTCATTATGAATTGTTTTTCTACATGTTTAACACCAACACGAGTAACCATTCTTCTTCTTGGAGCTTCTCCAAGTGTCAGTACAGATTCATGTCCTTCGATCGAATTATTCGGGACACCACGTTGAGCTACCTCCTGATGTCGATTTCTTCCAGCCGAAAGTTCCGTTGCGCCTTCCTCATACAACCAACCAAGCAATTAATATTAATATATATTTAAAAATGGTAACACACACGCACAATACTGTAGCAAACTGATGTTGTTATATATTTGTTTAGATATTTACAATAGGTGTGCTCCTCACTTCCCTCTAGTGGCGCACAAAAAGACTCGGCCTGGAAAGCTCGTCTATGCCTGGCTTGGCAAAAGTATGGTTAGACCTGTGCCCGGGAAGGTCTGGTCCAGGCCAAGGCCGGTCCTGAGAGGCCTCAAAATACCCCAATATTAGTGTATTTCCCGGGCCAGGCCCAGCACCAGTCTAGGACTGGTCCTAGGCTTTGCTTGGGCCCGATCCCAAGAAATAACTTGGCCTGGCCCATGACTGGCCCAAGTCAAGACTCACGCAGCTAGGGGTGTACAAAAAAACCGCTCCTAACCGGTCCGGTTGGGATCGGATTGGTTAGGATCGGCTAGGGACCGATCCCAGTTAGGACCGGTCCGATCCCGGACGGTCCCATGGGTCCCAAGGCGTCCCCCTTTTTTCATCAAAGACCGGTCCTGGACTGGGACCGGTCTTACCGGGACCGGTAAAAGACCGGTCCCGGACCGGGACCGGTAAAAGACCTGTCCCGGATCGGAACCGGTCAAAAGACTTGTAAAAGACTGGTCATTTTTGTAATTTTAGTAAAAGACTGATCATTTTTAGTCAATTTATTAAAAGATCGGACAAAAGACCTGTAAAAAAGACCGGTTCGGGACCGGTCCGGGACCGATTGGGACCGGTCCTTCGGTCCCAACCAGTCCTCCTCCAGAGGAGGAAAACTGGTCCTGGACAGGGACCGGTTTGGGTGGAACTGGTCCGGGACCGGTCGGTCAAAAGACCGGTCTTTTAAAAGACCGGACCGGCAGTCTTTTTGGAAAGGACTGCGCGCAACACAACGTCTCTAATTAGAGACGTGTCACGCGCAACATCTCTAATTAGAGACGCGTTGCAACGTCTCTTCCAAGGCGTTTGGTTTAACTTATGACCTACTGTGCGGTTGGGCTGCACCGTTATTTTAGTTATAAGTTGCGTTTGGTTCAGCTTATATCCAAAACCGCGGTTCTTAAATTCCGCCGGTTTCTTATATCGCCCGGCCGCAACTTTTAGCTGCGGTGAAAAAAAATCGCGAGAGGAGGAGTTGCCCTACCCCGACGACAATGGAAGCGCAACTCGATTCGCCCTATCCCGACGACGACGACGCAAGAATAGCTCTCTCCCGGCCGTGTTCTCTAGTAGATCGTGCTTCTGACCTCCCGATTCGCCCCTTACTGTCGACGGCGTTCTCTCCCGACGACAGCGGAAGAATAGATCTACCGCATCTCTCTCGGCGACATTTCTCTGGTAAGTTTTCACGACAACGCTTCCTGATGTCGTCTCTGGTCGCAGTTTCCATATTTCCCCTTCCTGATGTCTTCTTCCTCTTCATATAGGAGGAATTCGTAGTGATTTTTCACAACAGTACACGGATTTGTTGCATAACAGGACTCCGATTTTTTGCTTCACAGTAGGTATTCTTCTTCATCTTCATGTAGGTGTAGATGTGACCTTTGCTGTGTGACTGTTAGCTCCAGAATTTTTTTAGAACATTGTTTTTTAGGTATTCCTCTTCAATTTTTATATATTTGTGTTTTTTATGTATTAGGGTGTGTTTGTGTGTTATTATATATGTGTGTTTTATTATATATTTGTGTGTTTTTTAGGTATTCCTCTTCAACAGTACACGGATGTGTGTGTGTATGTTTGTGTGTGTATATATGGTGTGTGTGTGTGTGTGTGTGTGTGTTGTTATATATATATATGATGTGTGTGTGTGTTTGTGTGTGTATGTGATATATATATATATATATATATATATATATATATATATATTATATATATATATATATATGTGTGTTATATATATATATGTGTGTAAGACAATCAGTAGATGCATCCAAGAGCCACCACCAAAAGCTTCTTCTGAGTTTAGCATTTAGCGAGCATTAGACAAATTAGCCATGTACCCAGAAGTGGTAGCTGATGAAGACTTCAATGACTTCGCCATCACATATTTTATGGATAAAAGTCATAGAGAGACTTTTCTGTGCCTTCAAGAATCCCAGAACGTCAAGTGGCTGCGTAACCGTTTCCTTCATGGGGGTTAATAGAGTTACTTAAAACCTTATCAGGACACGCGATATCATCTACCAGACTTTGCTCGTGGTGGTCGTCGAGCAGAAGGACGTCGGGAGATGTTCAATCATGCACACTCATTACTTAGAACTGTGATAGAGCGCTCATTCGGTGTTTGGAAAAATAAGTGGGCCATACTATGGGACATGCAAAGCTATAGCTTCGACAAACAAGCACGTATAGTAATCTCCATGATGACACTGCATAATTTCATTCATCGCCACCATTCGCGTGTAGATATAGATTTCATTGAGTCTGAGCAAAGGGATCCATTTCTTGGGATGACCTCTCAAAGGCGACAAGAAGATTGCTCTGACACTGCGGCTAGTGTAGAGGAGATGATCGCATTGCGTGATATTATAGCAGATCAGGTGTTTGAATGTAGAGCATATACCTAGAAATAGTATTGATGAAAAAAAGATTTTCTGCGTTGGGTGTTACGTTATGCAGAAGATGTTAATGATTGAAAAATATATGTTATGATTGAAAAAAAAAATTATTTGGAAAAAATGTATGAATGAAATTTTATTTTGTGTTATATTTGAAAAAAAAAATTTATTCAAAACTCCGTTTTGTATCCAAACAACTTTTTGAAAACTCCATTTTGTAAACTCTGTTTCACCCAAACAGTTTTTTAACAAAACTCTGTTTTCAAGAATCAGCACTTTTTCTATCAGCAACAGTTCATCAGCAGCTTTCCATCAGCAACAGCCCAACCAAACAGAGCCTTCAAAGAGACGTAGCACGTTTGCAGCAGGCTATTAATAAAAGCTATTAATAATTTAATAATAAATGATATTAATTCTTTAGATTTACTCATCTAGGTGCTATTAATGATTTTAATATATTTATTATTAACTTCTAACATTAAGTAGCTTTATAAGCTGTTATTTTTTTAATATTTCAATATATTTTTAATTTTTATAAATAATTTTATAATTATTTGAAAACCGAATTTACTCGTATAAATAGATAGGATGTTATGTGCACAAAATTTTAGTTCTACTCAAAGTTAAAACTCTCACAATTTTTCATCCACTTTCATTCAATAGTCCAAAATTTCGATCAATGACATCTTCTTCTAGTGTCGTTCCCGAAATTGTTGAGCATAAACATAGTGCTCCAATCTGGGAGCACTTTCACATAATGCGTATCGGCAATGATTTTAAAGCGAAGTGCCGACAATGTTCGAAGTTGTTGACTGCGGTCAAAAACTCCACACTCGTGCGACACATCAAATCATGTGTTGCAAAGCATGCTCCGGAATCCAGTCAAGCACAACTATCAAGGCTTGACAAGTTTGGACTTACGATCAAATGCGGCAAAGGGAAGCACAAATGAAGAACATAATCGGACGTGGATTGTCGTTTAATCACTACGACAACGCCCGTTAGACCGTTTATGTTCATCGAGCTATTCAACTGAAATATCATCAAGTAAGTAGAACTAAAATAAGGCGTGACGCAAATAAAGGTTATATTAAAGCGAAAAAAAAGTTTGATTAAATATTTTGATAATTTAGATAGTAGAATTAGTTTAACTTGTGATGTTTGGAGCAGCGGTATATAATTAGGACATTCTTACATTTGCATTACAAGTCATTGAATAAATCCTACTTCAGGAGAGCTATCCAAGCGCATCATTTATTTCAATAGTTTTGAAGTTTCGTATGCCCGAATACCTCTTTCTTTTAGTGGCAGTGTTTTGAATGAACGACAGAGTCGACTTAACGAAGAGTCGTTGGAGATTTGTATTTGCTATAAAGATTATTTGGACGCGGCATACAAAGAGCAACATACTACTTCCATCGAAAACAACTCCTCGTCTGTCGAAGAAGAAATGAGTTCATTAAACTTGGCCGATGAAGATTGAGTATTAGTGATGTATTCTATTTTATTTTGGATATGCTGTCATACGGTGCTATGACACCTTACTTACTGTGGGTAGGTAGGTTGAGAGTTGTGAGATTTTGTGTATTTTGTAAGTTCGAGTAGTTTTTCTCGGGATTGGTGCCCGACCCGTTTGCATGTGTTGCAATATTTTTAATATGAAATAAAATATAGCATTTTATCTTATTAAGTATTTAAAATTTTTAATATATATGTTTTGCATAATATATTTATATTAATTAATTTTTATAAAAAAAATAATTTGAAAAAATCGGCTTTGGGTAGGCCTGGGCCTGGTTAGGCCTGCTTCGGCCTGATTTAGGCCTTGCAAAAATGGCCCTGCTAGTCCCCATTCATACAGGGGGCCGGGGCCTGGGTCAGGCTATTGTCAGACCCAGGCCTGGGCATAAAAAACCTGGGCCTAATCGATCCATGCCTAAATTGGATCTGCCAGGATTTATGTGCACCTCTACTTCCCTATTGGAGTTTTCTTTCATATAAAAATAGAGTATACATAATGCCTATCTGTCATTTTCTATTCATCTCTACCTGTGGGAGTTTTATAAAAATAGAGTATACATAATTCAATATTGAGCGTACCTTTCATATAATAATTGATTCAAATAATAGAGAACTGAGTAGTTAGTTGTTTCCTCTATTTTTTTTAAATCCACAACTCCCATCCCAAGAAATCTTCAGAAGTTCTCCTTCCCAAACAAACAGAGTCTAGTTTCTCCCATGGCGCCACTCCATGTCCACCATATCCATCCTCAGGCCATCCTAAATCGCATCCACTTCTACTTCTACTCTGCGGCCATCATCGCCCTCATCCACCGATACTTCGGCGTCATCTCTTTAGCCACCCCCTCCACCCTCCTCCTCCTCTTCGCTGACCTCATCCTCGCCTTCATGTGGCTCCTCTGTCAAGGTTTCCGGTGGCAGCCCATAGTCCGGCGAGAGTTCCCCAACCTCCTTCCTCAGGCGCAGCTGCAGGCGTTGGACGTGTTCATCTGCACAGCTGACTGTAAGGATCCCTGTGTCAAACCGGCGTCGGAAAGCCGCCGGAATATTAAAGAACAAGCCGGCGTCGGAAGTTCGCCAGAATCAGGGGGTAAACAAGAATTTAAGACATGTTAAGAAGAGATAAGAGGGAGAGAGGGAGAGAGAGAGAGAGAGAGAGAGAGAGAGAAAGAGAGAGAGAGAGGTTAAGAGAAACCAAACTTTATTAATAACTGCTTAAGCCTCATTACAGACATTGGGTTCTATTTATATCAACCCATTACAACGGATATAAAACAAAACAGCACTCCTGGCCCACGTGGACCCATCAGGACCATTATCTACATCAGACATCATTACTGGGATGCTGCCACCTGCTGGAGAATCGGCCGTTGGATTGGACAGCTGGCGAAATCATAACAATTGCTTCCCCTTTAAAATACGATGTCCGCATCGATTGTCTGCACAGTTTTCCTGCTTCTTCATCTTCTTAGGGTTTTCTCCTGGGCGGCAAATCTGGCGGCGAGAAATCAATCGAGGTTCAAGGATGCGCTGCCTCGGCGTAGATCTGCTTCTATCTCAAGTCGTGTGTCGTTTGGTGAGGTTCTCTTTGCTTGTTGCTGGCTTCGTTTAGTTCGTCTGTTTTTGAGTAGCCACCCGGTAGTAAGAGCGTTGCTTAGGTCGTCTTCGGTAGTGTGCCCGCTTTCCCGGACTGATTGCCGTAGTTCTGTAGGTAGTGCATCTAGATCCTCCCATGTGCTATCTTCGGGTGGAAGATCCTTCCACTGGACCAGCCCTTGAGTTATATTCTGGTTGTTTTTAACAATCTGTCTTACGCTGATGACGGCCAACGGAATATGTATGGGCATATTGTTGTTGCTGCTCGTTGGTAGGGGCGAAATGTGTAACGTATCCTTTTGTTGATAGGGTTTGAGAAGGGAAACGTGAAATACAGGATGTATTTTGCATCCTTCCGGTAAACCGAGTCGGTATGCTGCTTCTCCGATGACTTCCAACACCTGGAAGGGGCTGTAATATCGGAGAGACAATTTCCGGCACTGTGTCTGTAAGGAACCCTGTGTCAAACCGGCGTCGGAAAGCCGCCGGAATATTAAAGAACAAGCCGGCGTCGGAAGTTCGCCGGAATCAGGGGGTAAACAAGAATTTAAGACATGTTAAGAAGAGATAAGAGGGAGAGAGGGAGAGAGAGAGAGAGAGAGAGAGAGAGAAAGAGAGAGAGAGAGAGAGAGGTTAAGAGAAACCAAACTTTATTAATAACTGCTTAAGCCTCATTACAGACATTGGGTTCTATTTATATCAACCCATTACAACGGATATAAAACAAAACAGCACTCCTGGCCCACGTGGACCCATCAGGACCATTATCTACATCAGACATCATTACTGGGATGCTGCCACCTGCTGGAGAATCGGCCGTTGGATTGGACAGCTGGCGAAATCATAACAATTGCTTCCCCTTTAAAATACGATGTCCGCATCGATTGTCTGCACAGTTTTCCTGCTTCTTCATCTTCTTTGGGTTTTCTCCTGGGCGGCAAATCTGGCGGCGAGAAATCAATCGAGGTTCAAGGATGCGCTGCCTCGGCGTAGATCTGCTTCTATCTCAAGTCGTGTGTCGTTTGGTGAGGTTCTCTTTGCTTGTTGCTGGCTTCGTTTAGTTCGTCTGTTTTTGAGTAGCCACCCGGTAGTAAGAGCGTCGCTTAGGTCGTCTCCGGTAGTGTGCCCGCTTTCCCGGACTGATTGCCGTAGTTCTGTAGGTAGTGCATCTAGATCCTCCCATGTGCTATCTTCGGGTGGAAGATCCTTCCACTGGACCAGCCCTTGAGTTATATTCTGGTTGTTTTTAACAATCTGTCTTACGCTGATGACGGCCAACGGAATATGTATGGGCATATTGTTGTTGCTGCTCGTTGGTAGGGGCGAAATGTGTAACGTATCCTTTTGTTGCTAGGGTTTGAGAAGGGAAACGTGAAATACAGGATGTATTTTGCATCCTTCCGGTAAACCGAGTCTGTATGCTGCTTCTTCGATGACTTCCAACACCTGGAAGGGGCCGTAATATCGGAGAGACAATTTCCGGCACTGTGTCCTGTGTAGAGTAAGTTGCCGGTAAGGATGAAGTTTCAGCAAAACCCAGTCATTTTCCTGGAACTTTTTGTCTGTCCGTTTCCTATCTGCGAACATCTTCATCCTGTGTTGGGCGCGTTGCAGGTTGTCTCTTAGCTGTTGTAGTATTTCCTCCCTTGTGCGAAGGGTGAGCTCTACTGCTTCGATCTTCGTGCCTCCTTCACAATAAGTCAAAAAAACCCGGAGGTGGTCGACCGTACATGGCCTCAAAAGGGGTCATGCCGGTCGAGGTGTTAAGCGTTGTATTGAAATGATATTCAGCATAGCTTAGAAAGAAAGACCATTTCTTAGGTTGTTCATGTGTATATAGTCTTAGAAATTGCTGTAAGCATCTGTTTGTTCGTTCGGTCAGACCATCTGTTTGGGGATGGTACGCCGAACTGTAGTGGAGTGTCGTACCTTGTAGTTTAAACAATTGTGTCCAGAAGTTGCTTAAAAAAGTAGAATCACGGTCCGAGATAATGGAAGTAGGTATTCCATGTAGTTTACCCACTGTTTCCCAAAAAACCGTCGCCACTGTTGGTGGGGTGATAGGGGAGATCAGGGGGGCAAAGTGGGCGGCCCGGGTTAATCGATCGACGATTACCATGATGTTCGAATAGTTATTAGATTTAGGTAGATGCGTGATGAAGTCCATTGTCAGGTCTGACCAGACTTGAGTTGGGACGGGTAAGGGTTGTAACAACCCATACGGTGAATGGTTTGAAGGTTTAGCCTTTTGGCATAGGTCACAGTGGCTAATGTATGCCGCTATGTCCTTTTTCATATTGTTCCAGTGAAATTGTGATTTAATTCTGTGCAAGGTGGCGGTAATACCCAAGTGGCCTCCATAAAGACTATCATGGGCATTGGTAATTATTTTATTTTTTATAGTTGAGTTTTGTGGTATGAATAGTCTGTGCTTATAGAAAATATTTCCTCCTTTCCGGTGCCAGTGGGTTCTGGAAGAGGGTTTGTCTATCATTTCTCTTGTTATAAGCTGGGTAAAAGGGTCATTAGCATATGCCTGTTCCAGGCCTTCCAGTAATGATGTTGTGGGCTGTGTGATGGTTAGTGTGTAATTGTGGGAAGGTGTTGGCTGGCTCATTACTGTATCAATGGAGGTGCTGTGGTGGTCCACACATGATCTGGAAAGGGCGTCTGCTATTATGTTACTTTTGCCCGGTTTATATTTAATAGTATAATCATAACCTATTAATTTGGCCATAAAGAGTTGTTGCTCAGGTGTGTGTAGATCCTGAGTGAGCAAATTATGCAGACTCTTATGGTCGGTCCAAATTTGGAATGGATGTCCCAGTAAGTATTGTCTCCATTTAGCGACTGCCGAAGTTACTGCGTACATTTCTCGTACGTAAGTACTTTTGGTTTGCATGAGTGGTGTCAATTTCTTGCTATAATAGGCTATTGGTTTCTTTGCTTGTAGTAATACGGCCCCTATTCCCGTGCCGGAGGCATCCGTTTCAATTTGGAAAGGTTCATTAAAATTTGGAAGGTTCAAAATTGGTTTTGAAATTAATTGTTGTTTTAAAGTGTCAAAGGCCAACTGAGTTTCACTATTCCATTTAAAAGTAATGTTTTTTAATAGATCGGTTAATGGGGCCGCAATAAGGGAAAAGCCTCGAATGAATTTGCGGTAGAAACCAGCCAGTCCCAAAAAGGCTCGTACTTCCTTTTGAGTCTTTGGAGTAGTATAGTTTCTAATAGCCTTTATATTGACGTCATTCGGATATACTGTGCCATTGGTTATCGTGTGACCTAAAAAATCTATTTCTGTTTGAAGGAAGAAACATTTGGAGTGTCGAACATGAAGGAAGTTACTATTCAGTATTTCTAAAACCGTGGTTAAATGTGCTAAGTGGTCAGCTTCGGTAGTGCTAAAAATTAGAATATCATCGAAGAATACTACGATAAACTTCCTGAGATAAGGTTGAAAAATCGTGTTCATTAAAGACTGAAAAGTAGATGGGGCATTAGTAAGACCAAATGGCATGACTGTAAACTCGTAATGGCCGTGGTGGGTGCGAAATGCGGTTTTATGAATGTCTGACTCAGCCATCCGTATTTGGTGGTAGCCAGAACGCAAGTCTAGTTTTGAAAAATATTTTGCGTTACAAAGTTCATCCAACAACTCATCTATGGTAGGTATGGGAAATCGGTCCTTAATGGTGATATTATTTAAAACACGATAGTCGACGCAAAATCTCCAAGTACCATCTTTTTTTTTTACTAAAATTACCGGGGAACTAAAACTTGATGTGCTGGGACGAATATATCCCGCCTGCAACATTTCCAAAATTAAACGTTCTATTTCATTTTTCTGAAAATGGGGGTATCTATATGGACGGACGTTAACTGGTTTATGATTTGGCAGCAAAGGTATTTTGTGGTCAATTGCTCTCCATGGTGGCAGTTTAATCGGCTTATGAAAGAGAAAATGAAATTTTTTTAGCAAGTTTTGAAAAGGAAGTGGTAAAGATATATCTACTTCGAAATCATTGTCCTGGTTATGTTTGGGTGACAGAAGTTCGGTTGTAAGAACACAAAGTGCCTGGGCTTGTAGTGACATGAGTCTTGATACTTGCGATGATGAAACAGATTTGTCGGGGCCAGTAGTTTGTCCATGTAATATAACTGGACCCTGTTCCGTGTCATAAGAAATCGTAAGAGTTGAGTAATCGGTGGTGACTGGTCCTAACGACCGGAGCCATCGTACTCCCAGTACGATATCTGCTCCGTGAAGTGGCAGAACATATAATGGCAATGTGTATGAATAAGTTTGAATGAGCAAGTGGACATCATCGCACTTGCCATGGCACGTGACCGACATGCCGTTACCCATAAAAACATGGAATGGTTGGATTGTTAAAACTAGTAGGTGTAAAAATTTAGCCAATCGGTCAGAGATAAAGTCATGTGAACTTCCACTGTCAATTAGCGTTTCTAAGGGATGGTTATTGATGGAAGACGTCATTCGGAGACAATGACCCGGTGATTCCCCTGTGAAAGCGTAAAAACAAACTGAGCCGTTGTTATCTGTGGCCTCTTGTGGTGGAATGTCTACGGTCTCATCAAGTGTGTCAGGTTCGTCCGTTCCTTGGAAATATAAAAGTGATCCGGAGCCCTTACATTTGTGACCAAAGGTATACTTGTCATTACAACTATAACATAGTCCTAACTCACGTCGTCGTTGTCGTTCCGCTGCCGATAATCGTCGTATTGGATATTGTTGTTGAAATTGTGATTTTGGTTGTGACTGAGAAGGGTCAGTATTTTGGAGGTTCCACTGCAATCGTGGGAAATTGCGGGTGGTAGAGTGCACAGTTGTGTTTGATTTGTGGAAGTCGGAGCATGTGTTTGTCGTAACTATGGTGTTTTCATTTTCTTGGTCCTCAACCATTCTAGCTAATGCAAAGGCGGTATGTAGGTCTGGTGGTCGCTACATCTTAACAATACCCCGAATACTTGTTTTAAGACCAGCAACGAAAATACTTGTAATAAAAGAAGTAGACAGCCCTGGAATGCGTGTGAGATAATCCTCAAATTGTGTTTTATAAGACAGAACATCGGTTGTTTGGTTGAGTTTAACTATTTTTTCGGCGGGGTCGTCATAAGATGATGGGCCAAAACGTTTGGTTAGTGCGTCAACAAAAGTTTGAAAGGTAATATTCGGTTGTTACTGCATTGTGGCTTGATACCACCTGGAAGCTGGCCGATCAAGATGGCAAGCAGCAATTAGGAGATAATCTCTAGCGCTGGTATTATGAACTTGAAAATAAAGATGTAAATTATAGAGCCAATCCGTTGGGTCGCCCTCGCTAAAACGAGGACATGGAAATTTGTAATCAGAAGAGGAAAGGGACGGGACTACCTGGGTATGTGCTGTGTGCGGAGCGGGTCCAAGAACGCCGTTCTGGGTTGATGAATGGTCGATGTCTGGGTAAACAGGCCGCGAACTCAGTTGATCAAGGGTTTGTTGTACGTTCTTGAACTGGGCGAAGATGTCATTGCGCAATGTGTCAATCTTTTCTGCGGATTCATTACGTGTGTCGACCATTTGTTGAATCAAGACTGCCTCTTTGGCGTACAAATCATCTCGGAGGTCGTTAATTTGTTGCGTAGTCGCACCCTTGTCCGCTGGATGAGAATCCTGAACCAAAAGTTGTTTATCTTTGGAGCGCGTATGATCTGCCATTGGGAGGCAAGGTTAGCAACGAGAGCACCAAATTGTAAGGAACCCTATGTCAAACCGGCGTCGGAAAGCCGCCGGAATATTAAAGAACAAGCCGGCGTCGGAAGTTCGCCGGAATCAGGGGGTAAACAAGAATTTAAGACATATTAAGAAGAGATAAGAGGGAGAGAGGGAGAGAGAGAGAGAGAGAGAGAGAGAGAGAGAGAGAGAGAGAAAGAGAGAGAGAGAGAGAGGTTAAGAGAAACCAAACTTTATTAATAACTGCTTAAGCCTCATTACAGACATTGGGTTCTATTTATATCAAACCATTACAACGGATATAAAACAAAACAGCACTCCTGGCCCACGTGGACCCATCAGGACCATTATCTACATCAGACATCATTACTGGGATGCTGCCACCTGCTGGAGAATCGGCCGTTGGATTGGACAGCTGGCGAAATCATAACAGTGTCCTGTGTAGAGTAAGTTGCCGGTAAGGATGAAGTTTCAGCAAAACCCAGTCATTTTCCTGGAACTTTTTGTCTGTCCGTTTCCTATCTGCGAACATCTTCATCCTGTGTTGGGCGCGTTGCAGGTTGTCTCTTAGCTGTTGTAGTATTTCCTCCCTTGTGCGAAGGGTGAGCTCTACTGCTTCGATCTTCGTGCCTCCTTCACAATAAGTCAAAAAACCCGGAGGTGGTCGACCGTACATGGCCTCAAAAGGGGTCATGCCGGTCGAGGTGTTAAGCGTTGTATTGAAATGATATTCAGCATAGCTTAGAAAGAAAGACCATTTCTTAGGTTGTTCATGTGTATATAGTCTTAGAAATTGCTGTAAGCATCTGTTTGTTCGTTCGGTCAGACCATCTGTTTGGGGATGGTACGCCGAACTGTAGTGGAGTGTCGTACCTTGTAGTTTAAACAATTGTGTCCAGAAGTTGCTTAAAAAAGTAGAATCACGGTCCGAGATAATGGAAGTAGGTATTCCATGTAGTTTACCCACTGTTTCCCAAAAAACCGTCGCCACTGTTGGTGGGGTGATAGGGGAGATCAGGGGGGCAAAGTGGGCGGCCCGGGTTAATCGATCGACGATTACCATGATGTTCGAATAGTTATTAGATTTAGGTAGATGCGTGATGAAGTCCATTGTCAGGTCTGACCAGACTTGAGTTGGGACGGGTAAGGGTTGTAACAACCCATACGGTGAATGGTTTGAAGGTTTAGCCTTTTGGCATAGGTCACAGTGGCTAATGTATGCCGCTATGTCCTTTTTCATATTGTTCCAGTGAAATTGTGATTTAATTCTGTGCAAGGTGGCGGTAATACCCGAGTGGCCTCCATAAAGACTATCATGGGCATTGGTAATTATTTTATTTTTTATAGTTGAGTTTTGTGGTATGAATAGTCTGTGCTTGTAGAAAATATTTCCTCCTTTCCGGTGCCAGTGGGTTCTGGAAGAGGGTTTGTCTATCATTTCTCTTGTTATAAGCTGGGTAAAAGGGTCATTAGCATATGCCTGTTCCAGGCCTTCCAGTAATGATGTTGTGGGTTGTGTGATGGTTAGTGTGTAATTGTGGGAAGGTGTTGGCTGGCTCATTACTGTATCAATGGAGGTGCTGTGGTGGTCCACACATGATCTGGAAAGGGCGCTGCTATTATGTTACTTTTGCCCGGTTTATATTTAATAGTATAATCATAACCTATTAATTTGGCCATAAAGAGTTGTTGCTCAGGTGTGTGTAGATCCTGAGTGAGCAAATTATGCAGACTCTTATGGTCGGTCCAAATTTGGAATGGATGTCCCAGTAAGTATTGTCTCCATTTAGCGACTGCCGAAGTTACTGCGTACATTTCTCGTACGTAAGTACTTTTGGTTTGCATGAGTGGTGTCAATTTCTTGCTATAATAGGCTATTGGTTTCTTTGCTTGTAGTAATACGGCCCCTATTCCCGTGCCGGAGGCATCCGTTTCAATTTGGAAAGGTTCATTAAAATTTGGAAGGTTCAAAATTGGTTTTGAAATTAATTGTTGTTTTAAAGTGTCAAAGGCCAACTGAGTTTCACTATTCCATTTAAAAGTAATGTTTTTTAATAGATCGGTTAATGGGGCCGCAATAAGGGAAAAGCCTCGAATGAATTTGCGGTAGAAACCAGCCAGTCCCAAAAAGGCTCGTACTTCCTTTTGAGTCTTTGGAGTAGTATAGTTTCTAATAGCCTTAATATTGACGTCATTCGGATATACTGTGCCATTGGTTATCGTGTGACCTAAAAAATCTATTTCTGTTTGAAGGAAGAAACATTTGGAGTGTCGAACATGAAGGAAGTTACTATTCAGTATTTCTAAAACCGTGGTTAAATGTGCTAAGTGGTCAGCTTCGGTAGTGCTAAAAATTAGAATATCATCGAAGAATACTACGATAAACTTCCTGAGATAAGGTTGAAAAATCGTGTTCATTAAAGACTGAAAAGTAGATGGGGCATTAGTAAGACCAAATGGCATGACTGTAAACTCGTAATGGCCGTGGTGGGTGCGAAATGCGGTTTTATGAATGTCTGACTCAGCCATCCGTATTTGGTGGTAGCCAGAACGCAAGTCTAGTTTTGAAAAATATTTTGCGTTACAAAGTTCATCCAACAACTCATCTATGGTAGGTATGGGAAATCGGTCCTTAATGATGATATTATTTAAAACACGATAGTCGACGCAAAATCTCCAAGTACCATCTTTTTTTTTTACTAAAATTACCGGGGAACTAAAACTTGATGTGCTGGGACGAATATATCCCGCCTGCAACATTTCCAAAATTAAACGTTCTATTTCATTTTTCTGAAAATGGGGGTATCTATATGGACGGACGTTAACTGGTTTATGATTTGGCAGCAAAGGTATTTTGTGGTCAATTGCTCTCCATGGTGGCAGTTTAATCGGCTTATGAAAGAGAAAATGAAATTTTTTTAGCAAGTTTTGAAAAGGAAGTGGTAAAGATATATCTACTTCGAAATCATTGTCCTGGTTATGTTTGGGTGACGGAAGTTCGGTTGTAAGAACACAAAGTGCCTGGGCTTGTAGTGACATGAGTCTTGATACTTGCGATGATGAAACAGATTTGTCGGGGCCAGTAGTTTGTCCATGTAATATAACTGGACCCTGTTCCGTGTCATAAGAAATCGTAAGAGTTGAGTAATCGGTGGTGACTGGTCCTAACGACCGGAGCCATCGTACTCCCAGTACGATATCTGCTCCGTGAAGTGGCAGAACATATAATGGCAATGTGTATGAATAAGTTTGAATGAGCAAGTGGACATCATCGCACTTGCCATGGCACGTGACCGACATGCCGTTACCCATAAAAACTTGGAATGGTTGGATTGTTAAAACTGGTAGGTGTAAAAATTTAGCCAATCAGTCAGAGATAAAGTCATGTGAACTTCCACTGTCAATTAGCGTTTCTAAGGGATGGTTATTGATGAAAGACGTCATTCGGAGACAATGACCCGGTGATTCCCCTGTGAAAGCGTAAAAACAAACTGAGCCGTTGTTATCTGTGGCCTCTTGTGGTGGAATGTCTACGGTCTCATCAAGTGTGTCAGGTTCGTCCGTTCCTTGGAAATATAAAAGTGATCCGGAGCCCTTACATTTGTGACCAAAGGTATACTTGTCATTACAACTATAACATAGTCCTAACTCACGTCGTCGTTGTCGTTCCGCTGCCGATAATCGTCGTATTGGATATTGTTGTTGAAATTGTGATTTTGGTTGTGACTGAGAAGGGTCAGTATTTTGGAGGTTCCACTGCAATCGTGGGAAATTGCGGGTGGTAGGGTGCACAGTTGTGTTTGATTTGTGGAAGTCGGAGCGTGTGTTTGTCGTAACTATGGTGTTTTCATTTTCTTGGTCCTCAACCATTCTAGCTAATGCAAAGGCGGTATGTAGGTCTGGTGGTCGCTGCATCTTAACAATACCCTGAATACTTGTTTTAAGACCAGCAACGAAAATACTTGTAATAAAAGAAGTAGACAGCCCTGGAATGCGTGTGAGATAATCCTCAAATTGTGTTTTATAAGACAGAACATCGGTTGTTTGGTTGAGTTTAACTATTTTTTCGGCGGGGTCGTCATAAGATGATGGGCCAAAACGTTTGGTTAGTGCGTCAACAAAAGTTTGAAAGGTAATATTCGGTTGTTCCTGCATTGTGGCTTGATACCACCTGGAAGCTGGCCGATCAAGATGGCAAGCAGCAATTAGGAGATAATCTCTAGCGCTGGTATTATGAACTTGAAAATAAAGATGTAAATTATAGAGCCAATCCGTTGGGTCGCCCTCGCTAAAACGAGGACATGGAAATTTGTAATCAGAAGAGGAAAGGGACGGGACTACCTGGGTATGTGCTGTGTGCGGAGCGGGTCCAAGAACGCCGTTCTGGGTTGATGAATGGTCGATGTCTGGGTAAACAGGCCGCGAACTCAGTTGATCAAGAGTTTGTTGTACGTTCTTGAACTAGGCGAAGATGTCATTGCGCAATGTGTCAATCTTTTCTGCGGATTCATTACGTGTGTCGACCATTTGTTGAATCAAGACTGCCTCTTTGGCGTACAAATCATCTCGGAGGACGTTAATTTGTTGCGTAGTCGCACCCTTGTCCGCTGGATGAGAATCCTGAACCAAAAGTTGTTTATCTTTGGAGCGCGTATGATCTGCCATTGGGAGGCAAGGTTAGGAACGAGAGCACCAAATTGTAAGGATCCCTGTGTCAAACCGGCGTCGGAAAGCCGCCGGAATATTAAAGAACAAGCCGGCGTCGGAAGTTCGCCGGAATCAGGGGGTAAACAAGAATTTAAGACATGTTAAGAAGAGATAAGAGGGAGAGAGGGAGAGAGAGAGAGAGAGAGAGAGAGAGAGAGAGAGAGAGAGAGAGAGAGAGAGAGAGAGAGAGAAAGAGAGAAAGAGAGAGAGAGAGAGGTTAAGAGAAACCAAACTTTATTAATAACTGCTTAAGCCTCATTACAGACATTGGGTTCTATTTATATCAACCCATTACAACGGATATAAAACAAAACAGCACTCCTGGCCCACGTGGACCCATCAGGACCATTATCTACATCAGACATCATTACTGGGATGCTGCCACCTGCTGGAGAATCGGCCGTTGGATTGGACAGCTGGCGAAATCATAACACTGACCCCTTCAAAGAGCCTCCGGTGAGCGTTTCAAGCACCACCCTCTCAGTCATGGCCTTCGACTATCCAGCCGACCAGCTGTCGGTCTACGTTTCAGATGACGGCGGCTCGGAGCTCACGCTGTTCGCCCTCATGGAGGCCGCCAAGTTCGCCAGATACTGGTTGCCGTTCTGCAGAGATAACGCTGTGATGGAGAGGAGCCCTGAAGCTTACTTCGAAAGCGGCAATGGGGAAGGAGAAGCAGGGGAGATGAAGGTATTTCAATTATTCATTCAGCTATTTCAATTATTCATTCAGCTATTATATTATATAATAAAATAAGGCATGGCAATGATGCATTATTATTTGTTTTAATTAATAAGATACTTTGGGTTTGGGTATAAAATAATATTTTACATGCTCCATTACATATGGGCGGCAAAGCCATAAACTCTAGGATATATTTACACCTGAAATATATTTATTTAAATCTTTAATTACTATAAATATGTACTTTGTATTTCATCATGACCTTTAAATTGAGTCAAAAAGCCTAAATTTTTAATCTTGACTGTTGGATATTTTTGGATTAAAAAACTGAAAAGTTTAGACCTCTTAAAGCAACAAACACTTGGGGACTGGAGAGAGAAAAAAAGTTGGAGAGAGAGAGAGAGAGAAAATTAAGGGTAAGAGAGGGCTGCGGAGAGGGAGAGGCGGGTAACTGGGGAAGTATATGTCGCTTATTTTAAGGGAGGGCTGTAGAATTATAATAATAGGGAGAGAGATAGAGGAGAGAGAGAGAAAAAACAAGAGGAGAGAGAGGGTGTGAGGGCAGCGAGAAGGAGGAGAGGGTGAGAGATAGAGAAGGAGAGTGAAAGAGGGGGGCTGCGGAAGTGGTCCTGGATGGTAGGAGAGATTAAGAGAGAAAGAGGGGAGGAGAGAGAAAGAAAAGCCAAATCAGGCGGAGGCATTTAAGAAGGTTGAGGGGAGAAATATTATAAATAAATAATAAATAATAATTCAAAAATAACTAACAGTGAAGAGGGAGAGGCGGGTTATTATTAGAGGCGGTCTTTAACTACTATAAAGATGTACTTTGTATTTCATCATGACCTTTAAATTAAGTCAAAAAATCCAAACTTTTAATCTTGACTGTTAGATATTTTTGAATTAAAAACTGAAAAATTTAGACCTCTTAAAGCTACAAACACTTGGGGACTGGAGAGAGAGAAAAAGTGGGAGAGAGAGAAAGAGAGAGAGAAAATTAAGGATAAGAGAGGGCTGCAGAGAGGGAGAGGCGGGTAACTGGGTAAGTATATGTCGCTTATTTTAAGAGAGGGTTGTAGAATTATAATAATTGGGAGAGAAATAGTGGAGAGAGAGAGAGAAAACAAGAGGAGAGAGAGGGTGTGGGGGCAGGGGGAAGGAGGAGAGGGTGAGAGATAGAGAAGGAGAGAGAAAGAGGGGGCTGCGGAAGTGGTCCTGGATGGTAGGAGAGATTGAGAGAGAAAGAGGGAGGAGAGAGAAAGAAAAGCCAAATCAGGCGGCGACATTTAAGAAGATTGATGGGAGAAATATTATAAATAAATAATAAATAATAATCCAAAAATAACTAAGAGTGAACAGGGAGAGGCGGGTTATTATTAGAGGCGGTATATAATAATAGGGAAAGAAAGAGAAGGAGAGAGAAAGAAAAAGGTAGAGAGAGGGGCGCTGAGAGGGAGAGAGAGAGAGAGGAGTGAAGCGGTAATATTAAATATTGTAGTACAGAAAAAGAAAGAAAGAGAGGGGAGAGAGTGAGGTAGTGAGGGATAGAGAGAGGGGGAGATAAAATAAATTTCCTACTTATATACAGATGTTTTTTTGCAAAATCAATATTATAGTATTTATGTATATTTGTTTACGGTCATTTTAAGTACTCATATGTATATGTTGCGAGTGTAGCCCGCTGGCGCATCGCTCACGGGTGAAGCCCGTGCAGAGGAGGGCAAATTTCTCCTTTATGCGCCCGGAGACCGCCCGAGAGCATCGAGCATGGGCAGCCCATGCGGAGGCGGGCGAAGCCTGTTTGGATGCGGCCGAAGACCGCCCGAGAGCATCGAGCACGGGCGTAGCCCGTGCGAAGATGCTCGTATATATATATATATACACACACACACCTAACACAAAAGCATTTTCGCACGGGCTACCTCCATGCTCGATGCTCTCGGTCGGCCGCCCGCATCAGGCGGGCTTCGCCCGCCTGCACACCCGAACCATCAAGTACTGGTGAAGCCCGCCTGATGCGGCCGAAGGCCGCCTTAGAGTATCGAGCACGGGCGCAGCCCGTACGGAGATGCTCGTATAGTTATATATTTAATAATAATAACATGTCATCCGCAACATCAAACCAATATCAGAATTGTTATTAAGTATTTATATCTTATTAGGCGACGGGATGAATTAAATAAAACATATATATTATATATTATAAGAATATTAAATATAAAACCGTCTATAACTCACTCTCTCTCTCCCCCCTCTCTCTCTCTCATTTATGTCGCAACTCTCTCTCTCAGCCGCAAGTCTCTCTCTCTCTCTCTGCTGCAACTCTCTCCCTCTCTCAGCGGCAACTCTCTCTCTCCCTCCCTCTCTCTATAATATATAGATATAATATACTCAGCCACAATTCTTATTTGGTATAGATATACTCACCGCCTATACCGCAACTCTCTCTCTCTCCCTCCCTCTCTCTCTCTCTCTCTGGTCCTCCACCGTCAATAGGTTTAGGATACCTATTTGTTTTCTTAGTTTAATGATACAAAAAATGAATGGTTGAGATCTCATAGAGCTCAATCGGATGACCGATATAAGCGTGCTTGACACCAAACAAAAAATTCTTATATGATATATATATATATATAAAGCTCATCATTTTTATAAAAAAATGTTTACAATTGTTTAACTGAAGAAAGTCATATTGACGACTTATCTATAGGGCCCGCTTTGAAGAGTACTGAAAATTGGCATTTAAAACAAATCAATCATGTACTTTGGTTTTATCAATACTTACAAAATCCTAGATGTATTATTATATAATTCTATATAGCTTGATTGTTGACTGTATATTTTACCCAACCCAAACTCACGGGAAAGAGAAAGAAGCTAGTCCTTTTTTTGGGATAGTTCTCACTGAAAATGAGTGAGTTCTAGCAGAAAATGATATTGTTGATCACATATGTATTTCAAAAAAGTCGGTTGGGTTTAACCCGCTTCATTTTCTTTATATTTCTGTCTTTTTTCATAGCAGAAATAGGAAAAATGTACAATGTCGACGTATTATTTTCGATGGATTTCATTCAGAAATAATATGTATGAACCATAGCATTTCGTGATTAATTGGTAAATCAACTTTGATTCTCTATAAACCAATAATACTGAGGTCTTTTACATAGTTAAAGATTAATTATTTGAAGTCCAAGCACAACATAGCATGGTATTCTTTCTACTGCTACGTTTGTACCAAAATGGTTTTAAAATGATAAAAAGGAATAATTGAAAGATGTGGAACACTTATATGGATAAAATAATTTGAACCATTTGCTTGAAAGATGTTTCACCGTTCAAGTGTTATTTAATAATCGCCCAATCCGAAGAAACTCACTTGGAAGAGATGTCCGCAGAGCACGATCCTCGTCTCTAGAATATTGTAGAAGGTACTGGAACATGCCATACACATCTCGAAGCCCGGGCATCCCGGGAAAAGGGTACTGACCGTAGGGCAGCATAAGGCCTATAAATAGAGCAAGAATTGTTCAAGAAAGGCGTCAGATAGGGATATCAAAAAGGGTCGGAAAGTTCTCGTCCTCCCACGCTAGTACTCTATGGGACTAACACATTAAACAATGCTCAACAACACTGAAAAACACAACCTTTCGACTTGAGTAAACGATCACCTAGGGGGAAATATTATCAGTTCAACACGCATCCTTAAGATTCTAGGTGATTGAGGAAAAGACATTTGAAATGGCTAGACAGAATAATGTGTTGGATCTAGTGGCCAACCTTAAAGGGGGGTGAATAAGGTTTACGACGTTCAGTAGAAATTCGAATTATTTCTAATCAGAAAAACTAGCTCAGGAAGCTACCGCGGGGCGTTAGATAGCTAACGCGCGGCGTTATGTCACAAAACTGATTTTTCTGGCCAGATTCTTCCTTGGAGATCTATGCACCCTTCAGAAAATTACAGGCTAACACACGCAATGTTATACGTAGGAGAAGAAACAGAAAATGAATTTCAATCCAAAGTAAAATGAACAACTGTTTTTAAAGATTACAAAAACTTGATCTCCGTGACGCCGGAGATCCGGGGGCAGTGAATGAAGGAAAACTTTTGGTTTTCTATACCGACCCTCTCCCTGTATCGGTTGGCTCTCTCTCTTTCCCTCCAAGAAAGGTCTTCGAGCCGCTCTTCACCCTCACGCAAGGAGGTGCCTTAGAGCCCCGCTAGATCCCCCGATCTAGACGTCCCTTTCCCGGGATGATTTCTCACTGAATCCTTCCCAGATCTCGACGACGTTCACCGGTCGATTTTCCTTACCACAAGAATACAAAGAAGAGAAAAATACACAGGAATATAAAAAGATTAAAGTTCAAATCTCCCTCAATACGACTCCTCCGTTGAGCGATCCGTGATCGGTGCTAGAAATCTTCATTGGCTTACACCCGATCAACTCTTCGTAGGCTTTATTGTTCTTGGCTCGCCGGAGTTCTTCGTGAGCAAACAAGAGGGAGGCGGTCATCTTTTCCTTCGACGGAGATGGTGGAACGGACCACGGAAAGACGGCCGAACCCTAGGAATCACCGAACTGAGTCTCTTTTCGTCTTGGTAAGGAATACAAAAAATGAGGTGCCTTTTATATGTCTTTGTAGAAATAGGCTACCGCCGGCGGTATGACTAGCGCCCGACGGTAGGTTCACGCGCTTGATTATGACAGCTGTTTTTCAAATTTGGAAAAATATTTAAAACGAATATTTTCCTTTTTTCAATGCTAGCGCAGTGCGGTAGGTAGATAACGCTTGGCGGTAGTCCATTCATCTCAACGCTTCCATCTCGATGATCGTTGAGTGGGCTAACATGGCGCGTATCAGGGTATCGCCCGACGGTAGTCCTGCTGTCTTGACAAATCATTCTCGGTGATCGTTGAGTGGGCTAATGCGACGCGGTATCAAGGTATCTCCTACGGTAGTCCAGTCGTCTCGACGAACCCCCCTCGCCGATCGCTGAGTAGGCTAACGCAGCGCGGTATAGAGTTAGCGCCTGCACGGTAGGTTCCCGAGCGCCTGGCTGAAATAATTCCTCGAGCTAGCGCGGGTGGTAGTACTAGCACGGTGCGGTAGATTCCTGAGCGCCATGTCCATTTAATTCAGGCTACCGCCCAGCGGTAACTACTACCGCTCGGTGGTAGGTGCCATAGGAGAGCTTCTTGCATCGCTTGAACCTATAAACCTGCACACTCTACCAAATACAAGATATGATCAAATACAATATGAGAAATGAAATTATCAAACTGAGGATATGTGAACCGTCGGCTCCAACAAATTCTCCCTTTCTATAATTTCAAATCACGTTCATGTGATATAATAATAAGTGCATGATACAATGTATATATACAAGATAATCTTTAAAGCTCAGGTTCAAGTTACATATAACTCTCCTACACACGCGCTCCGCCTATATATGTGTTCTAAAAGCTCCCCCTATCTATGTGCACATAGCAAAATGAGCTCCCCCTATATGTGATCTACCCTTACCCATGACTCATGAACCATCTATTCTCCCCCTATGCGATTATCGAAAGGGGGTTGGTGGGACCAAAAGTAAACATGTGCATGCACGGGAGTAACAAAATGAAGTATCTAATGAATATTATAAAGGAAACAAACAGTGCATGTTATAGAAAGTGAAACGAGAGGCGAAAAACAATATGGGTGACCAAACATGAAATTAGAGATAAGTAAGCATAAATATCAAATGGATGAGTGTAGTACACATAGATTTATGTTTGAAGAAGTTTTTATAGTTACAAAGGATTGGACAACACATATAAACTAAGCACATAATGATTTAGAGTACAATGCTACAAGAGTTATAAAATTAATACAGAGGAACATTGTATAAGACACGAATAGAAATCGTGTGCTAGAACTTACGCATTATAGACAGATAATATCATGTCAGTCCAATTCTTATGCATGGAAGCGTTAGATAGAGCAATGATATGTGTACGTGTAGCATCAGAAGACAAACATCAAGTAGATTTAACATTCATTACATGTTTATCTCAGTAAGTAGATATGCTATCGCGAGAGGAATAAGGTGAAAAATCACGTCACATTGCTATCTACGTTATACCAAGGCTAAAACAAGGGGCACTAAGCTTAAGGTTCTAGTCAGTGCACAAGATCAAAATTATTTTTGGGACTAAGGTGTTCATACTCACAATGCTTATAAAGACTTTCAGGAGGAGTGGGTAGTGCTTGGGGGGGTATCCGTAGCACAAGGCTTGATAGAATTCATTTTTATTTAGACGCGTTGGGGTATCAATTTTACAGTTTTGATTTCAAGGACCCCAAATCAATCGAAATCTATCCACATAGATAGATACACTTTAACTTGTATACACAAGACTTGAACACTAGAGATTTTTCCCAAAGTTATACCCTTTATAAAAAATGCATATGTATCGTGGCATTGATTTTTCAAGTTATTTCTAACGTGATAGAAACAATATCACGAGTTATAGAATGTAAGCATATAGTTTCTACAAGAGTGCTCCGTCTAAAGATGTGTGAACAATGTAAAGTCATTCCACTACCTAAATCCTCACACATACCTAGAGGCATATTCAACGAACACTAACATGTCTAGTTGCACTCAGTAGCTAAGCACCTATAGATTTGACATGTCATGACATAGGTAGACAATGCTTACAGGGATTAACAAGCCTAACTCAAACATTGTACATACAAACAATGCTCTAAGTTCTAGCCATGTGTGTTCTAAGAGTGATCACTCCATAATTTTTTTTATTTCTGGGTTATATATTTTTTTGTATTTTTTTTTGATATAACCAAAATAAACATCACATGTAAGACAGAATAACCAAACAAAATTTTTTTAAAAGGAACACTTAAACACACCCAAAAAATAATCGAACTAAAAACACTGAATAATTAGTATAATGAGAAAAATAAAGGACATCACGTTAGAGTAGTATGTAATGTATTGACAAACTTGATAATGAGACATGAAATAATGTTTGTGCTGTGCATATGGACCATTAAGAGGATACTCAAGACACATATGACCCAATAGTATGTCAGCACCCTAGCCCCGTACTAAGTGACGGATATGCATGAGGAGCTGTACAAATGCCGTAGGGTAGGGTGTTAATCTCATGTGCATACATAAAGACCCGCTCAACCTAACACTCTTTCCTCCCAGTGCCACACAAAGACCCACTAGAACCCTCCCCAGTTAAGGACAAGACATGGTATATAGGTTAGCGTTTCTAAAGCACACATACCTACGCCCCTGCTATTGTGAGACAAACCATAATGAAACTTGTGTTGTTGTTTAGATTAACAAAGTAATGAAGATACTTAGGCTAATTGTCAGGAAAGAGTATGAAAAGAAGTGCTAGCTCCGGCAGTATAGTTACCACGCCGTGGTAGCTTCAAGGTATATATAAGACAAGTTCAGACCAAGTTCGTCATTTTCACTCGTTTGCACTCTCACCTCCACCTACAGTTTTTGTTGGTACTTCCGAGATCTAGGTAATCTCCTCCCTTTTTCCCTTAAATTTCTAGTGCGATGAGTTTTGGAAGTGTAGGTTGTAGATTTCAAGTCATTTTGTACGTAATCTGTGGCTGTTTCATGATGATTTTCATGTTTGATTTGTAAATTTTCTCCACGGATCATGGTCATTTTCACGGATCTATCTTGTGTAAGCTTGGATCTCGCTCCCTTAACGTTTTCAAGTGAACAATTTTCTTAAAAGTTGAGTTTTTGTGGAGATCCGAAAACAAAACCTGGTCCGGGGAGATTTCAACCATTTTCCAAGTTTGATTTGTGATTTTCCTCCACAGACCTCATTTGTTTTCACCGATCTACTTTGCATGATCTTAGATATCTCTCTTTTACACATTTTTGAGTGGAAATAGTGAACAAATGGAGTTTTGGGGAAGTTCGGGTGGAGGAAGATGAATTACAGTCTGTCATGCTACCGCACGGCAGTAGGATCCAGAAGTCGATTATTGTTGTTTTTTTTTCGTTTTTGACTGAAAAATTTTGTTTTTTTTAAGGTTATGGCTTTGTCAAGCTCCCAACCCCCTCGCCACAGTTTCTCGAAACGCTCTTGAGTGCATACTCTCACATCTATGGTTATTTGGAGAACTCGGGCATACTATCTATGATTTCCTCTAGTGATTTATTTTCCTCGGTCCTCACTCGAGAGTTCTACAACAACCTTAGGGATCCCGCTCACATGCAACTGGGTGGAGGAGTGCAGTCCTCTTTGGGACTAAAATCGTGACAATACTCCATGCGGATCTCGACCGGAAATATGTCTGGACTCCCAATTCTCTGTACCTCGACATCATGGAGTTCTTCAGAACTAGCCAGAACTGGAGAGATATCAATGAGATTATCCACAATTTGGAAGACCATACTGTTGAAGCCAGAGATCTGAATTCACCTAGAGTTCGGATCTTGAGTTGCAACTCACACCTGCTCTTCCCGAATTCCTTCCTGGACGAGAGTCTTGAAGATTAGAAACAGACCGAGGGCTTTAGCTCGGAGGTTCCACCTCTTACCCGGAAGAACTAGAAATTCTTCCCCTCCCTAGCCAGTGTTGAGCTAGGTGCCTTAGTGGAAGAAGAAGAAGAATTGGTCAACAACCTTCTTCCAGACACCTTATCGGTCTATTTATAGACCTCTTAGTTTGACCTACCAATAACCAAACTGAACCGACCTGAAATTACCAAAATACCCATGGTTGGGTCTACCAACAGCAAAACTCCGTTATTCTGAAGGGTTATATACAGACCACCAAAGGCAAAAGAGTAAAATCACCTGGGGCTAAAAAGGTAAAAAACCGTCTTCCAACTGGACCGGCGCTCGACCAATTATCGAACTGGCGCTAGGTCTATCGCCGAACCGGCACTCGACGAGAACGACGTCTCGCGGGCGAGAGCTGCTTCCCCTTCTACCTCCTCCGGCCTCGCGAGTAACCCGTCTCGCCGACTCCTCTCTCGCCTTGCGAGTGGCCCGCTCCATGGGTCCCTCTCGCCTTGCGAGTGACCGATGCTCCCTGGATCCCTCTCACCTTGCGAGTGGCCCGCTCCATGGGTCCCTCTTGCCTTGCGAGTGGCCCACTCCATGGGTCCCTCTCGCCTACTCCTCTCTTTTCCTTGAGCCTTCTGCTCTAGCGGGTCCGAGGTTGTACACAATCCCCACACTTTTCGAGGTTGCCTCAAGCTCGAAAAGAAAGTCCAACCGAGGTTCGTTTCATTAAAGTTCATTTATGAGGGAATCTTTGGCGGGGACCTCTACCGGAGCCTATAAATATATGATAGCTACCCCGTATAGAGAGTGTCCCCCTCTCTCACCTCTTCCTTCCTCCGCTCCATCGCAGTCATGTCTCATAGCCAGAGTTTTCGCGAACATTTCGCGATGGTACGCAAACAAAACAAGGCCAACATGGCCGCTCTGGCCCCGACTTTTGTTCGCATCCCTGCTCCCTTAGCGTCGTTGTCTCTCCCGAAGAAAGTAAAGACCGATGGGCCCCCTTCACGGTCGAGGAGCCCACTCCCGCCTCTTTGGAAATCCATACCCCTCCTCCCGCATCTCCTAGAGAGAGAGAGGTGACTTTTTACTTTTGCCCCTATTTTTTCTTTACCCATCTTATTTACTCGCTTCATGCTTCACCAGGGAGATCTAGTACCTCCTCACCAAACCGTTAAAGCCGTTGGATAATACTGTCATCCACCACCAAGACTCCGACTCGCCTCAGCCATCTACCCCTCCGAGTATGAAGAATGATGATCCTTCCTAGGTCATCGGGACCTCTCGCAATCCAGGTAAGTGAACTAGACCTTCCCTCTTGCTCCTCTGTGCCACTCACAACTTCCAAGTCTCCTTGCGAGAACCCCTCTCATTCTGCCTTTTGGCTCCTTCATGCGCAGGCACCCCGATCGACTCGCCCACAGAAGACTTCTCTGGGCAGCTCATCGTCTCTCCTCCTCCTCACCCAGATGAAATTCAAGATTATCTGGGCGACCCTATGGATCCGATGGTGATGAAGCGTAGGACTGTCGAGATGTTTCAGAAATACATACGCATTATCCGTAAGATGAAACAGGACAAACAAGCTGTAATACCCCCTTTTTTTTCTTTTTCAACCACCGGGGTCTTAGCCCAGAATTGTCGCTTTGCGGTGGCACTGACTCCCGGGAAGGCCGCCACTACAAAACGCCAATTCTGCCGGCCCTTTTCGATCACAAAGAGAGAGAAGTAAGTATTATATTGAATGTAAACATGTCCACAGAATCGTAAACGAATAGAAATCACAACAAGTCCATCAATATATAATAATAGAAAGTACTGCAAAAGAACAGTTCAGATGAAATAAAGAAATGGGCTCGAGCCCGATACATCAGAGTCCTCACTACAAATCACTCATCGCGGAAGCTATAAAAATACTAAACAATCACGGAGCCGGTCATAGGTGCTCCGGTGCTAGACTGGCCCACCTCCATGCGCACTGTACTCCGCTGGTGCTGGTCCCTGGACTGCTGGTCCCTGGGCTGCTGGTCCCTGTCTCCCATCTGGAGCTCCTGTAATGTTGTGGTTCAAAAACCATTAGTCTTAAAGACTAAGCCCTATCATCCCCTACCCCTCCCCCCACGGATCCTAAGCACCGAGCAGAGAGGAGGAAAGGGAAGCTACAAAGGTGGAGAATAATCAAACGGATGACGGTGGAACTAGTCTAACAATTATTCATGGTGTATAAACAACTAATTAAAATAGAGTACATCTAGCAGTTCTACGATAGTGAGCAGTAAAGTAAACGTGTGGTAAGTAGTATAATCATAAGAAGACAAATAAAAAACAAGTAAGTAAGTAACCTTAACTTATATGAATGCCCATACAAACTTATAAGTTAAGGGGTCTTCTGCAAGGCTCCCATCGTATAAAAAGTCCCATACTGATTTATACGTTGGGGTGTCGGTTGTATGTAAATATGAGTGTAGTGATATGCTATGTCATGATTCATGCAAGTGCAACTCACGCACACGACTCTATGCGCACAAACCTTTAGTTCGCCCTGTTCGGGCAGCTAGCTTCACTCCCAGGAACCTCCGTAGTGGCAAACGGAGACAGTGGGTCGGGCCCCCCACTCCTAGGCGGGTATCCACACTACCGGGCCTAGCCTTCCGTACGCCACTAGAAGAACACAACCTAGAGTATCCGCGTACTAGTGTTGGCTATATCCACCAGAATTTCTTTGGCTAAGTGTCCCACACCGCCGAGTCAACGTACCGATGTCGGTGTGAACGACAATCAAATACCGAAGACCCACCACCTTATTCTGTATTCAAACCCTCGAGCCCTCGGCTCCTCGGACTGTCCCGTCCGTGCATCTACCTTCAGAGCTACCGTCTGAATGGCAACCAAACCAACTTATTCTACCTTCCTAGCTACCAGGGTGTGTGAATGTGCAACCTTAAATATTCTAGTTGCTCTTTTAGTTTATTATTCCTACAGTTTACGTTAGCCCAGGACTGCCCCCGGTATTCCTTGTGAAGGGCTCTCAAAGGGCACTAGGAACTATGATGGTAGCTGAAGCTCATCGTTCTCTTTCGCAAGGCACTTACTTTTATTGGTTATTACCCATTACCCGATCCCATTCAAATTACTTTGAATCTAACCCTAGTGTGTTAAGACTCTTCCTCTCCCACCGGGAAGGACGATCTTTCATCGGTCCCGAACACCTCTTATGACTCGACAACCTACCTACCTAACCTCATCTTGGATACTGAGGATGCATTCATACGCATTTCCAAACCACTAAACCAATACCCAAATCCTCTAAGTTCATCCTGTAGCCTGATATGATTTCAGCTGTTTTACTAAACGCAGATCATCCTAAGCTATATGAGGTATATAAGGGGAGGTACTCCATATGTCTTCCAAATCTCCTATAAATTTACTGGAGGTCTATCATAACATAATTAGCCTAAATCCAGAAATTTATAATTTTTCTAATTAATCTGATATTTATTTAATTTTCCCAAAAGATTGGCCATGGGTAATTTTAAACATGAACTACATGATTCTCTTAAGTAATGGCCACCCAAAAATTATGATCACTAAATAGCAGCAAGGTATCATCAAATACTAATTTTCATGATTTTACAGAAAGTATTTAGCCTTTAATTAATTTATCCATTATAATCCCATTAATCCTATGTAAAGAAGGAAGTACTGAAATTACTCATCATAAAATTATAGAAAAATTACTGAATATTAATACGGTACATAAAAGATCATTGTGCAAAGATCATAATTTTACAAACTTGCTAGACACCAAAATAGATTTAATTAAGATTTTATGGGAAATAAAACTTAATGATGCAAGCCTTAGAATTAAACTTCTAAAAATCTCATAAAAATTCATAGAGCTTTAAAATCATAATAAAAGTTCTCTGCCTAAATTTCATTAATTTCCAGAAAGTATTTTATCCATAATAAATTTCTAAGTAAATAATACAAACTACTAAATTATTAAAGAAATATCCAAAGTAATGATCCTAAATTCATAATAAAAATCTCCAGAGCTTGTACTAACCTTAAAAATTACTCTACCCAAATCTCATCATTGTTCAGTGAGTTTTAGTGACATTTTATATCTCTACAAGTTTTGTGCCCTAAACTAGGGTTAGGGTTTTGAGAGACTCATTTACTTTAAAATCCATTTAGATTTCCACAAGAGGATTCTAGCTACCCTAGAATTCTATCTACCAAGTTTCAAGCCATAACCAGGTCATTTGACCACTTGCCCTTCACAAACCACCAAGAACCATCCTTAGGGTTTGACCTTGGGTCCTAGGGCAAATTTACCCCAATCCACCTCAAAATCCATGAGAGGGTGCTAGGCATCATGCCTAGTCAGTGACCAAAATCTCAGCCTCTGTTGAAGTGATCTGGCCACTCCAATCTCAAAGTGCACTTTTTACCTAAAAACCCCTTAATAGGGCAAAGCTTAGGTTTGTCCATTTCTAATCTAAAACATCTCCAAATGAGATGAAAAATTATACAGAGCCTCATGATGAACCCAGGGACCACTCACCAAAATTTGGGAGGGTTTGGAAGTCATTAAGCCATCTAATTAATTTACCCTAAGATTATTAAATTTTTCTACAAACTATGGAAAAACATTCTCCAAAAATTCCCATTTTTAGACAGGCCCTAGGTATAGATAGTGTAGACTCCCTTCCCAAATTTCAGATCATTTGGTCAAGGGATGAAGGGTGGGCACACCTTTTAGTCTCTGCCAAGCTCTAGGTATAGATCCCACCAAAAGAGGTGTCCTGATCAAACCAGTTTACCAAATTGACCCAAATCTATTTTAAAATAAAGTAGACCCCTAGGGCTACAAATTATATGTTGACCATTTCTTCATATAAATCCTCTAATTATTTTTCACAAATTAACTAAAGTGACTATTATTTTGTACAAAAAATTCATATAAAAGAAAAGAATTAAATAACAGCACTAATCTTGAAGCTGATCCAACAGTGTTGGGTCTTCTTCTTCCTCCAGCCAAGGGCTGAGATAAGCCCGACCTGGAGTGCATTCCAGATGCTGCCGCCGGCCATCCAGCCTCCTCCCTGGCCGGCCACCGCCGCCACCACCTCCGTTGAGGTGGTGGCCATCGCCGGGCGGCGGCACGGCCGCCGGAGAGGCGGAATCTGGCGAACCCGTGACTAGCTTTTACAGGAAAACTAGGAAGAGAAGCTCTTCCCGATCGAGCTTCGTTGAGCTCGATTATCAATCCTAAAGAGCTCTAAGATCTACCCGTAGAAAGAGAGGAGGGGAGGACCTTGTTCGCGGGTTGGAGGCGTGCAGATCGACGGAAAGCCATTAATGGTGAAGGTGTCGCCAGTGGTCTTCAACAACACACAAAACTCCCTCATCTCCTTCAGGCAAAGTGTGGAAACGAGTTCTTGAGGTCTAGGTGCTTTTAAATAAGTAAAAGGAGGGAGGGGAAGAGTCTAACCGCTGGTGGCCATTAATGGTCCATTATAGCTTTTTCGGCCATGGTGGCGGGGGCTGAACATGGCTCAATCCAGCCAAGTAATGGCTGGAAACTCCTCCTCTTCCCTAGAGGAGTTTAGTCCAGCCATTAAAGAGGAGGGGGAAAGGCCACGACATCAAGTGCTATTGATGGCCATGAGAGCAGGTTCTCGGTCATGGCCGAAACTGCTCTTCTTTGCAAAACCGTCGGTCCACGTGGCATACTTGACCAGTCAACATTTAAATTAAGGCTTAACTAAGTCTTAATAAGAGAAAATAGCCCACTCCCTAGAAACGGCCCAGTTCAACTGAACCAGCACCCAGCCAAAATCTGCCAGAAAAATTCTAAGTAAAATGGTGTTGAGTGAGCTCAGCTCACTCAACACCATCCAAGCTACGGCGTTGAGTGAGCTCTGCTAACTCAACGTCATCCATGTTGCGGCGTTGAGTGAGCTCTGCTCACTCAACGCCATCCAGGATATGGCGTTGAGTGAGCTCTGCTCACTCAACGCCATCCAGAATAGCCCTCCCAGACTATGGCGTTGAGTGAGCTCAGCTCACTCAATGCCATCCAGATTATGGCGTTGAGTGAGCTCTGCTCACTCAACTCCATCCAGCCTACTCAAGGTGGTGTTGAGTGATGTCTGTGCACTCAACGCCGTCTAGCTTATGGCGTTGAGTGAGGTAAGCTCACTCAACGCCATCCAAACTACGGCATTGAGTGAGCTCAGCTCACTCAACGCCATTCCAGGCCTCAGCAGACAGCATTGAGTGCAGTCTGTGCACTCAACGTTGTCTAGTTTATGGCATTGAGTGAGCTAAGCTCACTCAATGCCATCCAGTCTACTTAAGATGGCGTTGAGTGCAGTCTGTGCACTCAACGCTATCTAGCTTATGGCGTTGAGTGAGCTCTGCTCACTAAATGCCATCCAGCTTACTTAAGATGGCGTTGAGTGCAGACTGTGCACTCAACACCATCTAGCTTATGGCGTTGAGTGAGCTCTGCTTACTCAACGCCATCCAGCCTACTTAAGATGGCGTTGAGTGTAGTTTGTGCACTCAATGCCGTCTAGCTTATGGCGTTGAGTGAGCTAAGATCACTCAACACCATCCAGACTACGGCGTTGAGTGAGCTCAGCTCACTCAACGCCATTCCAGGGTCACGGGCGTGACGGATCGGTCACGGGCATGCCAGGCCCATGTTGAAATTTCTGAGCTCGTCGATCGTTTTTCTGAGGTCGACGATCGTCGAAGGGGTCACGCCCTAGGTCACGGGCATGACGGGTCGGTCACGGGCGTGACCAACCCGTGACTCGAAATCTTGGTCGATCGACTTCAATTCTTGGGTTTCCTAGGGTTCTGTTATGACAAATCCACTTCTAAGGGTCTAGTTGGAAATGGGATGTTACACAAGCTGCCGACAAGCGAATCGACTGGCTGGAGATTGAATGTGATCGCCTGTCCTCCGAGATTGATGCTAGAATCGAGATAGACGAGACCGACCCTCAGGCAATTATAAACGAGGTTGACCAGCAACTTTGTCTCGCGCGCCGTGGTATCGACGTTGTTCGCGCCTTTCACATCCCGGGCCGGCCCCCGTGTGCGGGTCTCGCGGTGGAGGGCGCTAGAAATTGCACAAGAACTGAAGACCTCGTCTCGCCTATTTAATAGTCTCACTCCTTTAATTTCATTCATAATTCTGTAATATGTATTATTCTGCCATCTCGCTTATAATTTAGGCCCTGCGAATGCGATGCCCGCCTCGTGCGGAATGGAACAGTTAATAATCATTGCTTATCCTATTAATTTCACTACTGAGTAATTTTATATGGCTAGGCTCAATTGATTTCTTTTTTCTTTTTCATTTTACTATATTTTGTTTTTGTTTTTTGCTATCTTGCTGGGAAAGCCCGCGCTGGGCCACGCGATTCGAGGCCAAGAGAGAGAACGTGAAACGTCGGCCGACTCTCCAACTTCCTTCATGCTTTTCCTGCCCCTTTTCTCTACTTACCATATCCATCATAAATGTCCCCACCCCCAGACCGGAATGACACCCGCGCTCTTACCCCTACCGCGTCCCAGATCTTGCTCACTTGCTTCCTCCATCTCGCTTCTTGCTCTCACCTTTTCTTCTTCTCGCTTCTTGCTCTCGCCATCTCTTCTTCTCACTTCTTGTTTTGACTATCTCGCCGATAATGGGAAAGAAGAAGGTTGAAGAGGGTGAGGGGCGCATCTAGTGCGAGAGAAGATTCACTGACCATGACTTCTCCCCGGGAAGGATCTCTGAAAAGGATTACAAACTCTTTGCCTGCGAGTTCTTGGTGGATGGATTCGAATCGCGGCTCAAAAAGGTCGGCGAGGCGATCAACACCTTTTACCCCGGCGAGCTCGCCTTCCCCGTCTCGCACTTTGAGGCGGGGCTGAGATTTCCCCTCTGGCCGGAGGTTAAACAGGTCCTGAAGTATTTTGGAGCAGTCCCCGCGCAACTAAATCCGAATGTCATCTCAGTTTTAGTTTCTTTCGCCATCTACATGGGGTGGGAGTGCATCGAATTCAGCTTGACAGTCTTCCGCAAGTTGTTCATCTACTACGCCAACCACGATGGCGTCTCCTACTTCACCGGGCAAGGCCTCAAGGTATGCGAGATGCCTAACAAAAATCATCACTGGCTTACCCGCTTCGTCTTCATCCGCGGGAGTCTGGGGGGTGTCCCACTCACGCCTGTGTCGCCTGCTTAGATTTTCAACATGTCTCCCCAGGTTGGCGGCACGGATAAGATCCTCTACCTCTACGACTTCTTTGTTGGAAAGAACTTCGAAGTCCATTTCCTAAGATGGGTCCTAAACTCGCTCCTTCTTGTTCTCCCTCGCGAAGGTACGCTCGCACCCTTTAGTGTCGCGCCTGTTAGTCCATCTCGCCTTCTAACATTCAAGTTGTTTGTTTAGGGGAGAGGAATGTCCCAGTCCACCCCCTTAGAAGAGCATCGTGAAGCCGCCCAAGGGTCTCGCCCTAAACATCATGGCAGCCGAGGAGGCGAAAGAATCCCTAGCTCCGGCCCTCAAGAAGAGACCCGCAAGTGATGCCGCTCCCTCTCGGACCAGCCCCAAAAAAAGGTTTAAGAAAGTTGTGACGTTCCCTAAAGGGAAAAAAGAGAAGGCCCAGAAAGAGAAAAAGGAGATGTCGGGATCCTTGAGTCCCATCTCCGTAGGAGAATCTCAATCTCCTCGATCGCATCCTCAACAGGTAGTCTCGCCTACCCGCGAGACGGGTCTCGCCTACCCGCGAGACGGCACTACTCGACCAGCCTGCAAGCAATTCGATTCAACCGACCAGATCTCCATCTCGCAAAGTAGCTTCCTCAAGTCGCCCAGCCCCCTCCTCTCATCAAAATTTCAACATGGGCCCCGTGGTACAAGATGTCATTGGTGACCCAGTTTTGCTGTGGGAGAAGGTCGCCAACCGGGTATCGGTCTCCACCCTCCTTCCTTCATCGAAGGAGCAGGACCAACCCACTAGCCACGCCTTCTCCTTGGGCTACGGCCTTTATGGTGGTCCAGAGTCAGATTTCGTCGAAAAGGAATCCTCGTGAGACCTTGTACTAAAGACCTCTCACGCCCAGCTGCGCGCCCTGGATATTTGGCACTATCTCTCGCGCCTCCTGGTTTTAACAATAGAAAATGGAAGGACTCTGAGGCGGGCCTGGAGGCAGAGCGCGAGAAGTCAGGGGATCTCAAAAGGAGGCTGGTTGTTACTGAAACCCTTCTAGCAAAGGCTCAGGGTGGTGTGGTAAGCCTTAATCTTACCCTCGGTAAGCTTCTATCGCATGTGTTCCGTGCTAACTGACAAGCATCCCGTAGGATGCCGAGACGGCTGAGCGAATTCTCTTGCGCATAGCGGCCCTGGAGGAGAAGAACAAAGATTTGAAGGCCCAGAACGCCCATATTCGGGACAGCGCTCTATCATCCTCTCGCCCAACAGTCCTCCAGGCCCCTCCTCCTCATTATTATTATGAAGAGGTCGAAGAGCTCTGCTGAGATGCTGGGCGAGAGGACGATAGAGGTCCTCAAAGAAGACTCCGAAACTGTCACCGCTCGTGATCTTGTGCCAGACCTCTATGGAGAGGAGGGCGAGGACTCATCTTCCAGTGAGGAAAAGTGAAGAAATGTCGGCGGGATCTGGGGCTCCTCCTCTCCTCCCTTTGTTTCTCTGTAATGTTTACTTAGTCTTTTTTGTGATCAGAGCTGAAAGCATATTTTTTCATAAGATATCTCCCCCTCTTTTTTTGTAATGAACAATTATATGACTAAATGTATAAACTTTTTGCCATGTCCTCTCGCTTTTCCTTTCTTTTTATTTTACTTTGCTTTATTTCATTTACTGCGAGACGGCCCGCTAATTTGCTTACGCTTGCGAGATGGGGCTACTCCTCGTCTCGCCGCCTCGCTTGAGAGTTGGCTTTGTTCAAAGTGCGAGTCATTAGACTTCCCCTGCTACTTTTCTGTGCTAGACCAACTAACTTCCCCCTCGCATCTCGCCTCAAGGCTCCTCCGGCATGAGTGGCCTCTAGGGATCAATCTGCTCCCTTATTAGGCAGGGCCTCCCCTCCCTCACGAGTATCCACTCGCCATAGGCGAGACATTCACCCGGGGTACTAACTGGGAATGCCTCTTCACTTGGAGTACTCCAACCCTTTCCTCCCACATTTCTCTATTTTCTGTGAACTTTTCACGTTTACTAACAAGTATAGATGTTTCTTTAAGAGATCTCGCCGCTTACTCCGCCACCGAGTTTGCCCACAAACCTGCTAGCTTGATGAGAGCCTGGAGAGCGGGTCTTCTCAGGGTCTTGCTATTCATCCTGCCGCCAAGTGAGCCTACAGTCCTACCAGCTTGATGAGAGCCTGGTAAGCGGTTCTTCTCGGGGCCTTGCCATTCATCCTGCCACCGAGTGAGCCTACAGTCCTGCCAGCTTAATGAAAGACTGGTCAGCGGGTCTTCTCGGGGCCTTGTCATTCATCCTGCCACCTAGTGATCCTACAGTCCTGCCAGCTTGATGAGAGCCTGGTCAGCAGGTCTTCTCGGGGTCTTGCCATTCATCCTGCCACCGAGTGAGCCTACAGTCCTTCCAGCTTGATGAGAGCCTGGTCAGCGGCTCTTCTCGGGTCCTTGCCATTAATCGTGCCACCGAGTGAGCCTATAGTCCTGCCAGCTTGATGAGAGCCTGATCAGCGGGTCTTTTTGGGGCCTTTCCATTCATCCTTCAACCGAGTGATCCTACAGTCCTGCCATATTGATGAGATCCTGGTCAACGGGTCTTCTCGGGGCCTTGCCATTCATCCTGCCACCGAGTGAGCCTACAGTCCTGCCAGCTTGATGAGAGCCTAGTCAGCGGGTCTTCTCGGGGCCTTGCCATTCATCCATCGCAATCTCATTTCATGGAAGGAAACACCTAGAATTTCATTATATCGAGAAATCGTAACAAATTTACAAGTATTGGAAAAGATAAAATGTCAAGGGTAGAATCTCTTCAGTTCATCGCCGCTTCGGGCGCAATCGAGGGGTACCCCGTCCACATCCTGTAGGTGGTACCCTCCTGACTTTAGGACCTCCCTCACTACAAAGGTGCCTTCCCAGTTGGGGTTAATCTTTCCCACTGAGGCTCCTCTGCCCGCTGCATCCACTTTCTTGAGGACCAAGTCACCCTTCTGGAACTATCTAATCCTGATATGTTTGTCAAAATATTTGGCCATTCGGCGCTTGACTTCTTCTTGCCGGATTGATGCCAATTCCCTGAGCTCCTCTACTAGATCAAGAGAGAGCTTCTTCTCTTCCTCATTATCTTCTCGCCATCTTTCATCTCCTTTCTTTGCAGCAACCACCCTGGGAGATTCAATCTAGGACTCTATAGGTATAACGGCCTCCGAGCCATGGGAGAGTTTTAATAGAGTCTCTCCCGTGACTGTGTTTGGCATAGTCCTCAAAGCCCAGAGAATGGAAGGGAGCTGCTCTACCCAACTTCCCCTTAAGTTCTCCACCTTATTTTTCAAAAGATTCACGATAACCTTGTTCACTGCTTCCACCTGCCCGTTGCTTCGAGGATGATGAACCGAGGTGAAGCGGAGGTCTATGCCCAGCTGGACATAGAAGTCTAAAAATTCTTTGCTAGCGAACTGTGGTCCATTAACCATGACTATGGCCAATGGGAGCCCATGCCGGCAGATGATCTCTCCCCATACGAAACTTCTGACCACCTGTGATGTCACCTTAGCCAATGCCTTTACCTCTAGCCACTTTGAAAAGTAATCCACCATGACTAGTAGGAACTTCCTTTGGCCACTGGCTTGGGGGAACGGGCCCACCAAATCTAACCCCCATATTACAAAGGGCTAGGGAGTCGTGATTATGCATAATCTTTGGGCAGGGAGGAGTTGAAGGGGGCGAAATCCTGGCACTTTCTATATCTCTTTGCAAATTCTTCAGCATCCTTCCTAAGGGTAAGCCAGAGGTAGCCTTGCCTCAACACCCTTCCTTCCAAGGTCTGACTTCCTGAGTGACTCCCACATTCTCCTGAATGAATTTCTTCTAGAACTCTTGAGATCTCCCTCTCAGACACACACCGAGCCAACAAACCCGATAGCGTCTTTCGGTATAACGTCCCCTCCTTCAGCAGGTAGTACGTTGATTTATACCTGATCTGTTTCTTATCGAGGTCTCTCTTGGGAAGATGTCTCGAGGTAAAAAAGGTGATGAAGGGGTCCATCCAAGACCTTTGTTGGTCCACTTCCATCAATTCTCCCTCTTCTATGGAGGGCTTGAAGAGCTCCGTCACGGTTCCTCCAGCTTGAGGGCCGTGCTTGGCGAGCAGGTTAGCCTGAGCACTTTCTTCTCTTGGGATGTGTTGAATGGAAAAGCTGTGAAACTTCCCGATGACACCTTTCACCTTCATTAGATACAATTGGAGGGTAGGCTCCCTTGCTTCAAACTCTCCATTAATTTATCCTGCTACCACCATAGAGTCTGTGGAGACTTTGATGTCTTGTATGCCCAGCTCCCGAGCTAGCTTGAGCCCTGCGATGATCGCCTTGTACTCTGCCTGGTTATTAGTGAGGGTGAAGTGGATCGTCAGGGCTATCTCAATTCTGGTTCCCTCGGGACTTACTAAGATCATCCCTCCTCCAAAAGAACTTTTTGCAGAGGCTTTATCCACTAGCATATCCTAGGCCGCTAGAAGAGGTGCCTCGGCTTCTCCAACCTCAACCACATAGTCTGCCAGGAAAT
This sequence comes from Platanthera zijinensis, assembly GCA_039513925.1. NCBI lineage: Eukaryota > Viridiplantae > Streptophyta > Magnoliopsida > Asparagales > Orchidaceae > Platanthera > Platanthera zijinensis. Next base: position 39,725,511 of record CM077095.1, on the reverse strand, counting down.
CCACAACCGCTTGTGCCTTGATAGCTACCCGAGGAGTAAAAGTGAGATCAAACTCACTGAGCTCTATTGACCACTTGGCCAATCTCCAAGAGTGCTCCACCCCTTCCAAGATGCAGCGGAGAGGATGATATGTCACCACCTGGATTGAATGGTCCTGAAAGTATGGCCTGAGCTTCCTGGTCGAGATGATGAGTGCGTAAGCCAACTTTTCAAGGATGGGATATCTGAGCTCTGCCTTCTTTAGGACCCTGCTTACATAGTAGATTGGGAATTGCCTCTTTCCTTCTTCTCGGATAAGGACCGAACTCACTGCTCCAGTCCCCACTCCCAGATACAAGAATAAACCCTCCCCTTCTCTTGGCCCTTGGAGTAGCGGCATTTTAGTGAGTTGTTGCTTTAGGGCTCGGAAGGCTTCTTCGCACTCGGGGGTCCATTCGAACTTCTTGCCTCCTCTCAGTGCTCGGAATAAGGGAGAGAACTTCTCTCCAGCCCGGGAGAGGAACTTGCTTAACCCGCCCAGCTTGCCGGCGAGACGTTGAACTTCTTTAGCGCTTCTCAGAGATTCCAATTCCAAGATAGCCTTCACTTTGTCTGGATTGGCTCCACTCTGGAGGAGGTTAGGAAATGTCCTAGGAACTTTCCTCTATTGGCTCTGAAGACGCATTTTAGAGGGTTGAGCCTCATCTTGTATTTTCTTATAGTCCCAAAAATTTATTCCAGATCCAAGACGTGGAACCCGAGATCTCAGCTCTTGATCATAAGGTCATCCACATAAACCTCAAGATTTTTCCCCTTCTGCTCCCGGAAGATTCGGTCCATCATTCTTTGATAAGTTTCTCCCGCGTTCTTCAATCCGAAGGGCATCATGTTGTAGCTGAAGCACCCATCCTCCGTGACAAAGGTAACATCCTTAACGTCTGGGGAGTGCATGCGTATCTGATGGTACCCTGAAAAGGCATCTAGAAAACTCATTAGTGAAAAACCGACGACTGAATCAACCAGCGCGTCGATTCGAGGCAGAGGATAACAATCCTTAGGGCACGCTTTATTCAAAAGAGAAAAGTCCACACACATTCTCCCTTTTCCCTCTCCTTTTTTACCATTACAATGTTACTCACCCACCCCGGGTACTTGCTTGCAGATATGAATCCCGCCTTGAGCAGCTTCTCCACCTCTTCCCTAATGGGCTCAGCCATCTTGGAAGTGATGGCTCTCTTCTTCTGTTGTATTGGACGAGCCTTGGGGTCAAGATTGAGACTATGGCAAGTCACGTCCACGTCAACCCCTGGCATGTCAGCTGCGCTCCAAGTGAAGATATCAATGTTCCTCTGCACGCACTTCCTGATCTCCTCCTGGTCCCCGGGGCTGAGCTCCCCACTGATTTTTATCTTCTCTTTCCTCCCTTCCTTGGTGAGAATTTCCATCTCCAGCACCTCGACCGTCTCCTTGAGGGCTCCTCCTCTCCCTCCTGTTCCCTCAGCATCTCCTCATGGTCCCTGGCCTCCCGCTCTACGGCTTCGTGCTCCGCAATGGCCACAACCACCTCCATCAGAAATCTCTCCACCTCTTTGCTAGTTGGGACCCTCCTAACAACGAGCCTCCCTGCTCTTCCAGTTGAGCTTCCATCTTGGATGGCTCCCCTACTTCCCTTACCTTTCTTTTACCTTTCCTCCCTCCTTCCTTTCCTCCTGCCCCTTCTTCCTCCCTCTCTCCCTCCTTCTCTCCTGCCATTTCCGGCTCCACCGCAATGCCTCTCTCCACTCCTACCTCTTCCTCCTTCTCCTATACCTCCATCTCTCCCTCCTTCTCTCCTGCCATTTCTGGCTCCACTGTAAGGCCTCTCTCCACTCCTACTTCTTCCTCCTCCTCAACCTCCCTCTCTCCCTCCTTCTCTCCTGTCATTTCCGGCTCCACCGCAATGCCTCTCTCCACTCCTACTTCTTCCTCCTTCTCCTCTACCTCAATCTCTCTTTCCTTCTCCCATTGCTCCATCCTCTTCTCCAGTTCTTCGGCATCACCTTGCCAAGAGATGGTGTTCACCGCCGTCACGTAGCACTCTCTGGCTGCTTTTGGATCTCCTTGTACTCTAATTTGGGTTTCTTCAGTGTTGAGCATCAGGTATTGATGGAAAGATGAAGGGAGGAACCTGAAGGCACTAATCAAAGGGCGCCAAAAAATGGTGTTGTAACTGCTAGGAATGTCCACTATCACGAAGCGGCAGTTCCTAGACAGCCCTCCCAGGGTTACCTGGAGTCCCACTCCCCCTCGACTTCCTTCCTTTCTCCCGAAAATCCGAACAATGGTCCATCTGCTGCCAACACCCTTCGGGCCTCCACCCACATCTCATTGAACGTCTTATTGAAGATTTCATTCACTGAACTCCCATTATCAACTAGAATCCGTGAAACCATAAAATTTTTGATGGCGGTCTAGATCACCAGCGCATCGCAAAATGGGTCCTCGTGGTCTGACAAGTCCTTCCGAGAGAAGGTGATTTTCTCATCCGGGGGAGGGGATTGTGACGTCGGGGCAATGCTCTAACGATACATGGTATGAAGGCTCGCCTTACTGGTAGCCTCAATCCCCACTCCCCCATGGATCACTCTGAACACTCCTTAGTCTCTCACATCAGCTCGGTCCACACACCGATCCTCCTCCCTAGTCTCGGCCATCTCCACCATCCGTACTGGTAGTTATTACTCCCCTGCTCCTCTAACCCTCTTCATCTCTAGAAACTATGGGCTGGTAGCCGTCACGTGACCCTCCTCCTCGTGGAAGTCACAATACAGCAAGGCTACCTCCCCCTCCCGTCTCCCCTCTTGGTGGTTCCTCCTTCTTCCTACTCCAGCTCTTGCTCTCCCCGCTCTCTTCCTCTTCCTCTCCCTCGGCCAATGGCCATAGCTTGCTGAGGCGAGAGTGGGAGTGGTCTAGGACCATGTCCCCACCCCAGCTGGTTGAATCTTCCTGGTCCTCCTTGGTAGTTCCTTCCCCCTTGGGGAAAACCTCTTCCTTGCCCAAGAACGGGACCTCCTGGCTGCCTCCAACCCAGCTCCTGGTAAGCTGTAGCCCTCGGCTCTTCCCTCCTCCTTCCTTCTTGCTGCCTTGCTCTTCCCGGTTCTCTCGACTCCACCTCCGTCTGTCTTGCCAACTTTCTAGCAAATGTCAGGTTTGCTGCCTCCATCGATATCTCTTTCGTAGCTTTCTCCATCAATCCCTAAAATTACAACGGAGCCTTCCGAGTTAAACTCATCTTAAAGAAGACCTACCTCAAGCCAACAGTGCAGGCCATATGAAGAGAAAATTTTGGTACCTACTGAATGTCCAAGATTTCTTCCCGGAAGCAGTCCACGTACTGGGTCAAGGACTCATCTGCCATCTGCTGGATCAGAAAAATCGACTCCGGGTTTCTCTTCATTTTCTTCGAGGTCGAGAAGCACAACTGGAAGCTCCTACTTAAGTTCTTGAAACCGTATATCGATACCGTCAGGAGTTGATGAAACCAGTCCCTAGATTTGTCCTTCAAGGTGATGACAAAAAGAGAGTACTTGAATGCGTTTGTCATCGGCTTGATGGAAACCACATCTTCGAACCATTGCAAGTGCTGGAGGGGGTCATCTTTCCCCATATAGTAAGTCATCTCGGGCTCCCTGAACCCCTCCGGGACTGGAGCCGAAAGGATCAACTCACAAAAAGGTGGTCCTCTCTCCACAGGTCTTTCCTCCCCCACTCGCGCGATGACATCTCCTGGCGAGATGACACTTGCCAGGCTAGGGAATAACTCCCTACCCGCTATGTCTCGCCCACCTCCCTCTACCACCTTCCCCTTGCCAGGTCGCCCCCCCTGGCACATCCTCTCCAACCCTTGCCGAGACGAGCCCGTCCTGAGGCGCGAGACCGGATGCTTGCAGTAGGGGGGTCGAGTAATTGCCTCGCTGTGAGATCTCCTGCACCATGTCCATGATGCTTCCGATTGACGCCATAAATTCCTCTCTCCCTACATATACTACCGGGTTCTGGGACCCGCCCTCGTCTCCTTCACAAAGATCTCCTTCCATGAGTGGTTCAAGATTCTTCTGTGTAGGCTGCGATCCACGCTCATAGTACCAAAAAGATTGAAGCCAGAGACCTTACTTCACCTAGGGTTCAGATTTAGAGTTGCAGCTCACACTTACTCTTCCTGAATTCCTTCCTGGATGAGAATCTTGAAGACTAGAAACAGACTGAGGGCTTCAGCTCGGAGGTCCCGCCTCTTACCCGGAAGAACTAGAAATTCCTCCCCTCCCTAGCTAGTGTTGAGCTAGGTGCCTTAGTGGAAGAAGAAGAAGAAGGGGTCAACAACCTTCTTCCAGGCACCTTATCAGACTATTTATAGGCCTCTGAGTTTGAACTGTCAATAACCAAACTGAACCGAGCTGAAATTACAAAAATACCCTGGGTTGGGTCTGCCAACAGCCAAACTCCGCTGTTCCTAAGGGTTATATGCAGACCACCAAGGGAAAAAGAGTAAAATCACCTAGGGCTAAAAAGGTAAAAACTGCCTTCCAATTGGACCGACACTCGACCAATTGTCAACCTGGTGCTAGGCCCATTGTCGAACCGGTGCTCGATGAGAATGACGTCTCGCGGGCAAGAGCTCCTTCCCCTTCTGCCTCCTCCGGCCTCGCAAGTAACCTGTCTTGCCGACTCCTCTCTCGCCTTGCGAGTGGCCCGCTCCCTGGGTCCCTCTCGCCTTGCGAGTGGCCCACTCCATAGGTCCCTCTTGCCTTGCGAGTGATTGGCGCTCCCTGGATCCCTCTTGCCTTACAAGTGGCCCGCTCCATGGGTCCCTCTCGCCTTGTAAGTGGCCCGCTCCATGGGTCCCTCTCGCCTACTCCTCTCTTTTCCTTGAGCCTTCTGCTCCCGCGGGTCCTAGGTTGTACACATACAGATCTCATCACTACGGTGGATATGCTTACTCCCGATGTCTGCATCATCTAAGATGTCCTCTATCACTCTTTGATGTTTAAGGCAGGGGATACCAAGAAAATCACAACCTAACTCTCAATGGTGATATATTGTATCCTAGCTGAGAAATCCTTTAGTGTCTCGGATCTCATCCTCTCCATGATACGCTATATATATCACCTCAAATCCCCCGTTCTCCAGCGGATTAACACACTGCCTTTGGGCGGTGTGATCTAGAGCATCCTAATGGAGAAGTACCCTGCCATCGACTGGTCAGCGTACCCTACAGATAGATTCCCTCCAATCTACAAAGTATTTGAGATTCCTACTACCTGTCGAGCGCGTCCCTCTACAGCACAGCCTTCGTTACATCATATAGGGTCCCTCAGGTAAACCAGTCAGGACATCTACGGTATGGTGGAGGAATAGGGCCAAGAGATTAGGGAGATGGCAAATTAGGTGAAAGGCATGAAGAAGATGATCAAGAAGATAATGAGCAAGTTCAACATTTCGCCCACTTTTTCTGAGGAGTAGCTTCCTAAGCTATATTAATAATTTTTTATATATTTTATGTAGTAATATAAACAGGCTGAACACATGTGCCAGTAGTTAATTTCCATTTTTAGAGTAGTTTTACTTTGTTAAATTAGTTCTGTTTTAGCACCCTACATTACATGATTCTTTACCGTTCTTATTTTTTTTCGAGACTACCTATCGTGCTGAATAAAAAGTAGAGCAAAAACATAATACGTACTGAAATAAGCATTCTTCTAAAAACAAAAAGATGGAAAAAGGAAAAAATAGTAGGCATATCGTGAAGTAATATATAGTGTAGTTCGTTTTAGGACTTACTTCACGCATATTGTCGATGTTATGGGATATGTGGGTTAGGTATCCAAGTGCGACCCTGTGGGGTGGTTCTCTTGGGTACCCAAACATTGTGTGATACACCTGGGGATGATACTAGTGAGTTCCCCTGCTGAGTAGTGTAGGACCGTAATTTTTAACTATGGGCCTCCATTCATACTTCAGTTTAAGTTTATGTTTATATTTCATATTTTCATTTAGCTTTCTAGGAGTCTTTATGTGATGATCTTTACTTGAGTAGTATTGCATTGGAGGTTTATAGGTGTTGAAAAGGTTCTCCAAGTTACAATCTTCTGGCTTGACATAGGGACTTATAACATAGTAGCTGATTACAGGAAATCAACATTCATTTGTTTTTGAGTGGGGAGTAATTTGTTTTGCAAAGTGAAATTGATTTCTATAGTTAAGAGTTTTACCTGCTCTAGCTTGAGATTTTCTGCTCCCTTTGATTAACTCAGCCTCTAGATGGGGGTTCATGTTCAACATGCTTTTGGATTTAACATGCAACTTAGGAGTTTGGCTTTGCGAGTTGTTAAGCATTATTTACTTAAACATGTTGATTTTTGCAATTAATTCTTTATTTTTAATTTTGAGATTCTATCTAGCTCTACTGTACGCGATTGTGCTATTTTTAAGAGTGGAGATGACAGATTCAATATGGGTTTCATACTTACACCTGAATTCGTCAAAAGTCTCATTCATCTCCTTAATTTCATTTTTATAATAATTGCATCTAACACACTCCCTTTTGACAGATGATTCTTCTAGATAGGGTTTCTCAGTTTGTTCTTTTGTAGAGAGAGGCTCTTTTTCAACACCCTTATATTTTTTATTTAATTTATTACAATTTATATAAGGTGTAGAGGTGTTATCTAAAGAGCATGCATGAGAATTAGGCACGACCATGATAGATTCTACATTTACACTTGCTTTTAAATGGTTATTTTCTAAACGTAGTTTTGAGTTAATATTTTTCAATTTTTTAATTCTACGTCTAACGACATCTAGCATATTCAATGTAAAAATAGAATTGCATACAAGAGGGGAGTTTAAATTTCTTACAGTGCTCTTGGATGGGGCAAGAATGGTGCAAAGAGTTTCTTTGACTTCTTCGTGAGTTGCCTCATCTATAGTTGAGATTTCAACTTCTTTTTCCTGTGTTATGATTGTTATGTCTGTCTCCAGAAGCAGATCTCCGTTTGGTTCTTCACTCGGATCCATGAGAAATTGCTCAGTATCGACAACTGCAGAAAGATGACTATAAGTAAACTCATGAAATTTTCATATGTCATAGGCAGTGAGAAACGCATAGATGAGTTTAAAAATTTCTTGACCAAGCCCACAAAATAAACTATTCATAGATTTAGCATATATATAGCACTAGTGCTTGGTTAAGTTATTTGGTGGCTTTATACACGTCATGTTCTCCATACCTCAATGTCTAGACTTATGAGAAATTTTCTCATCAAAACTTTCCAACCTTCATAGTTTTTACCTAAAAATAGTGGTGGTGCTAGTGATTTTTCAGTGTGCCAATTTCCATCCCCAATAGTTGATTCAAGAATAGGGTTGGCCATTATTCCCGGTGGTGAAACCATTTTGGAATAACCTTCCTCTGATACAGCTTGTTGGATCTAGTGGCTTGTAACACCCCCATCCGTCACATAGCATATAACAGAAGGTCCGATCGGGGCCCGACGCCATATACTACAGACCGACCAAGGAGTTACTAATTTGAAACCATCATCTAATACAACATATCATATCACAGAGCACATTCTAGCGGAAGTAAATTAGAGGTTACTCAAATAGAATCCAGCATCATGAATGTCCACTACTCAATAAAATAGGAATGGTAAACCAATACACAAATATAAAGTCTTGGCCTTAAGACCTTACAATGTTTACTCAAAGATTAATGTTTTCCAAACATCGGCACGTGGACACACATGAGTTAAAGGTAAACACTAGCTATTCGCTTTGGCCTTCGAGGGCCGACATAGCTATCCTGGGCTCCAAAACGCTATTTGACACTTGGCTCCGTTGCACCTGCAAGAAACATCCCACCGCAATAGTGGCAAATAAAAGCAACGATCAGCATTAGCTAACACCCTTACTCGGGATGGCGGTGCTCCTTCCCTAAAGGCATTAGTATACATATATATTGGCAACCACAACATGCAACTTAAGCATCATTCGCTACAGATGTTGGCACTACCAGCCAAACGCCCCGTGCACTCAGGGAACATTCTTGGTGTACAAGACCTTAAGGGTCACACCACCATACTTTGACGACCATCAATGTTTGAGCTTTTAGTCTCACAAGGGTCTAAGCAAAAGACAATGCCCCAAGCCTCTGGTAAAATCATAACAATCCGTAGATCCACAGTATGACTCACTCCATGACGGACGACAAGGGTTGGGTACAGATCAGCCATACCCCATGCTCAATTCATTAGGCGCGATAGCCATGATGTGGGTCGGCATCACCTTTCCCATTTTTATAATATTCATAACCCTTTTATGATCTTAGGTTAGCTCTCATGGCTACATTGGCAGATCAAATTAAGCCCACACCTATCACATTAGCCCACAGGTCTTTGAGAGACAGACCTCGCTAGCTGAGCAAATTAAGCCTATACTCATCCAAATTATAGCTGAGCAAATTAAGCCCCCGCTCGTCCAAAGTATAGCCCATGGATCTCCCGGAGACAGGCTTCACAATCAATAGGCCACAGGTCTCCCAGTGACAGGCTTCACACTAAGCATAGCTCACTGGGAGCTACTGCTGGCAGTAGCACTACCGCCGCGCGGTAGGGGTAAGACTATCGTTTCTTCCACTTTTTTGGGTGTTTTCCTGGAGACTACCTCCAGTACTCTCAACGCAGTCATCTGCACACCCCACGAATCCGAAGTGTACACGATTAACACAGAGTCTTCTCCGACATACAAAGCATACAACCATCACCAATTCAGACCAACCCGTCCAGATGGGCATCACACAACATGTCTATTTCGTACTTCGATTCTGGATCTAAATGCAAAACTACAGGGATACACGAATCTACCCATCGGGAGAACCACTTCCACGCACTTGTGGAGCGTCTAACTAATGCCAAAATGACGGACTTCACATGTACAAGGAAGAGGATCGTTTTCCTTGATGTACGCTTTGGCTCCATGGGAGAAATCTAGACGGTTGGAAATGACCGCTCCGACTTTGCCCCCGTAAATCCGAACTCACCTTGCGAACCTGAGACCCTAAACACGAACGATGAAGAGATCTCCCTTATTCTGGCACTGCTACTCTTCCTCCAAAAAACCAGCCCAAGTTCTCCAACTCCAGAAATAATGAAGATGAAATGGCCAAACCAGATATATAAACCAAGCTACCGCCGCGCGGTACCGCATTGCTTCGCGTGAAACCACCGAGGCCCTCCAATCACAGACCGATAAGTCGCCACACCGTTATAGTTTCACTATCTCTGCGCGGTAGGATGCTAACGTCGCGCGATAGCCGACGTCGGTTACGACACAACACCTACTATTATTTCCGCGTGCTATCTGCTACTATCGCGCGTAGAATACCGAGAGCCTCGTCAATTAAAATAACCCAGCTACTGCTAGCGACATCCCTATCGCCGGGAGATAGCTTCCCGAGAGATCTGCCAGTTTAATTCCCCAGCTACCACCGCGAGGTAATAACTTTCCTACACACAGTAAGTCTAGCGTTGAGTTGAATCAACGCTCTCAACGCTCTCAACACTAACCCTGAAGCTACCGCCACACGGTAACTAGCTACCATCGGGCGGTAATCTCCAGAGAACCATGTCCTACCTTAAGAAATTTGGGGCGTTACAAATCTCCCCCACTTAAAGAATTTCATCCCGAAATTAAGTCTTGCATGAAACTAAAGAACTAAATCAACTTTAACTGTGTACCTCAATTGAATAACTCGGGGAACTCAGACTTCATGGTTTGCTCCCTCTCCCATGAAAGCTCCTCTTGGCCATAGTTGTCCCATAAGACCTTGACTATCCTGATCTCTTTATTACGAAGTCTGTTGGGTATATTGGAAAATGTGTACTAGATTTGGAGAAGCCACAACTTAGTCAATGATATGCATCAATGTGTATTTAATAGAAGTTTGAGTTTCATTGTGCATGTTTAAAAATTTGAAGGAAAATTTTCTAAGTACAAGTGTCGACACTTGTGAAGCAACTGTGTCGACACTCAAAGAGACTGTGTCGACACTCAGGCAAGCTGTGTCGACTCACATGCGAAATGTGTCGACACTTATGAAGAAGCTATGTCGACAACCAGCTGCTATGTTGACACTCAGGAAAGCTGTGTCGACACACTGGCAAAATGTGTCGACACTTATAAAGAAGTAATTGTGTCGACACTCAAAGCTATGTCGACACCTAAAGAAGCAGTTGTGTCGTCATCCAGAATTGTGTCGACAACTTAAAACAGAATTATGTCGACACTTAAAACAAAAGATGTGTCGACACTCAGGAGCAATGTCGACACCTGAAGCAATTGTGTCGACACACAGGACTTGTGTCGACACACCAACTCTCAAAAGGCTGTGTCGAGTTCAGAAGTAATTGTGTCGACACACAGGACTTGTGTCGACACACACTCAACGCCATTTGACAAACACTTAACACCAACTGTCTGCAACGGAAATGTCGAGACAAGAAGCTGCTGTGTCGACACACAGGACTTGTGTCGACACATTCAACATAAGCAGTGTCGAGAAGCATAAGTATGACTGTGTCGACACATGGAGTAATTGTGTCGACACCATAAAGACTTGTGTCGACACTTGGAGTAATTGTGTCGACACCATGAAGACTTGTATCGACACTTAGTCTATATGTGTCGACACATGTGAAGCAGTCTGCTGAGTGTTGTATGCTGAGTTGAACAGATATTGAAGAACCTGGTGACATGACTGGTGACTTGACAGTTGTCATAACTAGCCAGTCTGACACCAGTGTCAGAACTGTCAGAAGTTTGTTATGAACCGGATCAGCCGGTAACCATGAAGCAAGCTCTATATAAGAGACAAATCGGAAATGACAAAGGAGATATATATATGAACAACAATGTGAGGCATCAATAAGAAGAATTCTGATAGATCAAGGGCTATCTGCAAGAAAGATTCAGAGTTCTATCTGAATTTAAGGAAGAAGCTGATTGAAGATCATCTTCATCAACAGAGAAGATCCAACTTATTTTGTTCTAATCAAGAAGCTTTGAAAAGCTAAGTTAGGTTGGATCAGAAGGATCAGTCAATCCAAGAACTGATCAAGAAGACTGCATCAACAGATAAATCTAGCTGGTGAAGTTTTCAGTTACTCTTTACTCACAAATTCTTGTAGGATCTTTTGTTAGATTTGAGATTGTAATCCTAAAATTATAAAGGCTGAGGTAGGGTTGTGTGCCTGAGGTAGGACTTGTGGAAAGTTTGAGTTGTAAGCCTAATTATAAAGTCTGAGGTAGGGTTGAGGCCTGAGGTAGGATTCTAGAGAAGAATCTGAGATAGGACTTGTGTTAAGTCTGAAGTGTAGGAACCATCTTTGGTTCTGAGATTGTAAGATCTGAGGATCTGAGCCAGTAGATGGAAGTTAGGCTGAATCCAGTTATCTGCTGGATAGGCGAAGGGGGAAAGTGGATGTACCTATATCTTGGGAAACCACTATAGATCTGGTGTTTGCTGTGTTGTATTTAATTTCTGTAGATAGAATTATTCTGTGCTAAAAGAAGTTACAAATATTTATTTGCCTTAAAATCAAAAAGACACAAAAAGATTAGAACCTATTCACCCCCCACCCCCCCTCTAGGTGTTTAGGTTCTTGAAACAAAGTCTTTCAAGTGGTATCAGAGGGAGGTTGCTCAAAATTTGACCAAACAGTCAGATGATTTCTCCAAGGCAAATAATAGATAACAAAAATGGGTTCAAGTGAAAATCAAAAGGAATTTGGATCTATGAAATTGCCCATATGCAGGAAAGAATCTTTTGGCATTTGGAAAGAAAGGGTCAGTCTATTTATGGAAGCATCTGATCCAAGAATTTATATCACAGTACAGAAGGCCCCTTCATCCCAATGAAGGTTTCAGTTCTTGATGCAAACATTCAAACTCCAAAAAGTTATTCAGAGATAACTAAGGATGACATCATCTTGGCTACATTAGATAAAAGAACTCAGAATATAATTGTAAGTGTCATAGATGATGCAACATTCTAGAATCTTGTGCACTGTAAAACTTCCAAAGAAATGTGGGATACATTGATTGTCTATATGGAAGGCACAGAAGAAGTCAGAGAGGACAGAAAGTCTATGCTAAATCAGGAATATGAGAGCTTTAGGCAGAATAAAACTGACAGCATAGCTAAATGCTATAAAAAGTTTTTCAGAATAGTGAATGAACTGATGAAATATGGAAGAGTCTTCAGTACTTATGAATTGAATGACAAGTTTCTTAGGTCCCTAACAAAGGATTGGGACACTAAGATATGTATCATCAGGGAAGTGGCCAAACTAGCTGACACACCACCACCTACACTTTTTGGAAAACTGCTTTCATATGAAATGCAGCTTACTGCTAGGAAAGAGGAAGAGAACGGCAGCAGATCTGAACATAAATAAAAGTCAGTAGCCTTCAAGGCTAAGGGCTCAAGGAAGGGTAGGATAAAATCTCCTTCTCCACCTAGAAGGAGTACTGAAGCAGAAGAAGGTGTTACTGAAATAAGTACATTAGATAGTCATACATCTGATGAAGACTTTACTGCCTTCACAAGACAATTCCAAAGGTTCATGAGGAAAAAGAATTGGAGAACAAGGCCTTCATCTACATCCTATTCCAAGGATGAATACTACAGGAAGAAGAAAACACCTAAGGAGGACAGGTATGCTTCTAAACCTGGTAAACAATCTAATTCTAAGATTGTGTGTTATTGCTGCAATAGGTCTGGGCATGTCATAGCTTATTATCCTGACAAAAGAAAGGATACAAAGGACAAGAAGAAGCAGCTGGTCAAAGGCAAGAAGGAGAAGTCTCTAGTGGCTCAGAAGGAGAAGAGTTGGACAGACTCTTCATCTTCAGAATCTGAAGACGAAGAGGCAAGAGCATATGTTGAACTCTTCTCAACAGAAGAGGATTCTAGGGAACTAGAATTCCTACAGATGCTGAACTCCATAAATAGAGTGGAAGAATATTGTTGTAAAGGGCTGATGGCCCAATCTGAAGAAGATAAGTGCTAGGATCAGCCTGGACCAAGTAAGGTAAATCAAGTGACTATACCCCTATATAGTACTTGGATAGTAGCTATTCCAGACATATGACTGGAACAAGGAGAATGTTGAGGGACTATGTGCCCATAAAGAATAGACCAAAAGTTATCTTTGGTGGATCAGAAAAGGGAATAATCAAAGGATTTGGTAACATATCTTGTGATTCAATTATAATCACTAAAGTGGATTATGTAAAGGGTCTAAAACATAACCTGATTAGCATAAGTCAACTTAGTGACCTAGGTTATGATATTTCTTTTCTCAAAGGAGAGTGCCTAGTAAAAAGGTCAAGTGATTAAGAGATCATTTTGAATGGCACTAGGAAAGGAAATGTGTATTGCCTTAACCTAGAGTGTGAGTCTAACAACTCACCAATTTATTTGGTTTCAGGAGAGAAAGCTTCTCTATGTGTTAAATGGCACAAGAGGCTAGCTCATCTGAATTATAAGTCAATTGGACTGCTGTTGAGCACGGGATTAATGAGGAATGGTCCTCAAGTTCAGTGCATAAAAGAGGGTGTGTGCTCAGCTTGCCAAAAAAGCAAACAGACTAAGTCCTCTTTTCAGTCACTTGACATCAAAGATTCAAAGAGATGTTTGTATCTCATGTATATGGATTTGTTTGGTCCTAGTCCAGTCCATAGTCTTGGTAGGAAAGCATACACACTTGTTATTATGGATGACTATTCTAGATTTACATGAGTTTTCTTCTTGAGGCAGAAATCTGAAACCCCAACTATTTTCCAGACTTTTGTCAGACAAATACAGAATGAATACAACAGCTCAGTGGTCAAAATCAGAAGTGACCATGAAACTGAATTTCAATTTGAATGTATGACAAAATTCTGTGAAGAACTTGGGATTCATCAGGAATTATCTTCACCTAGAACTCCTCGGCAAAATGGTGTTGCTGAAAGAAAAAATAGGACTCTAATTGAAGCTAGTAGAACTCTACTTAATGACACTACTCTCCCTGAATACTTCTGGGCTGAGGCAGTAAATACTACATGTCATGTGCTCAATAGGGCCTCCATCAACAAGAAACATAAGATGACTCCCTACCATATTTTAAAAGGCAGAAAACCAAACATATCTTATTTCAGAATCTTTGGTAGTAAGTGTTTTGTACTAGTCAATGGTAAACACTACCAAACTAAGTTTGCTGCCAAATCCCTAGAAGGGATATTTGTTGGGTACAGCAACCATAGTAGAGCATACAGGATCTACAACTTGATTACTCAAGTTGTAGAAGAATCTGTGCATGTTGTATTTGATGAGTTAATGTTTATTAACAGTGAATTGTCTAGTTCTTCAGTTAGTTCTACAGGTCTAACAAATAAGCTGGACAAGCTGACCATTAATGAAGATGTTACTGCTAAACTGGATGAGGATAAAGATGCCAGCTATCCAGGGGGAGATCAAGTCCCTCTGGGTGAAGAAGAAAATGTGGAGCATCAAGATGAGGAAACTGGAGATAGCCATAATGCTGACAGAATTCCTCCAGCAAGAAGACACATGAAGGATCATCCAGCTCACCAGATCATTGGTGATGCAAGTCAGGGTGTTCTAACAAGGAGCAGGAGCATGAACACAGTTTTATGTTCTAGCTTCCTGTCTCAGATAGAACCCAGGAAGATTGAAGAGGCCATGCAAGACACCAACTAGATTGATGTAATGCAAGAAGAGCTCAGTCAGTTCAAAAGGTGTAAGGTCTGGGAACTGGTGCCAAAACCTAAGGATCACAACATAATAGGAACTAAGTGGATCTACAGGAACATGCTTGATGAGAATGGCACTATAGTCAAGAACAAGGCTAGACTGGTAGCAATAGGCTATAGGCAAGAGAAAGATATTGATTTAGATCAAACCTTTGCTCCAATGGCAAGGCTGGAGACAATAAGGCTGTTCTTAGCCTATGTTGTCTATCAAGGGTTCAAAGTATATCAAATGGATGTGAAATCAGCATTTCTGAATGGTGATTTAAAAGAGGAAGTCTATGTAGAACAACCCTTAGGTTTTGTAGACTCTTACTTTCCTGATTATGTATATAGGCTTAGGAAAGCTCTATATTGTTTGAAACAAGCTCCAAGGGCTTGGTATGAAACCTTGTTTGCCTTCCTTATTGAGAATAAATTCTCTAGAGGAAAGATAGAAAAAACTCTATTCTATAGAGAATCAAAAGGCAAGATAATACTAGTCCAGATATATGTGGATGACATTATCTTTGGTTCTACTGAAAACAGTCTTTGTAGGAACTTTGCTAAACTTATGCAAGGGAAGTTTGAGCTGAGCAGTATGAGTGAGCTGAAGTTCTTCCTAGGACTTCAAGTTAGATAAACTGAGAGTGGGTTGTCCATATCCCAGTCTAAGTTCACAAAGGAGTTGATTAAGAAGTATGGTTTGGACTCAGTTTCTCCATTGAAAACTCCAATGGGAACAAGTATGCGTATATGCAAAGATGAAGCAAGGAAACCTATTGATGAGTCTTTGTATAGAGGGATAATTGTCTCCCTACTATACTTGACTGCTAGTAGACCTGACATCATGTATGCAACATGTGTCTGTGCTAGGTATCAAGCATGCCCTAAGGAATCTCATTATACTGCAGTTAAAAGAATTTTGAGATATCTTAAGGGCACACATAATCTAGGCCTTTGGTACCCTAAGAATAGAGATTTTCTATTAACAGGTTTCTCAGATGCAGATTTTGCTGGATGCAAAGAAGACAGAAAAAGTACCACAGGAACCTATCAATTCCTTGGCGGGAGGCTGGTGTCATGGAGCAGCAAGAAGCTGTAAGACCCCCCTCCCGGAACACAACACACGGCACGAGGGGAGTCTTATGCCCGAAATAGCCGCCTTGCGGTAGCACTAACACACGGGTTAGCCTTTACCACAAGACGCCTATTCCGCCGGCTACAATCCATATCACAACAATTATGCCAACCCAACCATAACAGAAAAGTAAAGCTAAAAGCAGTTCAGTTCACAGCTAAGTTAAAGTCCAAAAATAGCGGAAGATAACAAGCACAACAGGCTTGTACAAATAAACAAGAGTCTAGAAATGTTTTGCCAAACGGCTACATGAAAACACTCACTACTGTCACTGACGGTGCCGATGGCACCACCACCTCAGGTCCTATCATCCGGGCCTGGCTGTCCTGCTGCATAGTCCGTTGCCGCTCTACCTGCGGGGTTTCCTCCTAAAAAGGAAGACGTAGCAACCGTTAGTCATAAGACTAAGTGGCTTCACATCCGCTCCCCCGGCGACTCCTCGGCACCGGGCGGAGAAAGGAACAAGGTACAATATATATATATATATATATATGCAAGTAAACAAGCAGGTGACAATAAGTATGGTGAAGTATAAACTACGCTACACAACTAGCAGTTCTACGAATATCAATAATATATAAATGACAGCAGGTATAAATAATCAGAATAGTAACTTAACTTATAAGAGTGCCCATACAAACTTATAAGTTAAGGATCGGCTTAACAGTAAGTGACTCATCGTATAAGAGTGCCCATACAAACTTATACGATGAGGATCTTGTGTATGCAATGAATGACATGATATGAATGTTATGCAATGACAGAATCATACGCACGCACATGCAAGTTGCTATGTCGACACAGACTAGAAGTTCCCACTTTTCGAGCAGGTAGCTAACCTCTCAGGCGTCGTCCGTCGTGGCCAGACGGCGACAGTGGAGCGGGCGTCTCCACTACTAGGTGGTATCACACTACCTATCCTAGGCCCCCGTACGCCTCAACGCTAAGAACACAACAGCGGAGCTCACGTGCGTACTACGGCTCAGAAGGGGTCTTGGGTAAATGTGCACCAAGATCACAGCCCAACCTGGCCTTGATTTCGAACCGGATGGAACCTCGGAAACGCACGAGGTGCAAGCCCAACCGTTCTCATGGCACGGAGGAGATCTCGGGTTATGGACACCAAGTATCTAACCCTACCGCCCAAGGTCTACTCATTGGCTCCCATCGGTGTGACGACTGGCGAACCCGTAGACCTGCCACAATCATTATCTCAACACCGCGACACGATGAATCGTCGCACATCACATGCCCCAAAACAACTCACTCGATGCTACCCGTAGGGAGACTTCAACTCTAAGCATCGGTTGTTAATAAACCCCTTGGGCTCGGATTACAGTTACAAAATACTCTTCACATAGTGTTCATCATGTTCACGCCCACCTATTCAATGATTTCACCTCAACACTACGTACATTAGATATGTTCAACGCCAATTTGTATAAATATATCCTTTACCAATAGCAACTCCTAATATCTAGCCTTCCCATCCAATCCATTTCTCTACCATTGCATGGTTATTCCTTATTACACAACCAAATGAGTAACCATACTAAATTATAGTAACAACGACATTATAGTTATATGGGAGCAAGATATCACATGAGCAAATCACAATCATTGCAAGAGTGCTAACATTATAATTTAACAAGTGCATTAACATAGGATAGTCCAATACTAAAACTGGGATTCCCGGAGCTACAGGAATCCGATCACAATGCACAACCCCTCGTTGGAAAGGTATTCGCGAGGGCTACGACTTTTGTGTTGAGTCGATCGCCCAGATCTGGTCGCAACATACCAGAAATTCAACTCGAATACGTACAGGAAACAGTTTCCTGTACAGGAATTTTCCCGAACGCAGCGGACTCGAACCAGCTTTCCTGTGGCTACAGGTATCGCATGGAAACGAGCAACCCCTTGTTGGAAAGGTAATTTCAAGGGCTACGACTTTCGTGTTGAGTCGATCACCCAGATCTGGCCAGAACACCTCCGAAATTGGCCACGAAGGTTGCCGCGTGCAGAAATCAGATTTCTGCACGCATCTTAAGGCGAGATGAACGGCATCCGTTCATCTTCTTCCTTGCAACGACCTCGCATAAACTTCTCCAGAAATCACACCCAACCTTATTTCTCCTTTCAAAGCCAAACCCCCAACGAAAACCCCTCTCATCTCCACTTTGAATGATGAGAAGGTTGAGGGAGACTAAGCCTAAAACCTAGGCATGGCTTATCCTAAGAACTCTCCTCCTCACCATCAAGACTCTATGGAGTCGATGTCTCTCCTAAAATAACTATAGATCTAGCACCAAGGGAGAGGGGAGGAAGCTCACCTCAAGTCCAGCGGTACCACCATGGCCGGCCATGAGCCTCGCACTCCTTCGCGGCGGCATTGTTTTTCCCTTGACGGTGGCGGCGTTTTGATTCCTCCAAGGATGGCTCCGGCAAGCTCTTCCTCCTCCTCCAGCCAAGAACCCTCTCAGGAATTTCGGGGCAGAAGAAAGGAGATGAAATGCTAGGGTTTCCCAACTTTTTCCTTTTTATACATCGCAGACACGGGTAGGCACACGGCCGTGTTCCTACCCGTGTTCAGGTGACACGGCCGTGTGGCATGCCGTGTCTAGGGCCGTGTTCCTCCCAGAACCACTTTCTGCCGGGTCAGGGTTGCGGCACACGGGTAGAGACACGGCCGTGTCCCGACCCGTGTCCTTGGCACACGGCTAGGGACACGCCCGTGTCCCAACCCGTGTCCTTGGCACACGGCTAGGGACACGCCCGTGTCCCAATGCCCGTGTACCTCTCTGACTGGTAAACCTATTTTTATGAGGCACACGGGTATGGACACGGCCGTGTCCATACCCGTGTCAGCCAAAAATGCTGTTTTGCCTTGTTTTCCTCATTTCCCGCACGACCGCACCTGTTCACCCACATCCCCCATTGGGCTCACCACAGCCCCTTTGACTCAAATACGCAAACAAGGGGCCTAGCGCGAATTGGGACGTTACAAATCCTATAAACAAAATAAAAGATTTCGTCCCCGAAATCAGGGTAAGGCTATGGGAGTGAAACACATAAAAAGGGAACTATGCTTTCAAATAAAATTTTTACCTGGAGTAAATAATTCCGGGTAGCGCTCTTGCATCAAATCCCTTGGCTCCCATGTGCACTCTTCCTTCCCGTGATTAGACCATAGCACCTTCACCAAGGGAACACTTTTGCGGCGCAAGGTCCTTGTCTCGTTATCAACGATCCGCACCGGCTCCAGTCGCACAGACCTATCAGACGCCACGGCACCATCCGCCGTGGGGATATACTGTTCAGGTCGCAACAAAGCCTTCCGAAGCGACGATACATGGAACACGTCGTGAAGGTTCTCCAGCTCCGGTGGTAACTCCAATCGATAGGCTGAGCTTCATGTATCGTGTTCATGGATCCATGTATCGTCGCTTCATGGAACACGTCGTGTTTCACGATACATGGAACACGTCGTTCGGATGGTTCGTTCAGATTGCCCGTCCGTTTGTGGGTGAAAGGCTGTGCTAAAGGCGAGGCGCGAGCCCAAATAAGCCTGTACAGCCCTCCATTCTCTTGAAGTAAACCGACCATCCCGGTCGGAGACGATCGTCTTTGGCACACCATGGTACCGCACAAATTGTTCCACAAAGAGACGCACTAGGACGCCCACTTGCGCCTCCTTCTTCATTGGGATAAATCGGGCTACCTTGGTCAACCGGTCAACTATCACCCACACAGAATCATTCCCCGAGCGCGAGCGAGGTAACCCGTGGACGAAGTCCATGGAGATGTCCTCAAATTTCCATTCGGGGATGGGCAACGACTGTAGCATTCCACCGGGGCTTCGGCACTCTGCCTTCACCATTTGGCAGGCCACACAATGAGTAACAAAGTACTTGACATCCCTCTTCATGCCCGGCCAACACATCATCTTTCTCAAATCGGTGTACATCTTCGCGATCCCCGGGTGCACCGAGTACTTGGAGCAATGGGCCTCCTTTAGAATATCCTCCCGAATGTTGTCACCTTCGGGGATGTAAAGCCGGCCACGAAAATGGACGAGGCCGTCTTTTAGGGAGTATTCTTCCGTAGTCCCATCCTCCATTGACTTGAAAGCCGGGGTTAAAGCCGCATCCTTCTTTTGTTCCGTACGGATCCGGTCTCGTATGTTGCAAACTATACTCATCGCGGCCAAATATTCGGTATACTCTTCCGGTTGATTCTTAAAGACCAAAGTGATTTCCATCTCTTGCAGCGTCCGGATTAACTCCACCCTCATCAAGCGGGATTCCGTGCTCGCTTCCGGCGCTTTCCGGCTCAAGGCATCAGCTACGGAATTAACCTTCCCGGGGTGGTAGTTCAAGGTGAAATCATAGTCGCACAAGAACTCCAACCACCGCCGCTGTCTCAAGTTTAACTCCTTTTGGGTGTGAACGTACTTCAGATTTTTGTGATCCGAGTAGATCTCGCAGTGGACGCCGTATAAATAATGCCTCCACATCTTCAAGGCGAATACCACCGCTCCCAACTCTAGATCATGCACCGGGTAGCTGGCTTCATGCTTCTTCAACTGTCTTGAAGCATAAGTGATCACATGCCCATTCTGCATCAACACAGCTCCCATACCTTGATACGACGCATCCGTGTAAACTTGAAAGCCCTCCTTCCCAGATGGAAGAGCTAGGATGGGCGCAGTCGTCAATCTGTCTTTCAACTCTTGGAATGCAGCTTCGCACTGGGGTGTTCATTCAAACGGCACACCCTTCTTGGTCAGCGTAGTAAGGGGAAGGGCGATCTTCGAGAAGCCTTTCACGAACTTGCGATAGTACCCGGCAAGTCCAAGAAAGCTCTGTATGTCGGCCGCTGACTTCAATGGCGACCACTCCTTCACGGCCCGCACCTTGGCCGGATCTACAGCTAGCCCCGCCCCACTAATCACATGTCCCAAGAACGCGACCTCTCGAAGCCAAAACTCACATTTGCTGAACTTGGCAAACAAAGAGTGCTCCTTTAGTTTCCTCAGCACTAAAGTTAGATGCTCGGCGTGTTCTGCCTCAGTCTTTGAGTAGACTAGGATATCATCAATGAACACGATGACAAAGACGTCCAAATAAGGGCCGAACACCTTGTTCATCAGGCTCATAAAGGCGGAAGGGGCGTTTGTGAGCCCAAACGGCATCACGGTGAATTCATACAAACCATATCTCGAACTGAACGCCGTCTTCTGAATGTCATCTTCTTGTATCCTCAGCTGATAATATGCCGAACGCAGATCTAACTTGGAGAACCAATACGATCCCACCAATTGATCAAATAATTCATCAATGCGCGGTAGGGGATAGGTGTTCCGCACCGTTAACCGGTTCAACTCTCGATAATCAATACATAACCGCAAGGTGCCATCCTTCTTTTTGACGAACAAAACGGGCGCTCCCCAAGGCGACGAGCTTGGGCGAACGAACCCTGCTTCCACCAATTCCTGAAGCTGGACTCTAAACTCTGCAAGTTCCTTCGGAGCCATTCGGTATGGAGCTCGCGAGACGGGCTTGGCACCCGGAATTAGCTTGATTTGGACGTCCACTTCCCTATGCGGGGGTAGTCCTGGCAATTTCTCGGGAAATACCTCGGGAAATTCTCGCACCACCCGCACATCCTTGACCTCTAATGTCAATTTCTTCAACTCGAAGCAAATTACATAGACCTCGTCCCCTTCCATATGAGATTTCATAACTTGGATTGAAGATAATAATTTACGGGGTGCGAATTTAATACCTTGGAAGATGACTTCCGAGTCTCCATGCCTCAACATAACTTGCTTCTCCGCACAATTGATCCTGGCGTGGTGCCAGTCCAACCACTTCATGCCCAGGATGAGATCGAACTCCGGGATTCTTAACACTGTAGCCGGAGTTTCAAAGAACTTTCCTCCAATAAGGGTGTCGAAGTCGCAACTTGCTGACGACGTCATCTCAGAGCCGTCCGGAAGGCGCACCCTTTGAGTAATGCCCGTGAAGTGTTGCACTCCCTCCAAGTCCTTCACGATGTCCTCCGAAATGAACGAGTGAGACGCACCCGTGTCAAATAACGTATAGGCGGGTCTCCCGCTAACCACGACAGTGCCTAGGTTCCAAAAGGGTAATCACTATTCAGAATAGCGCGTATCATTTGTATCATAAATCTAACAAGTCATATAATATTAAAACAATTTTGCACGTACCGGTGATGACTTCCTGCGGATTTCTCTCCTGAGTCATATCCAATGCGAATACATGCTCCCGTGCATGTCCTTGATTTCTCCCTGGTGGTCCTCTTCCTCGGCCACGCATGTGCCCTCGCCCCCGTGGAGCTACTGGAGGGGGAGCAATAGGAGCATCCCCGACCAATCGCGGGCAAACTCGCCGGACATGCCCCGGTTGGTTGCACTCGAAACATATCACCTCACGTCGGCCCCCAGGTTGTTGATAATATTGCTGCTGCGGTGGTGGTGGTAAAGGTAATGGTTGCGGAATTGGGTACTCCACCCGATAGTTCCGGTTGACCCACCGACCGCCTCTGTGGTTTCCCCTTCCTCTGCCATGATCATTCCGCCTTCTATTACTAGGGCCGACTTCAATTACTCCTTCCGCAGGTCTCTTGCCACATCCCATGTGGTCCGCCTCCAGTCTCTTTGCCATGTCAATGATTTCTGCCAGGCTCCCATCGGCTATAAACAAAAGGGCCTGCCTCAGGGGGTCCCTTAACCCTTTGTAGAAGTGCTTCGCATAGCCTCTATCGTCCAAATCATAGGAATCAGCAAATCTAGCGAGGTGTTGGAACTCCCTCTGGTACTCCGTTACCGATTTCGATCCCTGCTTCAGCTGCAGAAATCTTTCTTCAAGTTCATCCCGAGCAGAAGAAGGAATGAAGTGATCCAGAAAAGCCTCGGTGAACTCGTTCCAACTGATGTCCGTGTACAACCGCCCTTGGAAGGTGGAGCCCATGAGGGACTTCCACCACCTTTTGGCGTGTAGCTCTAGCAGCGTCACTACCAATGTCACCGCCATGTTGTTCGGACATCTTATGCCAGCCATCAATTCCTGCACGGTATCAAGCCATTCCTCGGTGCGCACCGGCGATTCTGTCCCAAGATAGGCAGGAGGGGACAGGGCACGGAAGGTGCTCACCCAGTTGGAGCCTGGCGCCTGTTGTTGCACCGGAGCTTGCTGGGCTTTAAATGCATCCAATATGGCTGACAGCGTTTGTCCCAGTTCCGACTGCTGGAATTGTGAAGGGACGGAAGGGGTAGGAGTGCCCCCAACCGGCTCCACCTGCGCTGGGACCTATACGCAAGGTACAAACTAGGGTCAGGTTGGCTAAAACTAATGTCAAAGTTGGATAACTTAGTGTGAATTACATATGGGCACACCACTGCTTCCGCTAAGTCGGTTTGTCCCCAAACCGACTAATCGAACGGGAGTGGCCCATTGTTACCTGACTGCTGTAGGTGAAGATCGGCTTAGTCTGATACCATTTGTAAGACCCCCCTCCCGGAACACAACACACGGCACGAGGGGAGTCTTATGCCCGAAATAGCCGCCTTGCGGTAGCACTAACACACGGGTTAGCCTTTACCACAAGACGCCTATTCCGCCGGCTACAATCCATATCACAACAATTATGCCAACCCAACCATAACAGAAAAGTAAAGCTAAAAGCAGTTCAGTTCACAGCTAAGTTAAAGTCCAAAAATAGCGGAAGATAACAAGCACAACAGGCTTGTACAAATAAACAAGAGTCTAGAAATATTTTGCCAAACGGCTACATGAAAACACTCACTACTGTCACTGACGGTGCCGATGGCACCACCACCTCAGGTCCTATCATCCGGGCCTGGCTGTCCTGCTGCATAGTCCGTTGCCGCTCTACCTGCGGGGTTTCCTCCTAAAAAGGAAGACGTAGCAACCGTTAGTCATAAGACTAAGTGGCTTCACATCCGCTCCCCCGGCGACTCCTCGGCACCGGGCGGAGAAAGGAACAAGGTACAATATATATATATATATGCAAGTAAACAAGCAGGTGACAATAAGTATGGTGAAGTATAAACTACGCTACACAACTAGCAGTTCTACGAATATCAATAATATATAAATGACAGCAGGTATAATTAATCAGAATAGTAACTTAACTTATAAGAGTGCCCATACAAACTTATAAGTTAAGGATCGGCTTAACAGTAAGTGACTCATCGTATAAGAGTGCCCATACAAACTTATACGATGAGGATCTTGTGTATGCAATGAATGACATGATATGAATGTTATGCAATGACAGAATCATACGCACGCACATGCAAGTTGCTATGTCGACACAGACTAGAAGTTCCCACTTTTCGAGCAGGTAGCTAACCTCTCAGGCGTCGTCCGTCGTGGCCAGACGGCGACAGTGGAGCGGGCGTCTCCACTACTAGGTGGTATCACACTACCTATCCTAGGCCCCCGTACGCCTCAACGCTAAGAACACAACAGCGGAGCTCACGTGCGTACTACGGCTCAGAAGGGGTCTTGGGTAAATGTGCACCAAGATCACAGCCCAACCTGGCCTTGATTTCGAACCGGATGGAACCTCAGAAACGCATGAGGTGCAAGCCCAACCGTTCTCATGGCACGGAGGAGATCTCGGGTTATGGACACCAAGTATCTAACCCTACCGCCCAAGGTCTACTCATTGGCTCCCATCGGTGTGACGACTAGCGAACCCGTAGACCTGCCACAATCATTATCTCAACACCGCGACACGATGAATCGTCGCACATCACATGCCCCAAAACAACTCACTCGATGCTACCCGTAGGGAGACTTCAACTCTAAGCATCGGTTGTTAATAAACCCCTTGGGCTCGGATTACAGTTACAAAATACTCTTCACATAGTGTTCATCATGTTCACGCCCACCTATTCAATGATTTCACCTCAACACTACGTACATTAGATATGTTCAACGCCAATTTGTATAAATATATCCTTTACCAATAGCAACTCCTAATATCTAGCCTTCCCATCCAATCCATTTCTCTACCATTGCATGGTTATCCCTTATTACACAACCAAATGAGTAACCATACTAAATTATAGTAACAACGACATTATAGTTATATGGGAGCAAGATATCACATGAGCAAATCACAATCATTGCAAGAGTGCTAACATTAAAATTTAACAAGTGCATTAACATAGGATAGTCCAATACTAAAACTGGGATTCCCGGAGCTACAGGAATCCGATCACAATGCACAATCCCTCGTTGGAAAGGTATTCGCGAGGGCTACGACTTTCGTGTTGAGTCGATCGCCCAGATCTGGTCGCAACATACCAGAAATTCAACTCGAATACGTACAGGAAACAGTTTCCTGTACAGGAATTTTCCCGAACGCAGCGGACTCGAACCAGCTTTCCCGTGGCTATAGGTATCGCATGGAAACGAGCAACCCCTCGTTGGAAAGGTAATTTCAAGGGCTACGACTTTCGTGTTGAGTAGATCACCCAGATCTGGCCAGAACACCTCCGAAATTGGCCACGAAGGTCGCCGCGTGCAGAAATCAGATTTCTGCACGCATCTTAAGGCGAGATGAACGGCATCCGTTCATCTTCTTCCTTGCAACGACCTCGCATAAACTTCTCCAGAAATCACACCCAACCTTATTTCTCCTTTCAAAGCCAAACCCCCAACGAAAACCCCTCTCATCTCCACTTTGAATGATGAGAAGGTTGAGGGAGACTAAGCCTAAAACCTAGGCATGGCTTATCCTAAGAACTCTCCTCCTCACCATCAAGACTCTATGGAGTCGATGTCTCTCCTAAAATAACTATAGATCTAGCACCAAGGGAGAGGGGAGGAAGCTCACCTCAAGTCCAGCGGTACCACCATGGCCGGCCATGAGCCTCGCACTCCTTCGCGGCGGCATTGTTTTTCCCTTGACGGTGGCGGCGTTTTGATTCCTCCAAGGATGGCTCCGGCAAGCTCTTCCTCCTCCTCCAGCCAAGAACCCTCTCAGGAATTTCGGGGCAGAAGAAAGGAGATGAAATGCTAGGGTTTCCCAACTTTTTCCTTTTTATACATCGCAGACACGGGTAGGCACACGGCCGTGTTCCTACCCGTGTTCAGGTGACACGGCCGTGTGGCATGCCGTGTCTAGGGCCGTGTTCCTCCCAGAACCACTTTCTGCCGGGTCAGGGTTGCGGCACACGGGTAGAGACACGGCCGTGTCCCGACCCATATCCTTGGCACACGGCTAGGGACACGCCCGTGTCCCCACCCGTGTCCTTGGCACACGGCTAGGGACACGCCCGTGTCCCAATGCCCGTGTACCTCTCTGACTGGTAAACCTATTTTTATGAGGCACACGGGTATGGACACGGCCGTGTCCATACCCGTGTCAGCCAAAAATGCTGTTTTGCCTTGTTTTCCTCATTTCCCGCACGTCCGCACCTGTTCACCCACATCCCCCATTGGGCTCACCACAGCCCCTTTGACTCAAATACGCAAACAAGGGGCCTAGCGCGAATTGGGACGTTACAGAAGCAAACCTGTGTAGCTATATCAACTTTTGAATCAGAGTATATAGCTGTTGGTAGCTGCTGTGCACAATTAATGTGGATAAAGCATCAACTAGAAGATTATGACATCCAGGTAAGTAGAATTCCACTATTTTGTGATTCTACAAGTGCTATTTTGATGTAGGCATGGGATATTCGCGTCACCGTGACGAACGTACCTAAATACGGCGCTCTCTAAGTTTCTAATTATCCCAATCATTCATAAAACGCAGCGACGTTTATCACTGGATAATCACTTAATTAAAAATTATAGAGGGTTCGCAAAACCCTTCAAGATAATACCGAGGCTATAGGCCAAGGTCCTCTCAAGCGAAATGAACCCACACGGTTCGGTCGAGCATTCGTTGTACCAAAAGAGACACCACCGAAAATAAAGATCCGGATAACGAGTGGTTCTCTCCCAACGAAATAAAACGAGGGCCGCCACGCCTCACGAAATCAAATGGAAAATAAAACTAGAAACAATAACAATAACTAAATAGATATTAACCACGAAATTCTAACCAATCACAAATCACGTGTTACGTTTAATGCCCGAAGAAAATATCTAAGAGAGAAACACGAGAGTGGAGACGTTCGTTGCCCCAACCGGAATGGATGATTCTGATTTAACTCTCTTTGGATCGTTCCGTCCCGGATCCACCGAAGGCGTGCCGATTGGAGGGAAACACCAAGTTCTTCGTTGGTTTCACGTCGTCGTTGAAGATCCACAAGTTTCACCTCATGCCTTGGCTGAAAAATCTTCTTCACAATAGATATGGGGGTTGTTTTGGGTATATCACAAAGGGGTTGATTTCTTTGGTGAGGGAAATGATGGAGGCCGATTTGATGGAAAGAGGGGGGTCGATTTTTCTAGGATCGAGAAGAGTGACCGAATTGGGGGTGGAGAAGGAGGTTGGTCGGGTTTGGAGATGGAGGTGGAGAGGCGGCTAGGTGTAACTCTTGAAGAGAGAAGGGAGATAGAGGGAAGGGAGGAGGAGAGGAGGTGGACGAAGCCTTGGAAGGGGAGGAGGAAGGCCGGCGGCCAAAGAGGGAAGGAGAAGGGAAGGGGACGGCCAAGAGGAAGAGGGAAGAGGAGAAAGTAATTCCAAATCTGAAATTAGGTTTTAAAATTTTCATTCATTCTACCAAAATCCAACACAACTTAGCCTTTTATAGGCTTTACAAAGACATGGGCTAAATGCACCCCAAGAGTGGCTAAACAAAGGCCAAAATGAAATAAAAGATAATTAATACTTTGGCTAAACACAGGCCAATTAAAAACATAATTATAAAATCTGAAATAATAATTTAAATGACGCAGCGATGGCGGTGGATGTCGCGGCAAAGTTCCAACATTAAAATGATGCGGCGATGGCGGTGGATGTCGCGACAAAGTTCCAACATTAAAATGACGCGGCGATGGCGGTGGATGTCACGGCAAAGTTTCAACATTAAAATGATGCGGCGAGGGCGGTGGATTTCGCGGCAAATTTTCAACATTAAGACTTGCGGCACTGTCATAAAGATCTTCAAGCTCCATATGGCGACGAACAACGGCACCAACAAGTAAATCATCATCTCAAGGCGGAGAGGGAACATCAAGTGTGAGCCGGCACCAATATCAACCGGGTCACCATAGTCATCCGAAAGGGATCTTCTGCGGCAACATGACGCGGATCTATGACATGTACCGGGTCACCATCATCGTCCAGAGGGGGACGCTCCAAATCAACAAGCCAGGGGATGACAGCGCCATCAATCCTCCCCTTCTCAAAAATACTCATCACTGATGAGTAGTACCGTGTATGATCGTCAAGGAAGAGGAACCTGCAAGGCAAAAAATGGTCTTGGGGGGACCTCAAAGACGCATTAGCCAAATAAGAACAAGTAATTTCCACAACATCAATCCACATACCTCTGATGGAGACCGGGGACGAAAACGATTCAGAAGAACTAACACCACCCACCCCAAGAGAAATCATAGTGGAAAATGTAAACGGAGAGATAGACTTTTCAAGGGGCATATAAACAGGACGCGTAAAGTATGAAAAGTCAAAACTAGGAGCGATGCCCCAATCAGTGGAAAATTCTACCAGAAATGTCATGCTACTAAGTTTCCATAAGATTCGCAAATAATATACTTGCCGATTCGTAAATATTACTAAGGTGCCCGGAGGCATCCGTTCAGGGGTGAGACAAGCCAAAACCAAATCACTTATATAACTGTGGGATACTCTCTGATACAAACAAACAATCTTAGAGCTGTGTGGGGAGAACCCATGTGCAATGTGACTTGCTTCAACAGTGGAAAGTAACGGGACCAAGTCAGGTGGCACGGGTGCTATAAAAATAGTGGTGAATTCAACGCAATACAACGTCGTAGTTTTAGATTTAGACTTAAATTTAAATTTTAAAACGTCATGAAGAAAAGCTAACGGAAAACACTCATCACCACATATAGGATTGGACGTTTTAAGAAATGATCGGAAGTGCGAGCGACACAACTCAAAGTACCCAACTTCCATCACGGATGTGTGCGTAATAGGGTCAACAAAAGGTGGGGGGTAAATGCATGCAACCGGGTGTGGTATATAAGTATGTCTAGCAAGCACCACGCCCGGGTCTATACCACTAACGTCATCCACATGAGTATCTCCTTCGCTAGAAAATTCTTCCCACTCACTAGATACTACATCCAACTTAGTATCAATAACAGTCTCAGAAATAGATTGAATTGAACCCGACAAATTTTATAATTCAATTTGAACTTTAGTAAATGGAAATAACATCAAAGAATTATTTCTCGTTTCCTTAACGCTAGAGTCATCCAATAATATCACTCCTTCGTTATCCAAAGCTTCCCACGATGTAGGAACGTCATGAAAATCAGGAGAGTGAATCGAATCCTGGGACAAATCAAACTTAGCTGGAGCCTCAAACAAGGGCGATAACATCAACGAACTATCTTCCAGAATTTCATCAAATAGATCATCCCACGATAAACAGTCATCCATAGAGGGCTCTTCCAGCACCGTCGAAATATCTACCAATTCAGTTAAAATGTCTTCCAACACAGATCCAACCGAAGATTTTCTGATATTCAAGGGAGACGCCTCAGAAACATCGTCAAAGGGAAGAGGAGATGATTCCTCAGAGGATAAATTCTCATCCAGGTCACTAGGGTAACCAATCTCCTCATCGTCACTCAAATCTTCAGCATATTTAGCCTCATTGAGCATTATCGTATGTGAAGGAATACTCTCACCTAGCTGGTCATCTTCAGACTCCACAGTTAGTATATTGATAGAGAAAATCGTATTCTCCAATCTATACTAGATTAAGGCAAGTGTACCTATCGAAATATAGCATAGGATATCAAAAATATCATGGTCGTATTTAAAACTCGGGGCAGGCAAGTACTATTACTCACAACGACTCTATTATCCTACCGAACGATTAATGAGTTTGAAAATTAAAATGAACTAAACTTAAAGAGAAATAAACTATTGCGAAAAGAGTGCTCGATCGACGATTCACTTTGAAATAAAATAACGAAATAAATTAGTTTAGCATTTGTAAATCTATTAAGACCGTGACGGATCTGATATTAGGAAATAATCTCGCTAGAGCATTAAATCCCTTAACTTATAGACGTTTTGACCGAAATCTCTTTACAAGTCAAATGGCCTAAAGTCGCATTATCGAAGTGACCCGCACTATTGGATTAGACTCCAATCCGGAGGATTTACGTCATCCTATCTCTAGGGGTGCGTTCAACTCCTTCCTTCCTTGAGTAATCTTTCATATTCACGAGCCTCTCGGCCACTCGAATATGAGATCGGAATCTACTACCGTATACTAGAAATACGGAGTCGATACGAAATAGATCAAGGAAGGATCAAAGATAGAAAAATACAATTGCAAACATAAAAATAAAGATACGTTATTTCATCGCAAAGATCATCGCGATCGGGCACAAAAATTATTTAGTTACGCATGGTAGAGGAGGAGATGAGAATAAGAGAAAAGGAAAATGACATTTACATAGTTTAATAAAAGAAGTACAAAATAAGATCAAAACAAAATTATATTACTAAAGGAAAGAGATTACCATAAAAACTACAACATGAAAATAAGAAAATAACCTCACTTGCTCTCTACAAGATCTCTTAAAAACTAAACTATCTTTTAGACTAAAACTTGCAACTAAAACTACTTTAAAACTCAAACTACTTAACTTCAAACAAAGGGGGAGGGGTTCCTTTTATAGGAGAGCGAGAACATTCTAGATGGAAATGAAGAGGAGGGAGCAAAGGGGGTGGCCGGCCACATATGTGGAGAGGTTCATGCATTGTATTAAATGAAGGGGAGAGAGGAGGCATGGATGCAATGTATGATAATAAATGGAAGGAGAGAGAGGGGGCTACATGCATGCATTGTATTTTAGGGAATGAAAAATAAAAATATAAAATAAAGAAGGGGGGATGAATGGAAGTGTGTAGAAGGGAGAGAGAATGAATGTGGAGGAGAAGTAGAGGGGGTTCGGCCATGTAAGGGAGAATGCATGAATGTGGAGGTGCATGAATGAAATATATTAAATATGGAGAGAGAGAGAGAGAGGAAGGTGGCAAGGTGTATGCATGCATGTATGTGGCCGGCCAATGCAAGGGATTCATAATGGGCTGCTTTGTAGGGCTCGGGTAGGCTAGGTGGCTGCTTGGGCTGCATAGGGGGCTCGGGTAGGCATCATAGGCTGCTCCAAAGGTGGCCGAGCTGCGTAGGTGGGCTGCTACACATTGAACCTACAAGAGAAAAACAAAGCATTAATTATATTGTTAAATATATAAAAACAAAACACAACATAAATAACAAATTATAACAAAACACAAACCATAAAACTAAACATACAAACATGACATAACATATAAAACATAAAATAGAAATAGAAAAGACATTAAATAAGAAATAAAACAAAATAAGCATAAATATACTAAAAACATATAATTAAATAAGGAATTAATATATATTATTAAAACATGACAAAACAAGCATAAAATATAAATTAACTTAGGCATTTTAGGCCACTAAATTACCCCAAAAACGATGACTAAAACTAGTCATCAAACTCCCCCATGCTTAGGCTTTTGCTATTCCAGAGCAAAAGGAAGAGAAATAATTATAAAGTATCGTAAAATTTTCAAATAGACTAAAAATTTATTAACATCAAAATCTAGACAAAAATAAAAGTTTAGGGATTTATGAATCAAGTCCTAAATTATGAAATTAAAGTGAAAAGAGAGAAGAATTTAGCCAAAAAATCTCTAATAAATTAACTAGCATTCAAAATGGAGTAAAGTGGAAACAAAGTTAGATTGGAATTATAAAAAACCTTAACTTAAAAGAAACTTAAGGAAGAAGACAACCTACTACTTATGCTCTCCACATATTTTAATTTAAAAACTAAGACAATGATATTGGCTAAGGGGTTTGGGGAGGAAAATAACATGAAGAGGTCTTTGATTGGAGGTGATCATCATTTTTTTTTCACACCCCACACAATTTTGTTTTTTTTGAATAATATATATGTAATACCAGAAAATGATAGACTAACATCCTATCACTTCCCCTGACATATATGAACTTTAAATTCCTCTCTTCATTCATTTTTTTGGGTTGCATATGTGTACCAGAGAATAAGGAACTAACATCTCCTTATTCCCATGACATATGATCTAACAAATAAAAGAAAAAAGAGAATTGGGTAAGGATAAGGGGTAAAACAAGATTTTTAGAAAATAAACTAAAATACTAGAGAGCAACTACTAGTAGAATGAGTTTTCCTAAGAATCTAAAAGCATGAGGTAAAATTAATCCAAAATTGTTTAGCCAAATTACTACAAAATTGAAAATATTTAAAATAAAAGAGAAAAAGTGCTAAATAAATTGCTCTAAGCAAATTAAATCATAAGATGATTCTCAAAACAAAATCACTAAAAGTTAAATTTAACTAAATATGATGAAATAAAGATTAGCAAATAAAAAAATGCTTATAAACTAACTCAAACTAAATTTCTGAAAATAACAAAAAGCTAAGCATGAGGTTTATTATAATTTTTTTGATATTTTTTCATTTTTTGGGTTTTGAGATATTATCTTTTTTTTGGATTTTTTGATTTTTCTAATTTTTTTGGATTTTGATAAGGCTTAAATAAAAGTATTACTAAAAAGAACTTAATAAAACTATACTAAACATTTTTTCTTTGTAAAAGAAAGAAGAAAGAAAATAACAAAACCCTCCCCCATGCTTAAACCTTTCATTGCCCTCAATGAAAAATAAAAACAAGAAAGAAAAAAGAAGAAGAAAGGGGAGGGGGTACAATAAAGTAAAGAAGAAAAGAAAAAAAAAACGACTTCCCCGGAGTCGTAAGGCCGAATACAGATGTCGCTCCCCCATGCTTGAGCTGGACACCGGCTCGGGCCTAAGAAAGAGATGAAATGATGGATCCAAACGAACCGCCGGGGGTTTTATTCCTGCAAAATAAAAAATAAAGAAAAAGAACAAGAAAAAGGATAAGCAAGGGGTGCCTCCCAAGAGCGCTCTTTGGTTAACGTCGTCTGAGCCCGACGTTATTTGTTAGCTAAAGGGAAAATAAAAACTAAAGTGAAGAGGTAACTCCCTAAGTATGCGCTTAGGAGAGTAAACTAGAAAAAAGAAAAATTGAAGAATCGCACCGACATGCGGTGGAATCTTCAAGGGAATGACGCCCAAAAATGAACGGACGGAGTTATAGAAGAACTCCGCCGTATGTAAGAGGGGAAAGAATGGGTCGTCAAAAGAGGAAGAATAAAAAGAAGAAGAAATAGAAAGAGGAATAAAAAGAGTAGAAGAAGAAATTTCATCATCGGAAATTTCACAAGAAGAAGAGTCTTGTGAAATTTCGAGAGAGGAAGGGGAAGAAATTCCCGATGATGAAGGGGAAGAAAGAACTAAAGAAGAGTTATCTAAAGAAGAAGAAAAAGAAGATTCGCTAAAAAGAGAAAAATTAGGAACAGTTGAATTTGAAAGCGTTATGGAATCACCAACGTCTTCAGATGGAGAAATAAGAGACGTCTCATCATCCTCAACGGGTAAGAAGCACACCGGAATATCCATAGAGGCGTCTTCCAAATGAGGAAGGAAACATTCCGGGATATCTGAATAGTTATCCTCCTCGAGAGGAACAAGACAAGCCGGGATATCCGGTGACTCATTACATAAAGAAATTGGAGGAGACGGACAAGAAGACGAAGAAAAAGAAGCGGCCTCACAAGAAAGATAATCCATAATGGTCTTGAAATGCGAATTGATATTATCAATAGAAGTTTGCAATTCAAGATACCCATTATCGAGAGAATTAAAATTAAAAGTAGGAGGCGCGGCGCTTTGCTGGGCAAAATCATAAGAAAAATACAGGTTTCCCGCCTCCCAAGTAGGATAAAAATCGGAGTAAGGGTCAAATTGGCCACTTTGACCTTCTTCAGAAAAATTAAAATCAAAAGAGGGAGGGGTTCCCGAAAGACATTCAGAATAAAAATGGTCGGGCGACCCGCAAAAAGCGCAAAAATACGATGATTCCATAAAAAAACTGCTACCAAAAAGAAAAAGAAAAACTAATTTTTTGAATTGTTTTTTTTTTAGATAAATATATTTTTGAAAATAGATTTTTTTTTTAGTGGATTGGCTCTCGAACTTTCCAAGGGCTACCCGGTGAAGGGTTCGCAAGGTACTAGGTAAAATGGTGGCGCTTAAAGCCCCTTACCCTTTTCGAGAGATTTTAGGTTGGGTATAAATTAGATGATGTGGGTGGATTATATAATAATAATAATAATAATAATAATAATTTTTTTGTGTGTTTTTTTAGTAGAAGTAATAAATTCGATGCTTTCGTAATATTGCCAAAAATCCCCGGCAACGGCGCCAAAAACTTGATAGAGAAAATCGTATTCTCCAATCTATACTCGATTAAGGCAAGTGTACCTATCGAAATATAGCATAGGATATGAAAAATATCAAGGTCGTATTTAAAACTCGGGGCAGACAAGTACTATTACTCACAACGACTCTATTATCCTACCGAACGATTAATGAGTTTGAAAATTAAAATGAACTAAACTTAAAGAGAAATAAACTATTGCGAAAAGAGTGCTCGATCGACGATTCACTTTGAAATAAAATAACGAAATAAATTAGTTTAGCATTTGTAAATCTATTAAGACCGTGACGGATCCGATATTAGGAAATAATCTAGCTAGAGCATTAAATCCCCTAACTTATAGACGTTTTGACCGAAATCTCTTTACAAGTCAAATGGCCTAAAGTCGCATTATCGAAGTGACCCGCACTATTGGATTTGACTCCAATCCGGAGGATTTACGTCATCCTATCTCTAGGGGTGCGTTCAACTCCTTCCTTCCTTGAGTGATCTTTCATATTCACGAGCCTCTCGGCCACTCGAATATGAGATCGGAATCTACTACCGTATACTAGAAATACGGAGTCGATACGAAATAGATCAAGGAAGGATCAAAGATAGAAAAATACAATTGCAAACATAAAAATAAAGATACGTTATTTCATCGCAAAGATCATCGCGATCGAGCACAAAAATTATTTAGTTACGCATGGTAGAGGAGGAGATGAGAATAAGAGAAAAGGAAAATGACATTTGCATAGTTTAATAAAAGAGGTACAAAATAAGATCAAAACAAAATTATATTACTAAAGGAAAGATATTACCATAAAAACTACAACATGAAAATAAGAAAATAACCTCATTTGCTCTCTACAAGATCTCTTAAAAACTAAACTATCTTTTAGACTAAAACTTGCAACTAAAACTACTTTAAAACTCAAACTACTTAACTTCAAACAAAGGGGGAGGGGTTCCTTTTATAGGAGAGGGAGAACATTCTAGATGGAAATGAAGAGGAGGGAGCCAAGGGGGTGGCCGGCCACATATGTGGAGAGGTTCATGCATTGTATTAAATGAAGGGGAGAGAGGAGGCATGGATGCAATGTATGATAATAAATGGAAGGAGAGAGAGGGGGCTACATGCATGCATTGTATTTTAGGGAATGAAAAATAAAAATATAAAATAAAGAAGGGGGATGAATGGAAGTGTATAGAAGGGAGAGAGAATGAATGTGGAGGAGAAGTAGAGGGGGGTTCGGCCATGTAAGGGAGGATGCATGAATGTGGAGGTGCATGAATGAAATATATTAAATATGGAGAGAGAGAGAGAGAGGAAGGTGGCAAGGTGTATGCATGCATGTATGTGGCCGACCAATGCAAGGGATTCATAATGGGCTGCTTTGAAGGGCTCGGGTAGGCTAGGTGGCTGCTTAGGCTGGATAGGGGGCTCGGGTAGGCATCATAGGCTGCTCCAAAGGTGGCCGAGCTGCGTAGGTGGGCTGCTACACATTGAACCTACAAGTGAAAAAAAGCATTAATTCTATTGTTAAATATATAAAAACATAACATAACATAAATAACAAATTATAACAAAACACAAACCATAAAACTAAACATACAAACATGACATAACATATAAAACATAAAATAGAAATAGAAAAGACATTAAATAAGAAATAAAACAAAATAAGCATAAATATACTAAAAACATATAATTAAACTAGGAATTAATATATATTATTAAAACATGACAAAACAAGCATAAAATATAAATTAACTTAGGCATTTTAGGCCACAAAATTACCCAAAAAACGAGGACTAAAACTAGTCATCATATATCAACTTCAGCATCTTCAGGATCAATAGATACCACATCTACATCAGCATCTTCATGGGTATCAGTCACTATATCAGGGGGCTTAGACGTCAAGGCTAAAGGAGGCATAACCCTAGTAGTAACATTTTTCGATTCCATAACATAGGGTATAGACTGCGTATTTTCCCTAGGAGTGGAATTTGGCACACTAGGTGTAATCCTATCGTTGTGGGGAAAAGATCTAACCTGAGGCATAGGGTAACTCCTATGAATAGCTACGGGTCTTGCTCCACAACGATACTCACTCACAGGCTTGGGATTAGCAGTGCGGAGGTAGGCGAGATCAAATTGATCCTAGAGGAGGCTACGCATGTGCGGCCAAGCATAACGATAGCTACCAACATGATGCTCTTTGTTTGACCAAAATAATCGTGCTCAACCAACTAATCGCTCTCGGGAAAAGTTAACCTTATCGTAGTCATCCCAAAAGTGACAATTAAAATAAAGTTTTATACCCTTAAGCCAATCCCTAAAAATTTTAGGACACCCTAAACCGTCATACGTGGGGGTCCTACTAAACGTGGGAGGATAAGTGTGGGAATGAGTAGCATGTATGTCATAAGCCATCTTAGCGTGAACCGGGGCGAAAAATTCACCCGGACTTAATGCATGTGCAAGGAAAAGGGTACCAGGACAACTTAACTCTAACGAAGATGGAATTGTTCCCGCTTAACCACTAGGGTCTTAAATATGATAAAATAGTGTTTTTACTGGAAAAATATGAGGATCATTAAAAAATTCCTCTGGATTTTTTTTCCTGAGAAAATAAAAATCTAGGCTGCTATTGGCACACCAAATACTAAATTTCAAATTTATTAATAAAAATAAATACTTAATGAAAAAATAAATTTTTTTTTGTATTTTCTTACTAATAATTAGATAGATAAATTCCAGAAATTTTAAATTTTAAATTTTAAGAAAATTAAAATTTTCTTAAGGTCGCTATTTGCAGACCAATAGTTAAAAATTTGATTTTTCATGAATGATATTGTGACGTGTGAGTGCGTGTTAACATGCTACAAGAAGGGGGAGGGGTGCCAATTAAGAAATTGACGTGAACCTCCCTCTGATACCAAATTGATGTAGGCTTGGGATATTCGCGTCACCGTGATGAACGTACCTAAATACGGCGCTCTCCAAGTTTCTAATTATCCCAATCATTCATAAAACGCAGCGACGTTTATCACCGAATAATCACTTAATTAAAAATTATAGAGGGTTCGCAAAACCCTTCAAGATAATACCGAGGCTATAGGCCAAGGTCCTCTCAAGCGAAATGAACCCACACGGTTCGTTCGAGCGTTCGTTGTACCAAAAAAGACACCACCGAAAATAAAGATCCGGATAACGAGTGGTTCTCTCCCAACAAAATAAAACGAGGGCCGCCACGCCTCACGAAATCAAACGGAAAATAAAACTAGAAACAATAACAATAACTAAATAGATATTAACCACGAAATTCTAACCAATCACAAATCACGCGTTACGTTAAATGCCCCAAGAAAATATCTAAGAGAGAAACACGAGAGTGGAGACGTTCGCTACCCAACCGGAATGGATGATTCCGATTTAACTCTCTTTGGATCGTTCCGTCCCGGATCCACCGAAGGCGTGCCGATTGGAGGGAAACACCAAGTTCTTCGTTGGTTTCACGTCGTCGTTGAAGATCCAAAAGTTTCACCTCATGCCTTGGCCGAAAAATCTTCTTCACAATAGATATGGGGGCTGTTTTGGGTATCTCACAAAGGGGTTGATTTCTTTGGTGAGGGAAATGATGGAGGCCGATTTGATGGAAAGAGGGGGGTCGATTTTTCTGGGATGGAGAAGAGTGACCGAATTGGGGGTGGAGAAAGAGGTTGGTCGGGTTTGGAGATGGAGGTGGAGAGGCGGCTAGGTGTAACTCTTGAAGAGAGAAGGGAGATAGAGGGAAGGGAGGAGGAGAGGAGGTGGCCGAAGCCTTGGAAGGGGAGGAGGAAGGCCGGCGACCAAAGAGGGAAGGAGAAGGGAAGGGGGCGGCCAAGAGGAAGAGGGAAGAGGAGAAAGTAATTCCAAATCTGAAATTAGGTTTTAAAATTTTCATTCATTCTACCAAAATCCAACACAACTTAGCCTTTTATAGGCTTTACAAAGACATGGGCTAAATGCACCCCAAGAGTGGCTAAACAAAGGCCAAAATGAAATAAAAAATAATTAATACTTTGGCTAAACACAGGACAATTAAAAACATAATTATAAAATCTGAAATAATAATTTAAATGACGCGGCGATGGCGGTGGATGTCCCGGCAAAGTTCCAACATTAAAATGACGCGGCGATGGCGGTGGATGTCGCGGCAAAGTTCCAACATTAAAATGACGCGGCGATGGCGGTGGATGTCGCGGCAAAGTTTCAACATTAAAATGGCGCGGCGATGGCGGTGGATGTCGCGGCAAAGTTTCAACATTAAGACTTGCGGCACGGTCATAAAGATCTTCAAGCTTCATATGGCGACGAACAACGACACCAACAAGTAAATCATCATCTCAAGGAGGCGAGGGAACATCAAGTGTGAGCTGGCACCAACATCAACCGGGTCACCATAGTCATCCGGAAGGGGATCTTCTGCAGCAACATGACGCGGATCTATGACATGTACCGGGTCACCATCATCGTCCAGAGGGGGATGCTCCAAATCAACAAGCCGGGGGATGACAGCGCCATCATATTTCTATTGCTAAGAATCTTCTATCACATAGTAGGACCAAGCATATAGATATTAAGTTTCATTTTATCAGAGAACATGCAGAGAAGAAAAATATTAATCTAGAGTTTGTAAAAACTGATAATCAAATAGCTGATATTTTTACAAAACCACTGCATGAAACTAAATTCAATAATTTCAAAATTGAATTAGGTATGTTGAACATAGAGTAGGTTAACACAAGTTTCCAGTAGTAGCATATGTAAGCACCAAATTTTTGTTGAAATTTGGCTTAGTACAAAGTTTGTGTCGACACAAGCAAGTTGTGTCGACACACTCAGTATGTTGTGTCGATACAGGAAAAGGATGTGTCGACACAGAAACAGTATCTGTGTCGACAGGAGAATAGAGGTCGACACAACCTTTTCGAGACTATAAGTCATGAGGATATTTGTGTCGACACAAAAAGTTGGTGTCGACACAACTCTGTCGAGACTTAAGTTGTAAGTATCGACACAGACGCAAGTATGTCGACACAGACTCAAGTATGTAGACACATAGATGTGTCGACTTAATATACGTTTTGTCGACTTAGACATTAGTATGTCGACACATAGTTGTGTCGACTCAGCTTAAGTTCTGTCAAGACTTAGGTAATTTTTATCGACACAAAAACTAATTTGTTGACTTAAGCCCGACTTTTGGTCTGCCCTTGACTCAAGTACTATAAAAAGGTGAATCCAAAATCTGGTCGACTATGCTATCAGATTTTTTGACTCTACACCTTCTGTCGATATAGACCTTCTCTTCTCTTCTCCTCTAGCACTTATGTCAATGGCGCCAAACCAAGAAGACAAGGTTAATGAAGGTTACAAACTGGTTCGCGAAGGTTTCACAACTGCTTCTAACGAAATTCAGGGAGTTATTGCCCTAATTTCTTAAAATGGACTAGAATTTTTGGTCTCAGAACCGACCAAAATTTGGAAGAAGGAAGTCATGAAGTTCTACACAACCGCTTCATTTTACACTAAAGGAAAGAAAATCAAGGCATCTATTCAAGGTACCCAGGTGAAGCTCACTTTGAAATCAATCAGGAAAGCACTACATCTGTCATTGATAAAGGATACAAACGAAATTACTCCATCCCAAATAACTGAGGCATTAAGCTGGTGTGGACTGAATCCCAGTATTAAGATTGGTTCATCTATCAATAGAAAAGGGATGAATTCCCAAGGAAAATTTCTTTCAGAAGTAGTGGGCAAAGTGATTATCTGCAAAACAGGTGGACATGATCGGATTTCTGCCCATATGTTCAATCTGATGGTGAGAATCATATTCAAGATAAACACTGACTGGGCAGCAGTAGTGTTTGATAAACTACAAGAAGGAATAAAGAAACCTAACCTGGGAAGGATCCTCAGCCTATGCTTAACATCAGTAATTCCAGATATTCTGAAACAAGCAAATGGATCTAAGATAAATCATATGAGAAAAATGGATGAAAGGATACTGTCAAGACGGGACAGAGTTCTGACCAAGGAAGTCCCTGCTCCCAAGGAGCAAACTAAGAAAGATAAGAAGAAAAAGAAAGTGATTGTACAGGCTGATTCCTCCAGTGATTCTTAAGAGGAAGTGGCCTTTAGTTCTGATTAAGACCAGCACCAACAGGAAGCACATGATCAAGTAAAGGACAGTAAGCCCCAGGAGCAACAAGTTGACTCCACTCAAGGGGGATAAAACCTAAAAAAAGAAACTGAGCTGCCTGCCCAAGGGGGAGGTATTGATGATGCTGTCCTGGATAGTGACTTAGCTGCAGACACAATAATGGATGTTGTATCTGAAATCAACACTTCAGTTGAAGTAACTGATAAGAATGATGCTCAAAATGAGTCAGTAAGTATCTTCTCCACAGACTAGTGATGTATTATAGTATTCT
Source organism: Platanthera zijinensis (assembly GCA_039513925.1). Taxonomy (NCBI): domain Eukaryota; kingdom Viridiplantae; phylum Streptophyta; class Magnoliopsida; order Asparagales; family Orchidaceae; genus Platanthera; species Platanthera zijinensis. The sequence continues at coordinate 39,684,530 of CM077095.1, read as the reverse complement.
CCTCAAAAATTGTTCAAAGGGACACTTTTGTTTACACAACAAAAGAGGTCTCTCAAGTGGTATTAGTCTTTTAAGTTTTTTTAAAAAAAACTAATCTTATTCCTTTTGAACAGATACAGAAGGAATTTACAATGGAAAAATTGTTTCCTGATCCTCTTACTGATAGGACTGAGGGGGAGGAAATTGAAAAAGAAAAGGAAATTCCAAGGACTGAGGGGGAGTTATCCAAGGATAACCCAGCTGAATAGGAAACTGTTGATATTAAAAGTACATATGAATCTTCTGAAGATGAAGAAGCCACATTGGCTAAGAAAAGAAAGCTGTCTGTGTTGAAGAAGAAGAGTTCTGGATATAAGAAAGCTTTGTAAGTGGGAACATCACCATCTACATCAACTGTGGACTTAAGTTCTTTACTGGTCCAGATGTAAATAAAACTGGATAATCAAAGACAGTCTATAGAGCAATATGTGGATGAAACTCATAAGGAGTTACAGTTTCAATTCGCCTGGGACATCAAATCCATTAGATTTGAAGTGAATCAACATAAGAAGGAGATGACAGATTGCTTCCATAAAGGAGGTAATGTTGTGGTGTTCCTGGCCAAGCAACAATAAAATATCCAAGCTAAAGTGGATGAAATTGAAGTGAAGCTAGGATATGTACTGGAGAATCAGTTAAGGATCAATGAAAATCTCAAGGATTCACATCATGAAATATTGAAAAAGCTCACTGATTCTAGCACTACTCTGAAGGATGAAATCTCCAAGCAAATCCAGGAAGATATATCTGCTTTCAAAGCCACATTTCAAGAATCTCAGGAGAAAATTACAACTTTCCTGACAAAATTCAGAGCTTATTTTAAAGAGGGAACTGAATATATAGCTGATCAAGTAAGATTCCAGAAAGAAGATTTGAGAGATCATGTTGCAAGAGAAGTCATAAAGGGGGAGAGATTACTAGTCAAAGTCAGCTCTGACCATGCTAAATGGACCACCAATAGCATCAGAGCTACTATTGGATATCCTCCTCTTTGTGATGATGCTAATGTAGCTGAGTCTGGGATACAACCTGAATATTTTGAAGGAGATCAACCTGAAGTTGCTCAGGTGATCTACCCCCCAGCTGATTTTGAGATGGTTCAAGAAGAAGTGCTGAAAATGTATAGTCCTCCACTAGAGGCACAAAATGTAATTCTGGAAATGGTTGAAATGTCAAAAGCTGCATTGGAAGCTCAGAAGGAAGCTCAACTTTCCAAGATGAGATTCAGAGAGCAGGCTGAGCTGAAGCCAGATTTTGAGCAGTGGAGCCCAACTTCTAGAAACATCATACTTACTGCCTGGAAAACTGTAAAGGATAAAACTCATGACAGGGGTAAGTGGTATTCTGAACAAGAGTGGAATAAATATCAAGCAGGACAAGAAGCAATTCTTCAACATAGAAGAAGTGCTAAGGCTGGGAAGCTACCTGCTAATGCTCAAGAGCCAAGCAAGTACTTCCCCAAACCTTTCCACTATTTTGAAAGACAGAAGATCAAGGCTAAAGAATTAAAGAAGAAAGCTCTAAAAGGGAAAAAGCCAGCTGAGGTTGTTGAACCTTCTGTGCAGGCTAAAATCAAGTCTGCCAAAGGAATAGTTATTAAGGAGCCTAGTCAGTAATAGGATTGCTAGGTTTATGTAATAGAATAATGAACTAATTTGTTTCTTTTGTTCTTTAAGAAATTCATGTAAACCAAAGTTTTTCTGATTAATGAAATCTGTTTCAGTATTAAGTGTTTGTTGTTTACAATGATTATGTAATTACCTGCTCTGAAATGTTTTTTCTTCTATTACAATTTTGTTTTATCTTAAGAGATGTATATCTTTGACTAAGGGTTATGACTTCTCCAAATAGGGGAAGATTGTTGGGTACATTGGAAAATATGTACTAGATTTGGAGAAGCCAGAACTTAGTCAATGATATGCATCAATGTGTATTTGATAGAAGTTTGAGTTTCATTGTGCAGGTTTAAAAATTTGAAGGAAAATTTTCTAAGTACAAGTGTCGACACTTGTGAAGAAACTGTGTCGACACTCAAGGAGACTGTGTCGACACTCAGGCAAGATGTGTCGACACACATGCGAAATGTGTCGACACTTATGAAGAAGCTATGTCGACACCCAGCTGCTATGTCGACACTCAGGAAAGCTGTGTCGACATACTGGCAAAATGTGTCTACACTTATAAAGAAGTAATTGTGTCGACACTCAAAGCTATATCGATACCTAAAGAAGCAGTTGTGTCGACATCCAAAATTGTGTCGACAACTTAAAATAGAATTGTGTCGACACTTAAAACAAAAGATGTGTCGACACTCATGAGCTATGTCGACACCTGAAGCAATTGTGTCGACACACAGGACTTGTGTCAACACACCAACTCTCAAAAGGCTATGTCGAGTTCAGAAGTAATTGTGTCGACACACAGGACTTGTGTCGACATACACTCAACGCCATTTGACAAACACTCAACACCAACTGTCTGCAACAAAAATGTCGAGACAAGAAGCTGTTGTGTCGACACACAGGACTTTTGTCGACACATTCAACATAAGCAGTGTCGAGAAGCATAAGTATGACTGTGTCGACACTTGGAGTAATTGTGTCGACACCATGAAGACTTGTGTCGACACTTGGAGTAATTATTTCGACACCATGAAGACTTGTGTCGACACTTAGTATATATGTGTCGACACATGTGAAGCAGTCTGCTAAGTGTTGTATATTAAGTTGAAAATACATTGAAGAACCTGGTGACGTGACTGGTGACTTGACAGTTGTCATAACTAGCCGGTCTAACACCAGTGTCAGAACTGTCAGAAATTTGTTATGAACTGGATCAGCCGGTAACCATGAAGCAAGCTCTATATAAGAGACAGATCGGAAATGACAAAGGAGATACATATATGAACAACAACGTGAGGCATCAATAAGAAGAATTCTGATAGATCAAGGGCTGTCTGCAAGAAAGATTCAGAGTTCTATCTGAATTTAAGGAAGAAGCTGATTGAAGATCATCTTCATTAACAGAGAAGATCCAACTTATTTTGTTCTAATCAATAAGCTTTGAAAGGCTAAGTTAGGTTGGATCAGAAGGATCAGTCAATCCAAGAACTGATCAAGAAGACTGCATCAACAGAGAAATCTAGCTGGTGAAGTTTTCAGTTACTCTTTACTCACAAATTCTTGTAGGATCTTCTATTAGATCTGAGATTGTAAACCTAAAATTATAAAGGCTGAGGTAGGGCTGTGTGCCTGAGGTAGGACTTGTGGAAAGTCTGAGTTGTAAGCCTAATTATAAAGGCTGAGGTAAGGCTTAGGCCTGAGATAGGATTCTGGAGAAGAATCTGAGGTAGGACTTGTGTTAAGTCTGAGGTGTAGGAACCATCTTTAGTTCTTAGATTGTAAGATCTGAGGATCTGAGCCAATGGAAGGAAGTTAGGCTTAATCCAGTTATCTGCTGGATAGGCAAAGGGGGAAAGTGGATGTACCCATATCTTGGGGAACCACTATAGATCTGGTGTTTGCTGTGTTGTATTTAATTTCTGTAGATAGAATTATTCTATGCTAAAAGAAGTTATAAATATCTGTTTGCCTTAAAATCAAGAAGACACAAAAAGATTAGAACCTATTCACCCCCCCCCCTCTAGGTGTTTAGGCTCTTGAAACAAAGTCTTTCAAAGTCGCTTGAATTCCACATCCTCAATGCGAATAGGCCAGACCCTCGCTGTCAACCCACTATCAACCGGTACCTTATTTATAACAACCACTTGCGTAGGCTCTTGCACCTCCTTTCGCAACACCAATATGTGGAACACGTCGTGTAGACTACTCAATTTCATTGATAACTTCAACCGATAAGTAGCTTCGCCAATACGTTCCAGTATCTCAAACGGACCAAGATATCTCGGACTCAGCTTTTTCGAGCATCGAACCCTGAGATACCCTTGAAAGGCTTAATCTTCAAATATACCTGATCGCCCACGACGAACTCAATATTCCTGTGCTTGGCATTATAATACTTAGCCTGCCAATCCTGAGCAACCAGCAATCGCTCATGGATTGTTCGTACAATCGAAGTCGTATCATCGACTTCCTTCTGCTTATACAATTTTTACTCGCCTGTCTCCAACCAAGACAATGGAGTACGACACTTCCTACCATATAGGGCCTCGAAAGGAGCCATTTGAATACTCGCCTGGTAGCTGTTATTATAAGCAAACTCAATCATATATAGGTTATCTTCCCACCTTTTACAAAAATCCAAGGCACACATGCGAAGCATGTCCTCCATCATCCGATTGAATTTCTCAGTCTGACCATCCATCTATGGATGAAAGGTTGAACTGAACTTTAGCTTGGCACCTAATAGTTGATGCACCAACCTCTAGTCATTGGACATGAAGCACCCATCTCGGTCACTCACGATGCTACGGGGCACACCATGCAGTCGTATAATGTTATATACATATAACTTTGTCAGTTTCTCAACTGAATCATCCTTCCTATTTGGGATGAAGTGCGACACTTTAGTCAAACGTTCTACGTCCACCCAGATGGCGTCGTTTCCCTTTTGCGATATCGGCAAACCATGCATGAAATCTATGGAAATATCGTTGAACTTCCACTCCGGTATAGGTAAAGACTTCAAGAATCCTCCGGGCTTCTGACACTCTGCCTTCACCAAGACGCACGTTTAACACTTCACCACATAAAGTGTTATGTCCTTCTTTAGTCCCGGCCACTAGAATAACTTTTTCATATCTTTGTACATCTTTGTGCTCCCTGGGTGAATTAAGATGAGCCTCATACATCAATTCCTCCCATATTTTACCCACACTTGGGACGCACAAACGGCTTTCCTTCCATAACAGCCCATCATCGATAGTAAATTGGGCATTTGACCCATCCAAAGCCTCACCCATGAACTGCTTCATGCTATCATCCAACTTTAAAGCCTGTTGAATCTGATCAGCCAGGTCATACTTTACCTCTGTCCAGTTCAGCTGAGCTTCAACACTAGAACTCTTATCAACACAAGTGATTTCCAAGGCTTCCAAATATCGAACCAAACGCTCGTCATGCATTGACAACTAATTGGCCTGTGCGGGAGCTCTGCGACTTAACACATCTGCAACTACATTACCCTTCCCAAACACGTAATGAATCTTGAAGGTGTAGTCCCGAAGGAACTCCATCCACCTCTGATGTCGCATGTTTAGGTCCTTTTGATCTTATAGATATTTCAGGCTCTTATGGTCGGTATAGATATCAACCTTCACACTATATAAGTAGTGCCTCTAAATCTTTAAAGCGAATAACACGGCCGCCAAATCCAAGTCATGGACCGAATAATTCCTCTCATGCACCTTCAATTGGCGTGAGCCATATGCTATCACTCTCCCATACTATAGCAACACGCAACCTAAGCTGCTCCCTGAAGCATCGCTATAAATCACATATCCTTCAGTCCCATAAGGCGAACATAGGATAGGCGCTTTGGTCAGACGACTTTTCAGCTCCTCAAAAACTTGACCGTACGCCAGCGACCACATAACCTTCCGATCTTTCCTTGTTAAGGTCATGAGGGTCAATGCTTTGATGAGTACAATTATGATAGGTTGTTTACTATCATAATTGTAATCATGTCCACTATTTTCTACCTCCCTATGTAGTAATTTTGCAAGAATAGTTGAGAATTTGTTTTATCATGAATAGAAGAGAACAGTTAGGAGTTTCCATTATTTTATGTAATAAGCTATTTATTTATTCCTTCATTTTTCTAATGCAGGTATTGCTAACCAGTGGAACTAAAAGTCTCGGAGCAAACAAAGGAGTTCACTGATTCAATATGGCTGATGATAGGACAAGAATTGGGCGGATACGAGTAGGCACACATCTGTGTCCCTACCCACGTCCTATTTGGGATGGATCAGAAGATTTAGAAGAAAAAGACAGAGCACCACACGGGTGGGAACACGCTCGTGTGCTCACCCGTGTCCTTTTCCGGATGATTTCAACATCTGCTGCCAACCAACCCGTGTGCGAAGAACACGATGAACAATACGGTCGTGTAAGTACCCTTGTCAGATGACACAACCCACGACCAGACATGCCTATTCGTGTGGAACTGCCTTTGAACCGTCAACACGTCCTGTGACACGGCCGTGTTGGAAGCCGTGTCCGACCATGTTTGTAAGGAGACTATAAAAACCTGTAGAAACATTAGAATAGGGACTTTTGGATCATTTCATTTGGAGAACTTCTGGAGGACGAAAGTGGAGCACCCAAGAGAAGGAGGAATTGAAGAAGATTTTCGTATGTGTTTAGTATTTCATGTATCTCTTTTAATCTTTACTTTCTCTTGGTGATCTAACTTTATTTATTTTTTATTTCGCATGAAACTTTTATTTGAACAATTCAGTAATCATGTATGTTATTGTTTTCATCAAATTTGTTGTATTTTATTCGTATGTAGGCTTTCAATCGAAGAGATTTATCCTAGTTATGAATTTAGTTTTTGTTTTACATGAATTCCAAACTTTTAGATTGAGAAATTGGAAGGTTGCAATGATGTTTATATGTTCATATTTAGGTGTTATTTCTCTTTGTATTTCAAATTACATGATCGAGAGATATGTCGTTTGGATAATTGTGATACGGATAAATGAATTCATGGTATTTTAGAGATAGGATTTCATAAATTTATGTAGTATATAGGGTACTTTATTTTAATGCAAATTTGAGTGTTGTAAATTGTTCGAGAGAAAATTTACTCAACTTAGATTTAGATTTTTAATTGCTCGAGAGAGAATTTGATAGATGCTTAACCCTTATAATACTGCGAATGTGATTACCATATTATTACATGATTACCTAAAATTGAATTAATGAGTGATTATTTTCATGTGAATGCTCTTAGACTTTCGGCTTTTTATCATCTTTAATCCTTCAATGTCTCATTATCCAAGTAGTCATAGTTAGATTAATCTAGGTTAAAAATCAATTTTAATTATAGGTATGATAATAGAGCGAGGGTGACTACAAGTATTTGAAAAGACCCTGTGGAATACGACACGAGATGTAGATTTCTCCTATACTATGATTGATAGGTGCACTTGCCTGAAAGTTAAATAAATTTAGCTTATGCCCATCTACATAGTTTATATTAGAGTGTACAAAGAATCCGCATCAAGTTTACTTTGAAAATATCAAGTTTTTGGCGTCATTGCCGGGGACTCGATTTCAATATTTTGAAAGCTTAAACTCTATTAATCTACAAATTTTTGATTACTAACAAATAATTATAAATTAGTTTATAGTATAATTATATCGCTTAATCTCTATTTTGTAGTCTGTTAGTCTATGACTAGGGGAGAAATTCTGGGCTAGCACCATTTCATCCTGACCCGGAATGAATTATTCACAACACAAACCAATGGGACGTGGGAACTAATACCACAGATATTTCAAACGAACTTTTAGAAGAGGAAACAGTAAACCAAGGAGAGCATCATCAAGAAAATTTGGATAATATGGAAAACCAGAATGAGCAAATCATGTCTGGCTTTGCTAGACCTAATCTCCAGGGAATTGGGTCAAGCATCGTTAGACCACCAATTGCCACCAACAATTTCGAATTAAAGCCGAGTGTTATACAGATGGTTCAACAGTATGCCCAATATGATGGCCTGCAAGATGAGGATCCCAACACACACTTAGCCGGATTCTTGGAGATATGTCATACATTCAAGATCAATGGTATTTCCAATGATTCCATTTGATTGAGGTTGTTTCCGTTCTCACTAAGGCACAAGGCGAAGCAGTGGCTTAACTTATTACCTAGAGGGTCGATTACTACTTGGGATATGATGATTGAGAAGTTTTTAATTAAGTATTTTCCACCAGAGAAGACTGCAAAGCTAAGGAATGACATCTCTACGTATGTTCAATTGGAATCTGAATCATTGTATGATACATGTGAACGATTCAAGGATCTATTAAGGAGATGTCCCCATCATGCCTCACCTTCCTAGCTTCATATTCAGACTTTCTACAATGATCTCAATCCAGCCACTAAACAGATGATTGATGCGGCTAGTGGGGGAACCTTGAATAATAAGACACCTGAAGCAGCTAAACAGTTGATAGAGGACATGACAATGAACAACTATCAATGGACTATCGTGATACCAAAGCCTAGTAAGCCTGCAAGAATTTATGAAATGGATGTCGTTACTGCCTTAACTATTAAAGTGGAGAAGCTTCACCAGAAGATGGATAACCTTTCTTTAGCATCACCCTCCATAGTACCTCAACAATGGGACCCTTCACTTAGTGGAATGCCTAATAGTGAACCTCAAATGCAAGACCATGTTGACTATATGGGTAATAATACTAGACCACCTTTCAACCCAGCAAACAAACCATATAGTTTTTCATACAATCCTGGATGGAGGAACCACCCAAATTCCTCTTGGGGAGGGCAAGGAAATCAAGGCAAGCAACCTGTGTTTGGACAACTACAACAACCGGAGCAAAGGAAGCCAACATTGGAAGATGTACTTACCAAGTTCATGCAAACTACAGATGTAGCTTTCCGGAATCAAGAGGGCTCAATTCGTAATTTGGAGAACCAGATTGGTCAGCTCGCAAGGATGGTATCAAAAAGGCAACAAGGAACACTTCCGAGTAATACCGAGACAAACCCGAAGGAGCATGCAAAAGCAATTCAATTGGGGAGTGGAAAGGAGTTATAAGACCTAAGGCTTACAAAGGAAGCACCCTAAGAGGAGTCTAGCGGCGAAGCACCGAACAATATGAATGTGAAACTAATAGAGTATCAACCAACAATACCGTATCCAGCAAAACTAAGCAAGTAGCGCATGGATGCGCAATACGGTAAATTTTTATCTATGTTTAAATAATTGCATGTTAATTTACCTTTTTCTGAAATCATTCAAATGCCTAAGTATGCTAAATTTTTAAAGGTTTTAATCTCAAATAAAAATAAAATAGAAGAATTATCTTTAGTAAAACTTAGTGAAGAATGTTTCGCTATTTTACAAAACAAATTACCACAAAAACTTAAGGATCCCAATTCATTTTCAATTCCATGTTTAATCGGTGATTTACAAGTTAATAAAGCTTTAGCGGATTTAGGAGCTAGTATAAATTTAATTCCTTATAAACTATATTTGAAACTAGGTCTTGGAGAACTTAGCCCTATTAGAATGAGTATTCAACTAGCAGACCGGTCGGTTAAGTATCCTAGAGGAATAGTAGAGGATGTATTGGTTAAGGTAGAAAAGTTTATATTTCCTGCTGATTTTGTTATTCTAGATATGGACGAAAAATATTGAAGTGCCACTCATACTAGGTCGTCCATTCCTAGCCACATCTAAAGCTCTTATTGACGTTTTTGATGGTAAATAAGTTTTGCGAGTAGGGGAAGATGAAGTCACTTTTCAAATTGGCAATACTATGAAACAATCCTTGTATAATGATGATTATTATTATTATTCTCATGGTGTTGATAATTTTATGACTTCTATGAATTCTAATTTATATTATAGAGATCCTTTAGAAATTTGAATCACTAACTGTTATAAAGAAGATGAAAAAAGTGAAGACATTGTTGAACATTTATTTTTTCTAGATAATTCCGTTTTAATGAATAAAATGACTTAGTATAGTTTGATTACCGAAGGAGATCGTGAAGTTCATAAGAATAATACTAAGGATCCACCATTAGTAGAACTTAAAAAATTATCGAATCATCTTGAGTATGCATTCTTAGGAACTAATTCTTCTTACCAGGTTATTATCTCTTCTAAACTTTCTAATACTGAAAAAGCTAAATTAATAACTGTGCTGAAGAAATGTAAAGGTGAAATAGCATGGCAAATATCTGATATAAAAGGTATCAACCCTAGTTTTTGCACTCACAAAATCCTTTTGGAAGAAAACTATAAACCTTCTATTCAACCGCAACGTAGGCTTAACCAAAATATGAAAGAGGTAGTTAAGGCTGAGATTGTTAATTTGTTAGATGCTGGTATGATATACCCTATTTTTGATAGTTCATGGGTTAGTCCTGTACAAGTTGTTCCTAAGAAGGGAGGTCTAACAGTGGTAGCCAATGATAAGAATGAATTAATTCCAATGCGAACCGTAATGGGTTGGCGTGTCTGTATTGACTATAGGAAGTTAAACGATGCCACTAGGAAAGACCATTTCCCTCTTCCTTTCATTGACCAAATATTAGAACGATTATCAGGACATTCTTATTATTGTTTTCTAGATGGACTTTCTGGATATTTCCAAATTCCCATAGCACTAAAGGACCAGGAGAAAACAACATTTACTTGCCCATTCGATACATTTGCCTATAGACGTATGCCATTCGGTTTATGTAACGCACCCGCCACTTTTCAAAGGTGCATGTTAGCCATCTTCAATGAATATGTTGAAGATATTATGGAAGTGTTTATGGATGATTTCTCTGTTTTTGGTGACTCGTTTGAGTTGTGTTTGAATAATTTAGAAAAAGTTCTTAGGAGGCGTGAGGAGACAAACCTAGTGCTTAGTTGGGAGAAGTGTCATTTCATGGTACAAGAAGGTTAGTACTTGGCCATAAAATCTCAAGCCAAGGAATTCAAGTAGATAGAGCGAAAATAGAAACCATAGAAAAGTTACCACCACCAACCTCCGTTAAGGCAATGAGAAGCTTTTTAAGACGCGCCGCATTTTATCGCCGATTCATTAAAGACTTCTCTAAAATCGCCAAACCACTTACTAGGCTTTTAGAAAAAGACACACCTTTATTTTTGATCAAGAATGTTTGAATGCCTTTGAGTTCTTAAAAGAAAGACTAATTAATTCTCCTATTATGATCGCACCGGATTTTACGCAGCCTTTCGAGATCATGTGTGACGCTAGCAGTTTTGCAGTAGGAGCTGTTTTAGGACAATGCCGAAACAAACACTTTCACCCTATATATTATGCTAGTAAAACACTTAATAATGTGCAGGAGAATTATACAGCTATGGAAAAAGAACTTCTAGCAGTGGTATTTGCCTTTGATAAATTTAGATCATATTTAATATTGTCTGAGGTGGTATTATACACAGATCACTCTGCCCTTAGATATTTGCTAGCCAAAGCGGAAGCAAAGCCTCATTTAATCCGTTAGGTTCTTTTATTGCAAAAAATTTATTTGGAAATTAGGGATAAACGAGGAGCAGAAAACTTAGCGGCAGACCATGTCTCACGATTAGAAAAACCACTACGAGCAATGTTAAATGAATCTGAGATTTCTGATACATTCCCTGAGGAATCGTTATTTGTCTTATCTACAAATATAAATCCTGATTATCCATGGTTTGCCGATTATGCAAACTATCTCGTTGCTAAGGTCCTTCCAAAGGATTTTTCATATCAGCAGAAAAAGAAATTTTTCTCTGAGTTGAAATATTACTTCTGGGAGGGCCCTTTTCTTTTTTGGATATATGCAGATTTTGTTATACGAAGGTGTGTATCAGCGAAGGAGGGTTGGAAAATCCTGGAGCAGTGTCATTCAGGTCCTACTGGTGGCCACTATAGAGCAAATCGCTCAGCCAAAAAGGTCCTTGATTCTGGTTTTTATTATCCCCTTCTATTTAGGGATGCCCAAAGGTATGTGCTTTCATGTGATTCTTGTAGAAAATCAGGTAATATTTCAAAATTACATGAAATGTCGAAAAAATTTATTCTTGAATATGAAGTATTCGATGTATGGGGAATTGATTTTATGGGACCATTTCCAGTTTCCTATGGAAATAAATATATTTTGGTCGCTGTAGATTATGTATCAAAGTGGGTTAAGGCGTAAGCTTTGCCTACTAATGATAGTAGGGTAGTAATCCAGTTTTTAAAATCCTTATTCGCACGATTTGGCACACCACATGCACTTATTAGCGATAGGGGTTCACACTTTTGTAATCTACAGCTAGATAAAGTATTACAAAAATATGGAGTTACATATAGGATATCCACACCTTACCATCCACAAACTAGTGGTCAAATTGAAGTTTCAAATAGAGAACTTAAGAGGATCATAGAAAAATCTATAGAAGGGAATAGGAAGCAATGGTCTAGGAAACTAAACGATTGTTTGTGGGCATATAGGACCGCCATCAAAACACTTATAGGGACCACCCCCTTTAGATTAGTCTATGGTAAATCATGTCACTTGCCTATAGAATTAGAACACAAGTCATATTGGGCAATACACTCTTTGAATTTTGATACTATTTCTATAGGGGAGAAATGAAAACTTCAGCTTAACGAATTAGATGAGTGGAGAACCATGGCCTATGAGAACTCCCGGATTTATAAGGAGAAGACTAATCTATTCCATGACTATCACCTTCGCAAACCCAAGACATTTCAAAAGGGTGACCAAGTCCTCCTTTTTAATTTCAGACTACGTTTATTCCCAGGGAAGTTAAGGTCTAAGTGGTCCAGACCCTTCCAAGTCAAAGAAGTCTTTCCCTATGGAACCATCATGCTAACCCACCCTGAGAAGGGAGATTTTAAAGTCAATGGGCACCGACTAAAACTTTACTATGTTGCACTTCCTCAGGCTTTCGCTCGGCAAAAAACATGCCTCCGTCTATACTAGGATTACGTAAAATGTAGTAATATTTCTAAGTTTATAAAATTTTTAGTATAAGTCTAGTTAGATTTTAATGTAAAATTTTTTTATAAAAAAATCTCTAAGGTGGAATTTTAAATTCAGAGGAGGACACGGGTAACCACACGCCCGTGTGCCTGGCCGTGTCCATAACATACACTTGGACCCAGCTGTGTTCTGTTAAAAATAAGTGTGAGTAAATTTTTTCCCGGGAACCACACGGCTGGACACACACCCGTTTGCCAGCCCGCGTTCTTAACACATTTTCATACCAAGCCGTGTTCCATACAAAACCTAGAGGAGAAAGCTTTTATCCCGAGAACCACATGGGTTAACACACACCCGTGTGTGTTGCCGGGTCAGTAGGGGTCATTTTTCCCATAAACATCCAGAGAAGGACACAGGTACATACACACCCGTGTTGGTGCCAGTGTGCCTATTTTGATTTTGACCAAGTATATTCCCGAGAAGGACACGCCTCAACACCTAGCTATGTTTAAACCCGTATTGCAGCTTGACGAAGTTCATCCCAAGAAGGACACGGCTACCTACCCAGCCGTGTCTATACCCGTGTACATTTTTATGCACTATGCCAGAGCAGGACACGGGTCGCTACACACCCGTATTGTTGACCGTGTCTGCCTGGCGCACTGCTTTCCCACCAGTTTGACCACACGTCTCATGGGAGACCGTGTTCTCTGCTGTAAAATATTCCCTAACACGGGTGCACACACGGCCGTGTGTCCACCAGTGTTCATCTTCAACATATAGGGCTCCGAACTATTCATCATCATCCTCATCCTCTGGCTTCCAACTTTCATCTCCTACACCTTCTCAGCCCAGACCCGGTTGAAGCTTTTAGCCTTCAAAGTTTGTGGATCCGCCACCTCCTATCGCGAATCAATCCTCCTAGGTAAAAGTTTTTGGGTTTATGTTCTTATTCAACCTCTTCTTCCTCTCCACTCTCTTCACCTTCTTGTTGTTCTCATTTCCTCATTTTTTCCTTTCCTCTTATCTCTTCTTCATATCTTAAACATCCTTTCATTGTCAACAGATCATGTCTTCAGCACGTGCCCAAGGCGGTCGCCGATGTCACCCAGAGCTTCAGGCATTATCAACGGAAAGGCGCGAAGCCGCTGCACCGCTAATATTCACAGATCCAACGCACATCAACCGCTACAACCGCCTCCAGTCAAAAAAATACCAAGACATTCGAACAATTGACTTTGACGTCTTGGAGGAAATAAATCTAGCGGGAGATGTTAGGGAGTTGATCTCCGTCGTGGGGTGGCAATAATTTTTTGCTATAGAGGAGCTAGGATTTAAGGAACTCATGCTCGAGTTTATGTCATCTTTTTATTTAAACCTTAGACATGCCTTGACTGAGCATGCAAGCGGGCAAGAGGGGATCATCTCATTTCGAGTAGCGGGCACTACTCTTATACTCTCCCTTCTCCAGTTCACCCAATACCTAGGGGTATATGAGGACTCATTCCTCTTTAGTGCCGCCTACCCCAAACTTCATTTTGATCTCCCCACTCATGACCATGCAGGCAACATCTGGGCTCACCTCACCTTCGACCTAAATCCTTATGAGGCCAAGAGGTCTAAGGCCTCCAAGCTGAGTTCCCCCGCCCTCCACTACATACACCATCTACTTAGCCACACCTTGAGTGGCCGGGGAGAAAGCTCTGGTGTAGTTAGTAGGCAGGATATACTATATGTTCATAGCATGTCGTCACGTTACCCTATCCATTTGGGTTAGATGCTCGCACAGTTCATCCTTCACCAGGCTGACAACTCTCGCATAGGGTCTATTTGTGTAGCACCCTACATTACCCGTCTAGCGAAGAATATGCACATATTCTCACCCCTTCCCCCAATGATCGTGGTGGCGAAGACTGTGCCTATCACTATGGCTAGTCTTCAATCCCTCCTCCTCGTCACCGCCCGTCAGGGCCGGGGTGGAATAATATATTACCTTGCGAGGCGTGGACCACAGGCGGATGACGACGATGATGACGAGGTAGATCCTGACCTCGATGAGCCACTGATCCCCCCAGCCTAGTCCACCTACACTCAGGGAGAGTCTTCTACTGCCCCTCATCGACCGTAATCTCAGTTCTCGCGCGATTTATAGCACTTCTATGATACCCAGCTCTCGTCGCGCCTTCAGAGTATATAGGGGTCCCAGAGGAGGACTGAGGAAGCCATAGTTCAGATTCGGGCTCATTTGGGGATTTCCAGCCCACCACGGACAGCTCCTCGCCCACCTCACTTCCAGGACGATCAGAGCGACCATCCTGGATATTTTTGATCTGTATCAATTTTTTTTGGACATGTCTTTAGTATTTTTTTGTGTACCTGTATTATCAGTTCAAATATATAAAATTACATTTGCTCCTTTTACTTCGTATGCTCTTTTATATTCATGGTAGTCAATTCTTCTTTTATATGTTGGTGAATTTTCTCTCTCAGTTCTTTACATTGCAATGGGGGCATTGCAAATTTTAAGTCTGGGGGTGGATGTTCTTCAATTTTATAATTTCTGTGATGGACATGATTACAATTGATTATATTTTTGCTATCATAGTACTCAAGGTTGTTATATACCCTACTAATTTTTTTTACTCCTTTAAGCTCTCATTAATTCACTCATTTTGGATTATAATTATCTATTTTACCTTCGCATGCTGATTAAAATGAATTAAAATAGACTCCTTGAGTGTTCAAATTTGTTGATTAGTAATTATGTATAGAAATTCGTTAGCCTAATTTTCTCTATATAATTCATTTTTAAGATTAGTCCTCTATATTACTAACTAACAATCACTCTATTTAAGAAAATATAATTATCTATAATAAAGTGAGTTGATTGAGTGTAGCATTTTGATAATTTTGTATTAGGGAATCAAAATAAAGAATACTCTCTATCGGTGTCTAGAACTTACCCTATAACAATCCTCAAAACTTTTGCATAGGTTAATTAGTGAGGGCGGAAATGACTTAGGCCTCCGTTTGGATAGTTTGAGCCTTGCAATCCCAAAACCTTAAACATTATACCCTTGCACACCTAATTTGGACCTAATCCATATGCCTTTTGATACTCTACTACTAAAATTCACTAAGGCCAAATCCTTACCTATTAACTCACCTATAATTGAGATCTTCTTGGAATGAGTTTGTTCATAGTGATATGTGGCTGAGTGCGTGTACACATGCACCCACTTAGAATGATCCCTACTATGAACCCTTGAAAAAAATAAACATAGTGATATGTGGCCTGAGTGCGTGTATATTTACACCCACTCAGAATGATCCCTACTATGGACCCTTGGTTAAGAAAAATAAAAATATAGAGTATCCATCAAAAAAGTAGGGAAGCAAAATAATTGCAATGTCTGGGGGTGTTTTTATATCAAAAATGTATGTTAAGGTATTTACAAAACAAAAAGGCTCAATTGTGATCTAGGTGTGATAAAAGCCATCAAGTTATCTTTGATTACCCCACCTATAATCTCCTATCCTAAGCCAAAAGGTTACCAACAATACAAGTCCTAAGGATCTAACCTCACTAATTCTAACTAGTGTCATGGAGAGGGTATAAAAGGTAAGCTCATGACTATCAATATTGGTACTTATAAGTTTTGAAATACTAATGCATATCTTATTGAGATTGTTATTTTCTCCTCACAATTATTATGGATGACTATAATCCTATTTCTACGAAAGAGTGAAAGATAGTTAACAGATATATTAGAGGCATTTTAAGATAAAGGTATATTTAGAAAAGTCTGTTATACTATTTCCTATACAATTACGACATCAAATTTCTCTTTAAATTCATAGCAACCAGTGTGCGGAAGAAAAATTATTTATTTGTAACCCAAGTGTTTGAATTAGTTTGCTTAGGGACAAGCAAACATCTAAGTCTGGGGGTATTTGATGAGTATAATTATGATAGGCTGTTTACTATCATAATTGTAATCATGACCACTATTTTCTACCTCCCTATGTAGTAATTTCGCAAGAATAGTTGAGAATTTATTTTATCATGAATAGAAGAGCACAGTTAGGAGTTTCCATTATTTTATGTATTAAGCTATTTATTTATTCCTTCATTTTCCTAATGCAGGTATTGCTAACCAGTGGAACTAAAAGTCTCGGAGAAATCTGAGGAGTTCACGGATTCAACATGGCTGATGACAGGACAAGAATTGGGCGAACACGGGTAGCAACACACCCGTGTCCCTACCCGTGTCCTATTCGGGATTGATCAAAAGATTTGAAAGAAAAAGACAGAGCACCACACGGGTGGGAACACGCCCGTGAGCTCACCCGTGTCCTTTTCGGGATGATTTCAACATCTGTTGTCAACCAACCCGTGTGCGAAGAACACGATGAATAACACAGTCGTGTCAGTACCCTTGTCAGATGACACGACCCACGGCCAGACACGCCTATTCGTGTAGAACTGCCTTTGAACCGTTAACACGGCCTGTGATACGGCCGTGTTGGAACTCGTGTCCGACCCTGTTTTTAAGGAGACTATAAAAACCTATAAAAAAATTAGAATAGGGACTTTTGGATCATTTCATTTGGAGAACTTCTGGAGGACGAAAGTGGAGCACCCAAGAGAAAGAGGAATTGAAGGAGATTTTCATATGCGTTTAATCTTTCATGTATCTCTTTTAATCTTTACTTTCTCTTGGTGATCTAACTTTATTTATTTTTTATTTCGCATGAAACTTTTATTTGAACAATTCAGTAATCATGTATGTTATTGTTTTCATCAAATTTGTTGTATTTTATTCGTATGTAGGCTTTCAATCAAAGAGATTTATCCTAGTTATGAATTTAGTTTTTGTTTTACATGAATTCCAAACTTTTAGATTGAGAAATTGGAAGTTTGTGATGATGTTTATATGTTTATATTTAGGTGTTATTTCTCTTTGTATTTCAAATTGCATGATCAAGAGATATGTCGTTTGGATAATTGTGATACGGATAAATGAATTCATGGTATTTTAGAAATAGGATTTCATAAATTTATATAGTATATAGGGTACTTTATTTTAATGCAAATTTGAGTGTTGTAAATTGTTCGAGAGAAAATTTACTCAACTTAGGTTTAGGTTTTGAATTGCTCGAGAGAAAATTTGATAGATGTTTAACCCTTACAATACTGCGAATGTGATTACCATATTATTACAAGATTACATAGAATTGAATTAATGAGTGATTATTTTTATGTGAATGCTCTCAGACTTTTGGCTTTTTATCATCTTTAATCCTCCAATGTCTCTTTATCCAAGTAGTCATAGTTAGATTAATCTAGGTTAAAAATCAATTTTAATTATAAGCATGATAATAGAGTGAGGGTGAGTACGAGTATTGATGCGTTTGAATGGCAAGTGTACCAATCGCACAAGTAATATAAAATGGGTGGCTTTCCCAAGTATCGATCTCTTCAAGGAACACAGTAAGGGGGGAGTTAATATCGAGGAGGATTTTAGATAGGTCAGAGTTAACGATGGGGGGTTTGATATTTGCGGAAAAATAAAGTAAAAGGCTAATAACTACTCCTATGCAACGCCGCTATGCGATGCTTTGCTAGGCGGGATGGAAGACTACATGGGCCGATATGCACCGAATCGCTAGGCGGATGGGCGAGTAGGCAAGCGTAAGAACCAGAATTTGAGGGACACAAGCACCTCTTCGCTGTGCACGCTTCTAGCAATTGCTAGAACGAATGGATGACGGATGGACAAATAGGCGCACCTCAAGCAAATAACGAACACATACAATCACATAGACATGATTACATACGAATGTTTAACAAATGTAAGATTACTTCATCTAATACAAAGAGTTCAACTAAACTATCAAAAAAAAAGAAGAAAAGTGCGTGAAATCGACCGGATCCGAAGTCTTGCTGAGGATTCACGGTAGCATTCGCCGGGTTGTCAATCCGCGTCCTAGCTCGGTCCTCAACTACGTCCGGGTTAGAGGAGGTTGTCACTCACTCCCAATGGACCCGTCTTCTTTGTGTCACGAGCCGGTGGAGGATGGCACAACTTCCCTAGCTTGGTGGAGAAAGCTAGGTTGAATCTTTTCTTTAAGCCCAAGGATGAAGGAGGAGGCTGGGAGGAATCTCTGGCTTGGATTGGCGTGGAATGCTTGCCCGGATCTTCTCCCCTTGGTGGAACGGTGGATTTTGCCCTAAAAACGCGGAAGAAATGGCGTAGAAGAAATTTGTCCAAAATTGATCTCAAATGGCAGGAAATCTGCACTTAAATAGAAAAAGATCAGAAAATTGGTCATGCACGGTCTGGCGCACGACCGTGAGTGAACCGTGCGATATTCGCGCACAGATAATGTTAAGGAAGAAGAAGCATTGACCCGTTCGTTTTACTCACGCACGGGCTATTCCGCCCGTGCGTGAAGGAAACTGCACGGGTAAACACAGAGCATAGGAAAGTAGGAGAAAACAGTGGAACCGTGCGTTTTACTCGCGCACGGGCGGAATCGCCCGTTCGTGAAGGAAACGCACGATTAACCACAGATCACTGGAAAGCTTGGCAAAAGTTGCAGGCCGTGCGATTCCTTCTCGCACAGTTTGGCCAAAACCGTACGGGAACAAATCGCACGGGTAGAAACAGATGCCCCGGGAAAGCTGTGTGAAACACACGATTGAACTGGAACTATGCGCTAAGAAATGCGCATGACCATGCATTTTACACAGAACTGAAAATGGACTTCGGGACATCCCGACTACCTGCAGCAAAAAAAATAAGCTTGAGCACAGGCTTCCAACACCAAAAATGCAAACAAAACTAAACAGAAAGATAATGAGGAGCACCATGTGCATACTCCCGACAATAGAATGCACAATTGCACACCCATGGGCCGAAACAGTGCACTTATCGTGAAAAGCAGAATAAATGAAAGATCAGCGATAGCATACTAAAAGTGAAGTGCAAGTGCATTAAAACTAGCCCAGATGAGTCCGAGAACTCTATATAAATCAGACTCATCACACCCCCAGACTTACCTGTTTGCGCATCCCGAGCAAACAAAATCTATGCAGATAGGGAAAATTATTTAGCTAACATAGAAATTGCGACACGGAGTACCATGCGAAGTCGCATGCTCGTACGCGTAAAAATATAATAGAGGAAATTTCTAAGTATACAAAATAGTTTATACTTTTCACAATGCGTATCAAAATTTTACTACTACTCAAAAATGGAATCACGGTGAATCAACCAGTCACGTGTAGGAAGAAAGTAGGCAGGCCACTAAGGTGAGCTTTGCCAAAGATTTGGGTTCAGGATCACCTCCAAAGGAATCCACCAAAGTCGGGGACCATACGCTTGCTCGTTCACACTCTCTCCATGTCACTAGTTTGACTCAAGCGTGAATCCGCAGGACTTTAGGATAATCGTGGGGCTTGGGTTACGGTGAGGTAAACAAAGATAAATAAGAAGGCTATGCACCGAACCCAAATGAGCTATCATAAAAAGAATCCATCAGCTAACCAAAATATATGTGAGTACACCACACCCCCAGACTTAACTTTTGGCAAATGGGTGTGTGCACCGCCTACTCCAAATATAATCACATCTCTAATAGTGTTGGGTATTGTATCCACAAGAACCCAGATTTGGAGAAGTCACCCTTGAACTAAGATGAATTAAGTTGTATTTGATTCCTTGCTTGAGTTATGTGTTTGCAGGACTATATTGCCAAGTATAGACCAATGTCAGTCTATAATGGGTCATCAAACACAGGACCATACAATGTAATCCCTCATTGTGTGATCCATGGTGTTGACTCATGTGTAGCCTCTCTATTAGGATACACTTCATGTTTCAAGCACTAGGATTGACTGGAGAAAGAAATGTTGCTGAGTTTGTTGAAGAAAAGAAAATTCTGTTTGAGAAAATTTTCTAAGTCTTTCACTCGAGTAGTACCTTATATACTCGAGTTAAATACTTAGATTATACTCGAGTAAGAGAATGGCTCTCGAGTAGCCTAAATATAACTCTCGGGTAGCCAAGTCAATTACTTGTGTAGATTATCTCTTACTCTCGAGTTAACAGAATTTCCTCTAAGAAATTATTCTAAGTCATTTACTCGAGGAATCAGGTTAACCACTCGAGTAAATAAGTCTTTTGTCTCGAGTTACAAAAGACAGTATTCATGTTGTTTTACTTCACTCGAGTAGTCAAGATCATGTACTCGAGTAGTTTATCTACTACTCGAGTAGTCCAGGTTTAATACTCGAGTGATAAGGTTTCATCCCTCAGAATTCTTTCTAAGTCCATTACTCGAGTAGTGATATCCATATACTCGAGTAGTTTATCTCCTCTCGAGTAGTCCAGTTCCAGTTCTCGAGTAATCTGTTTTCCTCACTCAGAAATTATTCTAAGTCTTTGACTCGAGTAATCCTTTTTCCTCTCGAGTAGTTAATTTCTATTCTCTCGAGTAATACTTCTTGTACTCGAGTAGTTCAACTCCACGTCCCGAGTAACTATGTTAGCACTCGAGTAAGTCTTTATGTACTCGAGTAGTTACTCATTCTATTCTGAATTTTCTCAAGGACTTCTACTCGAGTAGTCTATTTTTATTCTCTCGAGTAATCATATAAATACTCGAGTAGTTTGTATTTTACTCGAGTACTTCAGTCAAATTTGTCAGAATTTCGCTAAGTCCAGATCCGACGGGATTTTCAAATGCCTTGACATGATTTGTCCACGTGTACGTCATTAATGCTAATTATGACCGTTAGGGAGATCTTATATAAGGTCTTGTCAAACCGACTAACCCTAACAAGTTGTCAAATAATATTCTAAGTCTCTGAATCGATTTTCTCTTTCCAAAAACGGAAGCCGCCGCCGATCTTCATCGTGCAAATCGCCTAGGGCTTGCGTTCAAGAATATTCAGATCAAGGTAGACTTACAGATCGAGAAGGTTTTTCAACTCCTCATCATCTCTCGGATTGTGTGAGTCAAAGAAATTTTAGATCCAGATCTTGTCGAGTTTCTTCTTCAACTATTTCTGATAAAGCCACAAGTTCAAAGAAAGAAGATTTTGGCCGAGATTTTCCAGATCTGAGAAATCATTGTTTGTATTTCTATAAATCTTTTCTTATATCTTGTAGGAGATTTCTCTCTGAGTGTAGGAGCATTTTCTTTTGTCTCCGAGTTATAGGAAGTTTTTATCTTCCGAGTGTAGATCCATGTTGGGGATCGAGATTGTTGGAACTTTGTTCCGAGGCATAGGATTGGTTTTCAATCCGAGATAGTGGAGTAGCCGAGTCTAGTGGTTTGCTAGATCAGTGAGGTAAAGTGGATGTACCCAAGGTTGTGGAACCACTATAAATCTTTTGTCGTCTGTGATTGCTAGGTTAATAATTGTGTACATAGATCTCAAAATTTCTATTCAGCAAAAAGACGCACAACTAACCTATTCATCCCCCTCTAGGTGATTTAGGTAGACAACTAAACACTTTCAATTGGTATCAGAGGGATGTTGATCACTAAAAGTTTAAAACCTTGATCAGATCCGTCTCTAATTGTCTCTTGAGATTTTCCAAGCATGGACAAGGCTAAATATTTTGCCAAGCTTCCATTGTGCACCAAGAACAACTTTCCTATGTGGAAAGAAAGAATCAGATTTTTCATGGAAGCTGTGGATCCTAGGATCTTCATGATCATTGAATAAGGTCCTTACATTCCCATGACCGTCTCCACAATAGATCCAACAAAGAAAGTTCCAAAGAAATTAATGGATCTAGACAAAGACGAGATTGCACTTGTGTCTTTAGACAAAGAGGCCAAAAATATCATAGCAAGTGCAGTCAATGATTCAATGCTACAGAACTTGATTCACTGCCAATCTGTTAAGGAGATGTGGGAGTCTCTGATCATCTTGATGGAAGGCACAGAAGAAGTTAGGGATGATAGAAGATCCCTTCTGAATCAGAAATACGAAGCCTTCCGACAAGGACACAAGGACACCATTGCTAACACCTTTGAGAATTTCTTTAAAATAGTCAACGACCTCAGGGTCTATGGCCGAGTCTTCACAAACGGAGAACTGAATGATAAGTTCCTAAGATCCCTAACCAAGGAATGAGATAATAAGGTTTGTGTTATCCGAGAATTTGGAAAGCTAGTTGAGACAGACCCTCAGAATCTCTTCGGGAAGCTAATGTCATATGAGCTTTAACTCAATACAAGGAATGTTGAAGAAGAGAAGAGCAGGTCTGCATCCAAGGAGAAGTCTATTGCTCTAAAGGAAGATACCTCAAGGAAGTCAAAGGCTACCTCTCCTGCCCCAGCACAAGAAGAAAGTGAAGAGGAGTCATCTGAGCCAAGTACTTCAGGCTCAGAGCTATCTGAAGGAGAGTTCTCTCTACTCTCACGACAGTTCAAGAAGTTCTTTAACAAAAGGAAGCAATGGAAAGGCAAGGATTCCTCCTACATAAGATCACGACATGATAGTGATCAACACAGAAAAGGATCAAGCAGCCATGATAGGTATAGTTCTAAACCGAACAAACATATTTCGACTGACATCGTTTGTTACTGCTGTAATAAGCCAGGCCATGTCATTGCTGATTGCCCCCACAAGAAGAAGGAGGGTGGAAAGAGAGAAGAAAAGAAGTCATCATACAATAAGAAGAGGACAGAGAAGATCCTAATAGCCAAGAAGGGCAAAACTCTTAGTGACTCCAACTCATCTTAGTCGAGTGAAGAAGAAGAAGCCTACTTTGGGCTTATGTCTTAGACAAATGATGAACAAGAGCCCCAGTTCACTTGGAATGTAAACACTCACACTCCTCTTTCAGAATCTGAAGCTTCTGAGCATGATAATGAGGACAGCTCTTCTGACGATGAGTCTGAACTTATGGCCCAGTAGAAGGAGTTAATCAAGGCTTTTGACAAATGTCGACGAGTTGTGAAAACTCAAGCTAAAGAGATAAGTCTCTAAAAGCTGAAGATAGCACCTTGAGAGAGGAAGTCGCTAAGGCTGACTCACTCAAAGAGAACTTTAATACTGCTATTGAAGAATATAATAAGGCTCTAGAGAACCTTGACTTAAAGGAGAAAATCATCAAAGAGTTGGAAGAACAACTCGCTGCTGAAAAGAAACTTGTTGAAAGTTTCTCAAACCCCAAGACTGTCCTTCCACTTGTTGCTGAATTCTCAACTAAGGCCAAGGGTTCTGGGCTAGGCCATGTAGAAGCTCCTAGTAAATCTTCTAGGAGGAATAAGGCTCAAAGAAAGAATAAGGCCGCCAAGAAGGCCTTGGCCAAAGAGAAGGGGAAAGCCCCTCAAGATCATACTTCTTTCAAGAAAGTCATATGTCAAACTAATGAGTTTGATCTTGACTCGTCCTATGGTCACTTGACTAGGCCTACTTATGTAGAGCCAAAGTCTCGTTACCAAGGATGGACTCGCCCCAGAAACTTTGGTGAGAGTGTCTTTAAGGCACCTTATGAAGAAGTTATTTTTCAGATCTATGGCCCTTATAATCATGGTCACAACTTCAAGAAAGCACCCAAAGTAAAGCCCATTGTGGAAAAGCCACTGAAGGAGAAGAAATCATGTGATTTCCATCACCATGAAGCTTCTTCCTCCAGGAATGCTGCCCCTGCTAGACCACTATCTCAGAAGGTCAAGCAGGAGAACTTAAGGCAAAGATACAACAGGTTTGACTGTTAGTGCTGTTGCAAAATTGGTCACTTTTCCATCGACTGCTGGTTTAATTACAGAAATTTTGCAACCCCTCAAGTTGGCAATATGAGAAAGACCACTCCTAATGCTAATCCTTGTAGGGGGAGTGTTCTAACATAAGACCAAGGACCCAAACGTGTTTGGGTTCCTAAGGTAAACTGATTATGATTACAGGTATGTCCAAAGGCCACCAAAACGCTGATCTGATATTTGGACAGTGGATGCTCTCGGCACATGACCAGGACAAGAAGCCTACTTCAGAACTATTCTCCAGTCTTGAACGGGCCAAAGGTCATCTTTGGAGGTTCAGACCGAGGAATCACTAAAGGCTTTGGTATTATCACTAATGGTAGTGTATCCTTCTCAGATGTGGCTTATGTTGAAGGATTGGAACACAATCTCATAAGCATAAGCCAACTCCGTGATAAAGGATACATAGTTTAATTTCATGCTGACAAGTGCTTGATAAAGTCTGTTAACAATATGGAAATGATTCTGTCAGGCACTCGAAGCAGAAATATATTTTGTTTAAATTTCATTTGTATAGACTCTTCTACACCAGTCTGCTTTTTAGCAAAAGATAGTGCGTTTCTTGGTGACCAATGACACAAGAGACTAGCACATATTAATTTCAAAACCATTAATAAATTATTTTCACTGAATTTGGTACGTGATGCCCCAAATGTCAAGTACATTAAAGACAGACCTTGTATGCATGCGTAAAAGGCAAGCAAATAAAGGCTATCTTTAAAAGCGTTATTGGCAAAGACTCTAATAGATGTCTACATCTACTTCATATAGACTTGTTCGGTCCACTACAAGTTAGAAGTTTGGGAGGTAAGGATTATACGTTGGTTATTGTTGATGATTACTTGCGCTTTACGTGAGTGTTCTTTCTGAAACACAAGTCAGATACCTTTGACATCTTTACTAATTTTGTCAGGCAGTTCCAGAATGAATAAAACTGTTCCGTAGTCAAAATCAGAAGTGACAATGGAACAGAGTTCAAGTCTGGGGCCATGACAGAATTTTGTGAAAGCTTGGGTATCTTTCATGAGTTTTCCTCTCCTCATACTCCTTAACAGAACGGAGTGGCTGAGAGAAGGAATAGAACACTCATAGAGGCTTGCAGGACCATATTAAGGGATGCCTCACTTCCGGAATATTTCTGGGCTGAAGCCATAAACACTGCTTGCCACGTGCAAAATCGAGCACTTATAAATAAAAACCATGATAAAACATCATACAAACTTCTAAAGGGAAGGAAACTGACTGTCTCATATTTTAGAATTTTTGGTTGTAAATGCTTCGTGCTTAACAATGGCAAGTATTATACTACTAAGCTTCGCGAAAAGAGTTTTGAAGGTATTTTTGTAGAATATAGTAGCCATAGTAAGGCATACAGGATATTCAATAGAAAAACTCTGGTTGAAGAAGAATCAATACATGTTGTATTTGATGAGACGAACTTTTTGCAAAGCAACTCTTCTAGTGTGTTCATTGAAGATGCAGGTACAAAGTTGAAAGAAATTAGCTTGGATGAACTAAATGAAGATAAAGGTGAAAAGTTCATCAAGATCACCACTCCAACCCCTATTAGAGAGGTAGATGATCAAGATGAAGAAATCATTCAAGTTGATGATGTCACTCCTGTGATTTAAGAAGCTCCAAATGCTAGAACTTTAGAACTCAGACATCTGAAGGATCACCCCATAGACCAAATCATAGGAGATCCTCGGGATGGTGTCAGAACTCGTAGAGGTACTACTAATGAAAATCTATATTTGAGCTTTCTCTCGTAGGTTGAACCAAAGAAGTTTGAGGAAGCAAACTCGGACGCATCATGGATTATGGCCATGGAAGAAGAGTTAAATCAGTTCAAGCGCTGCAAAGTATGGACACTTATTCCAAGACCCAAAGGCAAGAACGTCATCGGAACAAAGTGGGTCTACAGGAACAAGATGGACGAGGATGGAACGATCATAAAGAACAAGGCCAGACTCGTTGTAAGACCCCCTTTTTTTTAAACACCGGGGTCTTAGGCCAAGATTCGCCGCTTTGCGGTGACACCTTCACGTCCTGAAGGGGTCATCACCACAAGGCGCCGATTCTGCCGGCCAATTCAATCACAGAAAGGTAGCACAATAATTGAAGTAAGTAAAAGCAAGTCCACTAGTAAATCACATATATAAAAATAAAATCTCCACGAAGGGAGTGTCCACAGAATAATAATCAGAGTACTAGAAATACAGGCTTATTCCCGGTACATCATATCCTCAGTACAAAACATTCATGCGGAAGCAAACTATATCATCTAATATAAGTCAGTACTCACAGTCCCATCTGACTGAACTCCTAGGCTAGACTGTCCCATCTCTAAGCGGGCCGACCTCTTGGGCTGCTGCTCTATGTTGGGCTCCACGATCCCGTAAATAATGTGGTTCGAAAACCGTTAGTCTATAAGACTAAGTCCTATCATCCCCCACCCCTTCCCCCATGGCCCTTAGGCACCGAGCGGAGAGGATGAGAGGGATGGACATGAAGGTGGAGAATAAGACAAAGCAGGTGGCGACGGACCTATACTAGCAGATTATAATATAAATGGCAGTAAGGTAAAGTATGAATTATAACCTTGACTTATAAGCGGAAACGCATAAGCCAAGGTATCTTCTGCAAAGCTCTCATCGTATAAAGTGTCCCATACCACTTATACGTTGGGGTGTCGGTTATCAAACAACATCATATATTTATATTGAATTTAACCTTAATTTATAAACAGCCCACACAAGCTTATAGACCAAGGGGTCGTTTTGCAAGTCCTAACGTATAAGCGTACCATTCCACTTATACTTTAGGTGTCAGGGGTTAAATGAATCGATTATGCTATGACATGCAAGTGGGTATGATGGAACATGCAAGTGCAACTCACACACCCGACTCTGTGCACACAAACCTTTAGTTCCCCCTTTCGGAGTCGTTACCTCCTAGGATACCTCCATAGTGGCAGACGGAAGCGGTGGGTTGGGCCTCCCCCACCTCTAAACCAGTAAAGCACTACCGGTCAGACCTATCGTACGCCTCAACGCTTGGTGCACTAAGCGGACGCCTGCGTACTCTTGCCGGCTGGCGCACCGAACTTCTATCGGCGAAGTGCTAACCACACTTGTTGAGTCAGCGTATTGGCGTCGGTGCATCAACCCTCCAATAACGAAGACCCACCACCTTAATTTCCTTTCCTTTTATGCACATGCAAGTTTAACCGTAATCAGACAAAAACCGAGCCGAAGCTCCCCGGACCATTCTGTCCGTCTTTTAACCAGTCGAGCCGAAGCTCCCAACAATCTCCCCGTGCAAACAGTATTTGTGAAATATGAGATCCTAATTACTATGTTACTCTTTTCAGTTTGTTATTACAGTTTACGTTAACCCAGGACTGCCCCCGGTATTCCCTGTGAAGGGCTCTCAAAGGGCACTAGGAACTATGATGGTAGCTGAAGCCCATCATTCCCTTTCGCAAGGCACTTATTATTATTGGTGTAATCCCTTACCCATTACTTCTCGTGTTACGATATACTAACCTAGAGTGATTTTTACTCTTCCTTTCCTCGGGGAAGACGATCTTTCGTCGAACCCAAATACCCCTAGAATCTAGCCAAACCACTTCTAACAGCTCTTCCTATCCCTCTATAGTGAAATCATCCACACCAGTCCACCAAGCCAAAATGACAACTCAAACAACTATCCCGGATCATGTCCTATTGCTATTTAGCAATTTGCTACAAGTAGACCAACCTAGGCTATATGTCGAACCGAATAGGGGACAATCCAAATAATCATCCAAGTGCCTTAAGTTATTTACTGGAGGCTTATCATGACACAAATAGACTAAATCCAGAAAATAATAATTTTCCTAAATATTCTGATATTTTAATTAATTTTCTTAAGGGTTCCAAGAGCTACCATTTGGTCATGAAGTGCACTTTTAAAGTAAGTATAAGACTTCATAAAATCATGATAAATTTTACAGAGCAAATCAACAGTAAATCCAAGACATGTGAATTTTTAAAATGGTTTAGGCCCCAAAATCATAATTTAGCATATAAGGTTCATAATACCTATTTTAAGAATCAAAGGCCAGAAATATTGTTCCAAAAATTATAGCAACAATCTAGTATGATCATCATGGCCTAAAAACACTCTAGGAGGATTCTCACAATTTTCTAGTAAACAGTAACTCCTAATTTAATTTTACATTGTTAATCCAAGCTCTTGGGTTATTGAAGTAAGTACTGCAAATAATTACCTAAAAATTATGAGAAAATTCCAGGACTTACATATTGATATAAAACACCCACTGACCAGATTTCATAATTTTTATAATAATAATAAGCTGCACATCTATTTTTGATCAAAATTCATAGTTCATAATTTTATGAATGAAGTACCTAAAATAATCAGATAAAACTCTCAATAAAAATACAGAAGGTATAACATGCTATAATATGGCCTAATCCAAGATTTCATAACATTCCAGTGAACAAAAATTCCAGAATCATCAAAGTAAATATCTAGGACACAACTAGGGTTGTGAATAAGGTACTATATAAATTAATCCAAAAATCTCAACAAAATTATATTATGGGCATTTAGACCAGAACATCACCCTTTCCAAAATTTCATTTGATTAGAAGTTCAATTGAGAGCCTAAAAATTCAAAATAAGGTTGGTGCCCTAAACTAGGGTTAGAGTTTTGAGAGGGTTAAAGGATTTCAAATTCAATGAAACTTCATCCATAAGACCATATACTCTCTATGATCTTCCCCACCAAATTACAGGTCATTCCAAAGTCATTTGACCATATGACCATCAAACCCTAAAAATCCCATAAAAGGGTCTACCCTAGAGTCCTAGGGATACCATGCCCCAAACCACTCCAAAATCCATTGGATAGTGTGTCATACCTTAAAGAGTCGGTGACCAAAGTTTCAGCCTCTGTTGAGGTGATTTGGCCACTCAAAACTCTAATGGGGTGTTTTGACTTAATTACCCCTATGAGGGTCAACCTAGGGTTGGATAAAAACCTAATCAAAACATCTCCAAATGAGATGAAATTTTTACCAAAGCCTTAGCATGACCTGTAAGACTACCCACCTAAATTTGGGGGGATTTTGAGGTGTTTAGGACACCTAATTAAATTATATATGGTTTATTAAATTATTACAAAAACTATAGAGAAATATTCTCCAAAAATTATGATTTTTGGATAAGCCCTAGGTATAGTTAGGATAGAATCCCTGCCCAAATTTCAGGACATTTGGACAAGGGATGAGAGGTGGGCATCCATTTGAATTTCAGAATATCCCTAGGTATAGGTCCCACCAAAATGGGTGCCCTGGCCCAACCAGTGGTCCAAACTTGTCCAAATAAATTTTGGATTAGAGTAGACCCTTAGGGCTACATATTTTATGTTGATGAATTTTCCATTAGGTGAGCCTAAGTATTTTTAAAAATTTAAACCAAATACTATAAAAAGTGTGACAGAATTAAATAAATCAAGGAAATAAAGATTAATAATAATCTCAGCACGAATCTTAAAGCACCCTTTTGGACAGCATCGGCTCATCTCCTTCCTCCAGCCAATGGCCCAGATTGACCCGCCCTGGAGCGGCTTGCGGGCCAATTTCCCGGCCACCCGGCCACTTCCCCGGCCGGCCAACGACACCACCACCTTCGGGGAGGTGGGGGCTACCCCCAGCCGGCGGCACGGCCGCCGGAGGCGACTGTTCCGGCGAACCCGGGAGGATAATTTTCACCCAATTTCCATGGATTTGGAATTTTGGATAGGGCTCTATTGAGCCCGAACCTTGCCCTAATCAATTCCTAAGATCTACCCATGAAGAGAGGAGTGGAGGAGGACCTTTCCGGCGGCCTGAATGCGGGAGGAACGACGAGATGCCATGGTCGACGGAGGCAGCGCTCGGCTTCTGCAACAGCACTATGCACTGGCTCGGCTCCTTAGGGTAAGTGGTGGGAAATCTTCCCCTTGACCAACTGATGGGGTTTAAATGCTGGATTGGGGAGGGGAAGGGTTGTAGCTTCAATGGTCATCAAAGCCATTAAAGGGGTGGCTCGGGTTTAGAGGTGGGGGGCTGAATCTTCCCCTTGGTGGCCGGGAAACGGCTAGAATCAACTCCTCTCCCCTAGAGGAGTTGATTGCAGCCATAAAGGGTGGCTGTTAGCCTCCTTTGGCCGGTCCCCATACCATTCCTCTTCCCCCCACCCATTTTATCTCTCCACCATTACCATGAAATGAAGTCCCCCTTTCTCTCTCCTAGTCACCAAGTTGACTGGTCAAACCCCCTAGGATATATGCAGCCATTCCACTCATAAGAATTATGAGAATTGAAGTTAGCCTTGGGAAGCAATGGCTAAAGCTTGGGTTAGCCCATTTGGGCTAGGTTGACCCAAAATGGGCTTGGGTTGACTTTGGTCCACATGACCATTTGGGTTGACCCCCAAGGGTCCTTAGTGACTCATTGTCATCCCTGGAGGTCTAAGAAAGGTTGAGTAGGGTTGACTTGGCCCATTAAAGGTCATCTGCCCCTTGGTTAGGGCACTTTGACCAATCTGGGTCTAGAGTTTACTTGGGTCAACTTAGCCACTAGGCTTGACTCCAATGGGTCCTTGTTGACCCTTTGACCTCACTTAAAGGTTAGGGAGGCATGGTGGGGTCCCTTGAGCACATTAGAGGCCAATTTCCCTTAGTTAGGGCACCTTATCAAATTTTTGTCCTGTGGTGATCCCAGGTCAGATTGGTCACTTTGGGTTGACTTGTATGGACCCTTAGGGCTCTAGTGGATCCTCTAATAGGTTAGTGGTGTTGTGGTGGGGTCATGGAGTCATGGTGAAGCCCTAAAGTCAAACCTTAGATCTGGTGATGAGGTTGTGCCATAGGCAGACCAAGGTGAGTCTCACCTTGGCCTTTGATTACTTGGCCCTTTCTAGCTCCCTAGGGCTTTATCATGACTTGGTCATGACCAAAACCACTCTTAGGGGTCTAGTTGAAAATGGGATGTTACAAATCCCAATAAACAAAATAAAGATTTCGTCCCCGAAATCAAGGTTAAGCCTACGGGGACTCCTATCGGAGGGAAAGAAACTTGTAACATCCCATGAGAAGTGTAGTATTACATCTCGATGCCATGTTTGCTAAGTGAGGTTAAACGGGAAAACTCGCATCTATGACTAATTTGCCCAATTGTTAACGTTTACCCCCAATAAATAAAAGATTAGCCCCTATTCTTGAAATTCCAGTCCTACTAGTTTAAAAATAGGAAAGAAAATTGAACGTCCTGAGAGGTTGTGGGGTATACCTGACTAAATAGCTCTGGATACTTTTGTCGCATCAAGTCCTGGGGTTCCCAGGTATGCTCCTCCTGGCCGTGATTCCTCCACAGAACTTTGACTAATAGAACCTTCTTGCGACGCAGGACCCGTACTCCTCTGTCGTCAATTTGAACCGGCTCCAAGTGAACAGATCGGTCTGAAGCTACCGGCCCATCTGTGGTCAATATCTGCTGCTCCGGGCGTAGTAGAGCCCTCCTCAGCGAAGAAATGTGGAAGACGTCGTGCAGAGCTGCCAGCTCCGGTGGCAATTCCAGCCTATAGGCTAGGGGCCCGATCTGCTCCAGGATCCGGTAAGGGCCCATATACCTAGGGCTGAGCTTCTTCTTCCGACCACGCACCCGTGAAACTCCATGCATGGGCCGGATCTTCAAAAACACTCGGTCCCCCACCTGAAACTCCACCTGACGATGTCGGGCGTCATAGTACTTAGCCTGTCTGCTCTGCGCCTCTAACATCCTATCTCTGATCAGTCTCACCTGAGCCTCTGTGTCTTCAACAAAATCCGATCCCAACACTTTCGGATCCTCGTCCTGAACCCAAGAAAGCGGGGTCCGGCATTTCATTCCATACAAGGCTTCATAAGGCGCCATCCTGATACTGGACTGGTAGCTGTTGTTATAGGAGAACTCGACCAACGGCAACATCTTCTCCCACGGCTCCCCTCAGTCCAGTATACACAGTCGTAGTAGATCCTCCAACGTCCTGTTGGTGCGCTCTGTCTGCCCGTCCGTCTGAGGGTGGAAGGTCGTGCTAAAAGTCAATCGGGTGCCCAGATATGCCTGCACTGACCGCCACTCCCTGCATGTAAACCGTCCATCGCGGTCCGACATTATCGTCCTGGGCACGCCATGATATCGGATATACTGCTCCACGAACTTCCGTACCAGCACTCCCACCGAGTCATCCTTCCTGATTGGTATAAAGCAGGCCACCTTCATCAACCGATCAACAATCACCCAGATCGAGTCATTCCCCGTCCGAGACCGTGGAAGCCCATGTATAAAATCCATAGCTATATCATCAAACTTCCACTCCGGCACCGGGAGTGGCTGCAACAGTCTTGCGGGGTTCCTGTATTCCGCCTTCACCAACTGACATACCTCGCAATGGGTCGCGAAGTACGTGATGTCCTTTCCCTGGCCAAAACATCATCTTCTTCAGATCTGTCGTCATCTTGGTGATCCCCGGATGTATAGAATATCTGCTGCAATGCGCCTCCGCCATGATGTCCTCCCGAATCCGGCCTCCTGCGGGTATATATACTCTGCCTCTAAAATGTAGCAATCCATCTATCAGGGAATAGTCTCCTATCGAACCCTCCTCCAAGGCTCGGAATATCGGCTCTGCCCATGCATCTGTCCTCTGTCTGTCCCAGATGCGGTCCTGAATATCATTTATGGCCCCCATCGATGCCAGATACTCCCTATACAGATCTGGATCATCCTCGGACACTAGGGACATTTGCATATCTCTGAAGGACCAGACTAGCTCCATGTACATAACCTGGGGCCCGACTTCGGAGGTGGCAGCTCTCCGACTCAACGCGTCGGCCACCACGTTTGCCTTCCCTGGATGATAGTGCATCTCATATTGATAGTCTTCTAAGAACTCCACCCAGCGCCTCTGCCTTATATTCAGCTTCTTCTGCGTGTCCACGTATTTCAAGTTCTTGTGGTCGGAGTAGATGTAGCAGTGGACTCCATAAAGATAATGGCGCCAAACCTTCAGAGCAAAAACGACCGCTCCCATCTCAAGGTCATGCACCGGGTAATTCTGCTCGTGCTGCTTCAACTGGCGAGACGCATATGCAATCACATGGCCCTTCTGCATCAATACGGCTCCCATACCCTGGTAGGAAGCGTCGGTGTAGACCTGAAAAACCTTCTCTCCCCAAGGGGAAAGTAAGTATGGGGGCCGAGGTGAGTCGATCCTTCAGCTCCTGGAAAGCCGCCTGGCACTGCGGGGTCCAAACGAAAGGTGCCTCCTTCTTTGTCAAGGATGTGAGGGGGAGAGCAATTTGAGAGAATCCCTCCACGAACTTCCGGTAATAACCGGCAAGTCCTAGAAAGCTTCGTACATCGGTGGCTGACTTCAACTGCGGCTAATCTCGAACTGCCTGGATCTTTGTCGGATCCACTGCCAATCTGGCTCCGCTGATAATATGGCCTAGAAAGCCCACCTCCTTCAACCAGAACTGACATTTACTGAACTTTGCATATAACTGATTCTCCCGCAGTCTCTATAGGGTCAGTGCTAGATGGTGAGCGTGCTCCTCCTCCGTTCTCGAGTAGATGAGGATGTCATCAATAAACACAATGACAAACACATCCAGGTACTCCTTTAAAACCTGGTTCATTAGGGTCATGAACGCTGAAGGTGCATTCGTGAGCCCGAAGGGCATCACCGTAAACTCAAACAATCCATATCTGCTACTAAAAGCAGTCTTCTGAATATCCTCCTCTCGAATCCGAAGCTGGTAGTAGCCCGACCTCAAATCCAGTTTTGAAAAGAAGTGTGCCCCTTCCAGCTGGTCGAACAACTCGTCTATCCGTGGGAGCGGATAGGTATTCCGGACGGTCAGCCTATTTAGTGCTCGATAATCGATGCACAAGCGAAGTTTCCCATCCTTCTTCTTCGCGAATAGGACCTGGGCTCCCCATGGCAAGGAACTCGGTCTAACAAATCCTGCCTACACCAACTCCTGCAACTTAGTCCGAAACTCTGCCAACTCCTTCGGGGCCATCCGATGAGGGGCCCTAGATGTCGGCTTGGCCCCTAGCACAAGCTGTATCTGAAAGTCCTGCTCTCGGTGTGGAGGTAGTCCTGGTAGTTTCTCTGGGAAGACGCCAGTGAAATCTCGCACCACCGGGATGTCTGTCACAGACTCCTTTACTTCCATCATCTCAAATAGAACCTGATAAACCTCCTCCCCCTGCATATGGGCCTTAATGGCCTGTACCGAAGATAAGAGTATATGAGAGATAGGTCTTATACCTTCGATGATAATGAAAGAGTCCCCGTGTCTCACGGTGATCCTCTTCGCTTGGCAATCAATCTGGGCATGGTTCAAGTGCAGCCATACCATGCCCAGGATCAGGTCGTAGTCCGTTAGCTTCAAAATCGTCGCTGGAGCCTCGAACGCCTTTCCACCAATTTCTGCCTCCATATTGCAGTGGTCCGTGGTAAGGAGCTCAGATCCATCCGGTAGTCGCACCCTCATCTTCGAGCCCGTGAATCGCTCCACGCCTTCCAGTCCTTCTACGAACATCTCCAACACGAAGGAGTGAGTAGCTCCAGTATCGAATAACGTTCGGGCAGGCTTGCCATTGATGAAGACTATACCTGAGGTGATTAGGTTTCTTAGGGTTCTATAATGAGTTTTCTTTCCTTGCTAATCTATCTAGTATGATTCTAAGTTTTTACAACTGAAAGGGAAATTCTATAAAAATAAAGAAGCATTGCAGCGTACCTGCTATGACTTGCTCCGGATTCCGAGGCTGCGCAAGGTCCAAAGCATATACTTGCTCCCTTCCCTGTCTACGATCTCCCTCCTGGTATCCACGACCGCGGCCGCGTCCTCGGCCTCTGTAATGCTAAGCTGGTGGGCCACCCTGTGGTGTTGGAGGTGGTGCCCCCCTCATCGGGCAGTTCCTCCAAATGTGCCCAATCTGATGACAAAGGAAGCACTCTGGTGGGGGATACGCCATTTCCCCGGGCCTCGGCATCTCCTGCATCCGAAGAGGTTGAGGGGCCAATATCACCTGCTCCCTCGGCTCCTTCCTCACTTTCTGATGAGGCTGGTCCTCTGTCCTTCTCCTCTCTGGTATAGCACCTCGCCGCTGGTCATTTCTGACTCTCCATCCCTGATCCTCTGCTGGCCGCTTCCGGCCCCGAGTGGTGTGCCAATCAGCCTCAATCCTCTTTGCCATCTCCAAAATCCGGGAGATAGGCCCGTCGAATACAAACAACAAAGCCTCCCTCAAATCCTCCCACAAGCCCTTATAGAACCTCTTGATGTACCCTGCTTCGTCCAGCTGGTAAGAATCTGCGTATCGAGCCAGATGGTCGAACTCCCGATGGTACTCCACCACCGTCCGGGTGCCCTGCTTCAGCTGTAAGAACCGCTCCTCCAACTCATCCCTGGCCGACTGCAGAACGAAATGCTCCAGCAGTGCGGCCCTGAACTCTTCCAAGGTAACCTCCACAACCTCCCTATCGGCAAATGTCATGTCCAACAGTGTCTTCAACCACCTCTTGGCATGGGACTCCAGGCAAGAGACAACCAGAGCCACCCTCTCCTCTCAGGGACACCGTATCCCGGTCAGCATCTAGTACATAATATCCAGCCACTCTTCCGTCCGAACCGCCGACTCTGTCCCCAAGTAGGACGGGGGAGAAAGTACTCGGAAGATGCTCAACCAGTTGGCCCCAAGATTTGGCTGCGGGACCGGAACCTGCTGGGCCCTGAAAGCCTCCAGGATGGCAGTCAGAGTCTTTCCCATGTCTGACTGAAGGAAAGGAGTGGGGACCGGTGGAGGTGGTGCAACATCCTGAGCCTGTTGAACTCCACCTTGTGGCGTAGGCTTTGCTGGAGGCTGCGTAACAAAAACCCATACTGAGAAAACGTTCAATCTTTAATAAAAGTGGACAATTTATATGTGATCCCCATATGGGCACACCACTACTTCCGCTGCTTAGTTTGTCCCCAAACTAAACTCGAGCGGGAGTGACCCAGGGTTAGTGGACTGCTACCTTTTTCAGATCGATGTTTCCCTCTGATACCACTTGTAAGACCCCCTTTTTTTTAACACCAGGGTCTTAGGCCCAGAATCGCCGCTTTGCGGTGACACCTTCACGTCCTGAAGGGGTCATCACCACAAGGCGTCGATTCTGCCGGCCAATTCGATCACAGAAAGGTAGGAAAATAATTGAAGTAAGTAAAAGCAAGTTCACTGATAAATCACATATATAAAAATAAAATCTCCACGAAGGGAGTGTCCACAGAATAATAATCAGAGTACTAGAAATGCAGGCTTATGCTCGGTACATCATATCCTCACTACAAAACACTCATGCGAAACCAAACTATATCATCTAATATAAGTCAGGACTCATAGTCCCAGCTGACTGAACTCCTGGGCTAGACTATCCCATCTCTAAGCGGGCCGACCTCCGGGGCTGCTGCTCCATGTTGGGCTCCACGATCCCCTAAATGATGTTGTTCGAAAACCGTTAGTCTATAAGACTAAGTCCTATCATCCCCCACCCCTTCCCCCATGGCCCTTAGGCACCGAGCGGAGAGGATGAGAGGGATGGACATGAAGGTGGAGAATAAGACAAAGCAAGTGGCGGCGGACCTATACTAGCAGTTTATAATATAAATGGCAGTAAGGTAAAGTATGAATTATAATCTTGACTTATGAGCGGAAACGCATAAGCCAAGGGATCTTCTACAAAGCTCCCATCGTATAAAGTGTCCCATACCACTTATACGTTGGGGTGTCGGTTATCAAACAACAGCATATATTTATATTGAATTTAACCTTAATTTATAAACTTGCCCACACAAGCTTATAGCCCAAGGGGTCGTTTTGCAAGTCCTAATGTATAAGTGTCCCATTCCACTTATACTTTAGGTGTTAGGGGTTAAATGAATCGATTATGCTATGACATGCAAGTGGGTATGATGGAACATGCAAGTACAACTCACACACCCGACTCTGTGCACACAGACCTTTAGTTCCCCCTTTCGGAGCCGTTACCTCCCAGGATACCTCCGTAGTGGCAGACGGAAGCGGTGGGTTGGGCCTCGCCCACCTCTAAACTAGTAAAGCACTACCGGTCAGACCTATCGTACGCCTCAACGCTTGGTGCACTAAGCGGACGCCTGCGTACTCTTGCCGGCTGGCGCACCGGACTTCTGTTGGCGAAGTGCTAACCATACTTGCCGAGTCAGTGTATTGGCATCAGTGCATCGACCCTCCAATAATGAAGACCCACCACCTTAATTTCCTTTCCTTTTATGCACATGCAAGTTTAACCGTAATCAGACAAAAACCGAGTCGAAGCTCCCCGGACCATTCCGTCCATCTCTTAACCAGTCGAGCCGAAGCTCCCAACAATCTCCCCGTGCAAACAGTATTTGTGAAATATGAGATCCTAATTACTATGTTACTCTTTTCAGTTTGTTATTACAGTTTACGTTAACCCAGGACTGCCCCTGGTATTCCCTGTGAAGGGCTCTCAAAGGGCACTAGGAACTATGATGGTAGCTAAAGCTCATCGTTCCCTTTCACAAGGCACTTATTATTATTGGTTGAATCCCTTATCCATTACTTCTCTTGTTACGATATACTAACTTAGAGTGATTTTTACTCTTCCTTTCCTCGGGGAAGACGATCTTTCGTCGAACCCAAATACCCCTAGAATCTAGCCAAACAACTTCTCACATCTCTTCCTATCCCTCTATAGTGAAATCATCCACACCGGTCCACCAAGCCAAAACGACAACTCAAACAACTATCCTGGATCATATCCTATTGCTATTTAGCAATTTGCTACATGCAGACCAACCTAGGCTATATGTCGAACCGAATAGGGGATAATCCAAATAATCATCCAAGTGCCCTAAGTTATTTACTGGAGGCTTATCATGACACAAATAGACTAAATCCAGAAAATAATAATTTTCCTAAATATTCTGATATTTTAATTAATTTTCTTAAGGGTTCCAAGAGCTACCATTTGGTCATGAAGTGCACTTTTAAAGTAAGTATAAGACTTCATAAAATCATGAAAAATTTTACAGAGCAAATCAACAGTAAATCCAAGACATGTGAATTTTTAAAATGGTTTAGGCTCCAAAATCATAATTTAGCATATAAAGTTCAAAATACCTATTTTAAGAATCAAAGGCCAGAAATATTATTCCAAAAATTATAGCAACAATCAAGTATTATCATCATGGCCTAAAAACACTCTAGGAGGATTCTCACAACTTTCCAGTGAACAGTAACTCATAATTTAATTTTACATTGTTAATCCAAGCTCTTGGGTTATTGAAGTAAGTACTGTAAATAATTACCTAAAAATTATGAGAAAATTCCAAGACTTACATATTGAAATAAAACACCCACTGACCAGATTTCATAATTTTTATAATAATAATAAGCTCCACATCTATTTTTGATCAAAATTCATAGTTCATAATTTTATGAATTAAGTACCTAAAATAATCAGATAAAACTCCCAAGAAAAATACAGATGGTATAACATGCTATAAGATGCCCTAATCTAAGATTTCATAACATTCCAGTAAACAAAAATTCTAGAATCATCAAAGTAAATATCTAGGGCACAACTAGGGTTGTGAATAAGGTACTATATAAATTAACCCAAAAATCTCAACAAAATTATATTATGTCCATTTAGACCAGAACATCACCCTTCCCAAAATTTCATTTGAATAGAAGTTCAATTGACAGCCTAATAATTCAAAATAAGGTTGGTACCCTAAACTAGGGTTAGAGTTTTGAGGAGGTTAAAGGATTTCAAATTCAATGAAACTTCATCCATAGGACCATATACTCTCTATGATCTTCCCCACCAAATTTCAGGTCATTAAAAAGTCATTTGACCATATGACCATCAAACCCTAAAAATCCCATAAAAGGGTCTACCCTAGAATCCTAGGGATACCCTGCCCCAAACCACTCTAAAATCCATTGGATGGTGTATCATACAATAAAGAGTCAGTGACCAAAGTTTCAGCCTCTGTTGAGGTGATTTGGCCACTCAAAACTCTAATGGGGTGTTTTGACCTAATTACCCCTATGAGGGTCAACCTAGGGTTGGATAAAAACTTAATCAAAACATCTCCAAATGAGATGAAATTTTTACAAGAGCCTTAGCATGCCATTTAAGACAACACACCTAAATTTGGGGGGATTTTGAGGTGTTTAGGACACCTAATTAAATTATACATGGTTTATTAAATTTTTACAAAAACAATAATGAAATATTCTCCAAAAATTATGATTTTTGGATAGGCCCTAGGAATAGTTAGGATAGAATCCATGCCCAAATTTCAGGACATTTGGACAAGGGATGAGAGGTGGGCATCCATTTGAATTTCAGGATAGCCCTAGGTATAGGTCCCACCAAAATGGGTGCCCTGGCCCAACCAGTGGTCCAAACTTGTCCAAATAAATTTTGGATTAGAGTAGACCCTTAGGGATACATATTTTATGTTGATGACTTTTCCATTAGGTGAGCCTAAGTATTTTTAAAAATTTAAACTAAATACTGTAAAAAAAGTGTGACAGAATTAAATAAATCAAGGAAATAAAGATTAATAATAATCTCAGCACGAATCTTAAAGCGCCCTTTTGGACGGCATCGGCTCATCTCCTTCCTCCAGCCAACGGCCCAGATTGATTCGTCCTGGAGCGGCTTGCGGGCCAATTTCCTGGCCACCCGGCCACTTCCCGGCCGGCCAACGACACCACCACCTTCGGGGAGGTGGGGGCTACCCCCAGCCGGCGGCACGGCCTCCGGAGGCGACTGTTCTGGCAAACTCGGGAGGATAATTTTCACCCGATTTCCATGGATTTGGAATTTTGGATCGGGCTCTATTGAGCCCGAACCTTGCCCTAATCAATTCCTAAGATCTACCCATGAAGAGAGGAGTGGAGGAGGACCTTTCTTGCAGCCTGAATGCGGGAGGAACGACGGGATGCCATGGTCGACGGCGATGGCGCTCGGCTTCTGCAATAGCACTATGCACTAGCTCGGCTCCTTCGGGTAAGTGGTGGGAAATCTTCCCCTTGACCCACTGATGGGGTTTAAATGCTGGATTGGGGAGGGGAAGGGTTGTAGCTTCAATGGCCATCAAAGCCATTAAAGGGGTGGCTCGGGTTGAGAGGTGGGGGGCTGAATCTGCCCCCTTGGTGGCCGGGAAACGGCTGGAATCAACTCCTCTCCCCTAGAGGAGTTGATTGCAACCATAAAGGGTGGTTGTTTGCCTCCTTTGGTCAGTCCCCATACCATTCCTCTTCCCCCCCCCCCCCCCATTTTCTCTCTCCACCATTACCATGAAATGAAGTCCCCCCTTTCTCTCTCCTAGTCACCAAGTTGACTGGTCAAACCCCCTAGGATATATGCAGCCATTCCACTCATAAGAATTATGAGAATTGAAGTTAGCCTTGGGAAGCAATGGCTAAAGCTTGGGTTAGCCCATTTGGGCTAGGTTGACCCAAAATGGGCTTGGGTTGACTTTGGTCCACATGACCATTTGGGTTGACCCCAAGGGTCCTTAGTGACTCATTGTCTTCCCTGGAGGTCTAGGAAAGGTTGGGTAGGGTTGACTTGGCCCATTGAAGGTCATCTGCCCCTTGGTTAGGGCACTTTGCCTAATCTGGGTCTAGAGTTGACTTGGGTCAACTTAGCCACTAGGCTTGACTCCAATGGGTCCTTGGTGACCCTTTGACCTCACTTTAAGGTTAGGGAGGCATGGTGGGGTCCCTTGAGCACATTAGAGGCCAATTGCCCTTAGTTAGGGCACCTTGTCGAATTTTTGGCCTGTGGTGGTCCCAGGTCAGATTGGTCACTTTGGGTTGACTTGCATGGACCCTTAGGGCTCTAGTGGATCCTCTAATAGGTTAGTGGTGTTGTGGTGGGGTCATGGAGTCATGGTGAAGCCCTAAAGTCAAACCTTAGATCTGGTGATGAGGTTGTGCCATAGGCAGACCAAGGTGAGTCTCACCTTGGCCTTTGATTACTTGGCCCTTTCTAGCTCCCTAGGGCTTTGTCATTACTTGGTCATGAACAAAACCACTCTTAGGGGCCTAGTTTAAAATGGGATGTTACACTCGTTGCCAAAGGATATCGTCAAGAAGAAGGAATCGACTTCGACCAAACATATTCTCCAGTGGCAAGACTAGAGGCAATCATGTTATTCCTAGCATATGCTGCTCTCAAGGGATTCACCATCTATCAGATGGACGTGAATTCCGCCTTCCTTAATGGTGACATAAAGGAAGAAGTATATTTGGAACAACCTCTAGGTTTCTTTGATTCGAACTTTCCTAATTATGTTTATCTTTTACAAAAAGCTTTATATGGTCTGAAACAAGCTCCTCGATCTTGGTATAAGACGTTATCTAGCTTTCTTCTTGAGAATAAGTTCACAAGGGGAAAGATAGATAAGACATTATTTCTTAGGGAAATAAAAAGCAAGATTTTGCTAGTGCAAATCTATGTCGATGACATTATTTTTGGCTCTACTGACGACAACCTCTGTAAGAAGTTTTCAAAACTTACTCAAGGAAAGTTTGAAATGAGCAGTATGGGAGAGTTGAAGTATTTCTTAGGGCTTTAGGTGAAACAATCTGAAGATAGAATTTTCATCTCGTAGACTAAGTTCACCAAAGAGCTAATTAAGAAATTCGGAATGGAGAACGCAACCTCTATGAGGACTCCAATGGGTTCAACTATGTCCCTGGAAAAAGATGAGAAAGGGAAACCTTTTGATGAAACTAAGTACAGAAGAATAATTGGATCCTTGCTCTACCTTACTGCCAGTAGACCAGACATTATGTTCTCTATATGTGTATGTGCTACATTCCAAGTGAACTGTAAGGATTCTCACTTTGCTACTACAAACCAGATTTTGAGATACCTTAAAAGTACACCGAATCTTAGCTTATAGTACCCAAGAAGTAATGATAGCAAACTAATTGGTTTTTCAGATACAGATTTTGCAGGTAGCAAAGACGATAGGAAAAGCACTTCCGGGACTTGCCAATTCCTTGGAAGAAGGCTCATTTGCTAGAGTAGTAAGAAGCAGAACTGTGTTGCAATCGCAACAGCTGATTTAGAGTATATCTCTGCAGGCAGTTGTTGTGTACAGCTGCTATGGATAAAGAATCAATTTGAAGACTGCAACATGAAGTTTCAGAACATTCCATTGCTTTGCGACTCTTCCAGCGCAATTGCAATAGCCAACAACCCAGTCTCTCACAGCCGGACAAAGCATATAGAGCTGAAATACCACTTCATCTGGGAGCATGTGGAGCATGGGGATATAAATCTGTAGTATATCTCTACAGACAGACAAATTGCAGATATTTTCACAAAGCTGCTAGATGAGACTAAGTTCTCGTTCTTCAAAATAGAACTTGGTATGCTCAATAAAGAAGATTAGAGAAGGTGGACTCACAAAAAGGCTCAGAGATCAAGAAATCAGTCAAAAGTTGAATTTTTCAAATTTCTAACTTTATGACTCGAGTAAGACAAAGACTACTCGAGTAAGAAGTAAGTCATTCGAGTACCTACTTGACCTACTCGAGTATTTCTTCAGCCACTCGAGTAGCCTACTCGAGTAGTAGAAAGATCTACTCGAGTACTAAAATGTCACTCGAGTGCTTCTGCTTATCTAACTCTAGTACTTCTATATCTTCACTCGAGTACTGCCAAGCCTCTCGAGTATCATGAATTCAGGTTTCTCTCTTCAATTCAAATTTCCTTTTTCGCAACCCGAGGCTTATGCCGCTCTCTCCCAGGTATGTAAGCTTAATTTATTTCCTAAGTATAGATAAATTAGGGTTATATAAATAGAAAGGTTCAGATTTCAATTTTCTACACGGATTAATTTTCATTCACTCAAGTAAGCCGATAGACGTTTCGTCTTCCGCCAAAAGTTGCAGAGCCCGCGCCGTCTTCTTCCCCGCACCAGACTTCTCTCAAATCTATTGATCATGGCGCCCTCTTCTAAGATTGGAATAGGTTCAGAACTTGTTGCCGCAGGAATCGCCGACATATCAGATGACTTTCGCAACCTTCTTACTCTTCTCGACAATGTCGGCCTCACATTTGTTCTACAACAGCGATGTAAGCTTCTTTTTCCTGAGGTTGAAGAATTCTACAGGCATGTCAAGGTCAAGAGACATGGGACAGTTCTCAAGTCCAAAGTGAAAGGAATCACAATCAAGCTAGACAAAATCTCTGTCTCTACTCTTCTTCGATTGCCTGTCATGGATAAAGAAGATGACCTAGGTCCTGAAGACTATGATAGGACTTGTCTGTTTTGTGGTGTCTCTCTAAGAGCTCTCACCATCAAAAGATCAGAACTGAATCTAGAGGGAAAGCTCTTGGTGGATATCATTGGGAAGATACTTCTATGCAAAACAAATTCTATCAAGGATATTTCATTCAGCTTCTTTGACATAATGCAAGTCATTGTCTGCAGGAAAAGGTATAATTTTTGGATGTTAATTCTGGATAAAATCAAGGAAAGCATAAAGGTTCCAAATTATGCTAGGATTATTTCTGTTCTACTACATGAGATCAATCCTGAAGTATTCAA
Organism: Platanthera zijinensis; assembly: GCA_039513925.1. NCBI lineage: Eukaryota > Viridiplantae > Streptophyta > Magnoliopsida > Asparagales > Orchidaceae > Platanthera > Platanthera zijinensis. The sequence goes on along the minus strand of CM077095.1, from coordinate 39,640,300 downwards.
CTTCTCCAAAGGGACAATTCTCCATCACATGAAGAAAGTCTCCATTTCATTTATTCAGAGATGGGAGCTGAAGCTTCAAAATCCAGTCCAGGCTGTTAGAGCTCATGAGCAGCTTGCTTCTAAAGAGACTTCTACTTCAGATGATAGGACTCCATCTCCCTCTCTCCAAAATGATGCTGGCACATCTGGTGCAGCAATTGAGGGGGAACCTGCTCCTTCTATTCAAGACAGAATTCCTTCTCCTCCTTCCCATTCAAAATAGCAAGACAAAATCCCTACTACTCCTCCAGATACATCCTTCCAACTAGCTACTTATGAAGAACTTCATTCAGCTACCCAGGTACTAGAAACTATTCTCTCCACCAGTGAGGATATAGACAAAATGATTGAAGAATTAACAACTGATGAACCCCTTCCCCCACTTCAAAAAGAGCAAATTATTGAACAAACCAAGCTACCTACTCCTTTCCCTTCTCCATCACCAGCACCTTCTCCATCACCTGTGCAATCCCCAAAGTCACCTACTAATCATTCTCCAGTTGCTGAGCAAGATCAACAAGAGACCATTCTACTTTCAGATGAGGATACAAGTTCTCCAGAGCCTGTTAAATCCCCTTTGAGGAACTTAAACTTCTCTCTTCCCACCTTCACTGGTGAGGAAGAAGATGTTTTGTCCATACTACAAGAGCTCAAAGCTCAATAGTACCTGAAGAAATTGTTCCATGGAAAGCCTCTCCTCCTCCAGCTCCTGTTCCTCCTGCTTCTACTACTATTGTTTCTAATACACCAGCCTCTTCAGACATTCTGGGTAAGATTGAGCAACTGCTGTCAGAACAAAGAAAATACTTTGATGATTCCTTGAAGACAGTTCAAGACAAGGTCTCTGCTCTAAAGAAAGAAATGAGTAGAGGATTTTTTGAGATACAATACAACACAGATCAGCTGAAGCACCTTTTTAGAATTGGTGGCAAGGCTTTGGACCACACTATTACTAGTGTTGGTGAGGTTATGAACCCAGCTCTCACACTGGCCAACAATCAAATTGAACTTGAGAAGAAAGCCCAAGAGCATGCAATGAAAGTCTGTGAATAAGTGGGCATCTTCAAGGATGATACTATAAAGAAACTTTGTCTAAAAGTTAGAAAGAGGGAGAAGTTAGTAAAAGAACAAGTTGAAAAATATGACTCTAATGTCCAGACCCTATGGAATGAGAAAATAAAGGAGATCAATCAAGATGTGCTAGCTCAGATACAGTCAGTAAAGTTCCACACCTATGATACCACTGTTTGGATGCATAATCAAATTTTCCCAGAATTTTAGGCTGAACCAAATATCATTCCACACCATCTAAATCCACTTGCTAAAGGCCAGCCAGCTCCAGCTAAGATGCCAGCTCAAAAGCCAACCTTCTCTCCCAGGCCTGGTGATGCAACTCAACCTCCTGAATCTTATTCTCAGATATGGGAATCTGGCATTCTTAAAGACTTACCAGAAATTCAGATCCCCAAAAGAAGGAAATATGGAGAGGGTCCCTCTGCTAGTAAATCCATTCTAAATCCTGAGGCAGAAAAGGGAAAAGCTACAGAGTTTGCAGAAATCTGGTCCCTAACTTCAAAGTCCCTCATTCTAGAAACTCTCAAGCTTGTCATAGACTTCAATGAAAATAGGAATGATCATTAAAGCTCCAAGGAATGGGAATTGTATGAAAAGTCAATTATGAAGAGAAGGATTTATGACAGAGAATATGGAAGGAACAACCCTGCTGCTCCTCCAAAGCCTCCAAAGTACGATCCAAAGACCTTCAACTACCAAAGAAGATAGCAAGAGAAGAAGGACAAGCAGCACCATTAATTCTAAGCTTAAGAGAATTATGAGAGTGCAGTTATGATCTGTGTAGAAATGATATTTTGGACAATCTTATTTATATAATTCTTAATTCTGATCTTATGCTATATGATTTTAATCCTTATGCTTACTGTAATACTTTTTCTATTGCACATCTAGTACTTTATATGTCTATATAATTCACCTTAGTGCAAAGGGTTCTGACTTCTACAAATAGGGGGAGATTGTTGGGTATTGTATCCACAAGAATCCAGAATTGGAGAAGTCACCCTTGAACTAAGATGAATTAAGTTGTATTTGATGCCTTGCTTGAGTTATGTGTTTGCAGGACTATATTTCCAAGTGTAGACCAATGTCAGTCTACAATGGGTCATCAAACACAGGACCATACAATGTAATCCCTCATTGTGTGATCCATAGTGTTGACTCATGTGTAGCCTCTCTATTGGGATACACTTCATGTTTCAAGCACTAGGATTGATTGGAGAAAGAAATGTTGCTGAGTTTATTGAAGAAGAGAATATTCTGTTTGAGAAAATTTCCTAAGTCTTTCACTCGAGTAGTACCTTAAATACTCGAGTTAAATACTTAGATTATACTCGAGTAAGCCTATTTGTAATCGAGTAAGGGAATGGCTCTCGAGTAGCCTGAATATAACTCTCGGGTAGCCAAGTCAATTACTTGTGTAGATTATCTCTTACTCTCGAGTTAACAGAATTTCCTCTAAGAAATTATTCTAAGTCATTTATTCGAGGAATCAGGTTAACCACTCGAGTAAATAAGTCTTTTGTCTTGAGTTACAAAAGACAGTATTCGTGTTGTTTTACTTCACTCGAGTAGTCAAGATCATGTGCTCGAGTAGTTTATCTACTACTCGAGTAGTCCAGGTTTAATACTCGAGTGATAAGGTTTCATCCCTCAGAATTCTTTTTAAGTCCATTACTCGAGTAGTGATATCCATATACTCGAGTAGTTTATCTCCTCTCGAGTAGTCCAGTTCCAGTTCTCGAGTAATCTGTTTTCCTCACTCAGAAATTATTCTAAGTCTTTGACTCGAGTAATCCTTTTTCCTCTCGAGTAGTTAATTTCTATTCTCTCGAGTAATACTTCTTGTACTCGAGTAGTTCAACTCCACGTCCCGAGTAACTATGTTAGCACTCGAGTAAGTCTTTATATACTCGAGTAGTTACTCATTCTATTCTGAATTTTCTCAAGGACTTCTACTCGAGTATTTTGTTTCTATTCTCTCGAGTAATCATATAAATACTCGAGTAGTTTGTATTTTACTCGAGTACTTAAGTCAAATTTGTCAGAATTTCGCTAAGTCTAGATCCGACGGGATTTTCAAATGCCTTGACGTGATTGGTCCATGTGTACGTCATTAATGCTAATTATGACCGTTAGGGAGATCTTATATAAGGTCTTATCAAACCGACTAACCCTAACAAGATGCCAAATAATATTCTAAGACTCTGAATCGATTTTCTCTTTCCAAAAACGGAAGTTGCCGCCGATCTTCATCATGCAAATCGCCTAGGGCTTGCGTTCATGAAGATTCAGATCAAGGTAGACTTACATATCGAGAAGGTTTTTCAACTCCTCATCATCTCTCGGATCGTGTGAGTAAAAGAAATATCAGATCCAGATCTTGCCGAGTTTCTTCTTCAACTATTTCTGATAAAGCCGCAAGTTCAAAGAAAGAAGATTTTGGCCGAGATTTTCCAGATCTGAGAAATCATTGTTTGTATTTCTACAAATCTTTTCTTATATCTTGTAGGAGATTTCTCTCCGAGTGTAGGAGCATTTTATTTTGTCTCCGAGTTGTAGGAAGTTTTTATCTTCCGAGTGTAGATCCGTGTTGGGGATCGAGATTATAAGAACTTTGTTTTGAGGCGTAGGATTAATTTTCAATCCGAGATATTGGAGTAGCCGAGTCTAGTGGTTTGCTAGATCGGTGAGGTAAAGTGGATGTACCCAAGGTTGGGGAACCACTCTAAATCTTTTGTCGTCTGTGATTTCTTGGTTGATAATTGTGTGCATAGATCTCAAAATTTTTATTCCGCAAAAAGACGCACAACTCACCTATTCACCCCCCTCTAGGTGATTTAGGTAGACAACTAAACACTTTCAAATAAGATTTTCAATCAAACTTTTTCTTTTCACTTTTCTTTTTCACATTTTTTTCATCTTTTTATTTCTACAATTTCAGCAAATATAAACTTTGGAGCACATCCACATATTCACAATGAATACCACCACATCAACATCCCAACATGAAAAATGTAAAACACTAAAGCTCGACTTGGTTGTTCGACTAGGATCGGCTATGAGGCTTTGGTGAAATACTGGTGGAGCTGAATCAAAGGAATGGGTAGGCGCAATGGGGCTAGCGAGGATATGACGTTAGGAACGATACAAAGCTTAACCGGGACAAAACGATGTCCTACATCACACGCTAGACTAACCATGCACCAATGCTTCGAGAGTAGCTTGGGGCAAGTTCTTAGCCACCGAGAAAGATGATCCTTCCTCCTGACTCGAGCAAAACGAGTCTAGTGATGGCTATACACATCCCTACACTACCATTTCATTCACACTAGATTCACCAACTTTTGAGTAGAATAAAAAGTATTTACGCAAATAGAAAAATATAAAACTATAAGCATACAGAAAAATTAAATATACTCCAATTTCTACACGAGACGAGAGCACTTGACAAGAAGCACTACAGGAGTCAACATTTTACTGTGTCTCACAATCCTATGCGAGCACAATTATTTTCCCAAATCATACAAAAGAAACGAGTTTAACTGCAGCACACTAACAGCTAAGCACGCGCTCATGTGGGTGCAGTGGTGTGCGATGCAATGAACTAGTCAAAATAAAAATATAATAACTGTTAGTATTCACATGAAATATGCGCGTGCAAAAGGTAACTAATAATGGCTCTCCCCCAGACTTAAACTAATATACACAACAAATGATATTGAAATTAAAATAAAAAAAAGACGAGGGAAGAGGTTACCTAATGCTCAGCCAGTGAGCATACCAAAAGATGCATGAAAACTGAGGCAGGCCCGCCATATAAAGAATCACAACCCCGCTAATATGAAGTTGTCATGAATACCTGTAGGGGTGAGCTCCGCAAAAGCAAAAGAAAAATATACAAAAAGAAATGCTAAAACTATAGTAGACATGAAAAATAAAAATGTAGTAAATGAAAGATAACTACTGAGGTTATTGTCATCCCAGCACGACTTATTGAATTCTATACAGTTCTAGCTAATGGGCCTATGAAATAAGAAATGCGCAGGTAACTGTTCCATTATCCGTTGCGGTAGCGGGTACCGATACGGAGATAGAGCAGTTACACCTCTGCCTAAATAATCATACCTGCTCCTCGCAGGCAGAGGAAATAGGAAGTAAGATGAGGAGGAACACTGGTCCTCGCTCATCTCACCACAAAATAAATCCTTGCCCAGCAAGGTATCGTCTACAGGGAGATAGCAGGAGGAGAAAACAATCAATGGAGCTTCCTCAACAGAGGAGGAATCAACTTCCTCGCCAAAGATGATGTTATCATCGATGACTCGAGCTGAAAGCTCCAATTCCTCCTGAAGCACCTGCGAAGATTCAACCCGCACGGGCTCAGATATAGAAAGGGGATCAAGAAATAAAGGAGAAGAAGAAATTAAATAATCAAAAATAGGGGGAGTGGTCCCGGTCTCACTCCCAGCAGGATCCATACATAGATCATCGTCGGTATCATATGAGTCATAGCACGGGGAATCCGAGAGCTCGAAGTACTCGGTGGTGGTTTGGACCTCCTTATCTGACAAGGAAGTGAAAACTTCCTCATCAGAAAGGATCTCCTCATCAACACACCTCGGTGCATCCACATGTTCCAAGACGTATTACTTTCCATTAATGAGAATAATATCCTCGTCACATAAGGGCACATCCTCAGGCTCAGAATCACAATCTGGCCTAACATCATAAACCGACTCACTAAAAATAGGGATAGATAATTCTTGTAAAGAAGGCAGAGGAACAACAACATCAGAGAAAAGATGTGCAGGTTCCTCCGGGGGTGAATCAACAAGAGGGAAAGAGGGCATAGGGAGAGACGACACCACAATGTCGTCGCACCGATCAGCAGAAAGTTGGATTGGTATATCCGCAGCAGTCCCCGATAGACAAGGTGGTACCGCGAATACATCATCAGAATCAGAAGGGGCAGCCAATTGAGAGGGATATTGAGTGAATCGGATACCCGGTTACTCATCCTCCTCCAACTAGCGCTGAAATTCTGCGCAATCTTTCAACACATGCTCGGTGCTATGATAACACAAACACCGCTTTCCACTACTCCTCGGTCCAGGTTGGACCGGAGAGGAATAATAAAAAGGTGAAGGCGTAGAAGAGAAGTGACCATAAGATCTGGGTATAGTGTATGAAGTACTATAAGAGGACGGTGCTCCATACACTGAACCACTAGAATTATGCTCCCAATCTTAAGTGGGGCACTCATCACTACCATGCCTATAATCCCCACACCATCTGCAACGGATATTCATAAAAGAAAACATGGTGCAGCAAGAAAGAATTCACCAATAGAAATATTCTAAGCAAAAATTAACTACACACTGGCAGATAAAAGAAAAGGAATGTCTGCTACTGAAAAGTTAAAACTAAAAAAGGGAACAAAGAAAAATAAGCAGTAAATTTTTTAAAAAAACTAAAGCAAAGAAAAATAAAACATGGAATGAACAAATTGAAAAGGGCTTCTATCTCCTATCTCGCTCTCCAAAAACTCACACGACTGTGTTCCCCGGCAATGACGCCAAAAACTTGATGCATTTGAACGGCAAGTGTACCAGTCACACAAGTAATATAAAATGGGTGGCTTTCCCAAGTATCGATCTCTTCAAGGAATACAGTAAGGGGGGATTTAATATCGAGGAGGACTTGAGATTGAAGTCCTTAGGTCGGAGTTAACGATGGGGGGTTTGATATTTGTAGAAAAATAAAGTAAAAGGCTAACAACTACTCCTATTCAATGCCGCTATGCGATGCTTTGCCAGGCAGGATGGAAGACTACACTGGTCGCTATACACCGAATCACTAGGCGGATGGGCGAGTAGGCAAGCGTAAGAACCAGAATTTGAGGGTCGTAAGCACCTCTTCGCTGCGCACGCTTCTAGCAATTGCTAGAACGGCAAGAACGGATGGATGGCGGATGGACAAATAGACGCACCTCAAGCAAATAACGAACACATACAATCACATAGACATGATTACATACGAACGTTTAACAAATGTGAGATTACTTCATCTAATACAAAGAGTTCAACTAAACTATCAACAACAAGAGAAGAAAAGTGTGTGAAATCGACCAGATCCGAAGTCTTGCCAAGGATTAAAGGTAGGATTCCTGGGTTGTCAATCCGTGTCCTAGCTCGGTCCTCAACTACGTCCGGGGTAGAGGAGGATGTCACTCACTCCCAATGGACCGGTCTTCTTCGTGTCACGAGCCGATGGAGGATGGCACAACTTCCCTAGCTTGGTGGATAAAGCTAGGTTGAATCTCTTCTTAAAGCCCAAGGATGAAGGAGGAGGCCAGGAGGAAGCTCCGTCTTGGATTTGGCGTGGAATGTGTTGGAACACCCTATTACTAATTTGGGTAAGGATCACTATGCTTGTCTTAGGAATCCCAGTTGACCTAGTTGTATAGTTGAAAAGGTCAACATTAGAATGAGTCTAGGGCTTAGAACTTAGGTTTGAGGCTGCCCCCAGGATCATTCCAAGATCAAGGTTGAAGAGCTTAGTCTAAGGCAATTTACGTCGAGCTAAGGTCGACGAATCGTCGAACTCCGTTCGACGCTCTCTGAGCTCATCTTCAATAAAACGTCGAACTCCGGTCGACGATCTTCGAGCTCAGATCGACTATCTGCTTTTGTCTAGCTTCTGCTGAGTCGTCGAACTCCCCTCGACTATCTTCTAGCTCAGTTCGACGATCCCTCCCTAAAGTTATTTCTCAGGTCTCTGAGCTCGGTTCGACGATCTTCGAGCTCAGATCGACGTTTTCTGTCTGCTTGTCCATTTAATCTCTGAGCTCAGTTCGACGATCGTAGAGCTCAGATCGACGTTTTCTTTGGAGAGATCGACGCTTTCAGGAATTCAAATGCTGCTGTTCTTTGGAATGTTTTTGAATATTATCAGCATTTATGTCAGAAGATCTCCCAGCCGTTTGTCTTTATTTCTGGAGCAAGTTTCAAGGAATTATTCAGAGAATGTTTGCTGGACTTTCCTCTAGAAGACAAGACTATTTTTGGAAGACATTTATGACTCCCAACGGCTAATTTTGGACAAGGAAACGTCAGAAAACTTTTATTCCTTTCTTCTCTGTTATTAAGATTTACAGAATACACAAGAAGAAGATACACAGAGATTGACAAGAAAAAAAAAAGTGAACACACAGAATAGAGAATACTGATAGCAGAAGAACAACAGAAGAACTGTGACTCCAAAAATCTTCTTGCTGACTGAAAAGTGTTCAAAATCTCATCACTCCAGACACCTTACCTTCAGCCTTCTTGCCGAAACCATCCTGTGCTGGAGATCAAAGTTCTGAAGACCTATCACCCTAGAGCAAAGCTTCTTTTCTTGAACCTTTCTACATCTCAGGGGGAGCTTTGACATCATCAATCCACTTGTGCTTCTCTCATTTGATTGAGAACAGAGAAGACACCCTTCATTCTTATTTTTCTTTTCCTGCTGTAAAAGGGTTCTTGAACTCCCTTCAAAAGTTTTGTCTGGTTCTGAGAGCCTTGTCAAAACTCAGTGGTGGCAAGACACCTTATCAAAAAATCTAGTTTTGGTTTTTGGGCACCTTATCAAAAGCTCATTGGTGTCAGGACACCTGATCAACTCATCCTGAGTGGATTCCTACCAAGGGTGGTAGAAGAGTGGATGTACCCAGGTTTTTGGGGAACCACTATAATTCCTTGTGTCTTCTGGTTTGTTTGTGTGATTTGTTTGCTGTGTGCTGTGCTTTTTACTTCTTAGTTTTTAACTTCTTACTAGCACCCTACACTATATCATAAATTGAATTTTATATGTGCTGTTTATTTCAACTGTGAAAAATTATTTTAAAATACTCTATTCACCCCCCTCTAGAGTTGAGATAGATCTTAGCCTCACTTTCAATTGGTATCAGAGGCAGGTTAGTTGCTCATACAGGCTAACACCTGAACCAAAAGATCCTTGATAAGATCAATCTCTTAAGGGGATTATTTTCTCTAAATCTTCCTTTTTATTTAAAGACATGGCACAGAACAAAGATTATGCAAGCACCAGACCACCAGTGTGCAACCTTTCTAAGTTTGCACTCTGGAAGGCAAGGATTAGATTATACATGAATTCTATTGATGAAGACATTTTCAATTCTGTCTTGACAGTTTGTCCAACTCCACCAGCAAGCTCAAGTACAAATGTTGTCCCACCTCCTTCTGGAACAGATGCAGATATAAAGAAGTGGAAGACTGCAGATGCTAAGGCTATGAACATCTTAGCCCAAACAATGTCTGATGAAATCTTTCAGAAGGTAGCTGAATGCCACTCAGCCAAAGAAATCTGGGACAAACTCTCTGAAATTGTCTCAGGATCTGCTGATGAAAGGAAAGATAGAAGATCTCATCTGATAAGCCAATATGAGAACTTCAAAAAGGGAGAAGCTGAATTAGTGGCTGACATGTACAATAGACTAAGTCTAATTGTCAATGAGCTAAAAACCCTAGACAAAGAAATCTCACTGACTGAGCTGAATGACAAAATCCTGATGTGCTTCCCCAGCACTTGGGATTCAAGAATCTGGCCAATTAAGGATGCCAGAAGTTTAAATGAGATTACTACTGAAGCTCTCCTGGGCAAGCTCAAATCCTATGAGCTGCTCATTAAAAATAGAGAAGAAGAACAAAAGGCTATCTCTCCAGCTACAAGGAAAGAAAAGACCATAGCCTTCAAAGCTGTAGAAGAGGAGCCTGAAGATAAAGCTACAGGAAATGATGAGCTCATAAGTCTACTGGCCAAAAGATTCTACAAGATGGCCAGAAAAGACTTCAGAAAGAAACCATACAAGGGTCATGATAAACCAAGGTATGATAAATCAAATAACAATAAAGAAATCATATGCTTTGGTTGCAGGAAACCAGGCCACATTGTGCCTGACTGCCCAGAAAACAAGAATAAGGACAAAAGGGAAAGAAGAGAAAGAAGAAAAGAAAAGGATTACAAGAAGAATAGCTCAGACAAAGCCTCCTCCAGCAAGAACAAACATACAAGGAAGGGCTTTGTTGCTGAGACATGGAGTGAGACTGAAGAGGAATCTGAAGCCTCATCCAGCTCCAGTGATGATGAGGATGATGCAGATGAAAAAGAATTTTGCATGATGGCTATCAATGCATCACAGCAAAACTCTGATGAAGAATCAGATTCAGATTCAGAAAGTCAACCAGATGAGGATCAGGTAATCAACTCTTTTGATTTTAATTCTGAAGACTTCAAAGATGAATTTAAGACACTGTGTCTAGATCTATTAAAATCTGAGAAGGAGATAATCTCTCTCAGGAATCAATTATCTGAGCATAGTGTCCTAAACTCAAAGAACCTCAAACTCTCTGAGGAGTTAGAATGCTGTAGGGAGGAGATAGCTTCACTGAAGAATGAATTATCAAAGGCCAAAAAGTTTGAAGAATCCCTAAATGGGAGAAGTATCAGACTGATGGACATCACAAGCACAGTGAACTCTAGATTTAATAGCACACTGGGCTTGGGTGCTTCATCCAGCCAACCTATAATTTTGACAACTCCAATCAAGTTTGTCTCTGACAAAGGAAAGGGAGTAATAGAGGTACCCAGGAAGAATGCAGATCTGTCAGAGAAGAACTCAGTTCAACAGATGGCGTCGAGCAGAGCTCGACGATCGTCGAACAGAGCTCGACGATCTAACTACAAATCGTCGACCTCAGCTCGACGATATCCAAACTCTGAACCTCAGCATAATCGATCTTCGAACGGAGATCGACGATCTGACCCAAGATCGTCGACCTCAGTTCGACGATCGTCGAATAGAGTTCAGGCTTGTGAACACTCCTTCAATGGCACATTCAGATTCAATCCTAGAAGCTCCACATCCCAAGGCTTTAATCCCTATACTGAATGGATAGTACCTCCTAGGAGATACCATCCTGAAGGTTATAAGGATCAACCTGGGATGTCCTTTATTTCAGAATTCAAGGGATATCAACCTAGGCCCAAGGTTAACTGGGTCAAAAACAAATAAGCTGTTTTTGTGTAGGTGAAGACCTATCCAGCATCAAACCATCAATGGTATCTGGATAGTGGGTGCTCAAAGCACATGACAGGGGACAAGGACAACTTCACTTCCTTCACAGCCAAGCTTGGAGCCAAAGTAATTTTTGGAGACTCAAGCTTTGGAACTACAAAAGGATATGGTGCAGTCAAAATTGGCCCAGTCACATTCAAGAAGGTGGCATATGTTGAAGGACTCAAGCACAACTTGATAAGTATCAGTCAACTGTGTGATGAAGGATATCAAGTGACCTTCAACAAAGCCATATGCAAAGTCAAGTCAGTGGACAACACAACTGTGTTGACAGGTAACAGAAGAGGTAACATTTACTTAGTGGATTTTCATTCACCAGTGGTAGATATTTGCCTGTTTAATTCCATTTCAAAATCTAATGTTTTATGGCATAAGAGACTAGGGCATATTAACCTTAGAACCATTGCTAAGCTATCTAAAGACAACCTTGTTAAAGGACTACCTTCTGGTCCCTACAAGAAGGAAGGACTTTGCAAGGCTTGTCAATTAGGCAAGCAAACTAAAAGTAGTTTTAAATCAATTAATAAGAGTGATTCACCTAGGATTTTGTACCTGTTGCACATGGAACTTTTTGGACCCATATCTGTGCAAAGCCTAGGAGGGAAGTCCTATACTTTAGTGGTTGTAGATGACTTCTCAAGATTCACTTGGGTGTTCTTTCTGAGGAAGAAGTCTGATAACTTCAAGTGTTTGACAGATTTTCTCAAATGCGTTCAGATTGAGTTCAACACTCACATTGCCCTGATCAGAAGTGATCATGGGACAGAGTTTGATTCTCTTCTCATGCAAGAGTTCTGTCAGAGTGAAGGGATCAGGCACACTTTCTCAGCTCCTAGAACTCCTCAACAAAATGGGGTAGCTGAAAGGAAAAATAGAACACTCATTGAATCTGCAACTACATTATTGGCAGATGCTCACTTACCTCTGTCCTTTTGGGCTGAGGCAGTGAACACCTCCAACTATGTGTTGAACAGAAGCCTGATACACAAGCTGAAGGGCAAGACTCCTTATGAATTGCTCAAAGGGAAGAAACCTAAAATAGGCTATTTCAAAGTTTTTGGTTGCACTTGTTTTATTCATAATAATGACAAGAAATATCTAGCAAAATTCCAAGCTAAAGCTGATGAAGGAGTGTTTCTGGGATACTCCATGATCAGCAAGGCCTATAGGGTTTATAATAAATCTTCCTGTAAAATTGAAGAATCTGTTCATATTATTTTTGATGAAGCTAACATGTCTTTCAAGGAGAAGAATGCTTCTACCATAGAACCTCTGCAGGTACATTCTCTAGCTGAAGACTTGAACAAACTGCAAGTTGCTGAAAAGAATGAGAGCAGTGATGATGAAGAAGAAGTTCAACATCTTGAAGAAAATCATCCTGAAGAGCCAGTTGCTGCTCCACTAGAGGAGACAACAACACAGGCTGGTGAACAATCAACACTCCCTGTTGACTTAGTAACAACAAGAGATCATCCAATCACCCAAGTAATTGGAGAGATCTCAGCTGGTGTGCAAACTAGAAGTCAGGTCAACCAAAACCTGATGCACACTTGCTTCCTATCTCAAATTGAGCCTCGATCCATTCAAGATGCAGAGCAAGATCCACACTGGATCATTGCAATGCAAGAGGAGTTGCATCAATTTGAAAGGAACAAGGTTTGGGAACTAGTGCCTAAGCCAAAGGATCATCCCATTGTTGGAACAAAGTGGGTATTCAGGAACAAGCTGGATGATCAAGGAGTTATAGTCAGAAACAAGGCAAGGCTAGTTGCTCAAGGGTACTCTCAACAAGAAGGAATAGACTATGATCAGACATTTGCACCAGTTGCAAGGCTGGAAGCCATCAGGATATTCCTAGCCTATGCTGCTCACAAAGGTTTCAAAGTGTATCAAATGGATGTAAAGAGTGCATTTCTCAATGGGGACATCAAAGAGGAAGTCTATGTTAGACAACCTCCAGGTTTTATCTCTCTAACTCACCCTGATTATGTTTTCAAATTGCATAAAGCATTATATGGTCTCAAGCAAGCCCCTAGAGCATGGTATGAGACCCTAGCATGCTTTCTTCTGGAAAATGATTTTGTTAGGGGGAGAGTAGACCAAACTCTTTTTATTAGAACCCATAAGTCCCATACCCTGCTAGTGCAAATTTATGTAGATGACATTATTTTTGGTTCTACTGATTCAAAATTGTGCAAAAAGTTTTCCAAGCTTATGCACTCTAAATTTGAAATGAGTAGCATGGGTGAGCTGTCCTTCTTTTTAGGACTGCAAGTCAAGCAACATGCTGAAGGCATATTTATTTCTCAAACCAAGTATGCAAAAGAGCTGGTTAAGAAATTTGGTATGTCTGATGCATCATGTATGAAAACACCCATGCCCTCAAATGCTGTAGTAGATGCTGATGAACATGGGAAACCTGTTGATCAGACAACATATAGAGCAATAATTGGCTCTTTATTGTACCTTACAGCTAGTAGGCCTGATATAATGTTTGCCACATGTATTTGTGCTAGATTCCAAGTTAGCCCTAGAGAGTCACATTTAATCTTAGTTAAGAGAATTCTTAGGTATGTAAAAAGTTGTCCAAATCTAGGTCTCTGGTATCCAAAAGATTCAGCATTTGATTTAACTGGATTCTCAGATGCTGATTATGCTGGATGTAGAATAGACAGGAAAAGCACCAGTGGAACTTGTCAGTTCCTTGGTGATAGACTTGTCTCTTGGTTCTGTAAGAAACAAACATCTGTGTCAACTTCAACTGCTGAAGCTGAGTATATGGCTGCAGGCAGTTGCTGTTCACAATATTGTGGATACAGAATCAGCTCTTAGACTATGGCTACAACTTAGAGAAGTCTAAAATTTTCTGTGACAATACTAGTGCTATCTCTATAGCACAAAATCCAGTCCTCCATAGTAGGACAAAATACATAGAAATTAGGCATCATTTTCTAAGAGTTAATGTAGAGAAAAATAAAATTGAACTTCAATATATTCCTACTGATTTGCAAAGGGGAGATATTTTCACCAAACCTTTGGATGAAAAGAAACACAGTTTCTTCCTAAATCAGTTAGGCATGTTAGATGGAGGAAGCCTTAATTAAATTACAAGATTTTGAAAAGCTAAAACAGACCAAGACTAGGTCAAAAATTTCCTCTCTTTTTGTGTCTGTAAAATAAGTTCTGGCTCTTAACTGAGCTCGACGTTTTCCCAGAAAACGTCGAACGGAGATCGACGGTTCTTGAGGCGTCGATCTGAGTTCAGCGCCGCCGTTGAATCTAGGCTTTCCTTCTGTCTGATCCTTGGTCGTCGAGCGGAGCTCGACGCTCTCAATAACGTCGAACGGAGTTCGACGCTATTGGCGTCTTTTCATTTCCCTCTGTTGCCCAAATCGTCGAGCTGACTTCGACGCTTCTTCGAACTGAGCTCCACGATTTTCCTTTTTCGCGTCGAACCCTAATATAAAATCTTTCTTTCAGCCGTCGTTCTCCCTTTGCGCTTTCATACTCTGCAACTCTCTTTCTTTTCCCTCCAAATTCTCTACGCTTGGTCGTTTTTGGTTTTCTGTTGCAGGTGAATATGGCTGAATCAAGTGCTGCTATTGCTAAGATGAAGTTCGACACAGGCTTTGACATCGACATAAACTCCTTCGACGGAAGCGACCAGCGCTTCAAGGACATCCTAAACTTATTCCGAGAACAACAGCTGACTCCAATAATGACTACAAGGATGAAGATCGCCTCAGAAGAAATTAAAGAGTGGTGTTTTACCGCAACAGACGAGACTGAGAATTCTGTTGTCGGCACCATTAAGGGGACTCAGGTATTTCTATCCCCGGCTCTTTTAACAGAAGTCTTTTAACTCAGTACTGGAGAAGACTCCATTGAACTGTCTGGAGAGGAGTTTGACTCCATGCTGGATAGGATGGGTCACAATGCAGTAAACCCTAATAAGCTACTGAAGAAAAATCTGGCTATCGAATTTCAATTCCTGGCTGATGTAGTTGGGAAGGTGCTGTTAGCCAAGCATTCAGCCCATGACACCATTTCCAGATATCAGTTCTGCCTGATGGGAGCTTTATTAGATAAGAAACACCTGGACTGGGGCTCCATCTTCTTCACTCTGATTAAGAAGAAGATCAATAAGAATGCAGTTAGTTATGGGAGAATCTTAGGGGTCTTTCTGCACAACAGGTGCCCTGACCTATTAACCTCCTCTGGCATGTTTATCAATGCATCCAAGAGGCTTTCCTGTGCCCTCTTCAGTAAATGGGACAGGCAGATCATAAACCCCTCCAGGGCTGCTGCAACACTTCATTCAGGCACAAGGACTATTTCAGTCACTCCTTCAGCAGAAGAGCTGCCTGCTTCCTCCCCTCCTCCAGCCATATCCACCCAAGTCGTCACCTCCTCACCACCAGTCACCACCATAATCATCTCATCCCCAATTACCATTTCCTCACCTATGCCATCCCCTCCTCTATCCACCTCAGAGGAATTCCATCCTCTCTTCTCCTATTCAACCTTCACCCTACCATCCTTCTCACTTACGGATGATTCCTTCATGGATGATTCACCCTCTACTCCTCCTGATCCACCCTCAACTTCCTCCTTTCAACAACTGCTCCATGACATTCTCTCTCAACCCTCCTTCACACCATCTCTTACTTCCCCTATCTCCACCTCAACCTCCTCTATCTCCATTATTCCATCTTCTAAACCAACCATTCCCTCTCCACCTTTCTCCACATTTTCAGTTTCAGCCACCATCCCTCCATCCACCTTTGCCTCTACCTCTGCTCAAGCCCCACTTGAGCATGTAGATCTTCCTAGTTTGGCAGACAGGCTGTATGAGTTGCTAGCTCCCAAGCTGACATCTCTACTGGAGTCTTCCCTGGCTCCACTCCTGAAGCAAGTACAGGAGCTGTCTACCAAGCTTGCCTCCCTTTCCTCCTCCCTGGCTATCACATCTTCTCTGTGCCTTGATTCACCTCTCTTTGAACCAAGGCAGGGGAGATGCCTTATGAAGAAGTGGATGTGCCAGCTGCTGATATTATGTCTGCTCCAGCTCCAGCTCTTGGATGTGCTTTTGCACTGAATCTGCAGAGGCTGCTATCTATATTTGATACAGTCCATTTCAGCTATCTGCCTGCAACTCCTGCTGAAGATTTGTCTAAGGCCATTGTGCCTGTATCTACCTGTGATCCCAGCCATATTGATTCCTACATCAAGTCCTGGAAGGCTGTGGATATCTCTGATGCTGCTACTAAGGCCACTGTGCCTCCTTCTGTTGAAACTGCTGCTACTACTGACATAGAAATGATTCCAGCAACTGATGCTGATGAAATTGCTGCTCCTGCTCTAGTGTCTGCTCCTGCTCCTGCCTGCTCTGCTGTTGCTCTCTCTCCTCCTGCTCCTGCTGTTTCTGCAAAACTTAAAGCTCAAGAAGAGCTTATCAGAAGAATTGATGATCTGTATGATCAACATCAAAGTTCTGAGAGTGACCAATACAGGACTGATTCTGATGATTCTGCTAGAACTATTGCCAAGAAGAGAAAAGCCAGAAGTAAAGCAATGATGTCAGTCCCTCCTGCCAAAGCCAAAGACTCCAATGATATTCCATACTACATCCTGCATGACTGTCCCATCTCTGAGCCTTGGATGCAATATTCCAAAAATCAACTGAAAGCTATGAAGAAGAAGAGGAAGCTTGACAAATATGAAAAAGGATCTTCTCAATATCAGCCTCCTCCTCCTCCTCCTCCAGATTCTGGCTCAGGTTCAGCCCCTCAAGCTCCAGTCTCCAGACACAGTTCTTCCCAGTATTATCAAAGATCATATCAAAGGGGACAGCATCAAAGAGGATATCAACCCAGAAGGGGTAATTACAGAGGAAATCAAAGAGGACAAAGATCCTATCAAAGGGAAGGACAAGGTCACCCTGACCCTTCTTCAGGTCCTTTTCCTTACAAGCTGAAAGACACAATTGTTTCCAGGACTCCTTCTACTGTTTCTGAAATCATCAACAGATATGAATCTCCTATTCCTTTTGAAGATCCTGAGAACAACCCTGTATCCTGGACAGCCAGAATGAAAGAATTGGCTGCCCTTGATCAAATAAAAAAGGCCAGAGAACAAGGCAAGGATACTTCAAACATAACTACCTTATCAGAGCAGAGAAAGAAAGAACTGGAAAGATATGCATCAAGGAAATTTTTCAATCCAGAAGACTATATGAAGCTACACCCTGAGGCTGTTGTTCCAAGGCCCAAATCTCAAACTTCTCTAGGTGCAGAGGATGACAGAAGGTCAAAGAAAGAAAGTCAGAATCCAAATAGAGAAATTTTATTTAAAAAGGGATCTGAAAGGAAGTGAACTGTGTAAGCTAAACATTTCATCCACCTTTGGATATCTGCTGATATTTATCTGTGATCTGCTTTACTGCTATATATCTTCTCTGCATTTTGTATTAGCTTATGTATTGTTGTATGCTTTTCATTTCCTATGATTGTCTGTAAATAGTAATCCTAACCCAAATAGGGGGAGATTGTTGGAACACCCTATTACTAATTTGGGTAAGGATCACTATGCTTGTCTTAGGAATCCCAGTTGACCTAGTTGTATAGTTGAAAAGGTCAACATTAGAATGAGTCTAGGGCTTAGAACTTAGGTTTGAGGCTGCCCCCAGGATCATTCCAAGATCAAGGTTGAAGAGCTTAGTCTAAGGCAATTTACGTCGAGCTAAGGTCGACGAATCGTCGAACTCCGTTCGACGCTCTCTGAGCTCATCTTCAATAAAACGTCGAACTCCGGTCGACGATCTTCGAGCTCAGATCGACTATCTGCTTTTGTCTAGCTTCTGCTGAGTCGTCGAACTCCCCTCGACTATCTTCTAGCTCAGTTCGACGATCCCTCCCTAAAGTTATTTCTCAGGTCTCTGAGCTCGGTTCGACGATCTTCGAGCTCAGATCGACGTTTTCTGTCTGCTTGTCCATTTAATCTCTGAGCTCAGTTCGACGATCGTAGAGCTCAGATCGACATTTTCTTTGGAGAGATCGACGCTTTCAGGAATTCAAATGCTGCTGTTCTTTGGAATGTTTTTGAATATTATCAGCATTTATGTCAGAAGATCTCCCAGCCGTTTGTCTTTATTTCTGGAGCAAGTTTCAAGGAATTATTCAGAGAATGTTTGCTGGACTTTCCTCTAGAAGACAAGACTATTTTTGGAAGACATTTATGACTCCCAACGGCTAATTTTGGACAAGGAAACGTCAGAAAACTTTTATTCCTTTCTTCTCTGTTATTAAGATTTACAGAATACACAAGAAGAAGATACACAGAGATTGACAAGAAAAAAAAAGTGAACACACAGAATAGAGAATACTGATAGCAGAAGAACAACAGAAGAACTGTGACTCCAAAAATCTTCTTGCTGACTGAAAAGTGTTCACAATCTCATCACTCCAGACACCTTACCTTCAGCCTTCTTGCCGAAACCATCCTGTGCTGGAGATCAAAGTTCTGAAGACCTATCACCCTAGAGCAAAGCTTCTTTTCCTGAACCTTTCTACATCTCAGGGGGAGCTTTGACATCATCAATCCACTTGTGCTTCTCTCATTTGATTGAGAACAGAGAAGGCACCCTTCATTCTTATTTTTCTTTTCCTGCTGTAAAAGGGTTCTTGAACTCCCTTCAAAAGTTCTGTCTGGTTCTGAGAGCCTTGTCAAAACTCAGTGGTGGCAAGACACCTTATCAAAAAATCTAGTTTTGGTTTTTGGGCACCTTATCAAAAGCTCATTGGTGTCAGGACACCTGATCAACTCATCCTGAGTGGATTCCTACCAAGGGTGGTAGAAGAGTGGATGTACCCAGGTTTTTAGGGAACCACTATAATTCCTTGTGTCTTCTGGTTTGTTTGTGTGATTTGTTTGCTGTGTGCTGTGCTTTTTACTTCTTAGTTTTTAACTTCTTACTAGCACCCTACACTATATCATAAATTGAATTTTATATGTGCTGTTTATTTCAACTGTGAAAAATTATTTTAAAATACTCTATTCACCCCCCCTCTAGAGTTGAGATAGATCTTAGCCTCACGTTCAGAATGCTTGACCGGATCTTCTCCCCTTGGTGGAACGGCGGATTTCGCCCAAAAAATGCGGAGGAAATGGCGTAGAATAAGTTTGTCCAAAATTGTTCTCAAATGACAGTAAATCTGCTTTTAAATAGAAAAAGATCAGAAATTTGGTCACGCACGGTCTTCCGCACGACCGTGCAAGAATCGGGTGATATTCGCGCACAGATAATGTTGAGGAAGAAGAAGCGTTGACCCGTGCATTTTACTCGTGCACGGGCGATTCTTCCTGTGTGTGAAGGAAACCGCACGGGTAAACACAGAGCGCTGGAAAGCAAGAGAAAATAGTGGAACCGCGCGTTTTACTCGCGCACGGGCGGAATCGCCCGTGCGTGAAGGAAACGCACGATTAACCACAGATCATTAAAAAGCTTGGCAAAAGGTGCAAGACGTGTGATTCCTTCTCACATGGTTTGGCCGAAACTGTGCGGGAACAAATCGCACGGGTAGAAACAGATGCCCCAAGAAAGCTGTGTGAAATGCACGATTGAACTGGAACCGTGCGCTAAGAAATGCACACGACCGTGCGTTTTACACAAAACTGAAAATGGACTTCGGGACATCCCGACTACCTGCAGCAATAAAAACAAGCTGGAGCACAGGCTTGCAGCACCAAAAATGCAAACAAAACTAAACAGAAAGATAACGAGGAGCACCATGTGCATACCCCCGGCAAAAGAATGCGTAATTGCACACCCATGGGCCGAAACAGTGCACTTATCGTGAAAAGCAGAATAAATGAAAGATCAGCGTTAGCATACTAAAAGTGAAGTGCAAGTGCGTTAAAACTAGCCCAGATGAGTCCGAAAAACCCTATATAAATCGAACTCATCAAGTATTTGAAAAGACCCTATGGAATACGACACGAGATGTAGATTTATCTTATACTATGATTAATAGGTGCACTTGCCTGAAAGTTAAATCAATCTAGCTTATGCCCATCTACATAGTTTATATTAGAGTGTAGAAAGAATCCGCATCAAGTTTACTTTGAAAACATCAGCTATTCGTGAGAATTTTTCCATGAAGCTCTTGTAGTAGCCGGCAAGCCCTAGAAAACTCCGGACTTCCTCCACCAAAGATAATACATGCCACTCTCGTATAGCCACAATCTTCGCCGGATCCACAGCGATTCCCTCACCACTAATAATATGACCAAGGAATGCTACCAAAGAAAGCCAGAACTCACACTTCGAGAACTTGATATATAGCTGACTGCTTCTCAAAGTCTCCAGAACAATCTACAAATGTTCCACATGATCAAACTCGGACTGGGAGTACAAGAGGATATCATCAATGACACTATCACGAACCGATCCAGATATTCCCTTAATATCCAGTTCATCAAGTCCATAAACACGGATGACGCATTAGTTAGCCCAAAAGGCATGACCATAAACTCGTAATGCCCATAACGTGTACTGAACATCGTCTTGGGAATATCACTTTCCCTTATTCTTAGCTGATAATAGCCCGACTTCAAATCCAGCTTAGAATATACCGTCGACCCAACCAGTTGGTCTAATAGATCGTCAATTCTTGGAATCGGGTACTTGTTCTTCTCTGTTTACTTGTTCAGTTCCTGATAATCGATACAAAGCCGCAGACTTCTGTCCTTCTTTTTCACGAAAAGGACCGGGGCACTCCAAGGCAACGTACTCAGACGCACATACCCCTGCTCTATCAATTCTTAAACCTGCGCTTTCAACTCTGCCATTTCCCTTTGTGCTAAGCGGTGAGGAGACCGCGACACAGGTTTGGCACCAGGCACCAACTCGATGGTGAAATCAATCTCTCTCTGGGGTGGAGCTC
This sequence comes from Platanthera zijinensis, assembly GCA_039513925.1. NCBI lineage: Eukaryota > Viridiplantae > Streptophyta > Magnoliopsida > Asparagales > Orchidaceae > Platanthera > Platanthera zijinensis. The sequence goes on along the minus strand of CM077095.1, from coordinate 39,619,105 downwards.
TAGGGAGATCATTGGGGAAAACGTCAGCAAATTCTGGCACCACTGAAATATTGGCCAAAACAGGCTTGGGCTTCTTTGCCTCTAAATGAGTGAAGAACAACTCTGCACCCTCAAGAACAGCCTTAACTACTTGAAGGGCAGACATAATCGTCTTGTTCGACCCCTTCATACCAAAAAAAGTAGATTCTTGACTCGTATTCAACCCCAAATTAATCATCTTCAAACTACAGTCAATGAGCGCACATTGCTCTGAAAGCCCATCCATGCCAAATATTGCGTCAAACTCTACTATCGGTAGTAGAGACGCTTCCAAGTCAAAAGTTCGACTTCCTATCAACACTTTCACGCAACAAACTCTATCCGAGCACATCGAACACCCATTGGGCAGCAACACATCTGACCTATCCTTTGCCACTGAAGTAGGCACTCCGATTTGTGACATGAATTTCTCGGATAAGAATGTATGTGAGGCTCCCATATCAAACAATGCTCGAGCCAAAAAGTCCATAATCACGACAAACCCTAAGCATAACAGTCACACAACCAAAGTATAAGGCGCAGGTATAAAAAGTATTAACGCTAGAAACTAACTCATACCTGTTAACACATCGCCTTGCTTGACGGCATCCTACTGGCCAAGGTTGTAGACCCTCGGTTGGGTTGGAACTTTATGGGATGCAGTTGAATCCACCATCTTCCCTTTTTCCGCATACAACGCTCCAGTCCTCTTCTCTGACTTACCACTCCAAGAATCGCGGGCCATGTGTCCCCACTTGCCGCAATTGTAATAGTGAATTGGGCCTCCTCTCCCAGAAGATGCTCTAGTAGTAACCGATGAAGAAGCCAGTACGGAAAACTTGGCCTTTGTTCCACCTTTGATACCCAGACTTCGGTGGTATTGGTAGGTGGTGATCCAGGTGTGTGGTGGGACCTCCGCGTCGAGCCCTTGGGTCAGTTCCCTTTGCATTTCCTTTGTCATTTTATTTGTAGGAGAGAAGTAGGTGCGCGATCACCCCTTCCCCAAGGGTGAACTCCACAGAGACCAAATTCTCGGTTTCAGTATTTTGGTGCGGTGAGCGTGGTCAGCACATAAAATCTTCAGCAGGCTCGATGACGGGAGGATCAGGGCAAGGCTCTGACAGGTCTGACTCGCCACCCCATGCCTCTCGCCACGGTGGGGATGTTCGAAGAATTCAAGCAGGAGGTGCTCGACCTCATCAGGTTCGAACTAGGCGCGCATGCCGAGTGCTCGACTCCAGCATCTCCTGTACTCGCAGTCCTGACCCTCGGCGAGGATGCTCCCAGCAAGCGAGTTAGGAAGGAAGTTACGGAGGAATGGATAGGATGCAAGCTACTCGGGAGAGTGCTCTTCCCGGGCTCGACAAGCGGCGGCAGGTTCGGCGAGATGGGGGGGTGTGAAACCCTCTAACTCGCCCAGTAAGGGGAGGCAACCCCTTCGGCAAATTGGTTTCTTCCGCCCGATTCCAGAGGGGTTCAGGGAGCCGGAGATGTCTTACTACGCCGAGAAGGGAGACCCGGTCCAGCACGTCTAGTGGTTTGAGGACGTTGTTTCGATATGACAGATGTTGGATGGGTTCAAGTGCACGCTCTTCGCCATCACTCTCAAGGAGAAGGCGAGAGAGTGGTTTCACCAGCTGCCAGCCAACTCAATTTACTGCTTCGAGGACCTGTGTCGGGGGTTCATGCTGAGGTTCACTACCTCCAAGAGGAGGAAGAAGGAGTCGGAGTCCCTGTTACACATCAAGCAGGGGGTGAACGAGACCCTGGGAAGCTACGTGGACCGTTTCTAGGAGGAGGTGACCCAGGTCTAAGAGATTTCAAGGCACACCCTGATGATGGCCTTCACCCTGGGGCTGTAGTAGGGTTTTTTCAAAATGGAGCTAAAGAGGGTGTCGCCCCTCTCCTATGAGGAGCAAATGGAGAGGGCGACAAGGGAAGTCGATTTGGAGGCGTTGAACCCGGAGTTTTCCCGGAAGTTGGCCAGGTGGGCCACGGAGGAAGAGAAGCCCAGAGGTGGCAGAGGTCAGGACGAGAGGAGAGCTGAACCCCGGCAAAGGGAATAGCAGCAGCAACCTAGTGGTGGAGCCAGGAGCCGAACCATCGGCTAGGTTGGAGGTCGGAGTGGCAGGACCAGGGGCCGTTTAGAGGTTTACATGGAGGACACAACCGCTTGGGGGGCCAGGGTCAGTTTTACCCTCCATGTGGGAGGCAAGGCGAGAGACCACCTGTAATAACCCAGGTTTAGGCCCAACAGGCTGCCCCACGGCGTCGCCCAGCCCACCACACAACCCAATGAGAGCCCAAGGAGCCATGGGTGGTACAATCATAATCTACATGGCCTGCATGTCGTATACCCCCACACAAATCTCCGCGTCTATTTCTCAATAGCGGTAGGTTGTTGCCATGGGGTTTCGAACCCGCAACCTTGATAAGAGAGTCTTATTACCACTTCTCATCACCAACTGAGCTGTAGCTCAGTGGTGATGAGGATTGTTAAAGGTGCCTTATTAAGGAGGTGCTGGGTTCGAAACCTAGTATGCTCAAAAACTCACCGTGTTGAGAAACATGTTGGAGATGGGTTTAGGTGGCACGAGCTTTAGCCCTTGAACGATGTCATGGGGCAGCTAAGGGCCTAAACCTAGGTCATTACAAAAAAGTGCACTTTTTTTGTGACGACCTGGGTTTAGGGCCAACAGGCCGCCCCACGACGTCGCCCGGCCAACCATGCAGTCCAAGGAGAGCCCAAGGCGCTACGGGTGGTACAATAAGAATCTACAAGGCCTGTAGGCCGTACACCCCAACACAAATCTCCGCGCCTGTTTCTCAGCAGCGATAGGTTGTTGCCAAGGGGTTTCGAACCCGCAACCTTGATAAGACTCTCTTCCAATAGAGCTCATCACAAACTGGCCACCCGTGGCGCCTTGGGATCTCTTTGGGTTAAGTGGTAGGTCGGGCAATGCTGTGGGGCGGCTTGTTGAGCCTAAACCCGGGTCGTTACAAAATAGTGCACTTTTTTGTAACGACCCGGGTTTAGGCCAAACATGCCGCCCCACGGCGTCGCCCGACCCACGACGCAGCCCAACGAGAGCCCAAGGCGCCACGGGTCGTACCGCCAGAATCTATAAGTCCTACAAGCCGTACACCCCAACATAAATCTCCACGCCTATTTCTCAGTAGTGGTAGGTTGTTGCCACGGGGTTTCAAACCTGCAACCTTGATAAGACACTCTTCCAACATAGCTCATCACCAACTTTGCGGGTTTGAAACCCCGTGGCAACAACCTACCACTACTGAGAAATAGGCGTGGAGATTTGTGTTGGGGTGTACGGCCTGCAGGCCTTGTAGATTCCGACTGTACCACCCGTGGCGCCTTGGGCTCTCCTTGGGTTGCATCGTGGGTCGGGCGATGTCGTGGGGAGGCCTGTTGGGCCTAAACCCGGGTCATTACACCACCTCTCTCCGACCAAAACCAGGCTATGTCTATAGCCATGGGGGAGAGGAGGAGAGCTGCGCGGAGAAGGAGAAGAGAGGTTAGGGTGGAGTTGCCCTACTGTGACTTCCACCAAGAGGAAGGGCACACCCCAACCACGTGCAAGGAGTTCCTTGAGATGAGGGGAAATAGGGATCATCAAAAACAATAGGACTGCCAAGGAGTGCGGATCAAAGAATTCCTGTCTCGGGCAGAGGAGGACAGGTGTGAGGACTGGGAGGATGTTGGAACTCGAGTATGGATCAGAGTGATCCATGGGGGGTGGATATTGAGGCTTCTTGGAAGGTGAACCTCCACACCGTGTACTGAAGGAGCATTGGCTCCACATCCTAGATCCCGCCCCCCGAGGAGATGATCACCTTCTCGAGGAAGGATTTGTCGGATCATGAGGATCCCTTTTGCGATGCGCTGGTCATCCAGATAGCCATCGAGAATTTCACTGTCTCCCGATCCTCATTGACAATGGCAGCTCGGTCAACGTCATCTTCAAGAAGGCATTTGACGTGATGAAGGTGGAGGCCAAGAGGGTGTTGGCCTCGGATGGGCCTTTGTTTGGGTTCTCGGGAGAGAGGAAGGAGGTAGAAGGAGGAGTGGGGCTCAATGTCACTCTGGGGGGCAGTGCCACACTTATAGGTTTGTCATCGTGGACGCCCCCAGTAGCTACAACGCCATCTTAGGGCGACCCCTCATCAGCGCCTTCCGCTGCATCCCCTTATCCTTCCACCAATACCTGAAGTTCAGCGTTGAGGGGATCTAAGTCTAGGTCCGTGGAGACCCAAAGGTGGCGAGGGAATGTTACATCACCGTTGTGAACTCCATCTCTTGGAAGGAGAGAGCCGAGGAGATGGAGCAAAGGATGGAGGAGGCGGAGCATGAGGTCGGGGAAGTGGAGATGGAGGTGGAGGAGAACCGCACCCGGGTGGAGGTGCTGGAGTAAGTCCAAGAGCCAGCCGAGGCGACGACCATGGAGGAAGCTGAGGAAGAAGTCCTTGCCCTAGAAGGGGATGACGTTGGAGAATGGGGGGAGTAGTCTCGTCCGGAGGTTGTGGAAGAGGTGGTGGGGATGGAGGTTCTCACCCTCGGAGGCAGGGTGGAAAAGGTTCGCATCAGCGGGGGGCTGACCCCGGAGGACCAGGGCAGGATGCTGGAGTGCATCCAAAAGAATGTGGACATCTTCACCTAGAGTGTCGCGGAGATGTCAGGGATCGATGCGGATGTCGCATGCCACCTCCTCAACTGGACCCAGAAGCTCGCCCCATCCAGCAAAGAAAAGAGGTCCGTTGCGGAAGATCTGGCTGAGCCCATCAGGGAGGAGGTGGCCAAACTCCTCAAGGCCGGCTTTGTATCCTAAATATGGTACCCTGGCTGGGTCTCCAATGTAGTGATGGTTAAGAAAGGAGATTTCTAGTGGCGTATGTGTGTCGATTTTTCCTTAATAAATTATGCCCCACGGAATGTTATCTCTTGCCTCAGATCGACGCATTGGTTGACTCAGCCGTCGGTTTTCCTATAATGAGTTTTTTAGATGCATTTTCAGGTTACCACCAGATCAGGATGCACCCCCCGATGTCAAAGATGTCTCCTTCATTACGGGGGATGGGTGCCACTGCTACAAAATGATGCCCTTTGGGCTGAAAAATACAGGGGCGACGGTTCAGAAGATGATGGATAGGGTCTTCCAAGAGCAGAATGGGAGGAACCTAGAGGTGTATATAGATGACCTCATGATCAAGAGTCGAGATGTGGGTTATCACCTCTGGGACCTAAAATAAACCTTCACCACCCTATGTAAGTACAAGATGAGGCTGAACCCCTTGAAGTGTGTCTTCAGGGCCAGCAGAGGCAAGTTCCTGGGTCATCTTCTCACCCTTGCGGGGGTAGAGCCAAATCCATACAAGGTCCGAGCGATCATGGAGCTGGGATCACCTCAGAATGCTAAAGAGGTGCAGCGGTTGACAAGGAAGCTGGCAGGGTTGAGCAGGTTCCTTTCTTGGGCCGGGGAGAAGTGCTCTCCCTTCTTCAAAGCGTTGATGGAAGGCAAGATGATCGAGTGGACTGGGGAATACAAAGAAGCATTCCAAGACTTGAAGAGGCATTTGACTCAGGCCCCCCTACTCCAAGGTCCAAAAGAGGGGGAGGATCTGTCTTTGTATCTTGGGGTTGGATAGGAAGCCTTGAGCTCCGTCCTAGTTGGGGAAGAGGGGAAGAAGCAGTTTCCCATCTATTATGTGAGTTGGGTCCTAAGGAATGCAGAACTCTAATACCCCATCTTGGAAAATCTAGCCTTTGCCCTAATCATCTCGGCTCGAAAGCTCCGACCCAACTTCCAGGCACACTCCATCAGAGTGGTGACTGACCACCCCCTCCGCAACATCTTTGAGGGGGTGGAGCATTCAGGCAGGTTGGATTAGTGGTCGGTGGAGCTAAGTGAGTTTTATATCTCCTTTGTTCCCCACCTCTCGATCAAGGCACAAGCGATGGCCGACTTCCTAGCTGACTATGTGGTCGAGGTGGCGGAGGAAGAGCTCACCCGCCCAGTTCCCTGGAAGGTGATGGTGGATGGTGCCTCAAGTAAGCATTCCCTGGGAGTGGGGGTGATTTTGGAAATCCCCCAGGGAACAAAGATAGAACAAACGATAGTTATCCATTTCTCTATTACTAACAATCAGACCGAGTATGAGGAGGTGATTGTAGGGATCCGCCTGGCCAGGGAGCTAGGAGTGCATGATGTGGAGGTCTTCACTGACTCCATGGTGGTGGCTTCCTAGATCAATGGGGAGTGCAAGGCAAGGGATCCTACCCTCCAGTTATACTTAGCAAAAGTAAAGGGGGTCATCGCCATGTTCCAGACCTTCTCCATCCGACACGTGCCCAGGGAGGAGAGTGAGTAGATGGACCAAGTGGAAAGCACGATCCCCGGGTGGGGGGGTATTATCACTGACCTATTTCGCCCTTCCATCAAAGAGGGAGAGATGATGGAGGTGGACCAACACCCCTCATGGATGGACCCATTCACAACCTTTCTTTCCACAGGAGAGTATCCGGAAGGGATGGATAAAAATAAATTCAAGTACAAGTCAACGTACTACCTCATCCGTGATGGGCAGCTATACCGAAAGATCCTATCAGAGATGTTGGCACGTTGCGTGGCTGAGAGGGAGGTCTATAGGATCTTGGAGGAGGTCCACTTTGGGGAGTGTGGGAGTCACTCCGGGAGTCGGACCCGAGAAGGAAGGATTGTCAGGCAAGGGTATTTTTGGCCTACCTTGGGCCACGATGCGGCGGAGTTTACGAAAAAGTGCCACAAGTGCCAGTTGTTTGCCCCCTCCAACTGCAACTGGCTTAGCGCCTCAGAAGTATCACGACCCCCTGGCCTTTCACCATCTGGGGAATGGATCTGGTAGGGACTTTCCTCTAGACCAGCGGGCAGAGGAGGTTCCTACTTGTCATGATAGATTATTTTTCTATGTGGTTGGAGGTGAGGGGCGATGGCTAAGGTGACCTCCCAGGTTATCAGGAATTTTTTTTGGAGGGAGATCATCTGCCAGTATGGGTTGCCGCAAGCCATTGTCACGGAAAACGGACCTCAGTTTGCTAGCGCCAAACTCATCAGATTCTGCGGGAAGCTCAGGATTAATCTCAGAATTGCCTAGGTCCACCACCCTAGGAGCAATGGGCAGGTGGACACAGCAAACAAAATCATAGTGAACCTCCAGAAGAAAAAAGTTGAAAACTTGAAGGGTAGCTAGGTTGAGCAACTCCCCTTGGTTCTCTAAGCCCTTAGAACCACCCCCTAACCGCCACGAGGGAGACCCCCTTCAAGATCTCCCATGGATGCGAGGCAGTACTCCCAATCGAGTTCGAGGCCTGAATGCCTTGGGTGGTCAAGACAGAGGTAGGCAGGGAAGAATGGCAAGCTGAAAATGAGGAGGAGATGCGGTTCTCCCTCGACATGGTGGAGGAGCTACATGACCTCTCCGTCATCCGACAGGAAGAAGTGAAAATAAGGATGGCTAAGTACTTTAACAAGCACGTCAAGGTCAAACAGTTCGCGGAAGGGGACTTGGTCTTAAAAAAGGTGGATGCGGCAGGAAGATAAGCCGTCGTGGGGAAACTTAACCCCAACTGGGAGGGTCCATATATTGTACAAGAAACGTTGAAATCATGAGGGTACCGCCTCCGGAATGTGGAGGGCGAGACTCTAAATCTCACCTAGAGCAGTGATGACTTGAAGCATTTTTACCCTTGAGCCATGTAAGTAATGTTCTTTTTTAATAATGCTTCTTGATGTGCCAATGCTCTTGCTGTAATTCTTGTGAATAGGTGAAGTGTTCATTTCCCAGACCCCGAGCAGATCCCGTTGTCAGGCTCCCACCTAGCTGATAGGGCTGGATGTCACTCGAGGGAGTCTACCCAGACCCCGAGCAGATCCCGTTGTCAAGCTCTCACCTAGCTGACAGGGCTGGATGTCACTCGAGGGAGTCTACCCAGACCCCGATCAGATTCTGTTGTTAGTCTCTTACCTAGCTGGCAGGGCTCGATGTCACTCGAGGGAGTCTACCCAGACCCCGAGCAGATCTTGCTGTTAGGCTCTCACCTAGCTGGTAGGGCCAGATGTCGCTTGGGAAACTCCCACCCTCTCCAGGAGTTATTTGAAAAGATCGGTATTTTTCCTAAGGGTAGGGGAGAAAGCCCTCACAAGTGAGTCGGGGCTTGTGGGCCCATCTCGGCAGAAAGGTGACAAGCTGAGCCCTAGGCATCTGTTGGAGAAGGCGAGCTCCAGCAATGCACTCCACCCCCTCCAGTTTTACTTGTGAAATTTTTAACAATTTTGGCTTGACACTGGCGAGGAAGGAGGTAGCTCGCGAGCGAGCTGGGTGGCAGCGAGCCCTAACGTGACGAATGGTCCCCCGGATCGCCTAGAGGTGGCGGGCTCTCAGGGTCTACTCACGGGTATGAGTCATAACATGCATTCTAATGGCAAGTTCTATCCTAATGAAATTTCTCAAGGAGGATATCCCGTTGTCACGCTCTCACCTAGCTGACAGGGTTGGATGTCACTCGGAGGAGTCTACCCAGACCCCGAGCAGATCCCGTTGTCAGGCTCTCACCTAGATGACAGGGTTGGATGTCACTCGAGGGAGTCTAACAGGACCCTGAGCAGATCCCGCTATCAGGCTCTCACCTATCTGACAGGGCTGGATGTCACTCAAGTGAGTCTACCTAGACCCCAAGCAGATCTCGTTGTCAGGCTCTCACCTAGCTGATAGGGTTGGATGTCACTCGAGGGAGTCTACCCAGACCCCGATTAGATCCCATTGTCAGGTTGTCACCTAACTCACAGGACTGGATGTCACTCGAGGGAGTCTACCCAGACCCCCAAGCAGATCCTGATGTCAGGCTCTCACCAAGCTGACAGGGCTGGACGTCACTTGAGGGAGTCTACCCAGACCTCAAGCAGATCCCGTTGTCAGGCTCTCACTTAGCTGACAGGGCTGGATGTCACTCGAGGGAGTCTACCCAGACCCCGAGCAGATCCCATTATCAGGCTCTCACCTAACTGATAGGGCTAGATGTCACTCAAGGGATTCTACCCAGACCCCGAGCACATCCCGCTATCAGGCTCTCACCTAGCTGACAGGGTTGGATATCACTCGAGGAGTCTACCCAAACCCCGAGCAGATCCTGCTATCAGGCTCTCACCTAGCTGATAGGGCTGGATGTCACTCGAGGGAGTCTACCCAGACCCCGAGCAGATCCCATTGTCAGGATCTCACCTAGTTGACAGGGCTTGATATCACTCGAGGGTGTCTACCCAGACCCCGAGCAGATCCCGCTGTCAGTATCTCACCTAGCTGACAGGGATATATTTCACTCAAGGGAGTCTACCTAAACCCTGAGCAGATCTCGCTGTCTGGCTCTCACCTAGTTGGCAGGGCCGAATGTCGCACGGGAAAGTCCCACCCTCTCTGGGAGTTATTTGAAAAGATCGGTCTTTTTCCTATGGGTAGGGGAGAAAGTCCTCACAAGCGAGTCGAGGGTCGCGGGCCCAGCTCGGAAGAAAGGTGACGAGTCGAGCCCTAGGCATCCATTCGAGTGGGCGAGCTCCAGTAATGCACTCCACCCCCCCCCCCCCTCCTATTTTACTTGTGAAATTTTTAAAAAATTTTGGCTTGACACTTGCGAGGAAGGAGGCAGCTCGCGAGCAAGCTGGGTGTCAGCGAGACCTAGCGCGGCGAGTGGTCCCCCTGATCGCCTAGAGGTGGCGAGCTCTCAGGGTCTACTCACAGGTATGAGTCGTAACATGCATTCTAACGGCAAGTTCTATCCTAACGAAGTTTCTCAAGGAGGAGAGCCCATGGGCGAGTACACCACAGTAAGAAGGTGCAAGAAAAAGAAGAGGAAAGTATATTTTGCATTAACAATAACTTTGTTACAAAAGGGAGCTCACCTGGGCGAGGTTACAAAAAGGGGGGAGAGAATAACACAAAAAAGAAAGAAAGGCGTGAGATAGCTCTCGCCTGCCCCCCCCCCCCCCCCACCCCCCAAATTAGCGGTCTTCGCCCGCTCCTCCTGACGGATCACCCTTGAAGCCTTTTCCGAAGAGCAGGTCGAAGCTGTCCTCCTTCTTGCTAGGGGGGTGTGGACGGGAACAGGCTCGACATGAGGTCTCGGGCCGTGATCTCCTTGCAGCCTTCCACCAGCACCCGCGTATCCTTCATGATCTGCAAGGTACATTCGGCTGATTCGATCGAGTTGATCCGCAGCCTTTCCACGACCTCGGCCTCGCCAAAGATCCTCGGCCTCTTGTACGAGAAGGAGGTCTCACCGCCACCCGGGGGGAAGAAGGCTTCCTCCTGGCGGATGATCTCGTTTTTGAGCCCCTTGATCCGGTCCTTCAGCTTATCATGTCCGCCTCCAGCCCGGTGGCGCGAGCTTCCAACTCGACAGCGCGGGCGCGCAGCTGGGCATTTTCTTCCTCCAGCCTGATGATGCAAGCTCGCAGCTCGCTAGCAGCCTCGGCATCCTATAAAATAAAAGGGTAAGCAAATATATTGCATGAAAGGAGAAAAATCTTAAAGTCAAAAGAGGAGGAGGTGCCCAGTACTTACCAGCCCGCCGGCGGATTTGGCGAGTAAATCCTCGTCAATGCCGAGTCTCCTCTCCAGGTCAGCGGCATTTTCCTGGGCAACGTCGCGCTTCTGCTCAGCCTTCTGCAGGAGGTGGCTGAGGTTGAAGCCGTGATGGACCACCATGTGGTGTAGCTCCAGTGCCGGCATATGGGCTTGCAAGCCCTTATGGCCGAGCTGGCGCAGGGTCATGCGTTTGTAGGCCGCGACATCCTCACGCCCGTAGAGGCTGAAGCCGAGCGCATAGGCGTGATTGGAGGAGAGCTGGAAGTCTGTCCAGTAGGGCTGGTGGGTGGAGACAGAGACGGAGATCCGGTGGGCCGACAAGTCCCATTAGACCACGGGCTCGCCGGCCGAATCCTTACACCTTCCCCCGAGGCCGAAGAGGGGGTGGCTCTTCGGCGGACCTAGCTCGCAGGTCGTAGTATTCTTAACTGTAGGAGGAGCGGAGTACTAGCCTCCCTCATGCCCTTTGTCAGCTGTCTCCTTCAGCGGGCTCTCTGGCGATCCATCCGGGGAGGGCTCGGGCGAGCTCATGTACTTGGGCTTTTGTTGTTACCGCCTCGCTCGGGGAGCCACCACGGCCCTTTTCATCTTTTGCGACTTCTGATGGCGGGGCGAGCTGGACCCCGCGGGGTCAGACTACTTCTTGCAGTATGAGGACTTTGATGATGCCGGCTCATCTCATTAAGCAGCTAAAGCCGCCCTCTTGTGTGCGAGGGGATCAGGGGATAGTCCCGAGTCCGCGAAGTGTGGGTTCTCGGGAATCAGGTTCTCCCCTGCGCAAAAACTTGGTCAGAAAAATTCTATTGATTCAGCGAGCTCGGAAAGAGGGGAAAGTGTGAAGTATACCTTCGTCGGGATGGACGGGGCGGAGCAAGTCGAGTCCCTTTCAGAGGAAGGCGACCTCGAAGTCTTTGTGAAGGAAGAACTTGTCGAGCTCGACATCATTGCCGGACACAGTGGGGGGTCGGTACACGTCCTCACCCTTCTGTTAAGGCGAGTAGGGGATGTTGTTAAGGTCACCCTTGATAAAGACAATCTTCGTCATCCAGTTATGATGCTTGTTCGCGATCTCGCAAACTTTTTTGAAGGAGCCCCCAAAGTAAGCGACGCCGTCAGGAGTCGCCTTGTAGGTGAAGAGTTTCCTAAAGACGGTCAAGTTGAACTCTATTCTCTCCATGCGGAGGAAGCACGTGAATGCAATCATCATGGCGATGGCATTCAAGTTGAGCTACGCAGGCACCGCGCCGTAGTACTTCAGGATCTGGCGGACTTCCGGCCAGAGCGGTCGGCGCAACTCCACCTCAAAATGAGAGATGGAGAAGGAGAGCTCCTCGCGGTAGAACGTGTTGATGGCCTCGCTCTCCCTGGGCCGGCGCGCCTCAAATCTGGGGGAACGAAGTCGGCAATGAACTCTACGAACTCCTCCTCAGTCGTATTCTCCTCAAAGAATCAGTAGTCGGCGAAGTGCTGAGCACATTTGGAGCGGCCATCACAATCGGGGTTGTTCTTACCCATACTCGTAAGAAAATTAGGGAGCGAGTACCGGTAAGAGAGAAGGAGAGAAGAGGGGGGTATGAAAGAAATAAAAGTGGTAAGTCGGGGTTGGTGAGGGTGAAAGTCTTTAGTGTCAACTAAGTCCACCTATGGGGGGGAATAGGTCTCGTGCAGTCTTTTGCGGAATTTAAAAAACTTGCACAAATAACAAACACATCACAGAAAAATACACAAGCAATTATAGTGGTTCCCCGATTTGGGTACGTCCACTCTCCCCCTTCGACCTATCTCCCACCAAGGGACGACTCGGTCACTTCACTAAACAGATTGAAATCCAATCCTCACACTACGAAAGGCACCCTTCCAACCGAAGGAGTCACTACTCCTCCACCATGGGTTGCACCCAACCCTTACAACTAGGAATAAAATTCCTTTACAAGAAAACGAAAATAGAATGTACAAGAAATACAAACTACACTTGTGGAGAACCCGATGTCCCTCTTCGTTCGTTGAAGCGTTCTTGATGAAGACGAAGAGTCCACTACTGGAGCACTCTCTTGGAGAGGATCTTGACAAGATCGGCGGCGGCAAGTGAATGCGGCGGCGATGCTCTGTAGATCCAAACTTCTTGACAAAGTAAGCAAGGTCTACCAACGATCTCAATCGGATCAGTCGTCTCAATCGATTCGGAATGAAGAGCGATCCTCGTTCAACAAATCGAGAGACAATTGATCTCTAAAGAGATGCGTGTGATGCTAGGCTTGCCTTAGTCCTGTCGTCGGAAGATCAAAGAGGACCTCTAAGATCAGCAGCGGTGACTATCTTGCGAGCGGCAACGGCGACGGAAGGAGTTTCGCGATCGGCTAGGTCACGCTCGGCGGCTATGATTTGTCGTGAAAAGTTACTGTTCAAGTTCGAAATAAGCTTGTATATATACCCTGTGGCCAACCATAAAGTCCTTTGTGGGACCCACAAAGAAAAACCCTAGCCCCGGCCGAAACAGCGTAACCCGTCATGGTTCGGTCCAACGAGCAGAGCAATTTCGTCTAAGGAAAATTCGGCGAGAATCATTGATGATTCTCAACGAAGTCGGCGGGAATCACTCATGATTCCCGTCGAATTTGCCTTGGCAGAACTCCAGTTGAAATACTTGTCATCCGGAGGAAATCGGCGAGAATCAAGATCATTCTCGACGAATCGGCGGGAATCAAGATCATTCTCGACGAATCGGCAGGAATCAGTCATCGATTCTGCCTTAGCAGAATTCTTCAAGCAGGACAGTCAGCCAGATGAAGTTGGCGGGAATCGGCGAGTGATTCTCGACGATTCGGCGAGAATCACTAGTGATTCCCGTCGAATCGGCGAGAATCATTTAGTGATTCCCGTCGATTTTGACTTAGAAGATTTCTTCTTCCTTCCTCTGAACTTGGTCTTTGACCCATCTTTGCTCCTCTTCTGCTCTTGATCTATCTCGACCCTGTACTTGAAAATAAGTACACTCCAATAGAGAGAGCACACATGAGTCAACACACTGATCTGCTCAACGAGGGATTACGTTGTGGGCTGTCACCTTATGTGGAATAGCTATGCAAGAAACATTCATGGTCATTGACACTCCCAGTAGTTACAATGTCATCTTTGGCAGGTCTCTCCTGAAGGGATTTCAAGCACTATCTTCGACATTTCATCAAGTATTAAAATTGTCTCTAGGAGGGAGGCAATATCGGGTTCAGAGTGACCAAAAAATCATGCGGGAATGTTACATCCGAGCAGTGAATATAATCAATGCATGCATTCCTCCCAGAGTAAGTGAGGTTGAAAGTGAGGAAAAGATCTACCTTAAATCTAAAGGGGGTGTGAATAGAGTATTTTTTAAATAATTTACAATTAAAACTATAAAGCAGTGGAAGACTTAATTTATGTATATGTGTAAGGTGCTTGTGATGAAATAAAAACTAAAGCAAGAACTAAGAAATCATACAGCACACAGCAAAGTCAAACACACAACAACCAGATGACACAAGGATCTAAAGTGGTTCCCCAACAACCTGGGTACATCCACTCTTCTACCATCCTAGGTAGGAATCCACTGCAGGAATAGTTGATCAGGTGTCCTGGGCACCAATGAGCTTTTGATAAGGTGCTCAAAAACCAATACTAGATTTTTTGATAAGGTGTCTTACCACCACTGAGTTTTGACAAGGTCTCAGAAACCAGTCTCAGGACTTTTGAAGGGAATTTTGAAAAACCCTTTTATAGGAGGGAAAGGAAAAAAGAAAGAAAGAGTTGAGTTGTTCTTCTCTGTCAACAGTCTGAGAGAAGACAAGTGGAAGATAAAGCTAAAGCTCCCCCCTGAGATCTGTAAAGGTTCAGGAAGGTGAGCTTTGCTAGGGTGATAGGTCTTCAGGTGCTTCAGATCTCCAGCAAAAGATGATTTCAGCAGATGCTGAAATGTGAGATGTCTGGAGTCCTTGATGTTGAAGCTTTTGAACACTTGAGGATTTGGAGGAGCAGATGATTTCCTCCACATAAAACTTTCTTGTGTTCTTGAAGATTTTTTTCTCAGTGAATCTGTATGTTCCAGAAGATGAGTTCTTGATCAAAGTATATTTTGATCTCTCTTCTGTAACTTTTTTCTCAATCCAATGATCCTGTATATCTCTTGCCTATCTTGTTGTATTGATCTGTTATTTTTTTTACAAAAACATATTCTGTAGGAGTATATCAGATTCTGACTTAGATGACCGTTACTCAGTCATAAATGACTTCCATAAATGACAACTGTCTCTGGGGAAAGTCCTAAGTAACATTCCTTTTAGCCTTCCTTGAAACTTGCTCCAGATTACTTGAAATGGCTACATAATCCTTTGCAATAAATGCAGGAGATAACTCTGAAAGAATTCCAAAACTTTTCTTGAATTTTAATTCTGAAAGCGTCAATATCTCACAAAAATCGTCGACCTGAGCTCAGCTATCGTCGACCTAAGCTCAGAGATTGGATTTATACTAGAGACAGAAAACGTCGACCTGAGCTCTACGATCGTCGAACTGAGCTCAGCGACTTGGAAAATATCTAAAGACAAAACGTCGATCTGAGCTCGAAGATCGTCGACCGGAGTTCGACGACTTTCAGAATTGAGCTCAGAGAACGTCGAACTGAGTTCGACGTTTCGTCGACCTGAGCTCGACGAAAATTGCCTTAGTCTTAGCACTGAATCCTAATCTTTGAATGGTCTTGGGGGCAGCTTCAAACCTAAGTTCTAACCCTTAGACTCATTCTAATTTGACCTTTTCAACTATACAACTAGGTCAAACAAATTCCCTAAAAACATAGTGATCCTTGCCCAAATTAGTAATAGGGTGTTCCAACAATCTCCCCCTATTTGGGTTAGGATTACTATTTACAAAATAAAATAGGAAATAAATAAGCATACATACAAAGCAAAAACTAAACTAACAAGGCATAGCAGCATTGCAGATCACAGATAGAATATCAGCAAATAGTCAGAGATAGGTGTTTGTTCAGCTTACAGAAATCACTTCTTCTCATTTCCCTTTTTAAACAGAATTTCCCTGTTAGGATTGAGGGCTTCTTTCTTTGATCTTCTATCATCATCTGCACCTAAGGAGGTTTGGGATCTAGGCCTTGGAACTACAGCCTCAGGGTGCAGCTTCATGTAACTTTCTGGATCAAAGAATTTTCTTGAAGAATATCTCTCTAACTCTGTCTTTCTTTGATCTGATAGGGTTGTAATGTTGGAAATATCTTTACCTTGCTCTTTGGCATTTTTCATTTGATCTAGTGTAGCAAGCTCTTTCATTCTGGCAGTCCATGACACTGGGTTGTTTTCAGGATCTTCAAAAGGGACTGGAGGTTAATATCTATTGATAGATTCTGAATCAGTGGGAGTCCTGGTGACAACTGAATCTCTAAGCTTGTAAGGTAAAAGACCTTGGGTAGAATCAATAGGACCTTGTCCTTCCCTTTGTTGTCTGGAATAAGTTTTGTACTCTCTCTGATTTCCTCTGTACTAACCTCTTCTAGAATGATAGCCTCTTTGATGTTGACCTCTCGGTTGATATCTTTGAGAAGATTGAGAAGAACTGTGCTTTGAAGAAGATGATTGAAAAGCTGAGCCTCCACCAGATCCTGAGTTTGGAGAAGGAGGAGGAAACTGGGAAGTTCCTTTCTCATATTTGTCAAGCTTTCTTCTTTTCTTCATAGACTTTAGCTGATTCTTAGAGTATTGCATCCAAGGCTCTGTTATCTGACAATCATGCAAAATGTAATATGGTATATCATTGACATCTTTGGCTTGAGAAGGAGGGACTCTCATCATTGCTTTGCTTCTGGCTTTCCTTTTCTTGGCAATGGTGCCAGCATAATCATCAGAGTCAGTGTTGAATTGATCACTTTCTAAACTCTGGGGTCTGTCATATAGATCATCAATGCTTTTGATATAATCTTCTCTTTATTTAGACTTCTCAGCAGACAGAACAGGAGCAGAAACAATTGTAGCAGCAGCAGGAGTAGAAGGAACTTCAGAAACAACAGGTTCTTCTAGAAAAATAGCAAGTTCAACAGCAGCAGCAGCATCAACAGGATCAGCAGGCAATATATCAATATTAGTAGATTCAGCAACTTCAGCAGCAGTAGCAACAACACAAGAAGAAACTTCCACAGCCTTAAGAGAATTGATATAAGAGATAATCATACTGGGATCACAGACAGTAATAGGCATAATGGCCTTAGTAAGGTCTTCAACTCCCTGAGTTGATAAGCAGCTTCTGGGAAGAGAATCAAATTCAGACAACAGTGACCTGAAGTCCACTGTGAGTACTGGTACTGGGGCTGGAGTAGAAATCTCTGGCAGCAGCAATTCCTCAGGAGCAGCAGGCACTACCTCAGCTTTATAGGGCATCTCCCCCTACCTTGATTCAGTGATAACTGGATCAAGGCACCCCATAGAAGGGATTGCCTGAGGAGAGGAGAGAGAGGTTAGCCTGTCAGATAGCTCCTTTATTGAGTTCATGAGTGGAGCCATGGAGGTCTCCAGCAGGCTTACTAGCTTGGGGGCCAGTATCCCATATAGCTTATCTGCCAAAGCTAATAGATCCACTTGCTCAAGTGTGACTTGAGTAGAGGTGGAGGAGGGAATGTTTTGGGCTGGTGATGGATGGACTGTGGTAGATGGTATTGTGGATGGTAGGATGGTTGGTTGAGAGATTGGGATGGTGGAGATAGATGATATGGGTGTGGAGATGGATGGTGTAAAGGATGGTTGAGTAAGAATATCATGTAGGAGTTGTTGATATGAAGAGGTAGAGGGAAGCTCAGCAGGTGAGGAAGTGGAAGCATCCATGAAGGAGTCTTCCAAGATGTTGAAGGATGGAATGTCAAGAGGTGGATAGTAGTGGAGTGGATGGAATTTTTCTGAGGTGGCTGGAGGTGAGAGTGGTGATGAAATGGTAATGGAGGAAGAGATGGATGTGGAGATGGTTGATGTGGAGGTGGAGGTAGAAACAGCAGGAGGTGGAGAAGGAGGAGAGGAGGTGGAGGCAGGCAATTCCTCAATGAGGGCAGGAGACTGAGGGGAAGAGACTGCAATAGTCCTTGTACCTGAAGCATTGGTAGTCCTGGTAGGCTTGATAATCTGCCTGTCCCATTTCCCAAATAGGGCACAGGATAGCCTTTTTGATACATTGATGTGCATCCCATTAGAGACTAGCAGTTCAGGGCACCTGGAGTGCAGGAATACCCCTAAGATCCTCCCAAAGTTCACAAAACTTTTTTTTATTTTCTTCTTTATCAAATCAAAGAAAATTTCTCCCCAATTCAGGTGTTTCTTATCTACCAGGGCTCCCATCAAATAGAACGGATACTTGGATATGGTATCATGAGCTGAGTGCTTTGCCAGAAGCACTTTCCCCACAACATCAGCCAGAAATCTAAACTCAATAGATAAGTTCTTTTTCAATAACTTGCTAGGGTTAGCGGCAGAGTGTCCCATTCTATCAAACATATTCGCAGATTCTTCTCCCGATATTTCAACAGAGTCATCTCCAGTACTCAGATGAAATACTTCACTTAGAAGAGTAGGTGATAATGATACCTGAGTCCCGCCGATAGTACCAACGAGGGTATTCTCATCCAGATTATGTGCTGTAAACACCCATTCCTTAATCTCATCTGCAGCAATCTTCATCCTGGTGGACATTATGTGCACTAACTGTTGTTCTCGGAAGAGTTCCAGAATGTCTTTGAAAACCTGATCGCTGCCATCAAACGAGTCCACATCTATATCAAATCCTGTATCAAATTTCATCTTGGCGAGAGCGACAACATTCACGGCCATTGTATACCTGCAAAAAGTAACAAACACAACCAAGTGCAGTAGAGTTTGGAGGGAACGAAAAAGTTTGCAGAGAATATGAAAGCACAAAAGAAAAATGACGGCCGAAAGAATGATTTTATATTAGGGTTCGACGCCGAAAAGGAAGGATCGTTGAACTCCGTTCGACGATCTGGGCTTCTAGTGGAATCTGAAGAGTCTTCAATATCGTCGATCTCCGTTCGACGACATTGGAGAGCGTCGATCTCCGTTCGACGATCGCTGACCAGAATAAGATAGCCTAGCACTGCCTGGAAAATGCTGAACTCCGGTCGACGCTATTGGAAAGCGTCGATCTCCGTTCGACGCTTTTTGGGAAAAACGTCGAGCGTAGTTCAGAGACAAAACAGAACCTACAGACACTAGAAAATACAAGTTTTTAGCCTAGTCTTGGTCTTTTTTTAGATTTTCAAAATCTTGGGATTTATTTTAAACTTCCTCCATCTAACATTCCTAACTGATTTAGGAAGAAGGTGTGTTTCTTTTCATCCAAAGGTTTGGTGAAAATATCTCCACTTTGCAAATCAGTTGGGATATATTGAATTTCAATTTTATTTTTCTCCACATTGTCTCTTAGGAAGTGATGCCTAATCTCTATATGTTTTGTCCTACTATGGAGGCCTGGATTTTGTGTTATAGAGATAGCATTAGTGTTATCACAAAATATTTTTGATCCTTCTAAGTTGTAGCCATAGTCTAGGAGCTGGTTTTGAATCCACGGAATCTGTGAGCAACAACTGCCTGCTGCCATGTATTCAGCTTCAGCAGTTGAAGTTGACACAGATGTCTGTTTCTTACAGAACCAGGAGACAAGTCTGTCACCAAGGAACTGGCAAGTTCCACTGGTGCTTTTCCTGTCTACTCTACATCCAGCATAATCAGCATCTGAAAATCTAGTTAATTCAAATCCTGAGTCTTTTGGATACCAGAGTCCTAGATTTGGACAACTTTTCATATACCTAAGAATCCTCTTAACTAATGTTAGGTGTGACTCTCTAGGGCTTACTTGGAACCTAGCACATATACATGTAGCAAACATTATATCAGGTCTACTAGCTGTAAGGTACAATAGAGAGCCAATCATTGCTCTATATGTTGTTTGATCAACATGTTTACCATGTTCATCAGTATCTAATACAACATTGGTAGGCATAGGTGTTTTCATACAAGATGCTTCAGACATACCAAATTTCTTAACCAATTCTTTTGCATACTTGGTTTGATAAATAAATATGCCTTCGACATGTTGTTTGACTTGCAATCCTAGAAAGAAGGAAAGCTCACCCATGCTACTCATTTCAAATTTAGAATGCATTAAGTTAGAGAACTTTTTGCACAAATTTGAATCAGTAGAACCAAATATGATATCATCTACATATATTTGTACTAGTAGGGTATGGGACTTATGGGTTCTAATAAAGAGAGTTTGGTCTACTCTACCCCTTATAAAATCATTTTTCAGAAGAAAGTATGCTAAGGTCTCATACCATGCTCTAGGAGCTTGCTTGAGACCATATAATGTTTATGCAGTTTGAAAACATGGTCAGGATAAGTTGGAGATATAAAACCTGGAGGTTGTCTAACATAGACTTCCTCTTTGATGTCTCCATTGAGAAATGCACTCTTCACATCGATTTGGTAAATCTTGAATCCTTTGTGAGCTGCATAAGCAAGGAATATTCGTATGGCCTCTAGCCATGCCACTGGTGCAAAGGTCTGGTCATAGTCTATCCCTTCTTCTTGAGAATAACCTTGAGCAACTAGCGTCGCCTTGTTCCTTACAATAACTCCTTGATCATCCAACTTGTTTCTAAACACCCACTTTATTCCAACAATTGAGTGATCCTTAGACCTTGGTACTAGCTCCCAAACTTTGTTCCTCTCAAATTGATGTAGTTCATCTTGCATAGCAATGATCCAGTGTGGATATTGTTCTGCATCTTGAATGGATTGAGGCTCAACTTGAGATAAAAAGCAGGTGTGCATCAGGTTCTGGTTGACCTGATTTCTGATTTGCACACCTGCTGAGATGTTTCCAATCACTTGGGAGATTGGGTGATCTCTTGTTGTTACTAAATCAACAGGAGGTGTTGATTGTTCACCAACCTGTGTTGTTGTTTCCTCTTGTGGAACAACAACTGGCTGTTCAAAATTGTTTTATCCAAGATGTTGAGTATCCTCTTCATCTTCACTGATTTCAGCTCTTTGTTAGATAGGTGAGTGTACTGAATCCTTTTCTACAATGTATAACCTGCCCAAATTTTCTGAAAGAGAGTGTACCTGCAATGGTTCTATGGTAGAAGTAGACTATCCTTGTAACACATGTTAGTCTCATCAAAAGATATATGAACAGATTCTTCAATTTTAAGAGAAGTTTTATTATAAACCCTATAAGCTTTACTGATCATGGAGTATCCCAGAAACACTCCTTCATCAGCTTTAGCTTGGAATTTTGCTAAATACTTCTTGTCATTATTGTGAATATAACAAATGCAGCCAAAAATTTTGAAGTAGTCTACTTTAGGTTTCTTCCCTTTGAGCAATTCATAGGGAGTCTTGCCCTTCAGTTTATGTATCAAACTTCTATTCAACACATGGTTGGAGGTGTTCACTGCCTCTGCCCAAAAAGATAGAGGAAGGTGAGCATCTGTCAATAATGTTGCAGCAGATTCAATTAAGGTTCTATTTTTCCTTTCAGCTACCCCATTTTGTTGAGGAGTTCTAGGAGCTGAGAAAGTATGCCTGATCCCTTCACTCTGACAGAACTCTTGCATGAGAAGAGAATCAAACTCTGTCCCATGATCACTTCTGATCAGGACAATGTGAGTATTGAACTCAATCAGTATGCATTTGAGAAAATCTGTCAAACATTTAAAGTTATCAGACTTCTTCCTCAGAAAGAATACCCAAGTGAATCTAAGAAGGTCATCTACAATCACTAAAGTGTAAGATTTCCCTCCTAAGCTTTGTACTGTAATGGGTCCAAAAAGATCCATGTGTAGCAGATACAAAATCCTAGGTGAATCACTCTTATTAAGTGACTTAAAATTGTTTTTAGTTTGCTTGCCTAATTTACAAGCCCTGCAGAGTCCTTCCTTCTTGTAGGGGCCAGAAGGTAGTCCTCTAACAAGGTTGTCCTTGGACAGCCTTGCAATGGTTCTAAGATTTAAGTGTCCTAGTCTCTTATGTCATAAATTATTTGGTTTGTAGACTGAATTAAATAAGCAGATATCTATGTTGGTTGAAAGTAAATCTACAAGATAAATGTTACCTTTCCTTTTACCTGCTAACACTGTTGTGTTATCCTCTAACTTGATCTTGCATAAGGATTTGTTAAATGTCACTTGATGTCCTTCATCACAGAGTTGACTGATGCTGATTAGCTTGTGCTTCAGTCCTTCCACATAAGCCACCTTCTTGAATGTTACTGAGCCAATCTGAACAACACCATATACTTTTGTTTGACCAAAGTTTGAATCTCCAAAGATCACTTTGGGTCCAAGTTTGGCTTTGAATGATGTGAGATTGTCCTTACTCCCTGTCATGTGCTTTGAGAACCCACTATCCAGATACCATTGTTGGTTCACTGCCGGATAGGTCTTCACCTGCACATAAATTATTTATATGTTTTTGACCCAGTTTACCTTGGGTCTAGGTTGATAACCTTTAAATTCAGAAATGAAAGACATCCCTGGCTGACTCTTATATCCTTCAGGATGGTATCTCCTAGGAGGTACTATCCATTCAGTATAAGGGTTGAAGCTTTGGGATGAGGGACTTCTAGGATTGACTTGAGATTTACCTCTGAAAGAATGTTCAAAGCTCTGAGCTCCGTTCGACGATCGTCGACCTGAGTTCGACGATCTTGGGTCAGATCGTCGAGCTCCATTCGAAGATCGACTATACCAGATTTCAGAGTTCAGAAGTCGTCGATCTGAGTTCGACGATCCAGCCCTGGATCGCCGAGCTCTGTTCGACGATCGTCGAGCTCTGTTCGACGTTTTTTGTTGAACTTGATTTTCCTTAGGTAAATCTGGATTCTTCCTAGCTTCCTCTACAACACTGTTTCCTTTATCAGAAATAAATTTAATTGGGGTTGTTAATACTATAGGTTGGCTGGATGAAGCACCCAAGCCCAGTGTTGATGTAGGCTTGGGATATTCGCGTCACCGTGACGGACGTACCTAAATACGGCGCTCTCTAAGTTTCTAATTATCCCAATCATTCATAAAACCCAGCGACGTTTATCACCGGATAATCACTTAATTAAAATTATAGAGGGTTCGCAAAACCCTTCAAGATAATACCGAGGCTATAGTCCAAGGTCCTCTCAAGCGAAAAGAACCCACACGGTTCGGTCGAGCGTTCGTTGTACCAAAAGAGACACCACCAAAAATAAAGATCTGGATAACGGGTGGTTCTCTCCCAACGGAATAAAACGAGGGCCGCCACGCCTCACGAAATCAAACGGGAAATAAAACTAGAAACAATAACAATAACTAAATAAATATTAACCACGAAATTCTAACCAATCACAAATCACGCGTTACGTTAAATGCCCCAAGAAAATATCTAAGAGAGAAACACGAGAGTGGAGACGTTCGTTACCCCAACCGGAATGGATGATTCCGATTTAACTCTCTTTGGATCATTCCATTCCGGATCCACCGAAGGCGTCCTGATTGGAGGGAAATACCAAGTTCTTCGTTGGTTTCACGTCGTCGTTGAAGATCCACAAGTTTCACCTCATGCCTTGGCCGAAAAATCTTCTTCATAATAGATATGGGGGCTGTTTTGGGTATCTCACAAAGGGGTTGATTTCTTTGGTGAGGGAAATGATGGAGGTCGATTTGATGGAAAGAGGGGGTCGGTTGTTTTTTTTGGATGGAGAAGAGTGACCGAATTGGGGGTGGAGAAGGAGGTTGATCGGGTTTGGAGATTGAGGTGGAGAGGCGGCTAGGTGTAACTCTTGAAGAGAGAAGGGAGATAGAGGGAAGGGAGGAGGAGAGGAGGTGGTCGAAGCCTTGGAAGGGGAGGAGGAAGGTCGGCGGCCAAAGAGGGAAGGAGAAGGGAAGGGGGCGGCCAAGAGGAAGAGGGAAGAGGGAAAAGTAATTCCAAATCTGAAATTAGGTTTTAAATTTTCATTCATTCTACCAAAATCCAACACAACTTAGCCTTTTATAGGCTTTACAAAGACATGGGCTAAATGCACCCCAAGAGTGGCTAAACAAAGGCCAAAATGAAATAAAAGATAATTAATACTTTGGCTAAACATAGGCCAATTAAAAACATAATTATAAAATCTGAAATAATAATTTAAATGACGCGGCGATGGCGGTGGATGTCGCTGCAAAGTTCCAACATTAAAATGACGCGGCGATGGCGGTGGATGTCGCGGCAAAGTTTCAACATTCCGACTTGCAGCACGGTCATAAAGATCTTCAAGCTCCATATGGCGACGAACAACGGCACCAACAAGTAAATCATCATCTCAAGGCGGCGAGGGAACATCAAGTGTGAGCCTGCACCAACATCAACCGGGTCACCATAGTCATCCGGAAGGGGATCTTCTGCAGCAACATGACGCGTATCTATGACATGTACCGGGTCACCATCATCAACCAGAGGGGGATGCTCCAAATCAACAAGCCCGGGGATGACGGCGCCATCAATCCTCCCCCTCTCAAAAATACTCATCACTGATGAGTAGTACCGTGTATGATCGTCGAGGAAGAGGAACCTGCAAGGCAAAAAGTGGTCTTGGGGGGACCTCAAAGACGCATTAGCCAAATAAGAACAAGGAATTTCCACAACATCAATCCACATACCTCTGATGGAGACTGGGGACGAAAACGATCCAGAAGAACTAACACCACCCACCCCAAGAGAAAGCATAGTGGAAAATGTAAACGGAGAGATAGACTTTTCAAGGGGCATATAAACAGGACGTGTAAAGTATGAAAAGTCGAAACTAGGAGTGATGCCCCAATCAGTGGAAAATTCTACCAGAAATGTCATGCTACTAAGTTTCCATAAGATTCGCAAATAATAGACTTGCCGATTCGTAAATATTTCTAAGGTGCCCGGAGGCATCCGTTCAGGGGTGAGACAAGCCAAAACCAAATCACTTATATAACTATGGGATACTCTCTGATACAAACAAACAATCTTAGAGCTGTGTGGGGAGAACCCATGTGCAATGTGACTTGCTTCAACAGTGGAAAGTAACGGGACCAAGTCAGGTGGCACGGGTGCTATAAAAACAGTGGTGAATTCAACGCAATACAACGTCGGAGTTTTAGATTTAGACTTAAATTTAAATTTTAAAACGTCATGAAGAAAAGCTAACGGAAAACACTCATCACCACATATAGGATTGGACGTTTTCAGAAATGATCGGAAGTGCGAGCGACACAACTCAAAGTACCCAACTTCCATCACGGATGTGTGCGTAATAGGGTCAACAAAAGGTGGGGGGTAAATGCGTGCAACCGGGTGTGGTATATAAGTATGTCTAGCAAGCACCACGCCCGGGTCTATACCACTAACGTCATCCACATGAGTATCTCCTTCGCTAGAAAATTCTTCCCACTCACTAGATACTACATCCAACTTAGTATCAATAACAGTCTAAGAAATAGATTCAATTGAACCCAACAAATTTTCTAATTCAATTTGAACTTCAGTAAATGGTAATAACATCAAAGAATTATTTCTTGTTTCCTTAACGCTAGAGTCATCCAATAATATCACTCCTTCGTTAGCCAAAGCTTACCACGACGTAGGCACGTCATCAAAATCAGGAGAGTGAATCGAATCCTGGGACAAATCAAACTTAGCTGGAGCCTCAAACAAGGGCGATAACATCAACGAACTATCTTCCAGAACTTCATCAAATAGATCATCCCACGATAAACAGTCATCCATAGAGGGCTCTTCCAGCACCGTCGAAATATCTACCAATTCAGTTGAAATGTCTTCCAACACAGATCCAACCGAAGATTTTCTGATATTCAAGGGAGACGCCTCAGAAACATCGTCAAAGGGAAGCGGAGATGATTCCTCAGAGGAAAAATCCTCATCCAGGTCACTAGGGTAACCAATCTCCTCATCGTCACTCAAATCTTCAACATATTTAGCCTCATTGAGCACTATCGTATGTGAAGGAATACTCTCACCTAGCTGGTCATCTTCAGAATCCACAGTTAGTATATCAACATCAGCATCTTCAGGATCAATAGATACCACATCTACATCAGCATCCTCATGGGTATCAGTCACTATATCAGGGGGCTTAGACGTCAAGGCTAAAGGAGGCATAACCCTAGTAGTAACATTTTTCGATTCCATAACATAGGGTATAGACTGCGTATTTTCCCTAGGAGTGGAATTAGGCACACTAGGTGTAATCCTATGATTGTGGGGAAAAGATCTAACCTGAGGCATAGGGTAACTCCTATGAATAGCTACGGGTCTTGCTCCACAACGATACTCACTCACAGGCTTGGGATCAGCAGTGCGGAGGTAGGCGGGATCAAATTGATCCGAGAGGAGGCTACGCATGTGCGGCCAAGCATAATAATAGCTACCAACACGACGCTCTTCGTTTAACCAAAATAATCGGGCTTGACTAACTAATCACTCTCAGGCAAAGTTAACCTTATCGTAGTCATCCCAAAAGTGATAATTAAAATAAAGTTTTATACCCATAAGCCAATCCCTAAAAATTTTAGGACACCCTAAACCGTCATAAGTGGGGGTCCTACTAAACGTGGGAGGATAAGTGTGGGAATGAGTAGCATGTACGTCATAAGCCATCGTAGCGCGAACCGGGGAGAAAAATTCACCCGGACTTAGTGCATGTGCAAGGAAAAGGGTACCACGACAACTTAACTCTAACGAAGATGGAATTGTTCCCGCTTAACCACTAGGGTCTTAAATATGATAAAATAGGGTTTTTACTGGAAAAATATGAGGATCATTAAAAATTTTTGCTGGATTTTTTTTACTGAGAAAATAAAAATCTAGGATGCTATTGGCACACCAAATACTAAATTTCAAATTTATTAATAAAAATAAATACTTAATGAAAAATAAAAAAAATTTGGATTTTCTTACTAATAATTAGATGGATAAATTCCAGAAATTTTAAATTTTAAGAAAATTAAAATTTTCTTAAGGTCGCTACTTGCAGACCAATAGTTAAAAATTTGATTTTTCATGAATGATATTGCGACGTGTGAGTGCGTGTTAACGTGCTACAAGAAGGGGGAGGGGTGCCAATTAAGAAATTGACGTGAACCTCCCTCTGATACCAAATTGATGTAGGCTTGGGATATTCGCGTCACCGTGACAGACGCACCTAAATACGGCGCTCTCTAAGTTTCTAATTATCCCAATCATTCATAAAACGCAGCGACGTTTATCACCGGATAATCAATTAATTAAAATTATAGAGGGTTCGCAAAACCCTTCAAGATAATACCGAGGCTATAGGCCAAGGTCCTCTCAAGCGAAATGAACCCATACGGTTCGGTCGAGCGTTCGTTGTACCAAAAGAGACACCACCGAAAATAAAGATCCGGATAATGGGTGGTTCTCTCCCAACGAAATAAAACGAGGGCCGCCACGCCTCACGAAATCAAACGGGAAATAAAACTAGAAACAATAACAATAACTAAATAGATATTAACCACGAAATTCTAACCAATCACAAATCATGCGTTACGTTAAATGCCCCAAGAAAATATCTAAGAGAGAAACACGAGAGTGGAGACGTTCGTTACCCCAACCGGAATGGATGATTCCGATTTAACTCTCTTTGGATCGTTCCGTTCCAGATCCACCGAAGGCGTGCCGATTGGAGGGAAACACCAAGTTCTTCGTTGGTTTCACGTCGTCGTTGAAGATCCACAAGTTTCACCTCATGCCTTGGCCGAAAAATCTTCTTCACAATAGATATGGGGGCTGTTTTGGGTATCTCACAAAGGGGTTGATTTCTTTGGTGAGGGAAATGATGGAGGCCGATTTGATGGAAAGAAGGGGTCGGTTTTTTTTTGGGGATGGAGAAGAGTGACCGAATTGGGGGTGGAGAAGGAGGTTGATCGGGTTTGGAGATGGAGGTGGAGAGGCGGCTAGGTCTAACTCTTGAAGAGAGAAGGGAGATAGAGGGAAGGGAGGAGGAGAGGAGGTGGCCGAAGCCTTGGAAGGGGAGGAGGAAGGCCGGCGGCAAAAGAGGGAAGGAGAAGGGAAGGGGGCGGCTAAGAGGAAGAGGGAAGAGGGGAAAGTAATTCCAAATCTGAAATTAAGTTTTAAATTTTCATTCATTCTACCAAAATCCAACACAACTTAGCCTTTTATAGGCTTTACAAAGACATGGGCTAAATGCACCCCAAGAGTGGTTAAACAAAGGCCAAAATGAAATAAAAGATAATTAATACTTTGGCTAAACATAGGCCAATTAAAAACATAATTATAAAATCTGAAATAATAATTTAAATGACGCGGCGATGGCGGTGGATATCACGGCAAAGTTCCAACATTAAAATGACCCGGCGATGGCGGTGGATGTCGCAGCAAAGTTTCAACATTCCGACTTGCGGCACGGTCATAAAGATCTTCAAGCTCCATATGGCGACGAACAACGGCACCAACAAGTAAATCATCATCTCAAGGCGGCGAGGGAACATCAAGTGTGAGCCGGCACCAACATCAACCGGGTCACCATAGTCATCTGGAAGGGGATCTTCTGCAGCAACATGACGCGGATCTATGACATGTACCGGGTCACCATCATCGTCCAGAGGGGGACGCTCCAAATCAACAAGTCGGGGGATGACGGCGCCATCAAGTGTACTGTTGAATCTTGAGTTCACTGTGCTTGTAATGTCCATCAGTCTGATGCTTCTCCCATTAAGGGATTCTTCAAACTTCTTTGCCTGGGATAACTCACTTTTCAGTGAAGCTATCTCCTCCCTACAACATTCTAACTCCTCAGAGAGTTTGAGGTTGTCTGATTTTAAGGTGCTGTGTTCAGACAATTGATTTCTGAGAGAGATAATTTCTTTCTCAAATTTTAACAGGTCTAAACAAAGTGCCTTAAATTCAGACCTAAAGTCTTCTGAGTCAAAGTCAAAGGATTCTATTACCTGGTCTTCTTCAGTTTGAGTTTCAGATTCTGAATCTGATCCTTGTTTTGCCTCAGAATTTTGCTGAGAGGCATTGATAGCCATCATGCAGAATTCCTTTTCTTCAGCATCATCCTCATCATCACTTGAGCTTGATGAGGCTTCTGATTCCTCTTCAGTATCACTCCAGCTTTCAGCTACAAACCCCTTCCTTGTATGTTTATTTTTGTTGGAGGAGGATTTGTTGTTGTTGTTTCCTCTGGAGTCCTTGTCTTTTCTCCTATCTTTCCTGTCCTTCTTGTCCTTATTCTGATTTTCTGGACAGTCAGGCACAATATGGTCTGGTTTTCTGCATCCAAAACAGATTATTTCTTTATTATTTGACTTGTCATACCTTGGCTTCTCATGCCCTATGGATGACCTCTTTCTGAAATCTTTCCTGGCCATCTTATAGAATCTTTTGGCCAGCAAACTCATCAATTCTTCATTGCCTGTGACCTTGTCTTCAGGTAGATCTTCTGTAGCTTTGAATGCTATGGTCTTCTCCTTTCTGATGGCTGGAGAAGCAGTCTTTTGTTCTTCCTCTCTGTTCTTGATGAGCAGCTCATAAGACTTGAGCTTGCCCAACAAAGCTTCAGTATTAATCTCAGTTAGGCTTCTGGCATCCTTGATTGGCCAGATCCTTGAGTCCCAAGTGCTAGGGAAGCACATTCGGATCTTGTCATTTAGTTCAGTTAGAGAGATCTCCGTGTCCAGTGTTTTTAGTTCACTGACTATTAGGCTGAGTCTGTTGTACATGTCAGCCACTGATTCAGTTTCTCCTTTCTTGAAGTTCTCATATTGGCTTATGAGATGGGATCTCCTGTTCTTCCTTTCATCAGCAGATCCTGAGACAATTTCAGATAACTTGTCCCATATCTCTTTTGCTGAACTGCATTCAGCCACCTTTTGGAATATCTCATAAGACATGGTCTGAGCAAGGATATTCATAGCCTTTACATCTGCAACTTTCCATTTCTTTATTTCTGCATTTGTTCCTGAAGGAGGTTGAACAACACTTGTACTTGTGATCACTGGGGGTCTTGGACAAACTGTCAAAGCAGAATTAAAAATGTCCTCATCAATAGAATTCATGCAAAGCTTAATCCTTGCCTTCCAAAGTGCAAACTTAGAGAGGTTGCACACTAGAGGTCTGGTGCTAGCATAATCTTTGTTCTGTGCCATGGTTTTGTATGAAAATAAATATAATATAAAAAGTAATAACTATCCTCTATAGAAGGTTTATCTTATCAAGGATCTTTTGGTTCAGGTGTTAGCCTGTTCAACCAATTTGTTGAAAATTCAGATGTTGAATAACCAACCTCCCTCTGATACCAATTGAAAGTGAGGAAAAGATCTACCTTAACTCTAGAGGGGGGGTGAATAGAGTATTTTTAAAATAATTTACAATTAAAACTATAAAGCAGTGGAAGACTTAATTTATGTATATGTGTAAGGTGCTTGTGATGAAATAAAAACTAAAGCAAGAACTAAGAAATCACACAGCACACAGCAAAGTCAAACACACAACAACCAGATGACACAAGGATCTATAGTGGTTCCCCAACAACCTGGGTACATCCACTATTCTACCACCCTAGGTAGGAATCCACTGCAGGAATAGTTGATCAGGTGTCCTGGGCACCAATGAGCTTTTGATAAGGTGCTCAAAAACCAATACTAGATTTTTTGATAAGGTGTCTTGCCACCACTGAGTTTTGACAAGGTCTCAGAAACTAGTCTCAGAACTTTTGAAGGGAGTTTTGAAAAACCCTTTTATAGGAGGGAAAGGAAAAAAGAAAGAAAGAGTTGAGTTGTTCTTCTCTGTCAACAGTCTGAGAGAAGACAAGTGGAAGATGAAGCTAAAGCTCCCCCTATGATCTGTAAAGGTTCAGGAAGGTGAGCTTTGCTAGGGTGATAGGTCTTCAGGTGCTTCAGATCTCCAGCAAAAGATGATTTCAGCAGATGCTGAAATGTGAGATGTCTGGAGTCCTTGATGTTGAAGCTTTTGAACACTTGAGGATTTGGAGGAGCAGATGATTTCCTCCACAGAAAACTTTCTTGTGTTCTTGAAGATTTTTTCTCAGTGAATCTGTATGTTTCAGAAGATGAGTTCTTGATCAGAGTATATTTTGATCTCTCTTTTGTAACTCTTTTTCTCAATCCAATGATCATGTATATCTCTTGCCTATCTTGTTGTATTAATCTGTTTTTTTTTTACAAAAACATATTCTGTAGGAGTATATCAGATTCTGACTTAGATGGTCGTTACTCAGTCATAAATGACTTCCATAAATGACAACTATCTCTGGGGAAAGTCCTAAGTAACATTCCTTTTAGCCTTCCTTAAAACTTGCTCCAGATTGCTTGAAACGGCTACATAATCCTTTGCAATAAATGCAGGAGATAACTTTGAAAGAATCCCAAAACTGTTCTTGAATTTGAATTCTGAAAGCGTCGATCTCTCACAAAAATCATCGACCTGAGCTCAGTTATCGTCGACCTGAGCTCAGAGATTGTATTTATACTAGAGACAGAAAACGTCGACCTGAGCTCTACGATCGTCGAACTGAGCTCAGCGACTTGGAAAATAGCTAAAGACAAAACGTCGATCTGAGCTCGAAGATCGTCGACCGGAGTTCGACGACTTGCAGAATTGAGCTCAGAGAACGTCGAACTGAGTTCGACGTTTCATCGACCTGAGCTCGACGAAAATTGCCTTAGTCTCAGCACTGAATCCTGATCTTTGAATGGTCTTGGGGGCAGCTTCAAACCTAAGTTCTAACCCTTAGACTCATTCTAATTTGACCTTTTTAACTATACAACTAGGTCAAACCAATTCCCTAAAAACATAGTGATCCTTGCCCAAATTAGTAATAGGGTGTTCCAACAGAGGTTGAAGCCTCACAAGGTTTGCAAGAAAAACCAAGATGCCAAGGGTCGAAATTGGTAAAAGGGAGTCTTCATCTCAAGGCCACTCATAAAATTCAAAATGTTCCAATTCTGGGAGGAGACGGAGATCGAATGCTTGTTCTCAACACCAAGTTGCAATAAGAAAATAAAGAGAAGTGATCTAGTGCCTCTTTGGTCACTTGAACATTTTTGCTTGGTCAGCAACCAACATGCCTGACGTGAACCTCGTTGTCGCATGCCACCAGCTCAACATCCATCTAAAGATCATCTCATCAATCAAAAGAAGAGAGCTGTGAAGAAAAATTTGGAGAAGCCAATTTGGGAAGAAGTTCAGAAGCTTTTAAAGACAAACTTTATTCAGGAAATTCAGTATCTCGACTAGATATCGAACATTATAATGGTAAAAAGCAGATAATAATTGGTGCATGTGTGTAGATTTCATTAAACTAAATTAATTCTGCCCAAAATATTGTTACCACTTGGCTCATATAGATTCTCCAGTAGATTCCACGGTTTGATTTTCTTTTATGAGTTTTCTCAACGCTTTTCAGAAAATCACCAAATACGTATGCACAAACCCGACGTACCACACACATCATTTATCACGAATGATAGTTGTTACTATTATTAGGTCATGTCTTTTGGCTTGAAACTGTGGGGACCACCTATCAAAGAATGATAGATCACCACGTCTTTAAGAATAAAAAAGGTCAGAACCTTGAAGTTTATGTGACAACCTTCTGATCAAAAGCCACGCTTATTCAGAGCATATTCAGGATTTATTAGAAAGGTTCTGCATATTGCGAAAATTCAATATGAGGTTAAATCCCTCCAAATGTATCTTCGGTGCCAGAAAGGGAAAATTCCTAGGCCATCTTCTCACACCTTCATACCTCGAGCTCAATTTTTAATTCGCTATGTTAGCCGAGTATTGAAAGATGCAGAAAGGAGGTACCCCATCCTCGAGAAATTGGCTTTTGCCCTGATAATCTCGACACAAAGACTTCGCCCTTATTTCCAAGTTCACCCAATTCAAGCTGTTACTAATCATACTTTGAAGAGTGTTTTGGAAAAGCCTGAATATTCTAGATGATTAGCAAAGTGGGACATCAAATTAGGAGAGTTTGAAGTCTCATATGTGCTCGAAGAGCCATCAATGCTCAAGTCTTGGCATATTTTATGATCAAATTTTCAGAAGGAGACGATCAAAAAAAGAGTGCTTCGAAGTTGATAGCTTAGACTTTGTATGTAAATGGAGCTTCGGGAAGAGTTCTTCTACGGGCAGAATAATCATT
The DNA here is from genome assembly GCA_039513925.1 of Platanthera zijinensis. Taxonomy (NCBI): domain Eukaryota; kingdom Viridiplantae; phylum Streptophyta; class Magnoliopsida; order Asparagales; family Orchidaceae; genus Platanthera; species Platanthera zijinensis. The sequence continues at coordinate 39,586,198 of CM077095.1, read as the reverse complement.
GTCAGTCCAAATGGAGTCAAGATCGAGCAAGCTGTCAAATTTAACTTTGTTGTTTCGAATACTCAAGCAGAGTATGAAGTCTTAATTGTGGGTTTGAGGTTCACAAAAGAGCAAGAAGTTGAAGATGTTGAGGTGTATACTGATTCTTTGATCATGGTTTCACATATCATAGGCGTATTTGAGGTCAGAGGATCAATAAGAGGTATCTAAAAGTTATGAAAAGGAAAATCGGAGCCTTCAAGACATTCAACATTTGTGACATCCCACGGCAAGAAAATTTTGAAGTTGAAAATATATAGCTAAGTATTGACTTCCGGGAGGGGGAACTCTCGTGGAACTCGTTTACTCCATAATACAAGAAGAAGAAATAATGGAGATCGATCAACGAACTTTGTGGATAGATCCATTCGTCTATTATTTTTCAACCGAAAATATCCATCCCACGGTGATTGATAAAAGGAGCTTCAAATTAAAAGCAACACATTATTTCCTTCTCTTGGGGATCTTATATCGAAAGACGTTCCTGTTACTGATATCATGATGCGTGACAGAAGAGGAAGTACCAAGAGTACTTCAGGAAGTTCATTTTAGGGAATGTGGGAGCCATTCAGGAGGAAATATGCTCGAGAAAAGAATCCTAAGACAAGGATATTTCTAGTCAATGTTGAAGAAGGATGCAGAACAATATGCAAAAAGATGTATCCAATGCCAAATGTTTGCATCATTACAACGACAACCCATATGAAAGGGTAAATAAAGAGATTTTTTATTGCTCCAAAAGATGAATAATACAAAGGTATGCTTCCCTATTTATAGAAAATAGGGGGAAGAGAGAGAGAAATAAGAGAGAGAATACATAACACATGTCACATACGACTAGGTAGATACATAAAAGCAGACCGCACAGAATTGTGCGGTTAGACAAACCTAACAACACAATTACATCTTGAGACCAACGAGCTTGCTCTGATCTTTATTCGTCTTCAACGTGGCAGCTCGCTTCAGGGAAACAGTGGCGGTTAATACATAATCTAACTGCCCATGTAATCACTAGCACCAGTTGGTTGTCATACTCCATAGTTGCGGTAAGCACATAAGATCTCCTGTGGTGGTTAGGTAGATACCAACCTCTATACCGCAATTGAGTTACTTTTGCTGATCGCCACGGCTTGGCCTTAACAACTACCAGCGGTCAAGCTTAGAAAGTCATCAGACCGCCAATCCAAGTCGCTAGTCTGCCACCTGTGTGGTAACATATCCAGATATGCCAGACCGTCATGACTTAGTCGCCAGTCCGCCAGATCTATATGTCTATATAGTCTGCCATAATGCAAGGGCTCCATATGTTTTAACTCCATTACCCGTGCGGTAATACAACCAGATCTTCTAAAGAGGCAGACCGCCAGGAGTAAACTTCCAGTCCACCAAACATGTCCTTCATTCATAACATCCATTCTTAACCACCAAACTGCCAGGACTACACAGGTTCTAACTCTCCCCCTCAAGCTGGAGTGTACATGTCACCTATGTCTAACTTGTCACAGACATCCGGAAAGGAGACACTTATTTGGTAAAAACATTGGCTAGCTCTTTGTCAGAGGTGATAAACGGAATACAGATTTGATTCTTCAATACTTTTTCTCTGATAAAGTGTCAGTCTACTTCAATATGCGTTGTCCTTTCATGAAACACTGGATTCCTCTAAATGTATATAATTGTCTTGGTATCACAGAACATCGGCGGGGAATGATCATAGACTTCTCTCAAATCAAGCATCAGTGTTTGTAACCACTTTAGCTCAAAGGTAGCCAAAGTCATGTTTCTATATTCAGCTTCAATATTTGACCTGGAGACAACAGATTGCTTCTTGCTCTTCCAGTTGACCAGATTTCCTCCTACGAAGATGCAAAAATCAAACATAAACTTTTTATCTTCCGTCTCATCAACATAGCTGGCATCAAAATAGGCTTTAATCCTCAAATGATTATTTTTCTGAAACAAAAGTCCCTTTTCTAGAGATCCTTTTACATATTCCAAGATTCTTAGAGCGGATTAAAGATGACACGGCTTGGGGGCTTGCATAAATTAGCTCACCCTTTCTACTGCATAACATATATACAGTCTCGTGACTGTCAAATAAATAAGATTTCCCACAAGCTGTCTATACCTGAATCCGCATTCCAATACTTATCATCACCAACATCCATTGGACACCAAACAAGTTTAGCCCCAAGAAGACCTCTCTTTTAAAATATCTAAGGCATACCTCCACTATGAGAGCATTATAGAATTGAGCTTCTGGAAGATCTCAATCAGTAGAAAGTACTTGGGAGATCTCATATCTTTTGTAAAAAATGTTGAAGAAGATACTTCTTTATTAGGTCAGTTCTTTTCTTATCATCCTCTGTAAGAAAATTTTCATCCACATAAATAACAAGAATACTAGCATTGTAGAAGTCTTGCGTATGAATAGAGAGTGATCAACAATACTTCAAGCAAACCTAATAATAGAGATAACTTCGCTGAACTTTTCAAACCAGGCCCGCAGGCTTTGCTAAGTTCATAGATTACCTTCCTCAACCATCACACTTGAGACTCCTCCTGAGTAATATACTCAAGAGGTTGCTCCATGTAGACTATCTTCTATAGATTTCCATAAAAGAATGCATTCTTGACATCTAACTGAGACATCTCCCAGTCTCTGTTAACAATCACAAAAAAGAGAACACAGATCGTTGTAATCTGATCAACTAGAGAGAAGGTGTCAAAGAAGTCCACATCATAGGTCTGAGTAAAACCTTTGGCAACTAGCCGAGATTTATTACAATCGATGGTACCATCAGGAATAAACTTGATCACAAAGACCCAATGACAGCCAACCACATTAGCTCATGGAGGGGTAGGGATTCGAATCCAATTACCTAATTCAGTTAGATTTTTAATCTCTTCATCCATAGTGTATTTCCAATAAGGAATAACGAGAGATTCTTGATAGGTAGCCGTGATGACCTTGGCCGAGAGAGCGAGAGTAAAATTCTTACAGGAAGGAGACAGTCATGCATAAGAAACATCATGAAGAGGATGTTGAGTGTATGCCCAAACTCCCTTTTGAAGGGAAATCAGGGGATCAAGGTCTAACTTGTCTGTAGTATCAGATCCATCCATCGGAGAGACGGCTGGCCCGAGAATTGTTAACAACGGCTTAGGTAGAGAAGCAATATCAAGAGGAAAGATGTAGAATCAGAAACTGGTGAAGAAGAAAGAAGCATAATTTCAGGTAGAGGTAGGGGTGAAAGTTGAGTTGAGCCGTCTCGAGAGCTCGACGAGCTAGCTCGAAAAAAACTCGACTCGAGCTCAAGCATGTCGAGCACGAGCTCGAGCTCGACGAACTCGAGCTTGCTTTCGAGCCGAGCTCGAGCCCAGTAAACCCGATTCATGGGCTCGCGAGCCGGCTCGCGAGCTTTATATATATATAATTAATATATTATATTAATAATAATAAATATATAATATATTATAATATAAGAAATTGACTGCTGTCATATTATTAAAGTGACTGCTGTCAATCCTATCATATATATTATTTATATATAAAATATAATTAATGTATTATAATATAAGAGCTGACTGTTGCAGGTCCCAATGAGACCATAGCTCTCATAACTCATAATATATTATAATATAAGAAACCTAGTTCAACTTCTTCCCTGTTAGGGCACTTTTCTCGCGGGCTGCTGCAGAGCGCGGTGCTGCCTGCGGAAGGCACTTTTCTTGCGGGCGGCGAGCTGACGGATGGCGACTGACGGCGGACCACGAGGGCGAGTAGCTCTATCGAGCTCATGGAGACTAGAGAGGCTCAGTCGTGGAGCTCGTCGAGCACTGCCGATCTTGTCGAGCACTGCCGAACTCGTCGAGCGCTGCCGAGCTCGAGCTCGAGCTCATTAAACACTAGCTCGTCGAGCTCTAGCTCGAGCTCAAAAAAAAGGCTCGAGCTCGATCTCGAGCCGGCTATTTTTGCCGAGCTCGACTCGAGCTCGGCTCGTTTGCAGCCCTAGGTAGAGGTGTAGAGATAATAGTTAGAGAAAAGGGATCATCAGACGGTGGGAGGGTAGAGGTGCGAGAAAAATAAGGAGCATATTCAAACAAAGTGACATCAACATAAACATATTGTTCCAGAGAAGAGGATCATATCACTAATATGCTTTTTGTGTCTGACAGTAGCCAAGAAAAATGCACTTAATGGGACGAGGAGAGATTTTGTCAGGACTAGAAGAAGGAGAGTGAACAAATGTCATGCAACAAAAGATATGTGGAGGTAAAGAAAAGGGTGTGGCATTGGGATACAAAATGTAGAAAGGAGTTTTTTTCATTAAGAACCAAAGAAGAAATTTGATTGTTGAGGTAACAAGAAAGAAGACCGGCGTGACCCCAACAGGACCAAGGAACACTCATCTGAGTGAGAAGAGTGCGAGCCACATCAAGAAGATGATGGTTCTTGCGTTCAGCAACCTCATTCTGTTGAGAGGTGTAAGGACATCTGGTTTGATTTTGAATGACACGATGCATACTAAAAACTGATAATTATTTACTAAGATACTCTTTGACATTATCAGTACAAAACACTTTAATAGGGAAATTCAAACTGAGTACATATCTCATTATAGAACGTATTGAAAATAAATAAAAATTCAAAATGTTCTTTTAGCAAGTAAACCAAGTACATCTAGAAAAATCATCAATAAATGTGACAAAATATAAACTACCTCTACCAACAGATTTAGTAGGAGCAGGACCCCAAATGTAAGAATGAACAATTTCAGAAGGATGAGAAGAACTACGTTTTTGTTTTGCTGGAAAAGACGAACGGTGGTGTTTGCCGAGTTGGCAAGCTTCATAATTGAGAGAAGAGACTCCGCGAGGTAGATCATGGAAGAGTTGATAAAGAAGGTGAGGAGGAGGATGCCCAAGATGAAGATGTCACTGTAGAAGAGAAGTAGAAGCAGAAAAGCAGGCACATTATCAAGGCAGAATAAGCCGCCACTTTCAGTCCCAGTAGTAATCGTCTCATTCGAGTGAGGATCCTGAAAAGAAGAATTAGATGAGTGTTGAAACCGAAAATCGGTCTCGTGTGGAGTTCGACCCTTGGGGAAGGGGTGGTCGCGCACTTACTTCGCTCCTGCAAGAAAAACAACAAGGGAAAGAGAGTAAAGGACTAGACCAAGGGCCCGACGCGGAGGTCCCACCACAAACCTGGAAGATTACTGAGCGCTTCCCCTCCTTAGACAAATGTCGGGCTAAGGTACCTCAGAAAGCGCTAGGAGAATGGGAGACAAGTAAGCATTCCTTCTGAGGTACCCCTTGGGTCCTATTTATAGATTTCTGGAAACGGTTTGCAAATAACTAATCTCTGCCGGCCTGAAATTACTGAAAACCCCTTGGGCTGGCCTGCCAACAGCCAAACTCCGCTGTTCTGAATGGCTATGTGCAGCCCATCCGGGTCTGCCAACAGCGAGACTCCGCTGTTTCAACAAGTTATGGGCAGGCCAGCGGGGGCAAAATGGTAAAAACACCTCACAGACCACTAGACGAGTAGCCCCCAACAATCTCTACTCGGCAAGGACGGCGAGTGCTCGACGAGGTTGGCACTCGCCGCTTCTACTCGGCCTTTGGCGAGTACGGGCCCCACTAGCACTATTCGCCCACTCTGTCTGGGCGAGTCGGAGCTTCTGCCAAGCTCTTCAGGGCGAGTGCAAGCCGACCGATAAGTGAAATCGCCTTACTCAATGCCAAGACAAGGCATTGAGTAAGCTTGTCTCACTCAACGCCGCAGCAGAAGGGGCTGAGGGAGCTCACCTCACTCAACGCCGCGGCGGAAGGAATTGAGTGAGCTCGCCTCTCTCAATGCCATGACAGAAGGAGCTGGGGGAGCTCGCCTCACTTAACGCCGCGACGGAAGGCGTTGAGTGAGTGAGCTCGCCTCACTCGATGCCTTGGCAGAGGGCGTCGAGTGAGCTCGCCTCACTCGACACCATGAGCCTGGCCCGCCTGGGTCTTGGGCTGGACTTAGGCAGTCTGGCTCTTGCCGACCCCACTCGCCGGATACGGGGTTGTACACAATCCCCACTCTTTGTGAGGTTGGCACAAGCTCGGAAAGAAACATACAACCCCACGGGATTTGGCTAGTGTAGCAGGAGCCAGGGAATCTTCTGGTGGGGTCCACCAATGGTTATAAATATGCACCTGCGTACCTGGGTGGCCTTTGCCACTCTCCTCCGCCTTGAACTCGTCGGGATGCCTTTCCCCAAGGAGCTCCAAGAGAGGCGTGTGAAGGCTCGCGAGATCTCCTCCGCCCATGTCGCTAGCTTAACCACCATTCCCCCTATTACCACGCGGAGCCCCCCCCCCCCCCCCCCCCCCCCCCCCCGCCGAATCAAACTCGGCCAAAAGGGTGAAGTCCGATGCAGAGGCGTCTGAACGCGCCTACCAGGATTTGAAGAAGGCCCTGGATCCTGAGACAGGCTCCTCCACCTTGCGCGCCCCTTGAAAGGAGGGGAGTTTTATTGACCTCTACGACGATCGGGACTGTCGGGATGGGGGCGGCGGGATAACCTCTCCACGGGCTGATATTCTTCCCGCTGACCTGCGGTTCGGGGCTTCAGAGGCTCATCATCGCGACCCGTCCCCGTCCTTTGGGACCCTGGGGCTACTCGCAGAAGTCGGACTTGCCAGTCCGCGTTCCTTCCTCTCAGCTCACCGAGACTTCGAGGGATGGTGCCGGGATTATCCCAGTGCCAGGCTTCAACCTCATTTCACTCCGAAGTCAGCCTCCGTGTCGCAGTAAAGATCTGAAAATGCCTCAACCTCGCCTTTCCCTGGATGCGTCGAGCTCTTCAGGTAAGTCGCCCCTTACTGGGCTGCCCACAGCTCCTCCTGATGCGTTCTCCTTTCACATTATTCAACCATTCTTGCAGCCTTACCCAGTCAATCGGAGACCGATGAATCCCTGGAGCGAGCTCAGTACTCGCCCCTCCCTTCCCCGAAGACCTTGGAGTCCTTCCTAGACGCCGAGGTGGGGGTCCCTGAGCTGACGAAGCGAGGAATCGAGGTCCTCAAGAAAGATGCTGCGCGAGCTCCACCGGCTGCGGGAAGATAATGACGTGCTGCAGCGGGAGTGTGTATGGCTGGTAGGAGAGGCGAGGGAGGGCCTGACAGGCGAGACGGCGTCCCTTTCGCCGCTGCTGGAAGAGCTGGACGAGAACCTCTTGGAAGCCTGGGGATTCTTAATGCGGATCCACAAGTTCTGTAGCTCGCGCCGGCTTGCGGGGAAGGAGATGTGATACCAGGGAAGATTATGAATGGCCCCCTGGCGAGCCTATTGGGACTCGCCTCCTGCCCCCTCAGCTCGCGCGCATGCCGAGATGGCCGCCTTGCTTGTATTCAATTTCCCTGGGCGATGTTCCCCTTGCGCCTGTAATAACTTAGAAACGATTTCAAATTTTGTTGCTTGTTTATCCGAATATAATATTCTTGATTGGCGCGTGATGGGACGGGTCCTGGAAGTCGGTAAGCTGGACTAGGCGAGCTGGGCTAAGCAAGCTGGACCGGCCGGTCAGCTCGGCCCTTGACCCTTTTTTCTATAAATAGGCACCCTCACCTACTCCGACTTACTGCTTTTATTGCTTCTGTACTTTCCTCCTCTGCTCGCCCCCACCTTACCTGCACTCGCTCTCTACGCTTTCGCAATCATGGGGTAGTCCAACCCAGACTCCGATGGTCGCTCCAAGTGCGCTCAGCACTTTACGGACTACTGTTTCTTCGAGGGGAACAGGACAGAGGAGGAGTTCACCGCGTTTAGTGTCGACTTAGAGCCCCCTTGCTTCGAGGAGCGCCGGCCTAGGGAGGGCGTGGCCATCAACACTTTTTACCCCGAGGAGCTCGCCTTCCCCATCTCGCATTTCAAGATGGGGCTACGGCTTCCGCTCTGGCACAAAGTCCGCCAAATCCTCAAGTACTTCGGTGCGGTGCCTGCGCAGCTGAACCCGAACTCCATCGCATGATGGTGGCGTTCGCAAGCTTCCTCTGCCAGGAGCGAATAGAGTTCAACCAAACCGTGTTCAGGAAACTCTTTACTTACAAGGCGACCCTCGAAGGCGTCTCCTACTTCGGGGGCTCCTTCATCAAGGTTCGCGAGATCGCAAACAAGCACCATAACTGGATGACCAGGATTGTCTTCATCAAAGGCGATCTTGGGAACATCCCCTACTCTCCATAGCAAAAAGGCGAGGAGGTATACCGGCCCCCACTATCTCCGGCAACGACACCGAGCTCCACAATTTTTTCCTCCACAAAGACTTCGAGGTCTCCTTCCTCCGAAAGGGCCTCGACTCGCTCCTCCCCGTCCTTCCCGGCGAAGGTATATCTTTCAAATCTCCTCCTTGCCAGATCTCGCCAAATCCATTGGAAATTTTCTAAGTTATTTCTGCAGGAGAGCGGTTGATTCCAGAGAACCCGCTTTTCGCGGATCCGGGTCTACTCGCCGACCCACTCGCCCACGAGAAGGCGGCTACAGCCGCCTGCCGAGACGAGCCGTCATCGTCTAAGCTTCTGGTAGGAAGAGTGCTGACCCCGCGGGGTCCAAATCGCCTTGCCACCACCCACCGCAGAAGAAGCTGAAAGCGGTGGTGGTTTCTCGGACAAGGCAACAACAACATCCCAAGTACATGAGCTCGCCCAAGACCACCCCGGACGGATCGCCGGGGAGCCCGCTGAAGGAGACATCGGGCAAAGAGCAGGAGGGAGGCGAGCCTACTGCTCCTGCAGTCAAGAAGCCCTCGGCCCGCGAGCTGGGTCCGCCGAAGAGTAACCCCCTCTTCGGCCTTAGGGGGAGGTGGAAGGACTCGGTCAGTGAGCCCGTGGTTCAGCTGGATGAGTACGCCCACCAGATCTCCGTCTCCACCTCCAATCCCCTTGGGCCGACCGCGAGGCCTCCTCAGGTCAAGCCTACGCGCTCGGCTTCAGCCTCTACGGGCGCGAGGACGCCACGGCCTACAAGCGTATGACTCTGTGCCAACTCGGCCATGAGGGCCTGCAGGCCCACATGCGGGCACTGGAGCTCCACCACATGGCGGTTCGTCGCGGCTTCAACCTCAGCCACCTCCTCCAGAAGGCGGAGCAGAAGCACAACCTGGCCCAGGACAGGGTCGTTGACCTGGAGCGGAGGCTCGGTATTGACGAGGATATTCTCGCCAAGAGCGTCGGCGGGCTGGTGAGGACCGATCATCCCCTTTCCCCCTTTTCCTTTTACTTAGGATTTTTCAGCTTCTAGTCCACCTATCCATTCTTACCTCAGGATGCTGAGGCTGCCCGGGAGCTATAGGCCCGCGCCGCTGGATTGGAGGAAGAGAACCGCCAGCTCCGTGCTCGCTCCGACGTGCTGGATACTCGCGCCGTCGAACTAGAAGGCCGCACCGCCAAGCTAGAAGAGAGGAATGTGAAGCTGCGTGAAGAAAATAAGGGGCTTCACGGTGAGATCGCTCGCTAGGTCGAAGCTTTTCTCCCTCCCGGCGGTAGCGAGCCTCCTTTCCCATACAAGAGCCCCCGGATCTTTGGCGAGGCGGAGGTCACTGAAAGATTGCGGGTCAACTCGATCGCATATGCCGAATGCACCCTTCAGATCATGAAGGATATGCAGGTGCTTGTGGAGGTCTGCGAGGAGGCCACAGTCCGAGACCTGATGCCGAGTCTGTTCCCGCTCACGCCGCCGAGCGAGAAGGAAGACAGTCTCGACTTGTTCTTCGGCAAGGACTTCAAGGACCACCCTTCCGACGGGGCAGACAGAGACCTCCAATCCGGGGGAGGAGGCGAGAGCTGACCTCCACCCCCTTCTCTCCTTTCTTTTCTCTTTGTAACTCTCTCTCTCCCCTCTTTTGTAACCTTGCCTAGGCGAGCTCTCCTTTTCTAATTATTTTATATTGAATGAAAAATGAATTTTTCTGTCTTCTTTGCTTTCGAACTTTCCTTCTACGATGCACTCGGTGGCGAGCCCTCCTCTTTGTTGGACCTCGCTAGGGTAGAACTCGCCGCTAGAGTGCCTGTTTAGGATTCATACCCGCAAGCGAATTCAAAGAGCTCGCTCCCAGGTTAACCAGGAACAGACCACCCGCCAAGCTGGATTCACCACCACCCAGCTCGCGCGCGAGCTCTCTTTTTTTGTCGATGTCGAGCCAAAGTTATCAAAATATTTCATAAGTAAAACTGAAGGGAGGGGGAGTGACTTGTTGGAGCTTGCTTTCTGCAACAGGAGGCTTGGGGCCGCTCGCCTTCTTTTACCGAGCTGGTCCCGCGAGCTCCGGCTCGCCTACAAGGACCTCCTCTTCTACATTCTTAGGAAAGCGTTCTTCCTAAACAACTCCCGGAAAGGGTAGGACTCCCTCGAGTGACATCTAGCCCTGCCAGCTAGGTGAGAGCCTAGCAGTGGGATCTGCTCGGGGTCTGGGGCAGACTCCCTCGAGTAACATCAAGCCCTGCTAGCTAGGTGAGAGCCTGGCAGCAGGATCGGCTCGAGGTCTGGGGCAGACTCCCTCGAGTGACATCCAGCCCTGCCAGCTAGGTGAGGGCCTGGCAGTGGGATCTTCTCGGGGTCTGGGGCAGACTCCCTCGAGTGATATCCAGCCCTGCCAGCTAGATGAGAGCCTATCAGCGGGATCTGCTCGGGGTCTGGGGGAGACTCCCTCGAGTGACATCCAGCCCTGCCAGCTAGGTGAGAGCCTTGCAGCGGGATCTGCTTGGGGTCTGGGGCAGACTCCCTCGAGTGACATCCATACCTGCCAGCTAGGTGAGAGCCTGGCAGTGAGATCTGCTCGGGGTCTGGGGTAGACTTCCTTGAGTGACACCCAGCCCTGCCAACTAGATGAGAGCCTTGCAGCGGGATTAGCTCGAGGTCTGGGGGAGACTCCCTCAAGTGACATCCAACCCTGCCAGCTATGAGAGAGCCTGACAGCGGGATCTGCTCGGGGTCTAGGGCAGACTCCCTTGAGTGACATCCAGCCCTGTCAGCTAAGAGAGAGCCTGACAGTGGGATCTGCTCGAGGTCCGGGGCAGACTCCCTCGAATGACATCCAGCCCTGCCAGCTAGGATAGAGCCTGACAGCAGGATCTGCTCGGGGTCTGGGACAGACTCCCTCGAGTGACATCTAGCCTTGTCAGCTAGGTGAGGGCCTGACAGGGGGATCTGCTCGGGGTCTGGGGCAGACTCCCTCGAGTGACATCCAGCCCTGCCAGCTAGATGAGAGCCTGGCAGCGGGATCTGCTCGGGGTCTGGGGGAGACTCCCTCGAGTGACATCCAGCCCTGCCAGCTAGGTGAGAGCCTGGCAGCGGGATCTGCTCGGGGTTTGGGGCAGACTTTCTCGAGTGACATCCATCCCTGCCAACTAGATGAGAGTCTGGCAGCGGGATCTGCTCGGGGTCTGGGGCAGACTCACTCTTCCACTTGCAGTAGACAGGTCATGAGCATAGGCATTTAGAGAAATTTTATTTCACAAAATAAAACTAACATGACTCAAGGATAAAAGCGCTTTAGGTCATCACCACTCCAGGTGAGACCTAGGGTTTCTCCTTCCACATTCCGGAGGCGATACCCTCCTGACTTCAAGACCTCCTACACTATATGCGACCCCTCCCAATTGGGGTTGAGTTTCCCCACTGAGGCTGACCTTCCTGTGGCATCCACCTTTCTTAGGACCAAGTCCCCCTCTGCGAATTGTTTGACTGTGACATGCTTGTCAAAGTACTTGTCCATTCTCCTCTTTACCTCCTCTTGCCTGATGGCAGAGAGGTCTCGCAGCTCCTCAACCGTGTCGAGTGAGAGCCGGAACTCCTCCTCATTCTCAGCTCTCCATTCTTCCCTGCCCTCTCCTGCCTCGACCACCCGAGGCGTTCGGACCTCGAACTCTACCGGAAGTACCGCCTCGCATCCATGAAAGAGTTTGAAAGGAGTCTCTCCTATGGCCGTGTTGGGTGTGGTTCTAAGGGCCCAGAGGACTGAAGGGAGTTGCTCCACCCAGCTTCCCCTCAGATTCTCTACCTTCTTCTTAAGGAGGTTAACAATGATCTTGTTTGCCACCTCCACCTGCCCGTTGCTCCTGGGGTGATGAATCGAGGCGAACCTGTGATCGATCCCGAGTTGCTCGCAAAAACTAATGAACTCGGTGCTGGCAAACTGAGGGTCGTTGTCTGTGACAATGACATGGGAAATTCCGTGACGGCAGATGATCTCTCCCCATACAAAGTTCCTGATGACCTGGGAGGTTACCTTGGCCAGCGCCTTAACTTCCAGCCACTTAGAGAAATAATCGATCATCACGAGCAGGAACCTTCTCTGACCGCTGGCCTGGGGGAAGGGCCTGACCAAATCCATTCCCCGGATTGCAAATGGCTAGGGGGCTGTGATACTCCTAAGGCGTTGGGCAGTTTGCAGCTGGAGGGGAGCGAACAGCTGGTACTTATGACACTCCTTTGCGAACTTGGCCGCGTCGTGGCTCAGGGTCGGCCAAAAGTATCCTTGCTTGATTATTCTCCCTTCCAGCGTCCGACTCCTAGAGTGACTTCCACACTCCCCGGAATGGACCTCTTCCAAGATCCTCGGGACCTCCCCCTCGGCCATGTAACGTGCCAACATCCCCGAAAGGGTCTTCCGGTATAACTGGCCATCCCGCATGAGGTAGTATGCCGATTTTGTCTTGAGCTTCTTCCTGTCCATCCCCTCAGGATACTCTCCCGTGGACATGAAAGTTGTGAATGGGTCCATCTATGAGGGGTGCTGCTCCACCTCCATCAGCTCTCCCTCCTCAATGGAGGAATGGAACAAGTCGGTGATGGTACCTCCCACCCGGGGACAATGCTTTGCCAGTCGATCTACCTGCTCGTTTTCCTCCCTGGGCACGTGCCGGATGGAAAAAGTCTGGAACGTGCCGATGACCCCCTTCACCTTCGCCAAGTATAGCTGCAGAGCTAGCTCCCTTGCCTCGAACTCTCCGTTAATCTGAGAGGCCACCACCATGGAGTCATTGAGGACCTCCATGTCACACACCCCTAACTCCCTGGCCAAGAGAAGGCCTGCAATCACAGCCTCATACTCGGCCTGATTGTTGGTAATGGGAAAATTCACCACTACTGTTTGCCCAATCCTCGTCCACTATGGACACTCCAAGATCACCCCTACTCCCAGGGAATGTCTTCCTAACGCGCCGTCCACCATCACCCTCCAGGGGACTGGGTGGGGGAGTTCTGCCTCCGCCACTTCCACTACATAATCAGCTAGAAAGTCGGCCATAGCTTGTGCCTTGATTGAGAGGCGAGGGACAAAAGAGATGTCGAACTCGCTCAACTCTACCGACCATTTGGCCAACCGCCATGAGTGCTCCACCCTCTCGAAGATGTTGCGGAGGGGGTGGTCAGTCACCACTCGGATCGAGTGTGCCTGGAAGTAAAGTCGGAGCCTCCGGGCCGAGATGATTAGAGCGAAGGCCAGCTTCTCCAGAATAGGATAAAGTAGTTCGGCCTTCCTCAAACACCCTACTCACATAATAAATGGGGAGTTATTTTTTCCCTTCTTCCCGAACCAAAACAGAGCTCAGGGCCTCCTCCCCGACCCCTAGATACAAGAACAAGTCCTCCCCCTCCTTCGGTCCTTGGAGCAGGGGGGCCTGAGTCAGTTGCCACTTCAAATCATGAAATACCTCCTCGCACTCTGAGGTCCACTCGAACTTATAACCTCCCCTCAAAGTTTTGAAGAAAGGAGAGCACTTCTCTCCAGCCCGGGAGAGGAACCTGCTCAGCCCCGCCAGCTTCCCCGTCAACCGATGCACCTCTTTAGCATTCCAAGGTGATCCCAGCTCCATGATTGCTCGGACCTTATCAGGATTGGGCTCAACACCTGCTGGGGTAAGGAGGTGGCCTAGGAACTTCTCCCTGCTCGTCCTGAAAACACACTTCAGGGGGTTCAGCCTCATCTTATACTCGTGCAGGGTGGCGAAGGTTTCCTCCAAATCCCGGATTTGAGAGTCGACATCCCTGCTCTTGAACATGAGGTCTTCTACATACACCTCCAGGTTCCTTCCCTTTTGCTCTTGGAAGACCCTGTCCATCATCTTTTGATAGGTCGCCCCAGCATTTTTTATCCCGAACGACATCATCTTATAACAATAACATTCATCCCATGTGATGAAGGAGACATCCTTGATGTCGTGGGGGGGGGGTGCATCCTGATCTGATGATAACCTGAAAAAGCATCTAGAAAACTCATTATAGGGAAACCGACGGCTGAGTCAACCAGCGCGTCAATCTGAGGCAAGGGGTAACAATCCTTGGGGCATGATTTATTAAGTAAAGAAAAATCGATACACATTCTCCACCGGTCGTCCCCTTTTTTAACCCTAATAACGTTGGAGACCCAGCCGGGGTATTGGATCTCGGATACAAAACTGGCCTTGAGGAGCTTGGCCACCTCCTCCTTAATTGGCTCGGCCAACTTGTCTATCGTGGACCTCTTCTTCTACTGGATGGGGCGAGCCTACAAATCCAGGTTGAGGCGATGGCAGGCCACGTCCTCATCGATCCCTGGAATCTCCGCGGCACTCCAGGCAAAGATGTCCACATTCTTTCAGATGCACTCCAGCATCCTGCCCTGAGCCTCCGGGGTCAGCCCCCCGCTGATGCAAATCTTATCCACCTTACCTCTGAGGGTGAGGACCTCCATCTCCACCACCTCTTTTGCCACCTCCAAACGAGACTGCTCCCCCCACTCATTAGCATCCCCCCCTCCGGGGATGAAGACCTCTTCCTCGGCTTCCTCTGCGGCCATTACCTTTGCCAGCTCCTGGACTTCCTCCATCTCCTCCTCCTAAGGGCGGGTCAACTCCACCTCCATCTCCTCTCGGCCAACCTCCTGCTCTGCCTCCTCCATCCTTTGCCCCATCTCCTCGGCACCCCCTTGCCACAAGATGGAGTTTACGGTGGTGACGTAGCACTCCCTTGCTATCTTGGGGTCTCCGCGGACCAAGACCTGGACCCCCTCGATGTTGAACTTCAAGCATTGGAGGAAGGATGAGGGGACGCAGCGAAAGGCGTTGATTAGGGGCCTCCCGAAGATGGCGGTGTAGCTATTGGGGTCATCCACAATAACGAACTTGCAGGTGCGGGACTGCCCCCCCCCCCCCCCCCACAGCGTAACATGGAGTCCTACTCCTCCTTCTACCTCCTTCCTCTCCCCCGAGAACCAGAACAATGGTCTGTCGGAGGCAAGCACCCGCTTCGCCTCCACCTTTATTGTGTCAAACGCCTTCTTAAAGATGGCGTTGACCGAGCTTCCATTGTCGACGAGGATCCGGGCGATGGTAAAGTTCTCGATGGCTGTCTAGATGACCAGCGCATCACAAAACGGATCCTTGTGATCCGGCATATCCTTCCTTGAGAAGGTGATCTTCTCCTCCTGGGGTGGGGTCTGGGACGTAGAGGCGACGCTCCTTCGGTACTTGGTATGGAGGCTTGACTTGCGGAAGCCTCGACGCCTGCCCCTCCATGGATCATCCTGATCCTTCCCCGGGTACCCACATCCACCCGGTCCTCGCACCGATCCTCCTCCGGGAGAGGCATGACCTCTTCGATCCGCACCTCCTGACGCTCCTGCTGCCGTTGTTGCTCCATGTTTCCTTTAGATTCGAGGAACTCTGGGCACGTGATCGTGGTGTTCCCTTCCTCCTGGTGGAGGTCGCAATAGGGCAGCTCCACCCTGTCTTCCCTTCTCCTTCTCCTTGCCGCCCTCCTTCTCTCCCCACATGGCTATTGCCATAGCCTGCTCCTGGTCGGGAAGAGGCGGCCTCTGGGCCTGCCATCCTCCCGGAGGATAGAACTAGTCTTGGTCTCTCTGGCGATGGTCCCCTCCATGGAACCCTCTTCTCGCCCCTTGATCTTACCATTCTGGCCTCCACCCTAGCCGTTGATTCGGCTCCTGACGCCCCCACCTGGGCTATTGTTACTGCTGCTGCCGCTTCCTCTGTCGGGGTTCAGCTCTCCTCTCCTCCTGACCTCTGTCCCCCTCTAGGCCTCTCCTCCTCCGTAGCCCACTTGGTTAGCCTCCGGGCAAACTCCGGGTTTGACACCTCCCCGTCGAATTCTCTCACCGCCCTCTCCATTAACTCCTCGTAGGAGAAGGGGGATCCTCTTCAACTCTATTTGAAAGAAACCCTGTTGCAGCCCCAAGGTGAAGGCCATCATCAGGGTGTGTCCCCGCATCTCCTGATCCTGGGTGACCTCCTCCTGGAAGCGGTCGACGTAGCTCCCTAGGGTCACATTCACCCCCTGCTTGATGCGGAACAGGGACTCCGACTCCCTCTTCCTCCTCTTCGAGGTTGTGAACCTCAACATGAACCCCCGACGTAGGTCCTCGAAGCAGTAGATAGAACTGGCTGGCAGCTAGTGGAACCACTCCCTCGCCTTTTCTTTTAGGGTGATGGCGAAGAGTCTGCACTAAAAGCCATCCGACATCTGTCGGATCGAGACCACGTCCTCAAACCACTAGACGTGCTGGAATGGGTCCCCCTTCCCGGTGTAGTAGGACATCTAGGGCTCCCTGAACCCGTCCGGGACTGGTGTAGAGGAGACCAACACGCTGAAGGGACTGTCTCCCCCCACTAGGCGAGCTGGAGGGTCTCGCGCTCCCAACTCGTCGAATCTGTCGCCGCCTCCCGAGCCCGGTAAGTGCACTCGCTCGAGGAGCTCGACATGCTACACTTCCTCGGCGACCTCCTTCCCTGCTCGCCGGGCGGGAGCGTCCTCACCGAGTACCGGATCCGCGAGAACTGGGATCACTGAAGTCAAGCACTCGGCACGCGCGCCGAGTGCGAACCGGACCAGCCGAGTACCTCCTACCTGAAGTCTTCGAACATACCCATCGTCACGAGAGGGGGAGGGGGTGGCGAGTCGGTCCTGTCTGATCCTTGCCCTTCTCCTCCAGTCATTGAGCTCGCTGGAGGTTTTCTGTGCTGACAACGCTCCACGCTCACCGCACCAAAAAATGTTGAAACAGGAAATCAGTCTATTGTGGAGTTCGACCCTTGGGGAAGGGGGTCGCAAACTTACTTCGCTCCTGCAAGAAAAACAACAAGGGAAAGATAGCAAAGGACTAGACCAAGGGCCCGGCGCGGAGGTCCCATCACAAACCCGGAAGATCACTGAGCGCTTCCCCTCCTTAGCCAAATGTCGGGCTAAGGTACCTCAGAAAGCGCTAGGAGACTGGGAGACAAGCATGCCTTCTGAGGTACCCCTTGGGTCCTATTTATAGATTTCTGGAAACGGTCTGCAAATAACTAACCTCTGCCGGCCTAAAATTACTGAAAACCCCTTGGGCTGGCCTGCCAACAGCCAAACTCCGCTGTTCTGAATGGCTATGTGCAGGCCACCCGGGTCTGCCAACAGCGAGACTCCGCTGTTCAAACCGCCTATGGGTAGGCCAGCAGGGGAAAAAATGGTAAAAAAAAACCACACAGACCACTGGGCAAGTAGCCCCCAACAATATCTACTCGGCAAGGATGGCGAGTGCTCGACGATGTTGGCACTCGCCGCTTCTACTCGGCCTTTGTAGAGTACGGGCTTGGCTGGCCCTATTCGCCCACTCTTCCTGGGCGAGTTGGAGCTACTGCCAAGCTCTTCAGGGCGGGTGCAATTCGGCCGATGAGCGAAATCGCCTTACTCAACGCCAAGACAAGGCGTTGAGTGAGATCGCCTCACTCAACGCCGCAGCAGAAGGGGCTGAGGGAGCTCGCCTCACTCAACGCTGCGGCGGAAAGCGTTGAGTGAGCTCGCCTCTCTCAATGCCGCGGCAGAAGGGGCTGGGGGAGCTCGCTCACTCAACGCCGCGACGGAAGGCATTGAGTGAGCTCACCTCACTCGACGCCTCGGCAGAGGGCGTCGAGTGAGCTCGCCTCACTCGATGCCTCGGTAGAGGGCATCGAGTGTGCTCGTCTCACTCGATGCTACGGGCCTGGCCCACCTGGGTCTTGGGCTAGACTTGGACAATCTGGCTCTTGCCAACCCCACTCGTCGGATACGGGGTTGTACAATGAGGTAAAAGTAATAGTGCAACTTAGTTATTACATAGAGAGGTAACAGAAAGTAAGTTGCACAAAAATTTGGGATGTAGAGTGTGTCCTCAAGTTGGAAAGATGGAGTGTCATGCATTATTCCAGATCCGCACACAGGGGATGGAGAACCATCCGCAATAAAAATCGAAGGTGACCGGTTATGTTTGTCCAAACGAGAGAAAAGATGAGGATTGTCTGTCATATGATTAGTAGTACCAGATTCAATGAGCCACATACCCGTAGTGTTTATATAAGCACTACCCGAAGAGGTAGCAAGAGAAGTGGACTTCTTCAAGGTTGTGTCATCTGCAGCAGGTTGAAGATAAGGATGCTTGATCGATTGGAGATCAATAAGGTGACCAGTCTTGCCATAGTGAGAGCAGAGATATTTAGAGGGATCATGACCACTATGAATGTCATGACGAGCTGGATGAGCAATAGTGTTAGGAAGGTGGAGAGGAAAGAAAAGGACGTTGAATAAGAATAGTAACCACTGAAATGTGCACAATAGTGGCATCCAGAGTAGGAGTATCATCCTCTTCAAAAATTTGTTGTCAAATCAGATCATAAGAGTCTGGCAAACAAAGTAAATGACACACCACCAGAAGTTCCTGAAAGTGTTTATATTACTCAACGAGATCCGCGAAAAGTGATGATGCTGAAGAAGTTCAACACCAAGAACTTGCACTTCCTGGTAAGTAGCAGCAGGATTCATGACAACTCAGGCAAAAAGATCCGTAAATAACGTATATATGCGCGAAGTTTGAGCTCCCTCGAAGTACAAAGTAACAAGATATGTCCAAGAAGCCTTAACTATCTCATCATGTCAAATGATAGGAAGACACTCATCAGAAAGACTATTTGCAAGCCATGTGTGGACTAGAGCATCAGTTGTGTCCTAGTCCTCAAAAGAAGCAGATTCACGTGGAGGAGGGTCATCACTAAGTTGATGATGTTTGCGTTGAGACCATAACAATAAATGAAGGAAATACACCAGTCCAGATAATAGGGACCAGTTAGCTTGGACGTAGTTCCAACATTGCCATAAGAAGTGAAAATAGAAGGAATGGTAGGAAGAAGTCGCGCGGATAGAGTGGAGGAAGAGGCCGGAGTCTCCATAGACAACCCACGCGAATTGAATGAAACCAGTCAAATAAAGCGAAGTTGCACGAATAGAGCAAGATCACGCAAATAAGAAAATACCGAGCAAACAGAGCGAAACTGCGAACAAAGCAGAAGTTGTATGAAGAATGCAACTTGCAAGAAGAGAGAGGAGCAAAGGGAGGGAGGCAAGAAACAACGAAAAAGAGAGACCGTGAAAAGAAGAAAGAAGAAAATCGCGGAAAGGGAGAAGACTACCGTTAAGAGAGTAAAACTGCGGAAAGAGAAGAGCAGGCGGTTAAAAACCTGTAGACTGCTTGTACTGCACCACGCCCAAAAAAGTAGAAATTGGAGCAAAATGATCGATAACCTCTAATACCATGTGAAAAAAGGTAAATAAAGGGATTTTTTTATTGCTCCAAAAGATGAATAATACAAGGGTATGTCTCACTATTTATAGAGAATTGGGGAATAGAGAGAAAAATAAGAGAGAGAATACATAACGGCTATCACATGCGACAAGGAGGATATATAAAAGTAGACCACACGGACTTGTGTAGTTAGACAAACCTAACCACATGATTACAACTTGAGACCAACACGCTTGCTCTGATCTTTATCCGTCTTCACGTGGTAGCTTATTTCAGGGCAATAGTGGTGGTTAAGACATGATCTAACAGCCAGACCGCAATCACTAGCACCAGCTAGTCGTTATACTCCTTAGTTGCGGTAAGCACATAAGATCTCTTGTAGTGGTTATGCAGATACTAACTGCTAGTTCACAGCTTAGTTATCTTTGCAGATTCCCATGTCTTGGCCTTAACAACATCCAGCGGCCAGCCTTAGAAAGCCACCAGATTACCAGTCCATGCCACCAACAAGCCAATTGTGCGGTAGCATAACCAGATCTGCCAGACCGCCAAGACTTATTCACCAGTCCACCAGATCTATCTGCATATATAGACCTCCATACCACTTGGGCTCCATATTTTTTAACTTCATTACCCATGCGATAACACAATGCAGAACGCTAGGAGTAAACCGCCAGTTCACCAAACATGTTTTCCATTCTTAACCGTCATTCTTAACTGCCAAATCGCCAAGACTACATAGGTTCTGGCAATATGCTCAGCATTTATATCCTATATCAACTCAGTGGCTCTTTGTAGTGTGGGGAATGGGTGTCCAAGGACCTTTTTCTAATGTGTTGGTACCCTAGGTTTTGATTTGAGTTTAGTCTTCTCTTTTAGTCTCTTGACCCAAGATTTATCTATGGTCAAAGGTTAGTTGATAGGATAGATTCTCTAGTTGTGTAGAATTGCCTGTCCAGATGAAAATCTGGCTAAGTAATTTTTCGTTCGACTATGGTCGAACGTCGCTCAACTATCGTCTATCGGCTGATCGACGATCATCTATCAGTTGGTCGACGTTCTGTCTGTGTTGATAGTTCGACTATCTGTTGATAGGTCGACTATCTGTTTTGTTTGATAGTTCGACTATCTGTTGATAGGTCGACTATCTGTTTTCCCTTGATAGTTCGACTATCTGTTGATAGGTCGACTATCTGCTCTTCTTTGATAGTTCGACTATCTGCTTGGATAGTTCAACTATCTGATAGTTCGATTATCTGTTGATAGGTCGACTATCTGCTTTCTGTGATAGCTCGACTATCTGTTGATAGGTCGACTATCTGCTCTTCTTTGATAGTTCGACTATCTGCTTGGATAGTTCAACTATCTGATAGTTCGACTATCTGTTGATAGGTCGACTATCTGCTTTCTGTGATAGCTCGACTATCTGTTGATAGGTCGACTATCTGCTCTTCTTTGATAGTTCGACTATCTGCTTGGATAGTTCAACTATCTGATAGTTCGACTATCTGTTGATAGGTCGACTATCTGTTGATAGGTCGACTATCTGTTTTGCTTTGATAGCTCGACTATCTGTTGATAGGTCGACTATCTGTTTTCTGTGATAGGTCGACTATCTGTTTTGTTTGGTAGTTCGACTATCTGTCCTGATAGATTGACTATCTGATAGCTCGACTATCTGTTCTGATAGGTCGACTATCTGCTGAGGTAGTTCGACTATCTTCTTTGATAGTTCGACTATCTGGATAGTTCGACTATCTGTCCGATAGGTCGACGATCTCTGTGCTTCGGTCGACGATCTCCGAGGGTCGTTCGACGTTTTGTTGTATGTCTTGAATAGTTTTGTCGTCTTCTATTATGTGATTAATTTCATGTTTATTTTGGCACATTTTATAAAAGATTATTTGAATAAATTGTGATAACATTTCCATGCAATATCTTTTCCATTCCTTATGCATGAGCTAATCTTTTTATAACAAAGTCGTTTGTCTTATTAGCTGAGATATGATTTCTGCCTCATCTGTCAGGCTGTCCTTTATAGCCGTTAGACTCAAAAAGTCTTCCTTGGCTGTAAAGAGTCTCTTCTGATGTGACTTTCTCTTGTATTATTTCATCAGAATTATTTGCAGCTTCTTAGAAAGCTTTATCCTCTTATAGGATATCTGTCTGCAGTTTTTTTGTTTTGCTTTATGCTTTTTGCAGCCCAGCTTGCAGAGTTCAGTAGAAGACAAGATTCAAACTCAAGTAAGAGCCGTTGTTGCTGCTGCTATATAAAGACTTCTTTGAAGAAAGAAATTAACTAGCTCTCACATACCAAAAAGCAATCAGCAGCATTCAAGCTTTAGAACTTACAGTTTCCAACTACTCTCAGCTCATTCACATCTAACTGAGAAGAAGTTTTAGTTCTTCACTCTTCTTCAACCTGAGTTCTCCTGCCTCCAAGAAGATTCACACTCAGAGCTTTTTGAAGAAGAAGAAGAAGAAGATAGCTGCCTGAAGAAGAAATTTAATTTCATATTATTTATCTTCTTGTAGCTTTTTCCTTCAGTATTTTCTGAAGTGTTTCTGCACTGAAGCAAGACTTCACCTAGACATTCTTTTAGCCAGGGGGAGCCTTGATTCTTTTAGAGCTCTCTAGCTCAGTGCAAGTTATTGTGCTTCTCTAATCTATTGTAAAATAGAGAAGACACCTTAACCTCCTTTCCCCCTCCTGTAAAGGGTTATTATTCCCTTCAAAAGTATCCCTTGGTGGCAGGGCACCTGATCAAAAACTTGTGTTGGTTTTTAGACACCTGATCAAAAGTCTAAAGGGTTTCTGGATCTACCTGGAGCAGATCTTGTTAGTGGCAGGGCACCTGATCAAAAACCTGAGTGGATTCCTACCTTGTTGGTAGAAGAGTGGACGTACCCAAGTTGTTTGGGAAACCACTATAAAGTCCTTGTGTCGTCTGGATTGCTTTAATTAATTACTTGCATTGTGGCTGTGATTAGATTTTAACTAGGTTTGCTAGTTGCTGTTTAGGATTCCTAGCCTTAACTGTAATTACAGTTGGTTGCCTTTTGTGCACATCACTTGTGTTAGGCTTTAAGGTTTAATCTTAAATATCTATAACCTTCATTCCGCAATTAACTCCAAGGGAGTTGAGTAGACAGTCAACTTTGCTAGTGCAATTTTTGATTACTCTATTCACCCCCCCCCCCTCTAGAGTAGTATCTATCCCCTTTTCTTTCAATTAGTATTAGAGGGAGGTTGACTGACTGAATAGGCTAACACCTAAGTCACAAGATGCTGATAGATACCAAAGTTTATAGATATTCACTTTCACTATCATGGCCCAGTTCAAGGATTACTTTAGCACCAGACCTCCAGCATGCAACTTAGCCAAGTTCAGCATCTGGAAGGCAAGGATTAAATTATATATGAACTCTATTGATGAGTTTATTTTTGCTTCTATTTTGACAGGACCACCAAGAGCACCTGCTGCAGCTACTGCCTCATCATCAATTGATATGAGTGCAGTGCCTCCTCCAGACTACAATGATGAATACAAAAAGGCAAAGATAGCAGATGCCAAGGCAATGAACATTCTGGCTCAGACAATGTCTGATGAAGTATTCCAGAAAGTTGCTGACTGCTCCTCAGCAAAAGCAATATGGGATACACTGAACCAGATTGTAGCTGGTTCAGCTGATGAAAGGAAGGACAGAAGGTCCAACCTTATCTCACAGTATGAGAATTTCAAGAAAACTGATGCTAAATCAGTTGAAGCTATGTACACAAGGCTCAGCTCAATCATCAATGAGCTGAGGACTCTTGACAAGGATATTTCATTGGCAGAGGTCAATGATAAGATTCTTATGTGCTTCCCTAGCACATGGGATCTGAGGATCTGGCCTATCAAGGAGGCCAGAAGCACAACAAAAATTTCAACAGAAGCCCTTCTCGGTAAGCTCAAGTCTTTTGAGCAAGTGCTGAAGTCCAGGGAAGCTGAAGCTGAAGCAAAGACCCCAACTCCTACAAGAAAAGAGCAAACCCTTGCTCTCAAAGCTGCTGACACTTCTGAAGGCAGCCAGTCCAATGAGGAACTGATGGCATTATTTGCCAAAAGGTTTCTCAAGATGGGAAGGAAAGACTTCATAAAGAAGTCTTCAAAATATGAAGAAAAACCAAGATATGATCGCACTCCTACTAAAGAAATAATCTGTTATGGTTGCAGGAAGCCTGGACATATTCTTCCAGATTGTCCAGAGGAAAAGAATAAAGATAAAAGGAAAGACAAGGATCAGCACAGGAAGCATTCCAAGCCATCCTCCTACAAGAACAAAAAGAAGGAGAGAGGCTTTGTTGTTGAAACCTGGAGCGATTCTGATGAGGAATCTTCTTCCTCAAGCTCTAGTGAGGATGAAGAAGAAAAGAAGGCAAAGGAAGTTTGCCTGATGGCAATTGATGCCTGCAGCAATCACTCAGCTGCAGAGAGTTCAGATTCTGATGAAGAAATGCCAACTGAAGATGAGGTATTGTCATCTTATGATTTTACATCTGATGAATTTAAATCAGAGTTTAAATCTTTATGTTTAGATTTAATTAGCTCTGAAAAGGAAATAAAAGAGCTTAGAATTAAACTAGCTGAATCTGAATTAATTTCTAATGAAAACATTAGGTTAACAGCAGAACTCACTACTTCTAGTGAAGAAATAAAATTCCTTAAGAATGAATTAGCTAAGTCAAAAAGGTTAGAAGAATCTCTGAATGGTAGAAGCCTTAAGTTGCTTGAAATAACCAGCATGTCTAACACTAGGTCAGGCAATAACAAATTAGGCTTAGGAGCATCTTCTAGTGAACCCCCAATCATTCTTAAAAACCAACTTTCAACTCCAGTGAATTTTATTTCATCTAGTGGAATAAAAAACACTGAGCAAGTTAATCAAGTTAATAGAGCTTTAAATAAAGCTAAAAGAGAGAAAAGAAAAAAAATTTTAAGGAATTACAAAGAGCGTCGAACGCTGCTCGACGATCGCAGGCCCAATGGTCGAACGGAGATCGACGATCTGGGTACCAATCGTCGAACGCCGATCGACGCTTTCAATATGAATTTCAAAACTTCACCCAGAACTTTAGAAACCAGAATGAAAATAGAAACCCTAGGTTCATTGACCCATCATCAGCATGGAGAATCCCACCTAGGAGATCTTACCCGTTAGGTTATCACCCTCAGCCTGCTTATTCATTTATTTCCAGTTTTTCTTATGTGAAAAACAAGGGACCCAAGGTTACCTGGGTCCACAATGTTTAATTGATTTATTTGCAGGTGAAGACCTATCCTATCACTCAAAATAAGTGGTATTTGGATAGTGGTTGCTCCAAGCATATGACAGGAAATAAAGAACATCTGTCAAGGTTCAAGGCAAAGCTTGGCCCAAAGGTAATCTTTGGAGATTCAAGCTGTGGTCAAACTGAAGGCTATGGCAGGATGACAATTGGAGCTGTAACATTCAAGAGAGTTGCTTATGTAACTGGACTGAAGCATAATCTAATTTCAGTAAGTCAGTTATGTGATGCTGGATACCAGGTATCATTTTCTAACTCCCTTTGTAATATTACTTTAAATAATAATGTTGTGTTAGTAGGTATTAGACAAGGTAACATTTATCTAGTAGATTTTAACTCAACTCACTCTGAAATCTGCTTATTTAATGAAGTAACCAATAACAATACATTATGGCATAAAAGGCTTAGCCATGTTAACCTCAAGAATATATCTAGGTTATCTAAACACAACCTTGTTAGAGGTTTACCTTCTTGCCCCTACAAGAAGGAGAGCCTATGCAAGGCTTGTCAATTAGGCAAGCAAACCAAGAATTCATTTAAATCAGTAAATAAAAGTGATTCTCCTAGAATCCTGTATTTATTACATTTGGACCTATTTGGCCCAATAAATGTACAGAGTTTAGGAGGGAAGTATTACACCCTAGTCAGGTTCACTTGGGTGTTCTTTTTGAGAACTAAGGCTGATAACTTCAAAGCCCTTACAGATTTTCTATTATGTGTGCAGACTGAGTACTCTACTCATGTGGCCTTGATCAGAAGTGATCATGGTACTGAGTTTGACTCTCTTCTCATGCAAGAATTCTGTGAGAGAGAAGGTATCAAACATAGCTTCTCAGCTCCTAGAACTCCCCAACAAAATGGGGTAGTTGAAAGGAAAAACAGAACACTAATTGAAGCTGCTGGCACATTGTTGGCAGATGCTAATATGCCTCTTTCCTATTGGGCAGAAGCTGTTAGTACAGCCAACTATGTCTTGAATAGAAGTCTGATACACAAGCTTAAGTGTAAAACTCCTTATGAGTTACTTAAAGGAAAGAAACCTAAAATAAATTATTTTAGAGTTTTTGGTTGTGTAGTTTATATTCATAATAATAATAAAGAATACCTTAGAAAATTTGAAGCAAAAGCTTCAATGGGAATTTTTCTTGGATATTCCCAAGTAAGCAAAGCTTATAGGGTATTTAATAAATCATCTTCTAAAATTGAAGAGTCTGTTCATGTGTCCTTTGATGAATCCCAAATGTTTTACAAGGAGAAGGAAACTTCCCCTTCCTCAAGTTCATTGCAGGTACAAGAATCTAGCAAAGATGTCACTCAAGAGATTCTCCATCTTTCAACTCTTCGTATCACTGAATCAGACAGTGATGAAGACCTTGCAGAAGTTGTTGCTGTACCACCAATAGTAGATCAAATTCCTCCTGAGGAATTAATCCCAACTATTGCTAAAGATCACATTCCACCTGCTGATGTTGTCACACTTAGAGATCATCCTACATCTCAAGTGATAGGAGACATATCAGCTGGTGTTCAAACAAGACATCAGTTAAGACAGGATGTGATGCATGCTTGTTTCCTTTCACAGATTGAGCCCCTCACCATTAAAGATGCTGAGCTAGATCCCCACTGGATCATTGCTATGCAAGAGGAACTCAATCAGTTTGAGAGATGTAAAGTATGGACTTTGGTTCCAAGACCTAAAGGCCAACTGATCATAGGCACCAAGTGGGTGTATAGAAACAAGTTGGATGCAAATGGAATCATTGTAAGGAACAAAGCTATGCTTGTAGCTCAGGGCTACAGACAGGAGGAAGGTATAGATTATGACCAAACCTTTGCTCCTGTTGCAAGACTAGAGACAATAAGGATCTTCTTAGCCTATGCAGCCTATATGAAGTTTAAAGTTTTTCAGATGGATGTCAAAAGTGCCTTTCTTAATGGTGAGCTAAAGGAAGAGGTATTTGTTGAACAACCACCTGGGTTTATTTCTTCAACTCAGCCCTCACATGTATTTAAGTTGCAAAAAGCTCTTTATGGACTCAAACAAGCACCAAGAGCCTGGTATGAGACTCTAGCTAGTTTCCTGTTAGAGCACAACTTTGTTAGGGGAGTAGTTGATAGAACCCTTTTCGTCAAGCACCACAAGGACACAATCCTGTTAGTTCAAGTGTATGTGGATGACATTATTTTTGGTTCCATTGATCCCAAACTATGCAAAAAGTTCTCTAACTTGATGCATTCCAAGTTTGAGATGAGTAGTATGGGTGAGCTGTCTTACTTTCTTGGTCTCCAAGTAAAGCAAGATGCTGATGGCATCTTCATCTCCCAATCCAAATATGCCAAGGAATTGGTAAAGAAGTTTGGGATGGCTGATGCTTCAGCAATGCATACACCTATGACTACTAATGTAGTTATTGATTCTGATGATCAGGGAAAGCCTGTTGATCAAAAGAATTATAGGGCCATTGTTGGTTCCCTATTGTATTTAACTGCAAGTAGGCCAGACATAATGTTTGCTACATGCCTTTGTGCTAGATTCCAGGTCAACCCCAAGGAATCTCATCTGATTCTTCTCAAGAGAATCTTGAGATACCTGAAAGGATGTCCAAATCTAGGACTTTGGTACCCAGCTGAGTCAGAATTTGAATTAATTGGATATTCTGATTCTGATTATGCTGGTTGTCGAGTTGACAGGAAAAGTACCTCAGGAACTTGTCAGTTCCTGGGAGAGAGATTGGTCTCTTGGTTCTGTAAGAAGCAGGCCTCTGTCTCAACTTCAACTACAGAAGCTGAATATATAGCAGCTGCTAGTTGTTCACAGATCCTGTGGATACAAAACCAACTTTTGGATTATGGGTACTCACACAAGAACACTAAAATCATGTGTGATAGTACCAGTGCTATCTCTATTGCACAAAATCCAGTGCACCACTCTATAACGAAACACATTGAGATCCGACACCATTTCCTGAGAGATTGTGTGGAAAAGAACAAGATCAGCCTTGAGTTCATATCCACAGACCTTCAGAGAGGTAATATATTCACCAAGCCCTTAGATGAACAGAAGCGTCTGTTCTTTTTAGTTCAACTAGGCATGATTAATGGAAGAGACTAAGTGTGACGTCTGCCTTGTTGAAACTTATTCGAAGATAGTCGAACGACGTTCGAAGATAGTCGATCGGATCAAGCCTATCGTCGACCCTTGGTTAAAGATAGCTTATCTGCTTGAAGATCGTCGACCGGCGTTCGAAGATAGTCGAACAGGTCGAGCTTATCGTCGATCTATGGTTGACGACAGCTTGTTGTTTGTGAAGACAGAAATAGTCGAACGATTGATCGACTACTCTACTTCAGGACCGATCGTCGAACGACCGTTCGACCATCGTTTCCAGTATCTTTTAAATAGATCGACGATCGTTGTTTTAATATAAAGTCGATGGTCGATCTAGGTTAAGAGATAGTTGCTTTTATCGTCGACGGAGAGCGTCTTTTTGCATTCCGTCTTCCCGCTTGCTCTTTGTCTTGCGATTTCTGCCGCTCCGTCCTCTCCGTCTCTCCCTCGTCTTCTCCAGCTCTCTCGATGGCGATTTCTCAAGCGCTCCTGGCAGTAGTAAAGTTTGATGCAGGATTCAGTATAGATTTCGACTCCTTCAGCTGTTGCGAACCCGGAATAGTGGAAATTCTTACTCTGTGCAAAGATCAAGCGTTAGAGAAGCTTATGTCCTCCAGAATAAAGATAAACACTCAAGAGATCAAAGAGTGGGCATTCACTTCGTCTTCAACTGATGATTCGATGACCGGAACCATTGGCGGAGAAGAGGTAACATTGACTCCCGCTATTTTAACAGAAATATTTGGATTGATTAATGGAGAAGAAGAGTATGAGCAAGATGCCCCTGAGTTTGGGAGGATGCTGATAGAGCTGGGACATGCCGAAGGCATTCCCTCTAAGTTGCTGAAAATAAATTTTCCATTTAAGATTAAGTTTCTTGCTGAAATAGTTGGAAAAGTGCTACTGGGAAAGCACTCTGCCCACGACAATATTACAAGGCAGCAATTTGCACTGATGTGTGCAATTGTGAATAAGAAACAGATCAATTGGGCAGGAGTATTATTTGATTTGATCAGGAAAAAGAATGGCAAGAAAGAAGTTACCCTGGGTAGGGTAGTTGGGATTTTTCTGAAGGAAAAGTATCCCCATCTGCTAATTTCAGCTGCTACCTCCATAAACGCCAGCAAGAAGATGGATCCATCCCTGTTCGCCAAATGGAAAAGGACCTTCCTGAAGCCCGCTCCCATAGGGGTTGCTCCAGCTACATCTGAGAGCACCAGGGCTGTCTCAGTCACTCCCCCCTACAAGCAGCTGGCTCAGCAAATCCATCCCTTCCATCTTCTTCATCTGTTTTGCCGTCTACTTCAGTTGAAGTTCCATCAACTTCAATTGAAGTACGACCTTCTGCTTCTCCTCTTGCATCTCCTCCTGCATCTCCTCTCCCGACTCATCTTACTGGGATCTCTCATCCCAGTTTTGATTTATTGGTGTCTGAAATTTCTACTCCTCCTCAATCTCCAATCCCCTCTACTGATCACAATGATCACCCTGCATCCACTCATCCACTCCAGTTCTATCTCCATCTCCAGTTCATTCTCCAGTCCATCACACCATCCCTGCTGATCATCCATCCTCTGAAATTCCCCCATCATCTTCATCATCATCCTTTGAAATAACACCAGCATTTATTTCTAGCATTGTGGAGTTAATTACCCCCTCAATCAAAATTATGATTGAAGCGGCAATTGCTCCTCTTGCTTCCTCTATATGCTCTTTGACTGCTGCTATTCAGGCACTCTCAAAGTCTGCTGAGCCCTCTTCCTCTAGGGGCCTGGTTTCAGTATCTACTGAATTCAGGCAGGGGGAGATGCTTGATGAAGATGTCTCTGAGCAGCCTTTGGCCTCCCCTCCAGCAGATCATCATGCAGTGGCAGAGAAAGCAATAGAAGATTCAGCTCCTCCTCTATCTGAAAAAGAAATTTCTGATGCTTTGTTGAAATCTGAATTCATTGTCAAAGCTTGCTTAGAAGAATGTTCTACTCCCTTGGTCGCCCTGTACCTAGAAGGAATTATCACCTCCTTTCTAGATGAATTGTGGGAGTTAGGACACGCAGTGGTCGATTCTGAAGGTATTCCCTTTACTTACTTTTTAGACTTGTTAACTGATATGCTTGTATGGGAATATCTGGAAGGGATGATTAGATGTCATTTAGAAAAATTTTATTCATAATACTACAGATAAAATGGAAGAAGTTTTTCAAGATCCTGATCTCCTACCAGCTACAGAAGCTCAGTTTGAACCAGAACAAGTTGCTCAGCCAGAAGTGCAAGCAGAACTGGTCACCATGACAGTTTCTGATCTTCAAGAAAAAACTGCAGATGCCCAAATCGAAAAATCTACTGTATGGGATGATTCCCCAGGTTTGGATTTAGATGCTCTCCTGACACAGGATGCCATGGAAGAAGAAGTAGAAAAAGCCGCTCTAAAGGAAAAGGAAAGAGCTTTGAAAGATGCAATTGACCCTTATGATCTGCCCATCTCTTCTAATTCTGAAGATGAAATTGATTCTGATGAGTCTGCTGAGTCAAAAAGAAAAAGGATTGCTAAAAAGAAAAGGAAAGCTGTAGCTCCTCCTCCTCCTAATCCAGATAATGATACCCCTTATTATATACTGAAAGGAATTAATCCAAAATCAAAAGAGTTTCAACATTGGATGTTATTTTCTAAGAACCAGCAAAAGCAAAGGAAAAAAGTCAAAGAGGTATGACTCTCCTGTCCCAAGATGGAATCCTAAAGGTCCTCCTCCTCCACCTCCCAGTGCAGGAGCCTCAGGAAACTTATCTTCAAAACCTGCTGCTCAGTCTGAAAGATTAAATCCATCTCAGTCAGCTCAAAGGAGAAGTTCACAAGGATACCAAGGTAAAAGTCAAACTGGCTATCAAAGACCTGATGCTGTTAAAGAACAAGTAAAGGAGGTAGTGTATCAAAGACCAACATTTTCCCCTCCTCAGTCTAAAGAAATCAAAAGATCAACCTCTCCTAAGCCAGTTCATTCTATGAAGGATGCTCCAAAAGGTAAGCAATTTATTTTATCTGAAAATTCTAGCAAGACATTTGCTAAGTCTGCTCCTCCTTGTTATCTAGTTATTCAGGATAAAGAACCAGTTGACACATCTTTTGAGAATGTTTATGAAAGCCCAGAGCTTGATCCTAATTTTAGGATGGCTCATTTTCTTGAACTGGTTGGAGCAGCTCAAATTAAGAAAGCAAAAGCAGAAGGAAAAGACACTGCAGGATTGACCACAATGTCAAAATTCAGAATGAAGGAGCTCGATAAGTTCCAGGTTAGACCTGAGATATTTGATCCTTCAAAGTACATGGAAAAGCATCCTGAGGCAGTTGTCCCAAGAACAACAGAATTGAAAATCATTGGAGAACAAGACTTGAAGTTATCGAGAAAAGAAGCTCTAAATCCCTCAAGAAAGATTACTTTTGTTTCTAGCTCTTCTGATCCTAAGCCTAACTCTGAAGCATCTTAATATTTCATTGATTGACAGTTAATTGTTTATTTGTTGATTGATGTTATCTGCTTAGTTATTTTATTTTCATGCATTTTATTTACTTTCAGTAATTAGTTTTGTATGTTTTAATTGTTGAGAGACTTAACTCAAATAGGGGGAGATTGTTGGTACCCTAGGTTTTGATTTGAGTTTAGTCTTCTCTTTTAGTCTCTTGACCCAAGATTTATCTATGGTCAAAGGTTAGTTGATAGGATAGATTCTCTAGTTGTGTAGAATTGCCTGTCCATATGAAAATCTGGCTAAGTAATTTTTCGTTCGACTATGGTCGAATGCCGCTCGACTATCGTCTATCGGCTGATCGACGATCGTCTATCAGTTGGTCGACGTTCTATCTGCGTTGATAGTTCGACTATCTGTTGATAGGCCGACTATCTGTTTTGTTTGATAGTTCGACTATCTGTTGATAGGTCGACTATCTATTTTCCCTTGATAGTTCGACTATCTGTTGATAGGTCGACTATCTGCTCTTCTTTGATAGTTCGACTATCTGCTTGGATAGTTCAACTATCTGATAGTTCGACTATCTATTGATAGGTCGACTATCTGCTTTCTGTGATAGCTCGACTATCTGTTGATAGGTCGACTATCTGCTCTTCTTTGATAGTTCGACTATCTGCTTGGATAGTTCAACTATCTGATAGTTCGACTATCTGTTGATAGGTCGACTATCTGCTTTCTGTGATAGCTCGACTATCTGTTGATAGGTCGACTATCTGCTCTTCTTTGATAGTTCGACTATCTGCTTGGATAGTTCAACTATCTGATAGTTCGACTATCTGTTGATAGGTCGACTATCTGTTTTGCTTTGATAGCTCGACTATCTGTTGATAGGTCGACTATCTGTTTTCTGTGATAGGTCGACTATCTGCTTGATAGGTCGACTATCTGTTTTGTTTGGTAGTTCGACTATCTATCCTGATAGATCGACTATCTGATAGCTCGACTATCTGTTCTGATAGGTTGACTATCTGCTGAGGTAGTTCGACTATCTTCTTTGATAGTTCGACTATCTGGATCATTCGACTATCTGTCCGATAGGTCGACGATCTCCGTGCTTCGGTCGACGATCTCCGAGGGTCGTTCGATGTTTTGTTGTATGTCTTGAATAGTTTTGTCGTCTTCTATGATGTGATTAATTTCATGTTTATTTTGGCACATTTTATAAAAGATTATTTGAATAAATTGTGATAACATTTCCATGCAATATCTTTTCCATTCCTTATGCATGAGCTAATCTTTTTCTAACAAAGTCGTTTGTCTAATTAGCTGAGATATGATTTCTGCCTCATCTGCCAGGCTGTCCTATATAGCCGTTAGACTCAAAAAGTCTTCCTTGGCTGTAAAGAGTCTCTTCTGATGTGACTTTCTCTTGTATTATTTCATCAGAATTATTTGCAGTTTCTTAGAAAGCTTTATCCTCTTATAGGATATCTGTCTGCAGTTTTTTTTTGTTTTGTTTTATGCTTTTTGCAGCCCAGCTTGTAGAGTTCAGTAGAAGACAAGATTCAAACTCAAGTAAGAGTCGTTGCTTCTGCTGTTATATAAAGACTTCTTTGAAGAAAGAAATTAACTAGCTCTCACATACCAAAAAGCAATCAGCAGCATTCAAGCTTTAGAACTTACAGTTTCCAACTGCTCTCAGCTCATTCATATCTAACTGAGAAGAAGTTTTAGTTCTTCACTCTTCTTCAACCTGAGTTCTCCTGCCTCCAGGAAGATTCACACTCAGAGCTTTTTGAAGAAGAAGAAGAAGAAGATAGCTGCCTGAAGAAGAAATTTTATTTCATATTATTTATCTTCTTGTAGGTTTTTTCCTTCAGTATTTTCTGAAGTGTTTCTGCATTGAAGCAAGACTTCACCTAGACATTCTTTTATCCAGGGGGAGCCTTGATTCTTTTAGAGCTCTCTAGCTCAGTGCAAGTTATTGTGCTTCTCTAATCTATTGTAAAATAGAGAAGACACCTTAACCTCCTTTCCCCCTCCTGTAAAGGGTTATTACTCCCTTCAAAAGTATCTCTTGGTGGCAGGGCACCTGATCAAAAACCTGTGTTGGTTTTTAGACACCTGATCAAAAGTCTAAAGGGTTTCTGGATCTACCTGAAGCAGATCTTGTTGGTGGCAGGGCACCTGATCAAAAACCTGAGTGGATTCCTACCTTGTTGGTAGAAGAGTGGACGTACCCAAGTTGTTTGGGGAACCACTATAAATTCCTTTTGTCGTCTGGATTGCTTTATTTAATTACTTACATTGTGGCTGTGATTAGATTTTAACTAGGTTTGCTAGTTGCTGTTTAGGATTCCTAGCCTTAACTGTAATTACAGTTGGCTGCCTTTTGTGCACATCACTTGTGTTAGGCTTTAAGGTTTAATCTTAAATATCTATAACCTTCATTCCGCAATTAACTCCAAGGGAGTTGAGTAGACAGTCAACTTTGCTAGTGCAATTTTTGATTACTCTATTCACCCCCCTCTAGAGTAGTATCTATCCCCTTTTCTTTCACAATGTCAAGCAGGCAGCGTCGCTACGTACTCGTAATGATTATTTATTTTATTAAATGGATTGAGGCTAAACTGCTTGCAAGGACAATTACAAATATTATCAAGAAGTTCATTTGGTGAGAGATCGTATGAAGATTCGAAATCCCGATAGCTATAATCACTAATAACGACCCTAAATTTACCAGCAAAGATTTAAGATATTTTTGCAAATAAATCAGGATCGATCTATGATTCGCCTTGATGCATCATTCACGAGGCAATGGGCTTGTTGAAGCAGCGAACAACTTAATCCTCAACTTGTTAAAGAAAAGGTGGAAAATGTTTATGAAGACTGGGTTGAACGGCTACCTTCAGTACTATCAGCATTGAGAACTACACCCACCATTGCAATAAGAGAAACACCATTTAAATTGTCCCATGGGTCAGAGGCAGTGATCCCTGTAGAGTTCAACATAATGAAACCAAGGGATTTATTTTCAAAGGAAATGAGAACATGAGTGAAGGATATGAGGAAAATATGCATTGTAGTTTAGATTTGATCGAAGAACTCCAAGATTTGGCTATCACCGGGGAAGCAGAGATTAAAAGAAGTTGGAGACTTGGTCCTAAAGAAAATAGATGTAACCAGAAGAATGTAGTCATTCAGGAAGCTTTATCTAAATTGGTTAGGACCCTTCATTGTGAAGAATGTTCTTAAAAACGGGGGATATTGACAGCAGAACAACAAAGGACAAGACATTGGAAATACTTGGTGTAAAATCCCCTCCCGGAATACAGAACACGACCAGGGGAGCCTTATGCCCAGAACAGCTGCCTTGCGATAACGTCAGCACACACACTAACCTATACCATAAGACATATATTCCACCGGCTACTACGTATATTGCTTTGCTAACTCATTAATAAAAGAAAGCACGAAAGTCCAATATCCACAAAAGCATACAGTCCACGGTATATATGTAAATGAAACGGGAATCAACAAAGTTCCTGAACAAAAATCAAAGAACAAAATGCATGTAAGCTACATCAATGGTCTCAAAATCTCACATCTGTCATGTAAGCTAACGATGGTATTGTACTGTCAGGCCCGGTCTCCCTGGCCTGGATGTCCTCTTGTGCGGGGTGCTGCGGCTGCTGATGCTCCTGCTAGAAGTGCTCCTAAAAATAGTGGTGTGACAACCATTAGTCATAAAGAATAAGTGTCTTCACATCCTCTCCCCCGACCACTCTTAGGCATCGTGCAGAAGGAGGGAAAGTGGAAGGATACAATACAAGCAATAAGTACAAATAAAAATTTGTGGCAATTGCATAACCTAGCAGTTCAATATATCTTCAATATTAAAAGACAGCAAGTAGCGACTAGAAGTACTTACATGTAAATAAGAACGCTACAATACTAGTAGTTTAATAAGAAACAAGGTATAAGAACTGAATTGAACTTATGTAAGACCCCTTTTTTTCTATGCTACCGGGTCTTACGCCCATAACTGTCGTTTGCGGTGACACCAACACTTGGGAAGGTCGCCACTACAAAATGTCGATTCTGCCGGCATTGACGATCATCAAGAAGTAGAAGTACAACAAATCAGATAATTAAGTCTAGTCCACAAAATCAAAACATATATATGAAATAGAAATCACAACAAGTCCACATGATAATATAAGTACTAAAACAAATCAGTAAGGTAGGAATATAAACGGGCTTATGCCCGGTGCAACAAATCCTCACTACAACCATCTCGCGGAAGCTAAATAAAGCTAATACTGACGGAGCCAGAGACTGGTGCTCCCATACTAGACTGGACCACCTTCATGTGCACCGTGCTCCGTTGGTTCTGTATCTCCTACTGTTGCTCCCTGTCTCCCATCCGGAGTCCCTGAAATGTTTGTTCCATCGACCGTTAGTCAAAAGACTAAGCCTGATTTCCCCCACCCCTCCCGCAGTGGCTCCTAGGCACTGTGCGGGAGGAATGATAGGAAAGTTATGATGGTGTAGAGTAGGAACAAGGCAGGTGATGATGGAGCTATCTAGCAGGTATATTGTAACATTTATAGTGCTATAAAAGGAAATGAAAGCTAGCAGTTCTATAATAAGGAAGCAGTAATATAATCAAGTAAAGTAGAGCAGTAAGTACATGTAAGGTAAACTATGGAATAAATAACCTTAACTTATATGATTGCCCATACAAACTTATAAGTTAAGGGATATTTTGCAAGGCTCCCATCGTATAAGCTATCCCATACTAGTTTATACGATGGAATGTAAGGTTTAAATCAAGTATGAGTGTTGTCATATGTCATGAATCATGCAAGTGCAATATATACACACGACTCTATGCACACAGACCTTTAGTTCCCCCCATTTTGTAAGCTAGCTTCACTCCCAGGAGCCTCCATAGTGGCCAACAGAGACAGTGGGTCAGGCCACCCCACTCCTAGACGGGTATTCACACTACCATGCATAGCCCTTACGTACGCCTTTGAAGAACACACCAGAGTCACTACGTACTATGCTGACCAACTACCAGTCTTTTCCTTGGCCAAGTGTAAACCACACTCGCCAAGTCATCGTATTGATGTAGGTGTGAACGACCGTCAAATACCGAAGACCCACTACTGTATGCACATGCACATATGTATTCTCGAGCCATCGGCTCCCCGGACCAAGCTGTTTGTTACAACTACCTTCTGAGCCTTTGGCTCGCCAGGCTAACTTGCCCATTTCCACAACCACCGAGACTACCGCTCGGATAACCTAATCAAAACCTCTCGAGTCACCAGGGTGAGTGAAAGTGAAGTCCTAGTATATCTAATTGCTCTTAACATTTTAATCTTACGGTTTAAGGTTAACCTTGGACTACCCAGGGCATTCCCTGTGAAGGGCTCTCAGGGGTACTAAGAACTACGATGGGTTGAATCTCAAAGCTCCCTTTCGCAAGGTACTTATTATTATTGGTAACTACCCATATTCTCAAACTCTCCTGATTTTTCACTTGATCTAAACCTAAGTACATTTAGACATCTTCCAGGGAGAGACGATCTATCGTCGATCCCGAGCTCAACTCTGCCCTTACACAACCGGCTCACACAATCTACTTTCTTTTGGTGACCCTATTCATATTCACCCATACTAGGTACACCAACTTTGTCATCATCCTATACAAAGGCCTACATGTTACCTTACTTCTAGCGTTTTATACTTTGTGCAGACCTATTGAGCAACATGGTGTGTATGCATGGTGACCCCTCCAATTATTCATCTAAATGACCTAAAATTATTATTGAGGGTCTATCATGATAATTTAAGGTTAAATCTAGAAGATAACATTTTTCCTAATTTATTTGACATTTATTATATTTTCTGCTAAATAAAACTAACAATGCTTTTGAACACCAAGTACAACTTTTTGACATGATATGGTCCTAAGAAAATTATGACAAGTGTATATTATGAAAATAACAGGAAATACCAAAATTCACACTTTTCTAGAAAGGTTTGACCTCTAAACAAATTATTGAATAAACAACTGTAATATTATGATATTTAGGGGGAAAATAGAATTATTTATCCAAATATTATAAGAAAATTACCAGATTACAAACATAAGCAGGAGAGACTATTGACCAAGGGTTATTATTTTCCAAGCTTATTTGATCACATAATTAAATCATTTAAAACAAATCAATATTAGGCACCTTGTGAAGCAACCCATATGGATGGTCCTCCAATAATTCTATAAAAATTCGTAGAGCTCAAGAATGACTTAAAAAGTCCTCTGACCAAATTGCATAAGTTTTCAATGAGTAGATATCTCTTAATAAATTCCTTAATAATTTGGGCAACTATAAAGGTTGTGAATGAAGTATCTTAAATACTGATCTAAAATTCACACTAAACTTTTCAGAGCTTAATAGCAATATTATATGGCCACTGCCTAAATTCCAAGATCATCCAAAGTCCTATGATGCAGTAATAAAATCAAGTGTAAAAGTGCCCTAAATGGTCCTAAGTTATTACAAGAGGGATGTAAGCTCTACAAAGTCCTAGAATTACTTCCTAGGGTTAAATTACACCTTAGTCACACTTCTATCAAGTTACAAGGCATTCCAAGGGCATGTAGTCCCATGTCCTTCATTTGGTTCTAACCCCATCCCTAGGGCTTACATTAGGGTCCTAGGGTATCTCCACCTCAAACCACCCCTAGATCCCTTGTGGGGGTTATTAGATGGCTTTGAGGCTCTGACCAAGGTCCCATCCCCTTTGGGTGAGAATTGGTCACTCAATCCATCAAATACACATTTGTCCTAATTTACCTTTTAGGGAACAAATTTTGGTCACACCAATACCTACTCAAATTAACCCCAAATGGGTTAAAATTTTTACCTGGGTCATATCATGACTCTATTGGAAAACCACCAATATTTTGGTTGGTTTTGAGGTCATTAGACCCCTTAATTAATTTATACCTATTTTATTAAAGTTTTACCAAAACTTTAGGAAACTATTTTCCAATTATTCCCATTTTTGGATATGCTTAGTGTGACTGTATAACTAGCCTATGGTCCAAATTTCAAGGCATTTTCCTGGCTAGTTTAGTGGGGGCACTCAGATTAGTCTCTGGTCAAGCCTATGTATAGGCTGCACCATATTAAGTTTTGTGGTCAGACCACTGACCCAAATGAGTTGACATCAATTTTAAAATAAACTAGACTTCCAGGGCTACAACTTTCATGTTGGACATTTTTACTATTTGGGGCTCTAAGTATTTTTAATAATTAAATCTAATCATTGTATGAAGTGTGACAATTAATGAATTAAAATGAGTTAATATTAAATTCGGCAGCACGAATCCTAAAGCACCAATGGACGACATCAGGTCGTCTTCTTCATGGAGCCAACGACCAAGATTGACCTGTCCTAAGCGGTGTTTGCCCGTGATTTCCCGGCCACCCACGCCTCTTCCCGGCCGGCCACCGCCACCACCATCTTTGTTGAGGTGGTGGCTGGCGATTCGCGGTGGTTGGCCAGCCGGAGGTGGTCGGAACAGTGGATGGTGATTGGAATTTAAAATTTTAAAATCAAGCTTTCGGCTTAGCCAATTTGGGGTCAATTGATCCCAAACCTTGCGGCCAATGGATAGAGATCTATCCACTGAGAAAGGAAAGGAGGATAGGACCTTTTGGGAGGGCTAGAGTCGGGCTGACTGTCGTGTCGCCATTGCCGGAATTGGAGCTTTCAGGTGCTTTGTAACTCCACTACATAAAGGCTCGAATTCTTCAGGGGAGGAGTGGAAATGGTTGCTGGGGATCCAAGGAAGCTTTTAAGATGATCAAATGGGGAAGAGGGAGGGTCATGACTTCAATGCCATTAATGACCATGAATGGTGGTTCTCGGCCAAGTGTGGTTCAATGAACCCAGCCACTGAAAGGGCCTGGAGAGCCCCTTGATCTTCTCAACACTGATGAGGGAGATGAATCAAGCCATAGGGATGAAGAGAGAAGGCCCTTTGGCCTTCCAAGCCCTGAATGGCCTCTTTCTCCTCACTTTCTCTCTCATCCATTAAAGGGAAAATGGAGCTTTCTCTCGTAATCACTATTTCCAGAAAATGAGTGACATTTTGGATAATTCTAAACCTCATGATACTAGTGGACCACCTCAATTGGGCTTATCCCAAATGGATTGGGCTAGGTTAGGCCACCTTGAGCTAGTTTGACCTAAACCTAGGTTGAGTTGACTCTAATCAAATTGACCTTTTGGGTTGACCCCAATGGATCCTTAGTGACTCATTGGCCTCCCCTAAGGTCTAGGAAGGGTTGGGTAGGGTTGGTTTGGCACCTTGGAAGCCACCTGACCCTTAGTTTGGGCACTTTGACCATTTTGGGGCTAGAGTTGACTTTGGTCAACTTGACCTCTTTAGTTGACCCCAACGGGTCTTTGGTGACTCATTGACCTCCTTTAAGGGTTAGGAAGGTGTAGGTGTGGTCAATTTGGCTAAGGGAAGGGTAACTGGCCCTAAATAGGTTAGTTTGACTCATTTAGGGTTAGGGTTGACTGTGTGAACAGACAATTAGAAACAGGAAATTAGAATAACTGAAATTTTTATTATTCAAAAAGGTGAGTATTACAAAGGTATGACCTCCCTTTTATAGAATGGAGGAGATGTGAGAGATTACAAATAGGCAACGTGGGACTAAATAATTACAGGTATAAGCGATTTAACAAAAACAAGCCGAACAGGCAGCGCGGTTAGACGAATAAGCTAACCGCCTGGCAACCACCAGAAAGAGAGAACAAGTCGCCATAGGAGATGGACAGACCGCCCGGTCTCCAAGTCACCTGAGACAAACCGTCAGATTGCCCGGACACCAAACAGCAACAGTCCGGCTACCAAACTACTGGAGAGAAACTGTCTGACTGCGCCGGTCCCTAATCCACCAGAGTCAGACCGCCAGACCGCTCGGTCTCCATACTGCAACACTCCCCTTCAAGCTGGAGCATATATATCGATCATGCCGAGCTTATCGTAAATGTGAAGAAAGGAGGAGGACACCAACATGGTGAAGATATCAGCCAACTCTTTTTCGGAGGTGACAACCGGAGTACAAATTTGTTCCTTCAAGATCTCTTCCCGAATAAAGTGGCAGTCGACTTCAATGTGCTTTATTCTCTCATGGAAGATCGGATTTTTTGAGATGTATATAGCAGCCTTGTTATCACAAAATATAGGTAGAGGATGGTTGTAGACCTCTCCTAAGTCAAGCATGAGAGTCTGTAACCACTTCAACTCACATGTGGTTGACGCCATACTTTAATATTCTACTTCTGCACTGGACCTGGAGACGACAGATTGTTTCTTGCTCTTCCAGCTTACAAGGTTGTCCACCACAAATGTGCAAAAGTGTTGGAACACCACCTTGTCTAGGGTTGATTTGGGCTAGGTTTACTATTATGATTATTAGATTACCCAATATATAGTCTAGGGTCATAAGTGTTTATCAGGGTCTAGGTCAAGTCATCAAACACAGAATGATTGGTTTTCTCCTTCAGAAGACTTAGAAGACAGGAGACCTCCAGAGAAAAGCAGTTTTCTAAGAGTTAGAAAAAGCGTTCGACGATAGCTGAACTCAACTCGATGATCATCGATCTCAGATCGACGAACTCAGAGTTTCTTCTCTAAGCTAAGCTTGACGAAATTTCAGCTGAGATCGATGATCTGTGAGCTTATACCAGAATCTCAGCTCGACAAAGTGTCTTCTCAGCTCGACGAATTTGGAGCTCCGTTCGACGATCTTCTACCTCTTGTCGGCAATCTTCAGTTCGACGATATTGGATCTCAGGTCGACGAAATTTGTTGAGTTCGACTATATTCTCCCAGATTCAGTTCGACTATCTTATGATGATTTCTGTTCGACTAAGGCATAAGTATTTCAAATTATATTATAATTCATCTATAATACTATGGT
Source organism: Platanthera zijinensis (assembly GCA_039513925.1). Lineage (NCBI taxonomy): Eukaryota > Viridiplantae > Streptophyta > Magnoliopsida > Asparagales > Orchidaceae > Platanthera > Platanthera zijinensis. Next base: position 39,544,666 of record CM077095.1, on the reverse strand, counting down.
AATTAATGCTCAATATTCTTATGAATATAGTCATTCCATGACAACATTAATTATGGATTTCACAGAGTTATTACTTTACTTATTTACTGGGACAGTTGATGAAATTCATTTAAGATGATTTCTAGCCGTTCAACTCCCAGAAATTCAGCTGTTAGTCAGGAAAGGAATTCAAATTCAAAGGGAAAAATCTGCAAGGAATATATAAAGTTTATTTTTTCAAGATAGCAGTAACCAAGCAAGAAATTACAGTAAGCCGTGATAGAAAGAAGAATTCTACAGAAAACTGAAAGAAGAACAGCTCTCAGCAAAATCAAGATCTTCATAAGTTTTGCTTCAGGACTTTTTAGAGATAATCAATCTACATCTATCTAAAAGCTTCCTGAAGATCATTCAAGCTTTCTAAAGGCCTACACCTTGAGCAACGCTCTCTTCTCCTGAACAATTCTACATCTCAGGGGGAGCTTTGACAACAGCAACAATCCACTAGTCTTCTCAGAACTTTGAGAAAGAGAAGACATCATCAATTTTATTTTTCCAGTTCCTGTGTACATGGTTTTAACTCCCTTCAAAAGTTAGCTTTTGGTTATTAAGTCTCTTGATCAAAAGACTTAGCTTGGTTTTTGGGCACCTGGTCAAAAGCTCAAAGGGTTGCTATATTTCCCTTGAAAATAGATCTTGTGGTGATAGGGGACCTGAGCAAAAACCTGTGGTGGCAGGGCACCTGATCAAAAACTTGTAGTGGATTCCTACCAGGGTGATAGAAGAGTAGATGTACCCAAGTTTTAGGGAAACCACTATAAAATCTTTGTGTCGTCTGGTTGCTCTATGTTTTATTTATCTGTGCTGTGATTTCTGTGTTTTATTTTCTGCCTTTCTACATATAGTTATCACTTATTTTAATCTGCAATAAAATTAATCAAAAGATTTTTCAAACTCTATTCACTCCTCTCTGTTGAGTTAGTGTGATCTATCCCTTCACTTTCAAAAATCCCGATGTTGACTTGCGGTCTCCTTTGTCATAGGCATAGCTCGAATCATAGTATGCTTCAACCCTCAAATGACCATTCTTCTAAAAGAGTAGTCCTTTCTCAAGAGCTGATTTAACATACTCTAATATTCGCATGACAGACTGTAGATGGCACTCCCTAGGAGCTTGCATGAATTGGCTAACCTTGCCTACAATATAGGAGATGTCGAGTCTGGTCACCGTGAGATTGATGAGTTTACCAACCAGATGTCTATACCTCGTAACATCTGAAAGAGGAGGAGAGTCATCCGTCCAGGTTTTATCTTCTCCAGTCGTCATGGGGCATCATGCAGGTTTTGTCCCAGTCAACCCTGCCTCTTTTAGCAAATCAAGAGCATACTTGCGTTGGGAGAGGACTAAGTAATTGGGCTTTCGAGAGATTTCTATCCCCAGGAAGTATTTTGGAGAGCCCATATCCTTTGTGACCAGGTGTTGACAAAGATGCTTCTTTGTCAAGGCTATCCCAGCCTGGTCATCTCTAGTGAGAAGAATATCATCCACATATACCGTAAGAACCACCAGACCCAGGGAGGTTTTGCGAACGAATAAAGAGTGATCGGCTGAACTTCTCGTAAAACCCACGGCTTCCACAATCCCGCTAAACTTGTTAAACAAAGCCCGAGGGCTTTTCTTAAGGCCATAAATAGCCTTCTTTAGCCGGCATACCTGTGTCTCCCCCTGAGCAACATACCCTAGAGGTTGCTCCATATAGACATCCTCCTGAAGATCCCCATATAGAAAAGCATTCTTGACATCCAGTTGGGAAATAAGCCAATCCCGGTTGACAACCATAGAGAGAAGGACCCTGATAGTGCTGAGGCGAGCAATTGGAGAGAAGGTGTCAAAATAGTCAACACCATAGGTCTGGGTAAAGCCTTTGGCAACAAGGCGGGCCTTATAATGATCCACACTGCCGTCCAGACTTAACTTCACCACAAAGACCTAGCGACAACCAACAACATCTGTGCCAAAGGGAGGGTGAACAAGGGTCCACGTACCCCATTCAGTGAGATGGTGGCGTTTGCATTGAGAGTGAAGAAGAAAGGTAAAGGAGACACTCCAATCCGGTTAGTTGGGACCGATGAGTTTGGATACGGTGCCAAGGTTCCCGGAAGAAGTAGGAGGAGGAGACGGATTGGCCACGGGAGTAGTGGTAGTGGTAGAGGTACTGGAAAGAGCCATGGAAGAGAATATACAAGAAGCCGTGCGAGTATAAAAAAGAGGTCGCGCGAACAGCAAGCAGCGAGGACAGTGCGAACAAAAAGAAGTTCATGAGAACAAGAAGAGACTACAGCGGATAAGGAAAATAAAATGCAGCGGACACAAGAAAAGGTTCTGCAGCGATCACGGTGTCAACACACCAGCGGCAAGGAAGGCAGCGACCCAGAAGCAGAACAAGCAGAGGGAAAGAAGTCGTGCGGCTAAAGAGAAGGCCGCACGAACATGAGAAAGGGAAGACCGCGCGAACTGGAAGGAGTTCGCGTGAAAGGAAAGCAGGGAGTGAGAACAGGGCAGAGACTGCACAAATAGAAACGGAGCCATACGAATCAAAGGAGATCGCGGGGAGAAAAGAGACAGATAAACCGCAAAAATAGGTCGCGGATAGAAAGAAAGAATGAGCGAGAAGAGAGGCTTGACACATAAAGGGCAGCGATAAAGAAGAGAAGAGAGGCCACGCGGACAGACCACAAGAGGAAGGGCAAACCGCGCGGACAGAAGAAGGCACCGAATTAGGCGAAAAAGATCGAGTCCTCTGATAGCATGTGCGAACAAACAATTAGAAACAGTAAATTGGAATAACCAAAATTTGTATTATCCAAAAAGGTGAGTATTACAAAGGTATGATCTCCTTTTTGTAGAATGGAGGAGATGGGAGAGATTACAAATAGGCAACGTGAGACTAAATAATTACATGTATAAGCAGTTTAATAAATACAAGCCGAACAGGCCGTGCTGTTAGACAAATAAGCTAACCGCCTGGCAACCACCAGAAAGAGAGAAAAGTCACCATAGGAGATGGCCAGACCACCCGGTCTCCAAGTCACCTGAGATAAACCATCAGACCACCCGGAAACCAAACAACAACAGTCTGGCTACCAAACTGCTGGAGAGAAATCGCCAGACCGTACGGTCCCTAATCCGCTAGAGACAGACCGCCCAGTCTCGATACTACAACATTGACTTTGGTCAACTTGACCTCTTTAGCTGACCCCAATGGGTCCTTGGTGACCCATTGAACTCCTTTAAGGGTTAGGAGTATTGTGGTGGGATTCTGGAGTCAAGTTGAAGCCCTAAGTTCAAACCCTATAGGTGGTTAAAAGAATGAGCTAATTGCAGACCAAGGTGATCTCACCTTCATTCCTAGGTTCACTTGGTCTTCTTGTGCTTCCTAGGGTTTTGTCATGATCTAGTCATGACAAAACCACTCTCAGGGGTCTAGTAGTTTGAAGGATGTTACAACTTATAAAGATGTTCATACAGATTTATAAGTTAAAGATCTGGTACATTAATAATAACTCATCATATAAAAAAGCTCATACTAATTTATATGATGGAGATCTTATACGGTGTGATGCAATGCAATGCAATAAATGTATGATAACTCATCCATGGTTACTCACGCACTCCAATATGTTATGTCAAAATAGACCTTTAGTTTCCAATTTTTGATGGTAGTGAACCACTCAGGCACCTCCTGCTATGGCTATACGAAAATAGTGGATCGAGTATCTCAACTACTAGGAAGGTATACACACTACCATACCTAGGCTCATGTATGCCTCGACACTAAGAACCAAACAATGGAGAACCTGTCTACTTGCTCGGTCATCTGAGTCTTAAATGGCATGGAAAGGGCCGTCTAGAAGTAAACACCAAAGTGCCAAGCCCAATCTCCTAGAGTCTATCCGCCAGTTTCCATCAGTATGACAACTGATAAGCCCGTAGATCCACCAAAAGTAATCCTCTCACCCAATATCAATATGCAACCATGTGTCCCAACACACCCATGTGATTCCCATAATAAAACCCATAATATCAAGGACTCAAGGACTACCAACCAAGTCCTTAGCATAATTTAGCATTTACCAAGTACAAACCAGTGCTAACTAGCACCCAAGGACTACCAATCGTGTCCTCAACTTTAGCATTTAGCAAGTACAAACTAGTGTTTTCTAGCACCCAAGGACTACCAACTGTGTCCTTAACATAACACTGTAGGATATAATCATATCATATAGTCTACACCAAGTTGTCGCTGCTATCTATACATAGATGTCTTAAGTCTGGTGTAGTGGAACATGTAAGTCATGGGAATATCTCTTTACAATCCTATAGGACTATTTGTGTGTCTAGCAACATGATGAAATCATTAAAATAAAATGCCCCAATAATTCATCAACCATCTTCAATATTAAGTAGAATCATAATAAATACTTGGGAATATTTGAAACCAGAAACTATAAACATTTCATATAGTATCAATAACAACCGTCACATGCACATTCTCCTAGAGAGTCATACATAAAATAATTAATTAAGGGATCATTTCAAAACCAAATCCTTTGAAATTTCTACCATAATGTATAATTAACATTCTAAACATTTCCACCAAATACCAACACCATTAGCCATCATAATATTTATTTGTGATGCTATAAATTCACATGATATGTTTGACAAAACTATAGCCAACATCAATCCAAAAACTATGAAAACTAACAGGGGTGTGGACAATGTCAATAAACATATATCTACCAAATATCATAAGCATCCGATAAATATTTTGAGAGAAATTTATTAAACATTGAAATTTGCATGTGTGCGTCACTGTTTACTAAAATGGGATTTCTGGGAGGTACATACAACCAAAAATACTGTGACACCCCATTTCGGAAAGGTATTTCCAAGGTCTTGAGCCTGAGGTCCAGATCTTAGTGTATCATTCCTAAAATTGGGTCTGAACCCGGTTGTGTCACAATGGAAAAAATCTATTTTGTACATAAATTATTGTTGACTGTGGCACAACAATTTTGATTTAAGATCTAGGAAGCTACAAGGCTCCCTAGAAAACACGCAACCACTTTTTGGAAAGGTATTTACGAGGTCTACAACTTTCATATAGAGCCTGATGTCACATACTTGTCTCCTTACAAGCTTTCATGCAGCATTAGCTCCTCCTTGCCACTCTACGTAGCTAAGCTAAGTCTATCTTTCCCTGCAAGTACTAAGTGGTGATGAAGAGACAAGACTGGGAACAACTCAAGAGAATGCTCACAAGTAAAAGATCTTAAAGAACTCTCTATTGCTTCTCCAAATCTGAGGTGAGTACAAAAGAGGGGGCCTTCCCTTTTTATAGGCCCCAAGGAGGTTTCCCTCAAATGTATAGAATATTCTAGAGTCCTACTATTCTAGATTATTCTATACATTTCTGGTGTGTATATGATACATGAATTCTCTTGAAGTTTCATGAATACGTCTCTAGATTTCTCTAAAATACTCATGATGTTTAACCCCAAAGATGATGGACTGTGACATCTTACCCCACCTATTCTGGTGATGTCTTTGTCACCTCGTACTGCTGAAGGATGTCCTTGAATAGTCATAAGTCTTCTAATATCTCCCATATAGTCTCGGATTCTGGCATTCCCTTCCATTTGATCAAATAATGTGTGCATGGGGTACTCCTCGTCTTTGAAGCACTCTTTTTGTGAGCACCTCATTACTATCTTTGTCAAAATACTTTGCCATCATGGGAGGTGCCCTCTGAGATTCTCCTCTTTGAAGATCTGCATCATATTCATAGTATGGTTTGAGCATACTCACATGAAAAACCAAATGTATCTTCAAAGAGCTTGATAAGTCAAGACGGTAAGAAACCTTACCCACCTGAGCTATGACTAGAAATGGGCCCTCATACTTCCGCACCAAGCCTTTGTGTACACTACAGAAGGCCGTGAACTATTGTGATAGGAGCTTTACCATCACCTTATCTCCTACTGAGTACTAAGTTGGTCGTCTCTTTGAATCAACCCAATTCATCATCTTCGTACGAGCCTTCTCTAAGCACGATCTAGCCAAACCAGTATGTTCTTCCCATGACTTGGCCATCTTCCATGGTCCTAGACTCCTTCCATCCCCTGTAGTGGTCTCCAATGTGTGGGGTGTGGGGGGTTGCGTTCCAGTAGCAAGCTCAAATGGACTCCGACATGTAGCCTCACTACGTTGTAAGTTGTAGAAGAATTATACCACATCCATAAGCTTTGCCCCATCCTTTCAGCACTCACAAAGTGCCTTATGTAGCACTCAAGAAGTGCATTCACCCTTTCGGTCTGCCCATCCATTTGAGGGTGGAAGCTTGTGGAGAAGTTCAACTCTGAACTAAGTAGTTTAAAGAGCTACGTTTATAACATCCCCGTAAAGAGAGGATCCCGATCACTCACAATGCTTTTGGGTAGTCCCAATACTTCACCACATGTTTGAAAAAGAGTTGTGTCATATCTTTTGTTATTGCGTCCTTTGTGGCTCGTATGAAAGTGCCATATTTGGAGAAAAGATCTACCACCACCAAGATTGATTTACACCCTTCAGACTTGGGCAAGGCACTGATGATGTTGAGCATCATCATCTCCCATGGGAATTTTGGCACTAGAAGTGGCTCCAAAAGCCCTGCTGGTTGCTTATTCTCCACCTTGTCTTGTTGGCAAACAAGACATATCTTCACTTATAGCTCAATGTTATCCTGCATCTGCAGCAAGTAGTATGAATCTTCCATCAAGGCTAAGGTACACTTCAACCCTTGATGTCCAACCCACTTGGTGTCATGGCATTCTTTAATCTAATCCCTCCATAGGTTTCCCCATTTTGGGATGTATAGTTTTCTCCCTTTGGTGTAGAGTAACCCATCCTCTACCCAAAACCTCTTGGCTCGTCCTTCCTGAGCTAGTTTTATGAGTTTCTTTGCAAGGGAATCCTCCTCAAGCCCACTCTTCACTTGCTCCAATAGGTTGCTCTTTACCCTAGAGATGGCCACTAATTCTACTTTGCGGCTAAGTGCATCTGCCACAACATTGGCTTTGCCCGGTTTGTGATCCAGGACAAAGTCAAATTCCACCAAGAAGTCATGTCATCTTGCTTGCTTTGCTGACAATTTCTTAAGAGTTTGGAAGTAAGTAGTTGCCACATTATCAGTCTAGATCATGAATGGTGTCCCAAGCAAATAATGTCTCCATACCTGCAAGCAATGGATGATAGTTGTTATCTCCTTTTCTTAAATTGTGTAGGCGCCGCTCTGCCTCATTCAACTTGCGACTCTCAAAAGCAATAAGGTGTCTTTCTTGCATTAACACCCCTCCAATAACAAAGTCTGGAGCATCTATATGTAACTCAAACTTTTGGCAAAATTCGGGTAGTGCAAGCACTAACTCCATGTTCACTGCCTTCTTCAAATCCTCAAATGCTTGTTGGCAGTCCTCTGACCAATTCCATGCTTTCTCCTTCTTGAGTGGGTCTGTAAGTGGCACTGTCTTCTTTGAATATCCCATGATGAATCGCCTATAGTAGTTCACCAAGCCAAGGAATGATTGTAGATCCGTCACTTTTGTTTGTGGCTCGCATTCAATGAATGTTCACACCTTATCCATGTCCATCCGTAGTTTGCCATGCCCAATGACATGCCCAAGGAAATGCACCTCCTCTTGGCCAAAGGAACTTTTTGTCCGTTTGAAATAGAGTTCATTCTCCCTTAGCATCTTGAACACCAAACGGAGATGTTGAGCATGCTCTTCCAATGTGTTACTATAGACAACAATGTCATCCATGTATACCACCGCAAACATTTCCAAGTAGGAATGGAATATTTGATTCATCAATGTGCAAAAGGTGGTGGGTGTGTTGTTTAAGCCGAATGACATCACAAACCACTCAAATTATCCATACCTTATTACACATATAGTCTTTGGCTCATCCCCTTTTGCGATCTGAACTTGGTGGTAGCCCTTCTGTAGATCTATCTATATATATCCTTGCGCTCTCAAGTTGATCAAACATGTCGACAATCAACGGTATGAGCTACTTGTTCTTTATGGTTACCTTGTTTAACGCTCGACAGTTGGTACATAACCGCACTGTCCCACCCTTCTTTTTCTGAAAAAGCACTGGTGCGCCAAATGGTGCCTTCGAGGGTCTGATCATTCCAGCTTCAAGCAGTTCATGTAACTGCTTTCTCAAATCCTCAAGCTCAGGTGGAGCCATCTGATAGGGTGTCTTTACTGGTGGCTTTGCTCCATTCTCCAACTCGATCTTATGCTCCACCTCTCTGTGAGGTGGAAACCTCTTTGGTAGCTCCACAGGTATTACATCCTTGTTCTCCTTCAGGACATCTGCAATAAGCGAAAGCACTTCCTCCACCGTGACATCTTCTTCTTCCTTTAAAGTTGCCAAGAAAGTAGACTCTCCTTTCTTGACTCCCTTGGCTAATTGTAAAGCTAAAAGTTGCTTAGGACCAAAGCTTAGTGGTCCTTTTATCATGGGAACCATAAAAGGTGCACCTTTCTCCATAATGCACACTGATCGACAAGTTGGAAAGACAATTGCACTCACGATGTCAAAGAACTCCATGCCCAACACGACATTGTGATCATCCATCACCGCGACCAAAAAAGTTCACTTGTCCTCCCCCATGTCACCAAGCGATGCTCCACACCATGAGCCACCCCTGATTGTGGTCTCGCCTTCTCATTCATGGTCTTGAGCCATCCAACGAACTTTATCACTAGAAGGCCGAGTATTTGTGCTTCTTCCCCCCATTATGAAATTGTGTGTTGCTCCTGTATCCACCAAGGCTTTTGTGACTATGTTGTTGATCCTAGCCTTAACGTACATGAGCCACTTTCTAGTCGTCTTCTCTGTGGGTTTTAGATTAAAAGAATTTAGAAGTTGCAAAGAATCCATTTGTGGTGTACCTTCTTCATTTTTGGATTCACTTGCATTCCCCTCTTATAGTGCTACGAGCGAACCAAGTTTTGGGCACTTGTTCATCATGTGTGGTTCTTTACATAGGTAGCATCAAGCTTTTACCGTAAATCCCTTGCCACTATCACCCATGTCCTTCCCATAAGTAGGAGCTCAGTCTCCTCTAGGTGGTCTCCATGACCCTTGCATTTCTCCCCCACATTTAGTGAGGTCATTCATAAAGACTTTTTTTGGAATATCAAATGATGGTCTTTGGAACTCCATCATTGCTTCGGTCACTGCAGTTGCTTCATCTAATGTCATTGCATCCTACCGATGCTCTTCCTATTTTACATAATTATAAAGACCATCGTTGAAGTTGAAGAGTTGGTCATCTTTGGACATACCTAGTACCATCAACATCAAAGTTTGGAATTCCTTCACATACTCCGAGATTGAACCTCTTTGCTTTAGCTCCTTTAACTTCTTCCTCTCCTCATTTGCAATGTTCTCCGAGTAGAAATGTATTTTGAGTTCAGTCTTGAACTCTTCCCATGTGTCAAGGTTGCATGCTCCTTTCTTAATATCTGCAAGCTTCCTTTTCCACTGCAGTAGTGCAATGTTTGAAATATAATAACTTGTGGCCTTTACCTTCAACGCCTCCTCCGCGAGGTTACATCATTCAAAGTATACCACCATTTGATAAAGGAAGTGTTCAACCTCTTTTGCATCTCTCTTTCTGGTGAAGGGTTTTGTCTTAGTCACATCGATCCTTAGGTTTGCCGCAACCCCATCATTGCCACCATTAGCAATGACCATCTTACATATGACCAGTTCTTCCTCCAATTTGGTAATCAGCTCCTCATATTCATCCTCAAGCTGAGCACCCCTGTGTGTAAGCTCCAAGTTTGTATCAATACAAGCTTGGATTTGAGCTTTAAAAAGATCCAGCTCTCCACAAGCTGACATCACTTGCTTGACGGCCTCAAGTTCTCCGCGAACATGTAGGTGGCCCTCTTCTACCAATGTAATGCGCTTGTCCCAATCCATCAAGGTAATATCTAAGTGTCCGAGATTGCGAGATTTGCTTTGACTTCTCTTCTTCCTTTCAGTTTGTTGCCTCACCTCACGACCTCGTTCGACCATACTCAAGTTGTCCATTTCACCACCCATCTAGTCTTCTTGTGCATTAATAACGTACGTAGGCGAACCTGGCTCTGATACCAACTATCACGAACTTGTCTCCTTATAAGCTTCTATACGGCCTTAGCTCCTCCTTATCACACTGCGAGCTAAGCTATGTCAGTCTTTCCCTGCAAGTACTAAGTGGTGATGAAGAGACAATAGTGGAAACAACTCAAGAGAATGCTCACAAGTATAAGATCTTAAAGAACTCTCTATTGCTTGTCCAAATCTAAGGTGACTGCAAATGAGGGGGCCTTCCCCTTTTATAGGCCCTAAGGAGGTTTCCCTCTAATGTATAGAACATTCTATACTCCTAATATTCTAGATTATTCTATACATTTTTAGTGTGTACATGATACATGAATTCTCTAGAAGTTTCATGAATACGTTTGCAGATTTCTCTAGAATCCTCTTGATGATTAATCCAACAAATGATGAAACCGTGACACTAAGGTCCAGATCTAAGTATATCTGCCTAAAAAGTGGCATGAACCCAGTTGCGTATATAATTACAGATCCAGTTTGCTCTACAGATAATTAATCTACACAAATCTTACAGTAGATCTAAGGGATGTTGTTCGTCTTCTTCCACCAGCCGACGAAAGGGACAAGTCCATCCTTCTCTCCTCCAATAATCCATCAACAGACTATCATTCTTCATGAGATCAAGTCCTATAACTTCGTATTGAAGAGATGAGTTGATTGAAGCTATTTTCATGGTGAACGACACCCTAGAAAGGAAGTTCTAGCGTGGTCTCTCCCTACAAATATCCATGAATCTCGCTGAAATCAAGCTCCCATGAGCCCAATATCTCTTTTATTATGATCTAATGATCTAGCACCAAGGGAGAGGGGAGGAAGCATGCCTGATTTGCAGCCATGGATCAGTTTTGTCTTATTGGCAGCATGGTGGTTGTTGTCTCCGACGAGCTTCCTTTAAACTTAGCTCCTATGCTTGGTCTTCTAAGGGGAAAGGGCTTGATAGTTCTCGGAGCAAAAGAGAGAGTGATAAGTATGATCAAAAATTATAGGAGAGAGAAAAGGGTGGCTGATCTGACTGTCCGTTAAATATTTTGGTTGTAATTAAAGAGAAGGTATTTTCCCATACATTGGAAATGTCGAAGCATGCCAAGTTTCTATTTTCTAGTGGCAAGTTTTCATTTTTTGTCATGGAACTCACGAAAATAAAGTCTGGAAGCTGAGGGGGCCATGTCACGCCATTCTAGAAATTTTAAAAAATTTCTATGATACACACCCCTGGTCACGCCCGTGACCAAGGGCATGTCAGCCTAATCCCGCTTTCCAGGCATGACACGATGTTATTTGTCCCACAACACTATTTCGTCAAATCACGCTTATAACACTTAAGTCACGCACGTGTACATAAGGTCACGTCATGAACACTACGATACACAGTAAGGCATCACACTATTTGTCATCACGACGCTATTTCATCAAGTCATGCCGTTAATATTTTAGTCATGCCCGTGTACATAAGGTCACACCGTGAACACGACAATACTCAATAAGACACGACGTTGTTTGTCATCGCGATGTAATTTCATCATGTCACACCCGTGACACTTTAGTCACACCCGTGACACTTTAGTCACGCCCATGTATATAAGGTCACATCGTGAACACGACGATACTCAATAATACACCGCACTATTTGTCATAGTGATGTTATTTCATCAAGTCAAGCCTGTGATACCTTAGTCACGCCTGTGTACTTGGTCCAACGATCAACACAACAATATTCAACTTATCACAACGCTTTTACTAAGTCGCGCTCGTGACTCATAAAGTCACACCCATGACTTTTGAATGTCATGTGTAACACCCCAAGTTTCTATAGTCAGGAAAAGAGGATACCGCGCGGCGGTAGGATGATATCGCATGGCGGTAGCGTCAGGCGTCGAGAGCGTTGAGTGAGGCGAGGTGACTCAATGCCTAGTCTACCATGCGGCGATAGGTTGTTAGCGAGCGGCGTTAGCCATTTATTTGGCCAAGCTCTCGGGAAGCTATCGCCCAGCGGTAGAGTTACCGAAGGCGGTAGCTTGGCAATTAATTTGTCAAAGCGCTCGGGTTTCTACCGCGCAGCGGTAGTAGCTATCGCATGGTGGTAGCATGAGTGGTCGTGTCATAACCATCGCTAACTACCGCGAGGCACTAGCATCCTAATGCCCGGTAATAGCGAAGCTATAACGGTGTGGCAACGTGTCAGCCTGTGATTGGAGGGCCTGGGCGGTTTCACTCGAATCGAGCCGTTGATTAACGGTGCTGCGCGGTGGTAGTTAGGTACCGCGCGGCGGTAACTTTTTTTATAGTACTGGTTCAGCCGTTTCACTTCATTTTCCTTTGGAGTTGAGAACTTGGCCGGATCTTTTGGAGGAGCAGCAATGCCGAAAAGGAGATCTCACCGCCATTTGAGATTCGGAACTCGAATTCGCAAAAAGAGTTCGGATCTACAGAGGCAAGGCCGAAGCGGTTGATTTCAACTATCTAGATTTCTCCCATGGCGCCAAAGAGGACTTTAAGGGTAACAATCCTCTTCCTTGGACATGTGAAGTCCTTATTTTTTGCATTAGAGGGTAGACACTCCATGAACATGTGGAAGTGTTTCTCCCGGCGGGTAGATCTGTGTATCCCCGTTAGTTTTGCATTTAGATCCGTAATCGAAGTACGGAATATGCATGATGTGTGAAGCCCATCCGGACAGGCTGGTCTAGATTGGTGATGTTTATATATTTTGTATGCCGAAGAAGACTCTGTGGTTATCGCATAGATTTCAGAGTTGCGGGGTGTGCAGATGGCTGCGTTGAGAGTACTGGATGCAAACTTCAGGAAAACACCCGATTTGGGGGAAGAATCGATAGTCTATCCTCCTATCGCGTGGTGGTAGTGCTACCACCAATGGTAGCTCCCAGTGAGCGTTGTGTTGTTTGTTGAGGTCTATTTCTTGGAAACCTTGTGGTTGTTTGCTGAAGCCTGTCTCTAGGAGACCCATGAGCTATTTTGTGAGGCCTGTCTTGTTAGATCTAGGGGCTGTGAAGGCCTGTCTCTCGAAGACTTGGGGGGCAGTTTTGAGGAGCATGAGCTTGAATTGCTCAGCTTTTGTAGCCATGAATGCTAGCATAGGATCCTTACAGAGTAATTGATCATGCGGAAAAGGGAAAGGGGATGCTGACCCGCGTTAGGCCTGCGAGCCAGACGATTTGAGCACCGGATATGGCTGAACTGTACCCTCCCCTATGCCGGTCGACTTAGAGTGGTCAATGTATAAAGTACATTACTTGTCATAGTACTAGGGCGTTCTCTCTGGCCTTGGCCCTTGTGAGACAGAAAGCTCAAACGTTGTTGACCGTCACAGAGAATGGTGGTGCGACCCTTGTTGTCCTGTGCACGGAGAATGTGCCCTGAGAGCACGGGGAGTTGGGCATTTGCACCAACGTCTGTGGCGAATGGTGCTTAAGTTGCACGTTTTGATTGTCATTATATGATTATACTAATGCCTACAGAGAAGGAGCACTGTCACCCGGGGTGAGGGGTTGGGTCGTTTTAATTTGGTCAGCTAATGCTGACCATTGCTATTTTTTGCCACCGTGCGGTGGAATTTTTCGTGCAGGTACAACCGAGCCAAGAGGGATATAGCGGGCTGGAGCCCAGGATTGCTAAGCTGGCCCATGAAGGCCAAAGTGAATTACCTGCTAATTTTATTGTACATGTGTGGCCGGCCTGCATGCCGATGTATGCAAGGCATTTTAATTTGAGTTGAATAATGTAAAGCCTTAAGGCCAAGACCTTGTTTGTGTATTTGTTTTATATTCCTAGTTGTGGTAGTGGACATTCATGTTGTTGTTGGGTTCTATTTATAACCTTTAAACTACTTTCTCTATAATGCACTCTGTGTTAGTATGTGTGTATATAGTTTATGATTTCAATTAGTAACTCCTTCGATTGTTCGTAGTATATGGCGTAGGGCCAAGGCCGTATACTATGTGACAGACGGGGATGTTACATCACGCTCGTCTACTATGTGTCACGCATGTGTACTTAGACAGAAGTCACTCGGGGGGGGGGGGTGGGGTGGTTCAAATTGGGATGTAATAAATTCAATAAACAAATAAATAGTTTTGTCCCCAAAATTGGGGTTGGATCTATGGGTGTGAAAGTATGAAGTAAAAAAGGAAAGTTCAGAACATAACTTGAGGGAATAATCCTGGGTAGCGTTGTTGCATGAGGTCTATAGGCTCTCAAGTGTATTCCTCCTTTTCGTGGTTGGACCATATGACCTTTACCAATGAAATGCTCTTTCGCTGTAGCTTTCAGGTCTCAGTATCTACTATCCGTACGAGTTCTAGTCGAATAGATTTGTCAGATGTCACAGGGATAAAAGTGGTCGATACATTCTAGTCACGACGAAGTAGTGCCCTCCAAAGGGAAGACACATGGAATACGTCATGCAAATGCTCCAGTTACGGTGGTAGCTCCAACCAATAAGCTTAGGGGCTGATTCGCTCCAAGACAGTATATGGCCCTATATAATGAGGGTTGAGCTTCTTTCTTCCCAGGACTCGAGATACTCCATGTATTGACATGATTTTTTAAAAAAAAATACATTGTCTCCCACCTGAAATTCCATCGCCCTATGCTTCGTATCATAATACTCTTTCTGTCAACTCTGAGCCTCGAGCATACGATCCCAAATCAGTGTAACCATCGCATTGGTATCATCGATGTACTCCACCGCCAGTGCTTTTGGAACCTCCTCCCGAACCTATGATAAAGGCGCCCTGCACCTCTTACCATATAGCGCCTCATATGGAGCCATACTGATGCTTGTATTGTGACTCTTGTAGTAGGAAAACTCTATCAAAGGTAGAAGTCTCTCTCATGGCTCTTCCTGATCTAAGACACATAGCCGCAACAAATCTTTCATAGTCCTGATAGTCCTCTCTAATTGGTCGTTAGTCTGAGGTGGAAGGTCGTGCCCAAGATCGTGATGGTCATTACACGATAGGGGTGTTGGTGAGGCTTGGCCTTCACCTGCATACGGTCAAGAACCTTCAGTAACCCTCATAAGGACCGCTCAACATCACTCTCCCATCCATCCTTAACAGTGAATGTAATCTCCTCAGTAACCTCCTCTTCTCCTTATAAATCCGACACCTCATCCTCAATCAGAAGATTTCGGGTGGAGCATTGCGCCACCACGTGTTCTCTGCCAGAACATATAAAACACTAAATACCCCTAAATCATTGTCCATTAGTGGAGACAACCTTGCCCTTTATGTTAGCTGGGGCACGTAGGGGCGCAATCGCGATAGTCTGGGGTGGAGCGAGTTTCCTATAAGTCGAGGTATCAGTCTGAGAGGGGAACAATGTCATGCTAAATGGGTGAAGATACTACTCGTACTCTAGGGCTAGCTGAAATATCTACTCGACCGTCTCGAGACGATGGGGAATCAATTATTTTTGAATCTCAAATAGTAGGCTAGCCTTGAAGCGTGAGGCAGTGACAATGTGATCCTCTGAGATGTCACTCCTAATGACAAGCTCGTCGAAATGAGCCATATACTCAGCAACATAAAGGGTCCCCTGTCATCAGTTTTGCAACTGATCAAGTAATTGGTCTCGGTAGGATGTAGGGAGATACTTATATTTCAGTCTCTGCTTCCTATCATCCCATCGGGTGATAGGAAAAAGGTCATCCCTATCGACGACTCTATTTACGCTAATCCAGAATACCTTGGCCTATGCGACCAGATTCATTTTGGTGAATCAAACATAATGTTTGTCATGCATGTCATACCACTCAAAATAATGGTCCATGTGAAGGAGTCAATTGCTAAAAATCTTAAGGATCAATGCGGCCATAAAATGAAGGAGTGTCGATGTGAATGCTCTTGGTAACGTAACCCTAATACTGATAACCGCCTCTATGCGGCTCCGAATAATCCTTATAATACTCATCCTAGGCGTAATTATGTTGAGTGGGTAGGGGTCTACGCTCTCTATGGCCAGGGACAAAATAGTCATCATGGCCAAGATCACGACGGTCGTGTTGCGGTGTATGAGCTTTAAAATACTGAGGGACTACTCCGGTCTGTCGAGCTATGGTGGGTACCTATCATAATTAGGGCCTTGTCGGCGCTCAGGGGGTGAATCCGACGAAGAGCATCTCGATAGTGTCGCTCAGGAGGTGGTTGTGCACCCCTCTGACGTGGATCCGACCAAGGAGGAATCTCAGACTCATCCTCACGAGGTTCCCCCCGTTGAGATGGTGCTTCATTCTGATTTTCTAAGTGCCCTAACTGGGTATTGATCTTTATGAGTTCACGGAGGAAACCCTGAAACTGGGTACCCATGGCATCTAAACGGTCAAGGACAAGACGCTGAAATTCAGCAAAGATCGCACCCGAGTTGGAACTATTTGCTCGATCATCGGTGACGTTTGGGTCAGACATTGGGGATCTATAATCCCTACTACTATGGAGCATAGACATGGCCCAAACCTTGGTCTGATACCAACAGATGTAGGGTAGGGTATGTGGTGGACACTAAAATGCACGCTAATGATGAGTGAGGGTTGACTATCTACTTCCCAATGACTCATTGCATACAATACTTGGAGTTAAGCGCTAACAATTAACACAAACAATTAAATAACATAACTAACATAGTATCAATTCATCAACGAGAGAAGTATTTTCTTTAAAGCTTAAGGTGGTGGCTTTCCTCCGCACAGAGAGCCAAAAACAAGCGCATTGTAACGCCCCAAAACTCAAAAGAGGAACGGATAGCGTTTTAAGGCCAAGCTGGTGCCTAATTAGGTTTACACTGCCTGTGACACGATCATGTCCAGGGCCGTATCATACTTGAGTTTGACAAATTTTCCGTGTGGTCGACAAAATGCATTCGACGATCCTCGTAGGGGGTACACAGCCTGTGACACGAGCATGTCAAGGGCCGTGTACTCTATGTTTTGTCGGACTGTGTCGAGTGAGTTACACAGCCTAAGACACGGGCGTGTCCAAAGACGTGTCTGGCACACGGCCTGTGACACGGGCGTGTCACATGGCCGTATCCTATTCGGGACGCGACGGTTTCAGCATCGATTGAGGCACACGCCCTATGACACAGGCATGTCCATGGTTGACACGGGCGTGTCCCATGCCATGTCAGATGCCGTGTCCTGCTCTGTGTTTGACGATCGTGTTCAGATCGTGAGACACGGCCCCGTGTCACATGCCGTGTTCGACCCTAGGAAATTCTTTTAAGGGCTAATCAAGGCCGTTCATTCTTTTTGGAAATGATCTGACGGCCCGGAATCCTCCCTAGCATGTTAAGTTTGGGAATGTAGGGTTTATTCCTCATTTTTCGTTTGACCATTCTCTTTCTAAAGAGTTGGAGAGAGGGGAGAGCAAGGAAGAAGAAGAAGGAGGAATCCGGCCACCGGTGAAGCTTCAGAGCCCCAAATCGCGAGCCGAGTCCAGATCTGCGGAGGCAAGGCCGTTACGGTGCTTTTCATCCGTCTAGTTTCTTCTCTTCTTCATGGCACCAAAGCGAACCGCTAAGGTAACGATTCTCTTCTTGGACATGTGAAGTCCTCTTTCCTTCTTGCATAGGAAACCCGCTCTCGCAAGTGCGGTGAGTGTGAGGTATTCCTTCGGGTGTACATGAATAGTCCCCATAGTTTTTGCATATAGAGTCCGAAATCAAAGTACGGACATAAGCATGGTGTATCAAGCCTACCCAGACAAGTTGGTCTTGATCGGTGATGTTTTCATTATGCATGGATTGCCAGAGAAGACGCCGTGTCGTATGTTTCCAGGTTTTATACGTGGTAGATTGCAACATGGAGCCTTGGGGATTAACTCCAAGGTGCACCCGGAAATCTGGGAAGAAGCGAAGTACTGCCATTTTGGTGGCCTGGGAGCCATCCTTGTACATAGTCAGGCTATGTAATGTTGTATGATCGATACATTGGGATTCGATGAAGCTTGACCCGTGCCGAGGGCTAAATGGTCATGGCGAGGTGAGCAACGGGCTGGTGGAACCTTACCCACTCCAAGTGGTTTGGTTTAGGCGACCTAAGGTACATGGGAATGACCGTTGGCTTGGAAAGCGAGTCTAGGCTTCGGCTGAAAGGACTTTAATGCTCACATTATTTGTCGTCCTGGGGGCGGTGGTGGACTGCGGAATGAGCTGGGTTCGGACCGGGTTCACCGAGTAAGTGCTCTGAGAGCACGGGGTGTGTGACCGTCCGTTCCTACACCAGTGGTGAAGTGTGTTTAGAATGTATTGTCACTATATTGTTTGGTTATGCTATTAAATTGCAGGGAAGGAGCACCACCACCCCAAGCAAGGGGTGTGGTCGTTATAATTTGGTCAGTTGTAGCTGACTGTTGCTTGTGTTTGCCACCACTGCAGTGGAATGTTGATTGCAGGTGCTGCGGAGCCTAGTGACAAGTAGTGAGCTGAAGCCTTTTTTGCTGAGTCGGCCCTTGAATGCCTAAACGAACGTTTACTTTTTATTCTCATGTTTGACCGGCCTGCGTGCCGATGTTTGGAAGACACTTATTATTTAAGTAAACTCTTGTAAGGCCATAAGGTCAACTATTTGGTGTATTTGTACTGTCATTCCTACTTTTGGTTTAGTGGACATTCATGCTTTGTTTGGGTTCTTTGCTTTGCAATCTTTAAAATGCTTCCGCTAGATTGTACTCTGTATAGGACGTGTTGGTGGAATGGTTTCATTCTATAACCCTTCGGTCTATCTGTAGTATATGGCGTCGGGCCTCGGCCGGACCTACTACTATATGCCATGTGATGGATATGAATGTTACAATTTGGTATCAGACTACCGGTTTCGGGCTTGCTTATTTGAATTTGTGGGCGAATTCTTTTAAGGGGTGGTGAGCACATGTATGTGCGTTATCGTTATAACATAAAAGAACCCATGAATGTCCACTTAGAAATGAAAATACACATGTTTGAGTAATCTGCGTGTTCCTATAATTTTTTTTTGCAATTTTGTTTAGTCACTTAATGATGTTTTGTACGACTATAGGTGACCAGGAGTGGCGCAGGGCCGTCAGAACACCCGCATTCTGAGGCAAGCAGTGCACCTAATGATGTGCCTGCAACCCCTCCTTCGATAGAAACTATAAGGCTCGTGGTTATGGCTGTGTTTACAATGAGAAACGCCTAGCCAGGAAGGCAAGTGCAGCAGCCTGCCCCTGTAGTGGAGCAGGTACCGCTTCAAGCGGCATAACCTATAAGGGTTGAACAAGTGGTGGTAGAGCCATTGATACCTAGAAGAGAGACAGAGAAGCAACTCAAACATGTGATGGGCTTTAACCCTCCAGTATTTCGGGTACTGGAACCCCATCCCAAGCCGAAGATTGGCTCTCTAGAGTGAAGAGAGTCTTGATGGCCACAGAGACGGAGGAATGGTAGAAGACCACCATAGCCACCTTCCTGTTGGATGGTGAGGCAAGGTTGTGGTGGGAAGGGTTGGAACTACATCACTTGGGGGGAAGGCAACTCGTGGATGTCTCGGTGGAGGAGTTCTCGAGGTTGTTCTTGGCAAGATACCTCCCCTCGGCTCAGAGGATCGCTATGGAGAATGAGTTCTAGAGGTTGGCTTGGGGAGATAGTAGCGTGGATGAGTACCTCCACGAGTTCACATGGTTGGGTCGTTATGCTAGCTCTACTTTGGCTGATGAGGAGCGTAAGACCAACCGGTTCTATGAGGGTCTGCGTGATGACCTAAGGCTACTACTCTAGGGGCCTATGATGCAGGGTTTCCTAACACTGGTCAATACGGCCTGATCGTTGGAGAAAGATCTGAAGAGAGTTCAAGTGAAGAAGGACTGCAGTGCAAAGAAGACGGAGTTCAAGGTGTCGACTTCCTCAAGGTCTGGTTTCCGTAAGGGGTATAAGAAGGCTAGGACTTCGGGTCCAGCCCCTTCTTCTGGTGCTTCTGGGGCAACTACAGGCCGAACCCGGGTGCATGCTATAACTGTGGGAAGCCGGAGCACTTTGCCCGATATTGTTGGAGCGGACATCCAAAGTTCGAGAAGAAGCCTGGAGCCACATATGAGGATAAGGGCAAGGCGGTGGAGTCAACCACATCGCATTATGCCCCAGCCAAACCTAGAGTGTACAACCTAGGCCAGTAGGAGGCCATGAAGCAGGGTTACGTTGTGACAGGTATGGTTTTATTTATAACAGTTTAGCTTTAAATACTTGATTTCCTTGTGCATGTTAGCTTATTACTGGTTTAACTAGACTTTATTTTGATTTTTGAGTATCCTGCGAGAGCAATATTCGATACGGGAGCTTCACATTCCTTTTTATCTGAAGGATTTGTATCGCGCATCGGAGTACCTTCTTCGATGGCAATGGACAAATTGGATATGTTGTTGCCTAATGGGTGTTCATTGCGTGCGGGTAGAGTTTGTTGCGTAAAGATACAGATTGGGAGTCAAGAGTTTGACTTGTAAGCATCGTTACTGCCAATAGTGGAGTTCGATGTGATCTTTGGAATGGACTGGCTCTCAGAGCAGCGGGCATACATTGATTGCAACCGCAAGTAGGTCAAATTGGGAACTGATCGTGAGACGACATTTGTGGGCCTGAAAGGGTCGAGCAAGACTTTGATGTCTGCTCTTCAGGTGGTTAAGAAAGTTCGTGCTGGTGCAGAGCTATTTCACATTAGTGGAGGCTTTGAAGCCTAAGCCTAGTATGGACAGTATTTCAATTGTATCGGAGTATCCTGACGTGTTCCCTAATGATCTCCCTGGAGCCCCACCTCAACGAGAGATCGACTTCACCATTGAGCTGGTGCCAGGTGCCAAACCTGTGTCACGCTCTCTGTATCGATTAGCGCCTAAGGAGATGGCGGAACTGAAAGTTCAACTTCAAGAACTGTTGGAACAGGGTTATGTGCATCCAAGTTCATCATCTTGGAGCGCACTGGCCCTCTTTGTTAAGAAGAAGGACGGAAGCTTGCGACTCTACATTGATTACCGAGAGCTGAAAAAGCTAACAAAAAAGAATAAGTATCCGATCCCAAGGATTGATGATCTGTTCGATCAGTTAGTTGGTTCAACGGTGTACTCTAAATTGGATCTTAAATCCGGATACTATCAGTTGAAGATAAGAGAAAGTGACATCCCCAAGACAGCGTTCAGCACGCGATATGGGCATTATGAGTTCACCGTCAAGCCGTTTGGGCTGAATAATGTGCCATCCGTGTTTATGGATTTGATGAACAGAACGTTCAGAGAGTTCCTAGACCACTTCGTGATAGTACTTATCGACGATATATTGGTGTACTCGCAGTGCGAGGATGTTCAATTCAAGCATCTGTATTTGGTGTTGGATACATTGAGGAGGAATCAACTATATGCCAAATTCTCCAAATGCAAATTCTGGTTATCCTCGGTGGCATTCCTTAGTCATATAGTTAGTGGAGAAGGGATTGCAGTAAATCCGGCGAAGATAGTTACGATACGGGAGTGGCCTGTGTTATCTACAGTGGCAGAAGTCCGGAGTTTCTTGGGACTTGTCGGCTACTACAGACGCTTCGTAGAGAACTTCTCGTGGATAGCGTTACCCCTCACGACTTTGACGAGGAAAGATCAAAAGTTTGTGTGGTCGCTGAAGTGCGCCCAAGCTTTCGAAGAACTGAAAAGTCGGTTGACCACGGTGCCTATTCTATGTTCGCCGAGTGGGATCGAAGGATTTGAGATTTATAATGATGCTTCGGGCAGTGGCTTAGGTTGTGTTCTACTGCAGCATGGGAGAGTAATAGCTTATAGCTCGCGTCAGCTGAAGGTACACGAGAGGAATTATCCGGTCCATGATTTGGAGTTAGTGGCCGTAATATTTGCCCTGAAGCTGTGGAGGCATTACCTGTACGGTGTGAAGGTCGATATCTATACCGATCACAAGAGCCTGAAGTACTTGTTGGATCAAAAAGACCTAAACATGTGACAATGGAGGTGGATGGAGTTCCTGGGTGACTGCACCTTCAAGATACATTTTGTGCTCGGGAAAGACAATGTGGTGGCGGATGCGTTGAGTCGCAGGGCTCCCGCGCAGGCCAACTAGTTGCCGATACATGATGAGCGTTTAGTTTGTGATTTGGATGTATTAGAGATTTCTTGTGTTGACAAGCAGACTAGTGCCGAGGCGCAGTTGAACTGGACAGAGGTGTATTATGACCTTGCTGATAGGATTCGGCAAGCTCTGGATGGGGATAACAACATGAAGTAGATATGGATGAGGCTTTGGATGGGTCAAATTCCCAATTTATTGTTAAGGATGGACTTTTATGGAGGGACAGTCGTTTGTGCGTCCCTAGTGTGGGTAAACTACGAGAGGAATTGATGTACGAGGCTCATCATACCAAGTACTCGATTCACTCGGGGAGCATAAAGATGTTTAGAGATATGAAAAAGTTGTTCTGATGGTCAGGACTTAAAAAGGACGGAGCACTTTATGTGGAGAAGTGTTAAACGTGCGCCTTGGTGAAGGCAGAGTGACAGAAGCCTGGAGGTTTCTTAAAGTCCTTACCTATCCCAGAGTGGAAGTTCGACGAAATTTCAATGGATTTCGTGCATGGGTTGCCGAGGTCGCCGAAGGGAAACAACGTCATCTGGGTGATCGTAGATAGATTGACGAAGGTATCGCACTTCATTCCGAGTAGGAAGGATGATTCGGTGGATAAAGTGGCAAAACTTTACGTAGACAACATTGTTCGACTACACGGTGTGCCCCGCAGCATCGTGAATGACCGTGATGGGCGCTTTACGTCCAACGACTGGAGGTTAGTGCATCAATTGTTGGGAACCAAGCTGAGGTTCAGCACGGTCTTTCACCCGCAGACGATTAGTCAGACTGAGAGGGTCAACAGGACGATGGAGGATATGCTTCATATGTGCGTCCTGGATTTCGGCAAGCGGTGGGAAGATCACCTGTACCTGGTGGAGTTTGCTTATAACAACAGCTACCAGACGAGTATTCAAATGACGCCCTTCGAGGCCCTATACGGTAGAAAATGTCGCACGCCGTTGTCATGGTTGGAGATGGGTGAGTCGAAGCTGTACAAACGACAAGAAGTGGAGGACGCCACCTCATTGGTACGAACTATACGAGAATGCTTGCTGATCGCTCAGGACAGACATGCTAAATACTATATTGCCAAGCATAAAAACGTTGAGTTCGTTGTTGGTGACTGGGTATATTTGAAAATTAAGCCGTTCAAGGGTGTCTCACGGGTACGACGTTTGAAGAAGCTGAGTCCGAGGTACCTTGGGCTGTTTGAGATACTAGAGAGAATTGGTGAAGCAGCTTATCGACTAAAGCTATCAGTGGAATTGAGTGGTCTACACGATGTATTCCATATATCAGTGTTGAGGAAGGCATTGCAAGAGCCTTCACAAGTGATTGCGGTCGATCAAGTACCTGTTGATAATGGGTTGACGACGAAGGTCAAGCCCGTTCGCATTGAGTACTTTGAAGTCAAGCGACTTCGTAACAAAGACATCAGGATGGTCAAAGTCCGTTGGGACAACTGTAGTTGGGAGGAGCTATCGTGGGAGCGAGAGCAGACTATGCTTGAGGAGTATCCCGAGCTTTTCCGCTCAGGTACCATTTAATTTTGTGCACTTTTCCATTCTATAATTTCGAGACGAAATTCTTTTTAGGGGGGGGGGGGGGGGGGAGGAGAATTGTAATGCCCCAAAACTCAAAAGAGGAACGAATAGCATTTTAAGGCCAAGCTGGTGCCTGATTAGGTTTACATGTCCTGTGACACGGGCATGTACAGGGCCGTGTTGTACTTGATTTCGACAAATTTTCCGTGTGGTCGACGAAATGCATTCGACAATCCTCGTAGGGGGAACACGGCCTGTGACACAGGAGTGTCAAGGGCTGTGTCTTTCTCTGTGTTTTTTCGGGCTGTGCCAAGTGAGTTACACGGTCTGGGATACGGGCGTGTCCAAATCCGTGTCTGGCACACGACCTGTGACATGAGCATGTCACATGGCCGTGTCCTGTTCGGGACGCGACGGTTTCAGCCTCGATTGAGGCACACGGCCTATGATACAGGTGTGTCCTTGGTTGACATGGGCGTGTCCCATGCCGTGTCAGATGCCGTGTCCTGCTCTGTGTTTGACGATCGTGTTCAGATCGTGAGACACATCCTGTGACATGGGCGTGTCACACGCCGTGTTTGGCCCCAGGAAATTCTTTTAAGGGCTAATCAAGGCCGTTTGTTCTTTTTGGAAATGATCCGACAGCCCGGAATCCTCCCTGGCATGTTAAGTTCGGGAATGTAGGGTTTATTTCTCATTTTTCCTTTGTCCATTCTCTTTCTAAAGAGTTAGAGAGAGGGGAGAGCAAGGAAGAAGAAGAAGGAGGAATCCGGCCGCCGGTGAAGCTTCAGAGCCCCATATCGCGAGCCGAGTCCAGGTCCGCGGAGGCGAGGCCTTTGCGGTGCTTTTCATCCGTCTAGTTTATTCTCTTCTTCATGGCGCCAAAGCGAACTGCTAGGATAACGATTCTCTTATTGAACATGTGAAGTCTTCTTTTCTTTTTGCATAGGAAACCCACTCTCGCAAGTGCGCGATGAGTGTGAGGATTCCTTTGGGTAGACATAAATAGTCCCCGTATTTTTGCATATAGAGTCCGAAATCGAAGTACGGACATAGGTATGGTGTGTGAAGCCTACCCGGACAAGTTGGTCTGGATCGGTGATGTTTTCATTATGCATGGATTGCCGAAGAAGACTCCGTGCCATATGTTTTCGGGTTTTCTACATGGTAGATTGCAGCATGGAGCCTTGGGGATTAACTGCAAGGTGCATCCGGAAATCTTGGCAGAAGCGAAGTACTGCCGTTTTGGTGGCCTGGGAGCCAGCCTTGTACATAGCCAAGCTATGTACTGTTGTATGATCAATACATTGGGATTCAGTGAAGCTTGACCCACGTCGAGGGCTAAATGGCCGTGGCGAGGTGAGCAACGGGCTGGTGGAACCTTACCCACTCCAAGTGGTTCGGTTTAAGCGACCTAAGGTACATGGGACTGACTGTTGGCTTGGAGAGCGAGTCTAGGCTTCGGCTGAAAGGACTTTAATGCTCACGTTGTTTGCCGTCCTGGGGGCGGTGGTGGACTGCGGAACGGGCTGGGTTCAGACCGGGTTCACCGAGTAAGTGCCCTGAGAGCACGGGGTGTGTGACCGTCCGTGCCTACACCTGTGGTGAAGTGTGTTTAGAATGTACTTTCACTATATTGTTTGGCTATACTACTAAATTGCAGGGAAGGAGCACCGTCACCCCAATCAAGGGGTGAGGTCGTTATAATTTGGTCAGCTTTAGCTGATCGTTGCTTTTGTTTGCCACCAATGCGGTGGAATGTTGATTGCAGGTGCTGCTGAGCCTAGTGGCAAGTAGCGGGCTGAAGCCCTTGTTGCTGAGCCGGCGCTTGAAGGCCCAAGCGAACGTTTTTTTTTATTTTCATGTGTGACCGGTCTGTGTGCCGATGTTTGGAAGAAGCTTATTATTTAAGTAAACTCTTGTAAGGCCATAAGGCCAACTATTTGGTGTATTTGTACTGTCATTCCTACTTTGGGTTTAGTGGACATTCATGCTTTGTTTGGGTTCTTTGCTTTGCAACCTTTAAAATGCTTCCGCTAGATTGTGCTCTGTGTAGAACGTGTTGGTTGAATGGTTTCATTCTGTAACCCTTTGGTCTGTCTGTAGCATATGGCGTCGGGCCCCGGTCGGACCTACTGCTATATGTCATGTGACGGATAGGGGTGTTACACGCGCGGCGACTCAATCCTTCCTGCAGTAAAAGATTTTCAATGAGTAAATATCATAATAAATTATAATCTCAAGCAAAACATATAATAACCAAACCACAATAATGTTTTACAACCAATAACCAATACAAAAACACAACACGAATATTAGTGTTGTTGTAAATAAGGTAGATTTGAACGTTGGAGAGCTAAAAGAGGGGTTCCTGATGCAGTCGTCGCCGCATCCGAAGACGCGTGATACAATTGCACGAACGTTATATTTTATTAGTTCTTATTTTCTATACTTTTTCCTTACACCTATGTTATTTTGAGTTTTGGCTCATCGGTGTGGTCGCCCGTTGAGACCCTGAAAAAAAAGGTCCAATAATTTTAATTAGAACGTTATGGACAAGATTAATTTACTTAAAAGCGGTATAAAATTAACCCCCAAAAATCAAGTCAAATATAACTGCTGAAACATATGACAGTAGATAAAAAATGTTGAAATATATCTTTGGAAATCAGTTTTTGAAACCTGCCAAAAATATGCTGGAGTGCTGGACAATGAAATTTTGGAAAATATTTTTGGAAATCAACTTTGAAAGTCTGCTTGAAAACATTTTCGGAAATTTGTTGGAAAAGAAAAAGGAAAGAAAGATAAAAGGGGAGCTATAAAAGTGAAGCCACGGAGGAAAGCCGGCAACCGAAAATTTACAGGAAACGAAACCCTTTTCGTTTCCCTGTAATCGGCCCCTCTCCCTATTCACATCATCCTTCCCCGTCCAACTCCCAGCTGCCCGACGCATCTCCAGGTTCTCGCCCACAAACCGTGCGTCTTGCCGTCGACTTCTCCCACAATTCAGCCCCTGTGATTTGCACGTGAGCCCGTCAAATTCAAACGCCGCTCGATCGCATGTTTCAGCAGAGGGGCGGTCAACTCTAACTGACGTGGCGGGCCCTGCTCTTGTTCAAGCATGGGTTGTCGTCGACTATAGCATAGAGTCCGACAGTCCCAGTGTCGCAGTTGACTGTATCTCCGTCCACTGTCTGTTTGGAAGAGCCGCTCCTCCCCTGGTAGCATTCACTCATCCTGTGCTTCAAAATATCAAATTATTTTATGCGTCTCAATTAAAATCAATTAAATATTGTTAAGCTTTTCTCGAACGTCCGATCTATTCCTATTTCCGTTATTTCAAAAATTGTTATTACGGTTTGACTTGTGTTTGTATAAATCTCGCAAATATTCAACTCAGAAAAAAACTCGAGAAATCTGACTAACAAAACTCAACGATTTTTTTTAAGTTCATTATGACGAGCGTAAATTTTGTGAAAACTTGATTTCGCCCGCTCGACCTACATAAAATTAAATTAATTTGCATTAAAAAATAATTATTCGTAAAATCCTAATTTGAGTGTAAATAAGTTTGGTATCAGAGGTAGGTTCGATTCGCTCCTATTTTGAAATCTCTCTCTTATTTTTTCCCTCTCGGGAAATCTCTCGTTTAAAAAAAGAATTTAAACATTATCATTTTAAAATCAATTAAAATTTTCTGAGAAATTAAAATCAAATTTATTTTAAAAATGGAAAAGCGAGTCGATCATTTAGAAAATAACGTACAGGATCTGACCCAGCGTATAAGTGACTTAATGAAAGCGGTCGACAATCTCACCACCACTATGGGAGGTCTTGGGCATGTAGTGAACAGATTACGCACATTGGTCAACACTATAGAAGCAACATTGCACTTGTGAAAATTCTAAAATTAACTGAATTTTATTACTCCAAAAACTTAATATTACACAAGTATGACCCCTTATTTATATGTGAGAGATAAAAAGATAATACAAGAGACAATTTACATCAGACGAATTAGGCAAATTGGTATTTACAGACCGCGCCGAGCTGTGCAGTTAGACAGGCTAACCTCAGAACCACTAAGAGCAACAGAGGCGGTTAAACAGACTCTAACCGCCAGACCACAACAGCTTTAATCTTCTGACCGCCAGTCCGCAACAGTAGTAAACCATCATCGGGCTTCTCTTGCTTTAACAAAGGTGCGGTTACACTAGTCATTCTCAAGATAGCCAGACCGCACCAGATCACCAGAGCAGACTGCCAAATCACCAGGGCTGGATCGCTAGAGCAAACCGCCAGACCGGCAGGACCAGACCGCTAGAGCAGACCGCCAGACTCACAGTACTAGACCGCCAAAGCAGACTATCAGCACATGTTCTAACACTCCCCTCAAGCTGGAGCAAATATGTCAATCATGTCCAGCTTATAACAAATGTTAGAAAAAGAAGTGGATACTGTTTTGATAAAAATTTCTACTAGTTCTTTATTGGAAATGACAAACAGAGTGCATATTTGATTCTTCAATATTTCTTCTCTAATAAAGTGACAGTCAACTTCAATTTACTTTGTTCTCTCGTGAAAAAACTGGATTCTTCGATATGTATATAACGACTTTATTGTCACAGAACATTGACATGCGATGATCATAAAATTCCCCTAAGTCAAGCATAAGTGCTCGTAATCACTTCAACTCGCACGTTGTTGAAGTCATGCTCCTGTATTTAGCTTCAGCACTTGATCTGAACACAACAGACGGTTTCTTGCTTTTCCAGCTAACCAGATTTCCTCCCATAAAGGTGCAGAAACAAGACGTAGTATTTTTATTTTCTTTATCATCAGCATAGCTGACATCAGAGTATACTTCATTACTCAAATGGTTATTCTTCTGAAACAACAACTCTTTCCCTGAAGACCCTTTCACATATTCAGGATTTTATGGCTAAATGAAGATGACACTTCCTGGGAGCCTGCATAAACTGACTAACCCTGCTTACTGCATTGCAGATATTTGGTCTTGTGACAGTCAGATAGATGAGTTTACACTCTAGTCATTTGTACCCGGTGATATCTAAAAGAAGAGGTGAATCCTCACCCCCTACACTGTCATCGCCAACGGACATCGGACATCGAGCGGATCTTGCCCCAAGAAAACCAGTTTCTTTCAAAAGATCCAACGCATATTTCTGTTACGAGAGCACTACTTAAGTGTTTAACTGGGGCGAATGTAAAGAATTGAGATCTTGTACTTCCACAGACAACTCACAAATAATAATTCTAAAAATTGCGCCCCTACCAAATCTACTTCCGAGATTATCTGTGCTTTTATTACCCCATCTACATGACCGTCACCCCCTTCATTTCCATGAATGTATTTCATTTGAGCCACAAGTTCATATTAAATATTTAAAAGAAATTTGTAAAATTATTACTGATAATTTGCGAGCAACATTTGAACATTATAAACTCATGGTTTGTCGTTATCGCCGTGAGTTGTAATTTTCAAAGGGATATTGAGTATTTGTTTATTGCAGGAGGATTGGTAAATTCTATGTTCAGTAGTACATCGAGCTAACTGTCAAAGCCCCTGACATACCACCGGATTTTGCACTATGATGGTGCCCGATCTCTCTACTATAAGTTTTTGCGAGCTCTTGCCCGGGTCGAGCTCTGTCAACCATGGGGGAATTGATGCAGTCGTCGTCGCATCCGAAGATGAGTAATACCATCAAGCAAATGTTATTTTTCATTATTTCTTATTTTTGTACTTTTTCCTTGCACCTATGTTATTTTGAGTTTTGGCTCATCGGTGTGGCCGCCCAGTGAGACACTGAATAAAAATGTCTGATAATTTGAATAGTTAGTATGTAGGGGCAGACTTAACTTATTTAAAAGAAGTATAAAATTAACCCCAAGAAATATATCTGTTGAAATATATGACAATAGATAAAAAATCTGCTGAAATAAATCTTTGAAAATAAGTTTTTGGAAACCTGCTGAAATTCTGCAGGACAATCGAATTTTGGAAAATATTTTTGGAAATTAATTTTGAAAGTCTACTTGAAAACATTTTTGGAAATCTGTTGGAAAAGAAAAAGGAAACCCTGTTCACGTCATCCTTCCACTTCCAACTCCCAGCTGCCCGACGCATCTCCAAGCTCTCGCCCACCAACCGTACGTCTCGTCATCGAGTTCTCCCACAATTCAGCTCCGGTGATTTGCGCGTGAGCCCGGTAAACTCAAACGCCGCTCGGTCGCGTGTTTCAGCAGAAGGGGCGGTCGACTCCAACAGACACGACGGACCCTGCTCCTGTTCCAGCACGGGTTGTCGTCGACTACAACATCCAGTCCGACAGTCCTCGAGTCATAGTTAACTCCATCTCCATCCACTGTCTGTTTGGAAGAGCCACTCCTCGCATGGGTATACTTCACTCGTCCTGTGCTTTAAAATATCAAACTAATTTTATAAGTCTCAATTAAATATTGCTAAAGTTGCCTCGAACGTTTGATCCATTCCTATTACCGTTATTTCATAAATTGTTATTGTGCTTTGGCTTGTGGTTATATAAATCTTGCAAAGATTCAACTCGAAAAAAAGCTCGAGAAATCCGGCTTTAACAAAACTCGGTGATTTTATTTAAAGTTCATTACGACGAGCATAATTTCGCGTGTAAAACTTGATTTGCCCCGCTCGGCCTACATAAAATTAAATTAATTTGCATTAAAAAATAATTATTCGTAGAACCCTAATTTGAGTCTACATCAGTTTCGGTGGGGGGTGGACTGGATCGGGTAAGGGGAGGGTCAGTTTGGGAGTGGGAGAACCAGTTCGATGAAGGGAGTGGCTGGAACTTGACTGGAATGCGCAGATTTGGACAGATCTGATAGGGGCTGGGGTCTTGGAGGTGGAACCACGGGATGTTGGTGGCAATAGCAGCATGGGGAAGGAGAGGGGGGCTGGATCTGGTTGGAATGGTCTAGATATGGGCTGGTTTAGGGTGTGAACTGCCAAGCGAGCTGTTTGGGGATGTTGGCGAATGGCTTGAGAAGAGGGATTAGGGTCGGTGGCCTTGTGGAGGGGTTGGAAGGGGGAGTTTGAGGGGCGATGGGCTGGATCTGGGTGATTACGTGGCGGCGGCCTGTGGGAGGCCGGGCAGGCTGAGGGATAGAGGCGGCGACTTGAGGGGAGGCGGTTGGGGGAGGTCTGAGGGTGGGCTGTGGCTGGAGGGGGGGGGGGTGCTGAGGGTGGACGACAGCTGGACAACAAGAGGGAATGGTGGAGGTGGAGGGGAAATACAAAAAAATAGCAAGCTTACCCGAGCAGTCGTCACCAAGGGGTTCCACGTAGTCGGCACCGCAGAGGGGATCACCAGAAATGAGGAAGACTCTTCAAATTTCAGCAATGAGAAAAATGAGCAGCTCTAACATCTTATTTATAAGAAACTCAAATTAGGGCATCCAGAATCAACAACGATTATTGACCGATGGTTTTGGGGACACAAATACATAAAGTTATGTCCGAAAAATATAAAACTATATATGAAAAAACATCGGATCGGCGAGTCGGATGCATCCGCGATGGCGGATCTCCAATTCGATCAAGTCCGGCGGCGTGAATAAACGAAGGTGGGGTCCGCCTTGCTCTGAGTCACGCCAGATGGTCCCCCATCACATAGACTAGGCGGCAACAACACAGTATCAAGAGAGCAGAGCATTGCGACAAGGCACACAACGAAAGTATTGGAGCACATAAGTGGGCTGATCGTTGTTGAGAAGCGAGTATTGAACGGTGCGCAGAGGCTGAACAGTGCGATGAGGAGGGGTCCTTTGTCTGTTGGGAAAAAAGGGCATGCATGCAGTCCTTTAGCATCATCGGGTTGGAGATAAGTGGCATGTGGACTAGGAATGGTGGGAATCGACGGCACAATGCAGTCTAATACCTTATAGCAGGTAGAAATGGTAAGGTTGGACCGATGTTACTTAGTGGGGATATCTAGGGTTTCATTTTGAGTAGAAGTGAGATGATAGAAATCCAAGAGACTTTTCTTGGCCAACCCTAGGCTCTCAAGATTTTCATTCACCCTAGCTGAGGAAACAAGGATAGTTAGGGTATATAAACTCATACAATAATGTTATCATAATAAGGCGAGAGTTAAAATACACGAAACACAATTGCGAAATATAAATATGAATTTAAAAATAACCAATGACACTTAGGCTCCGTTTGGGAGGACTTATTTTCACCGGTCAAGCGGTTACGACCGCATGAACCAGTCCTTAATTACGATCCGGTTCATGCGGTCGTAACCGCTTGACCTGTGAAAATAAGTCCCCCCAAACGGAGCCTTAAGCTGCATCATTCGTGGGTACAGTCCGCCTAGAGTAAACCCACCAAGTACTTGATGAAGCCTCTCTATCATGTATGTCAATATCTGACTCCATAACAACCTCAATCTCCAAACTCTGATCTCCTTCTCAATAGAGTGATTGTGTTGTACTTCCACTAGTGACGCCATGATCTACAAACCTCGTGACAAAAATAGCTCCCAATTTCAATCTCTCATTCTCTCCCTCCACACACTCATGCGCGCACGCGCACACAGTCACCATAAGTGGATTACAATAAGATCATCACCATCATCAATACACATCCTGACTATTGGGGGTTTGGCCTTATGAATTCACATCTGATTTTCTTTGGTTGAGTGGTGCATGAGATGCTAAATCATATATCTATGAAATCATCTTAGAACAATTTTTATCCATGTTACCATAGCTCTGCCATTATCATGTCTAGTCCTTCCATACTAACTATATATACTTATCTAATTGACGCTTTTTCTATTTTTCATTGTGCATTCCCAAATCAGTCAGTCTGTGCTCTATTATCTTATGTTTGATAGATGTTTTGATTACAAAATTAAAATAAGATGAAGCTTAATGGGATTATCTCTTCCAGGGCAGAATTCTGCAGAGGAATTGAAATCAATTAGCTAACCATTCAGTATTTATCTTCAGTGTCTATATATTGTAGTGTGCTTTTTTAAATGATTTGAAGCGAACAATTATTCTTGTTGTGGTTCTAAAATTTTGCTCAACAATACAGTTACTATGTTAATGTCATAATCACTAAACCACCAACAAAAATAAGTAGTTACTTATAGTCAGCGCTATTATGCAACTCCACAGGAACATATGAAAATAAAGATTCATGAAAGTCAACAGTAATAGTTAAGATAAATATTGATCGCGATGATGATTATGATGCTATTAATAATTTCTGAAGACTTGCATTATTATATATGCACAATTAATTATGGCCTTTACTCAAACTCATGCCCTCATTTGTTGATCCCAGGTGATGTTCGAAGGCCTAAAAGGGAGAGTGGAGTCTGCTGTGAAAAGAGGTTATGTGGATCTCAGCTTAGTAGACACACCGGAAGAGAAGGAAATATTCATGAAATGGAAGAACTTCACTGGAAGGGATCATCCTTCAGTTATCCAGGTTGTGCTAAAAACGTGTTCAGTTTGTCCTCAATTAATTCTACTTATACAATATTAAACTAATCTTTCACCTCTGAGAGTATTATTTAAGTTTAAACTAATGATATTTTTTGATGATCGATAGTTATAAAATAAGTATATTAATAAAAAAAAAATATGAAAATTACTTGTAGTAAAACAACTAGCTCACACAAACATTTTTAAACTTGTTATTTCTCTAGTTTATCTCTAAAACAAATAATGGGGTTCATGGAACTCAGTGAGACTGTCAACACTTTTAGATAAAAGTAAATACACGATATGAAAGTGATGGGGATCAACGGCGCGGACCCGCGGTGGATCCCCTTATAGATGATAAGATTATGTGTGTGTACAGATTTTTACAAATAATCTATACCATCAGGTTCAGCTTTAAGCCCTTATCTCTTTACCTTTATCTTAGATAAGCTTCGCCGGACATATCCAACAAACAATGCCATGGTGTTTATTGTTTTGTGGATGATATCAATTTGGTCTGTGATGGTGTAAACGCAAAACTTAAATCCTGACGAAACACTTTAGAAAAGAAAATTTTTAGGTTGAGCAGGGAAAAGACGGAGTATATGAAGCTTAAATTTAGCAGTGCAAGAAGGACGGATGACTTTGTTATTAAGTTGGGTGATCCAGATATTTCTCTCATTGAATGTTTTAAATATCTTGGATCGATGGTTCAAAAAGATAGAGGTGTAAAAAGTAGAAACACTAATCATACAGGAGAGATTGGGAAGAAAGGAGAGGCGAGCCATTGGAGAAAGCATATATTCATGGATAGTTTTTCAATATAGAGGTGAAAGCAACAATTAAAGCTAATGAAGACATTAAGCAATGTAGGAAATAGGTGAGTTGGAGAGATGCAATAAATCAGATAGAGGAAGGACGGCTTGGATCAACTTCCAACTCGCCTCCTTGATTTGAGTCGTCCTTCACATTGATGGCTGATCTCTGTTGGATGAATTTTATTCTTCCGAGGGCTTTTGTGAGGATGTCGGCGAGTTGCAGTCCAGGTGGGCAAAAATGCACATGGATGTCCTTCTTCTCAGCCATTTCGCACACAAAATTGGACTTTAGACTGATATGCTTACTTCTTTTGTGGAACACTGGATTTTTTGACAGGGCAATGGCAGATTGGTTGCAACTGATCAGAATGATTTCTTCCTCTTTCCCCTTTCTTTCAATTTCTTGGTTGATCCTTTTTAGCCAGGCAGCTTCACTGGAGGCAGACCACAACGGCATATATTCAGCTTTGGTAAAGGATAAGGTGGCGGTGATCTGCTTCCTGGAAGACTAGGAGATGGGCTTGCTGCCAGAGAAAAAGATATAGCCTCATGTGCTTTTGCTGTCTTCGGTAGAGCCACCCTAGTCGGAATCACTGAAACCATTTAGGGAATTATTTTCTTCTTGTTGGCATATAAGCTAGTAGATTTTGGTGCCTTGAATGTATCGCAATATGCGCTTGGCGGCCAGCATATGACTGACTTTCAGTTGGCTAACAAAACGCGAGACAATACCAACAACATACTCGATATCAGGGCGTGTGTGAGAAAGGTATAAGAGGGATCCTACTAAACTTTTGTGGAAGTCTTCTTCGACATTTTCTTCTTCTATGACATGAGTAAGCTGGTGGTGTTACCATTGTGATCTGGAAGTGATCAAACATGTAGTCTCACTGCCAACGCAATATGAGCTTACATGGTCGCACATAAGAACGTTTGGAGAATTTGGAGGAATGGATTATGATTGGTCTTACTCATATGTAATGAGTGAAGGACTAAGCAGCCAGGCAATGAGTGTGTTGAGAATACACTGCTAGGAGTTGAGTGCGTCGAGTCCACTCAGCCAGACGTAGAGTGCGTCGAGACCACACGACGCTTTGTCGAGTCAACTGTTGATTCGTCGAGTTATGCGTTGAGTGCGTCGAGACCATTCAACGATTCTTTGAGTCAATTGTTGATTCGTCGAGTCAATTGTTGATTCGTCGAGTTAGGCGTTGAGTGCGTCGAGACCATTCGACGATTCGTTGAGCTAAGTGTTGATTCGTCGAGTATGATGTTGAGTGTGTCGAGACCACTCGACGCTTCGTTGAGTCAATTGTTGATTCGTTGAGTTAGGCGTTGAGTGCGTCGAGACCATTCGATGATTCGTCGAGTCAATTGTTGATTCGTCGAGTCAATTGTTGATTCGTCAAGTTAGGCGTTGAGTGCGTCAAGACCATTCGACGATTCGTCGAATCAAGTGTTGATTCGTCGAGTCTGGCGTTGAGTGCGTCGAGACCACTCAACTATTTGTCGAGTCAAATGTTGATTCGTCGATTCTGGCATTGAGTGCGTTGAGTACACTCGACGATTCGTCGAGTCAAGTGTTGATTCGTCGATATATATTTTCCATATATTACGGGTCTGCCGATAACGACGACTTTTTGATGTTTATTCCTTTGGATATAAATAGAAGATGTCTTAGGGTTTTGTTGTGTGCCTAAACCGAGTCGTGTGTATTGTACTGTGCTAAACCCGAGAGGAAAAAGGCTGACGAAAATCGTTTCTGAAAGTCCCGATCCCGTAGCCGTCCCTCAGCCCGTTTCCGGTGCCCGTCGTCGCCGCCTCTTCTAGAGCAGATCTAGCAGTCTGTGAAGATGCAAAGTGCTTTCCTCCAAGCTAGATCTTGTGTGACAAGAGTCTAAGGGTTCTCCCATTCGTGTGGATCACCTATAGAGGCGTGGACATCATTCCATGCTCAGAACTCCAGCCGCTAGTGTCCGTCGGTTTTATTGGAGCATCTCGGTTGAGTAAAGAATCAATCCCGCAAAAATAAATTTTATTTACTACACTTTACTTCTTGATCAATGTTCATTGCAAGATCTATTTCTTTTGGACTTTTTTTGTTCCTTTTTCCGCTGCGCACAAGTGTTGTGACGTATAGAAAAACCCAACAGTGGTATCAGAGCTAGGTTGCGCGATGATCAGCGGTTGGTGCGGGAATTTGAGTCCCTCGACATCGATTGTGTAGCAAGAGGCGAGTCTAACATGGTTCGATTGAACTGGATAGAATGCAAAACGACCTATCTGATTGTATTCGGGAAGCGACCGGTGTGGATGTAGAGTTCTAGCCATTTGTGGTGGAAGCTCAAAAAGGCGAGGGTAATACCTGGGAGATGGTTGGTGGGATCTTAAAGAAAGATGGAAGGGTATGTGTATCGCAGTTCAACATGCTCTGTGAGGAGTTGATGTTTGAGGCCCATTTCACGATGTACTCTATTCACCCGGGCAGTACAAAGATTTACTTGGATATGAAGAAATCCTTCTGGTGTCCTGGATTGAAGCGGGATGTAGCTTTGTATGTGAGTCGGCGCCAAACTTGTTCCTTAGTGAAGACTGAGTGTCAAAAGCCAGACGGGTTCCTGAAACCCCTTCCTATCCCTGAGTGGAAATTTGACGACATCTTCATGGATTTTGTGCATGGATTACCTCGGTCGCAGCAGGGTAACGATGCGATTTGAGTGATCTTGGATCGCTTGACCAAGGTGGCTCACTTCATCCCGAATCGGAAGGACAACGTGGAGAAGCTGATAGAATTGTATGTTTGCAATATTATGCGGTTGCACGAAATTCCAAAGAGTATTGTTAGTGATCATGATGAACGGTTTACGTCTAGGGACTGGAGACTAGTATAAAAGAGTTTGGGCACAAAGCTCATGTTTAGTACATCGTTCCATCCTCAAACCGATGGACAAACGGAAATGACGAATCGTACAATGGAGGATATGCTGAGAATGTGTACCCTTGATTTTGGTAAGAGGTGGGAAGATCACCTTTTTATGGTGGAGTTTGCCTACAATAATAGTTTCCAGGCGAGTATCAAGATGGTGCCATACGAGGCTTTGTATGGAAGGCGGTGTCGAACACCGATGTCATGGATAGAGGTGGGAGACACCAAACTTTTGGGAAAAGAGGTGGTGACCGATGCTTGTGAGTTGGTGCGAACAATTCAGGGGCGCATGGAAGTTGCTCGGGATTGACAAGCGAAGTATTTTAATGTGCGCCATAGGAACGTGGAGTTCGCGGTAGGCGACTGAGTGTATTTAAAGATAAAACTGTTCAAAGGTGTTTCGCGTATTTTCCTGCTCAAGAAGTTGAGTCCGAGGTTTATGGGGCCGTTCGAACTTATGGAACGAATTGGAGAAGCAGCCTACCGGTTAGCGTTGTCCACAGAGCTGAGTGGATTGCATGATGTCTTCCATGTTTCAGTTTTAAGGAAATCCTTGGTGGAGTCTAGTGTTTTGGTTGAGTCGACGGCAGTGCCAGTGGAAGACTTGAGGAAGAAAGTCCGTCCGGTCGGCATAGAGGATTCAAAAGTTCGACAGTTGCGGAATAAAGAGGTTAAGCTCGTGAAGGTGCTTTGGGATAACTGACGGCAAGACAAATTCTCCTGGGAACGCGAGCAAGCAATGCGAGAAGACTTTCCGAATCTCTTTGCATCAGGTATGCTTTATTGTTTGAGTACGTTCTAAATTTCAAGGATGAAATTCTTTTAAGGGGGGGGGGGAGTTGTAACACCCAGTTTTCTAGACTTGAGGCTCTGGGCACTACCGCGCGGCGGTAGGTTTCTATCGCCCGGCAGTAGCCTTCTTTCGTCGAGTGGAATGCATCAAGTGGAAGATGTCGAGTGGTAGGCGTTGAGTGGTAGCACGCGACGTTATCTAGTTACCGCTCGGCGGTAGCCCTGGTTCGTCGAGTCGAAGTCGTCGAGTCGAATTCGTCGAGACGAAAACGTCGAGTGAGCTACCGCGCGGTGGCATTGCTACCGCTGGCGGTAGTGCTGCATTATTTTGAGACTGGCGGGTCGGGAAGTTACTGCGGCGCTGTAGGTAGCTACCGCCCGACGGTAGCAGACGGAAGCAGTTCCGTGGACTGTGGTTTTCTGCCGTCCGATTCACTTAGGATTTGATCCTATGACTCAGAATCCTTCGTCCAAGAGGCTTAAGTAGGACTGAAGCTTTCTTTTCCCTCATTCTCCTCATTTGAGTGGGAGTTAGGGTTTGGGAGAGAGGTTTTGGAGGAGGAAGCAGAAGGGCTTTCTCCGCCATTAGTGAAGCTCGAGCCTCCGTTCGTCGAACCAAGGCCAGATCTGTGGAGAGGACTTGAAGACGCACACTTTCATCCGTGCAAAGCAAGATCTCCATGACTAGGAAGAGGAGTCGTAAGGTAACGACATCTCTCCTCTTGATTTTTAGGATGCGCGCATGACATTCGTTTCATTCTTGCTTACTTTCAAGCATTTAGGCACCAGATCTCTCAAATGAGAGGGGTACGAGTCGCCATTGTTCAAGAGGATTCACCGGGTCGATTGTGTCTGTCCCCGACATGATGTTGCATTAGAAATCCGCTCCGCTAGTGGATTAGACATTGTGGGTGAAGCCGTAGTCGCGAACGTTAGTCCGACTCGGTGATGTTACATAACGAGCCTTAAGGATTTTGCTAGAAATCTGTTTGTGGCTAGATGTCGTTTGTTATGATTGCCCCCCTTGTTTCGTGCGAGAACGAATGGTGGATTAGGGTGAGAAAGACTATGTTTGTGGGTTGATGTGCGAAGGCACGACTTTATCTCTGTGGTCAGGTGTCTAGCCCGTGATGTGCAAGTCATGTGTGGAGAGTGTCCCGACGAGACAAGTTCCCTTCTGAGAAACTGACGAAAACGCCAAGCTTTTGACGAGCCTGGGCGATGAAGCCCATGATCGGGTGGGGTCAAGCAAGGGTTCTTAGCATCGGTTTGTTTGTGTGACGGAATCCTGACGTGAGAAGTCAGATCTTACAGGCAAGCCTAGGTTCTGAGACCCACGAGCGGGTGGGAACTAGGCAAGAGTTTCATGTTGCGGCTTGAATGTCGTTAAGGGAAAATAGAAGTACCCGTGCGATGTGATGATGCGTGATGATGTGTTAGATTCATGCGTTATATGGTGTCTTGGGTGAAACCTAGGTTTGCATACATGGTGCATTGTAGGTCCCTTTTTTATTAAATGCTCAACCTAGAAACGTGTTTGATGTATGTGACATCCTAACATATTTCTTTACTCTCTATGTATATATATATTTGCATACGAAGTGCTGACCTGCAGGGTGATGGAGTGCCCCGGGGTCCGCTAGGGACGGCCGGGAGGAGATGTGTTGGTTACACAGTTGAGATCAGCCTTTGCTGACCTACGCTACAACAAATTTTTACAGGGCAAGGATCGCAAGCGGGAGCAAGCTCACCGGCTAAAAAGGCCTAAGCCTCTTGAAGTAGTCCCTCTTTTATTTACTCATGATTTGTTGAATGCTTTGCTTCGTGAACTGTAATCCGGCTTGCATGCCGAGGTAGCCTAGGAGTGCTAATGCACGTTGCTCTATTTGTTGTTGTTTAACTTTTTGAATACTTGAATGTTGTAAGGCCTTAAGGCCGTTTCGAACTCCTATGGTAGTGGATAACTTCTAGTGGTTGTGGGTTTTCGCTATTTTGTGTGTTCTGAGTTTTGAGATGCATTGTTTTTTTATATCACTTTATAATGCTAAAGCTGTGGTGTCTATATGTTGTGGGGCCCCGACCGGACTCATATTATATGATCATTACAGGGGAGGTGTTACAACAGGTCCAAACGAAGTAAGCAAGCTCTCCTCTGACACCTACCGCCGAGCGGTAGCAATTATCGTCAGGCGGTAGCCTGAATTAAATTGACATGACGCTCGGGTTGCTACCGCGCCGCACTAGTTCTACCGCCCGCGCTAGCCTGAGGATTTAATTCAGCCAGGTGCTCTGTGAGTTACCACGCCGCGCTATCTCTCTACCGCGCCGCGCTAGCCCACTCAACGATCGTTGAGATGGATTCGTCGAGACGATAACCTTACTGCCAGACGATATCTTCTTACTGTGCCGCATTAGCACGAAAATAGGAAAATATTCATTTTGAATATTTTCCCAAATTGCAGGACAACTGTTAGCATCAAGCGCGTGGACCTACCGCTAGGCGCTATTCTTACCGCCGGTGGTAGCCTGTTTTTACAAAGACGTATAAAAGGCATCTCGTTCTCTGAATTCCTTACCAGACGAATAAAGACTCGGAACTTTCATTCCTAGGGTTCGGTAGCCGCCTTCGTGCTCCGTTCCGCCGTCTCCGTCGAAGGAAAAGAAAACGGTCTCCCTCCCATTTGAGCACGAAGAACTCCGTCAAGTCAAGGACAACAACGACTACAAAAAGTTGATCGGTTGCAAGCACACGAAGATTTCTTGCAACGATCACGGATCACTCAATGGAGGAGTCATCTTTAGGGAGATTCAAACTTTTAATCTTTTTATACCTTTGTGTATTTCTCTTTTTCTGTATTCTTTGCGTAAGGGAAATCGACCGGTAGAGGTCGTCAGAATTTGGGGAGGATTCCGTGAGAAATCGTCCCAGGGAAGGGATGTCTAGATTGGGGGATCTAGCGGGGCTCTAAGACACTTCCTTGCGTGAAGGTGAAGAACTGGCTCGAAGACCATTCTTGGAGGGAAGTGGAGAGAGCCAACCGGTCCGGGTAGTGGGTTGGTATAAAAAACCAAAAGAGTTTCTTCCTTCACCGCCTCCGATCTCCGGTATCATGGAGATCAAGTTTTTGTAACTGTTAAAAACAATTGTTGATTCAGTTTTTAATGAAATTCATTTCCTTTTTCTTTTCTTGCTTATAACGTTGTGATTGTTAGCATGTGATTCTCTAAAGGGTGCGTAGATGTCCAAGGAGGAATTTGCTCAGAAAATTGAGGTTTGTGACCTACCGCCGCGCGTTAGTAACCTAACGCCCCGCGGTAGCTTCTAGAAGTAGTTTTTCTGGAGCAAAATATTTCGAATTTCCAGTTAACCTCTAAAATCTTATTCATCCCCCTCTAAGATTGGCCACTAGATCCAACAAGTGGTATCAGAGCTAGGTTATTCCAAAGCGGTTTCACCACCGGGAATAATGTCCAACCTTATTCTCGAATCAACTAGTGAGGATGGAAATTGGTACACTGAAAAATCACTAGCACCACCATTATTTTTAGGTAAAAACTATGAAGGATGGAAAGTGTTGATGAGAAAATTCCTTATACTTCTAGGCATAGAAGTGTGGAACATAACTTGTATCAAGCCCCCAAATAACTTAACCAAACACGAGTGTCATATAAATGCTAAGGCTATGAATAGTTTATTTTGTGGGCTTGATCAAGAAATTTTTAAACTCATCTACACTCTTCCCACTGCCTATGTTATATGAAAATTTCTTAAGTCTACTTATAGTCCTCTTTCTGCAGATGACGAGTTAGAGAAATTTCTCATAGATCCAAGTGAAGACCCAAGTGGAGACGTGCTTTTGGAAAAGGACATGACAACCACATCACGGGAAATGGGAGCTGAAATCTCATCCAAGAGTATTGTAAGAAAATCGAATTTCTTTTGTGTATGCAATTCTATTTCTGCATTGAATGAACTAGATAGGGCAAAACGTAGAATTAAGAAATTGACGAGTATTAATTCAAAACTACGTTTAGAAAATAACAACTTAAAAACAAGTGTTAATGTAGAACCCATCATTGCCGTGTCTAGTTTACCTACATG
Source organism: Platanthera zijinensis (assembly GCA_039513925.1). NCBI lineage: Eukaryota > Viridiplantae > Streptophyta > Magnoliopsida > Asparagales > Orchidaceae > Platanthera > Platanthera zijinensis. Next base: position 39,502,692 of record CM077095.1, on the reverse strand, counting down.
CTCTTTAGATAACATTCCTACACCGTGTATAGATTATAATGGATTAGAAGAAAAATATAAGTTTTTTGAAAAAAAGCTCCTCTTTGCAAAAGAACAAAACAATAAATTATGTTTAGAAAACTCATAATTTAAAAGGGATTGTGCTGAATGCAAGAACTATAGAGTTGAAATTAAAGAGATGAATGAGTCATTTGATGAATTTGAGAGTAAGTACAAAGCTCATATCGAATCAATAGTCTCCACTCTCAAAAACAACACAGTCGCATACAATAAAGCTAGATATTACCTCAAACTGAAAAACAAAGAAATAATTATAAAAATCAACATGCTTAAGAAAATAATGCTTAAAAACTCGCAAAGCTCAACTCCTAAGCTGCACGTAAAACTCAAAAGCATGTTGAATATGAACCACCATTTAAAGACTGAGTTAATTAAAGAGAGTAGAAAATCTCAAGCCAGAGCAAGTGAAATTCCTAACTATAAAAATCACTCTCACTTTGAAAAACAAATTACTCTCCACTCAAGAACAAATGAATGTAGATTTCCTGTAAACGACTACTAAACTATGAGTCCTTATGTTAAGTCAGAAAATTGTAACTTGGAGAACCATTTCAACATTTATAAACCTCCAATGCAATACTACTCAATTAAAGATTATCACATAAAGACTCGTAGAAAACTCAATGAAAATATGCAATATAAACATAAACTTAAACCGAAGTATGAATGAAGACCCATAGTTAAAAATGACGGACCTACACTACTCGACAGGGCACATTCATCATTATCATCCCTAGGTGTATCACGCAACGTTTGGGTACCCAAGAGAACCGCCCTATAGGGTCGCACTTGGATACCTAAACCACATATCCCATAACATGCACAATCTGCGTGAAGTAAGTTCTAAATGAGCTACACTATATCTTACTTCACGATATGTCTATTAGTTTGTTTTCCCTTTCTTTTCTTGTTTTTGTAAGTATGTTTATCATAGTGCGTGTTATGTTTCTATTTTTTTAACCAGCGTGATAGATAGTTTCATAAAAATAAGAAGAACGGTAAAGAATCATGATAAGCAGGGTGTTAACACAAAGCTAATTAAACGAAATAAAATTAATCGGATAATGGATATTAACTACTAGTAAATGTGTTCAACATGTCTTATTACAACATAAAATATGAGAAAAAAAAGAAAGCTACTCCTCAGAAGAAGTTGGAGAAATGTTGAGCCTGCTTATAATCTTCTTGAGCATCTTCTTCACACCCCTCACCTCCTTTGCCGTCAGCGTAATCTGCTGCCCTTGGTCTTCCACCAACTCGTGGATATCCCTGTTGGTTTCCCAAAGGGACCCTCCATGGCGTAATGGAGGTTGTGGTGCAACAGGTCGAGCTTGTGATGATGTAGGAATCTCACCTACCCTATAAGTTTGCGGGCAGCTGTCGGTAGGGTACTGCGCCCAGTCGATTCCAGGGTACTTCTCCATGAGGACACTCTGGATAACTTCGCCCAATGGCAGTGTTTAGTCACTGGTGGTCGGGGGACTTGAGCCGAAAGGTATAGCGCATCATCGATAAGATGAGATCCGCTATGTCGACGTCCCTCTCAGCCAGGATGTAGAACGTCACTATAGATAGCTGGGTGGTTATCTTTTGTGTATCCCCTGCCTTGTACATGAGTGAATGGCGCAGAATGTCCTGGATGATGCGAGCATCCGGTGTGAGAGTATCCACCATAGTGATGAGATTGCGACGATTCTCCACCCCATGGAGAACCTCGTTGACGTCGCTCCAGTCCCGTGAAGTTCTGAAGGACTCGACTATATCATGTCGCTCCCCACCAACGAACCAGACATACTTTCTCGCCATATCCTCATGCAATATAGTCATGAACTTAGTCCCGATGCACGACTGCACCCCTCCATCGAGATGTGTGAGAGCAGGATCTCTGAGGTTGTTGTAGAACTCCCGAATGAGGATCGAGGAAAAAGGATCACCAGAGGAAATCACCGAGAGTATGCCCGAGTACTCCAAATAACCATAGATGTGAGCGTACCGATCATCAATATCGATGACCATCGACACGCTTACCGTCGCCTCGTCTATAGCGGGAAATGTAGACGCAGGCACTCAAGAGCATTTTGAGAAACTTCGGCGAGGTTGTTGGGAACTAGAGGATGCTATAACCTTAAAAAACAACACAAAATTTTTCATTAAAAACCCAAGAATCGGTTTCTAGATCCTAACGCGGTGCGATAATCTGTTACCGCCGCGCAGTAGCTTGATGGACTGCACTCATTCTTCTTCTGCTGGATCTCCCCCAAAAATCCATTTTTCCTCGATTTTCACATAAAAACGAGTAGGGGGGAGAGATCCAATCTCATACGAAGTAGATCTGTGAAAAGAAAAGAGATCCGTGGAGAAAAATCACAAATAAAACTTGGAATTAGTGTTGTGGATATCGGCCGACATGTCCGACATGTCGGCCGACATGAAGGTTTGGGAGCAAAAACGACACAAAACCGGCACAAAGTTTACGTGTGGCGTTTTGAAAAAAACGGACCGACATGTCGGTTTTAACCGACATGCCGGCCCCAAAAAACGGCTGTGTCGGGCGTTTTTTTAAAGTTAAAATTTTATATTAATTTTTTTTTTTTATAACTAATGAAATGAGCTGGGGTCGGGCTACTGTTTTAACTCCCCCGACCCCGCTCATTTCATTTCATCCCGCTCTGCCCTACCTCTCCCCGTCGCTCCTGCCCTAGCTCTCCCGCGCGCGTCGGCGACACTGTCTCTCTGGTTATTTCTTCTCCCTTCTCGCTGGTGCTCTCTGGTTCTCTGATTCTCCGGTGCTCTCTAGCTTGTTGGTGCTCTCCCTCTCTCGCGCGCTGTCGGCACTCTCTCTCTGGTGCTTTCTCCTCCCTTCTCGCTGGTGCTCTCTGGTTCTCTGATTTTCCGGTGCTCTCTAGCTTGTTGGTGCTCTCCCTCTCTCGCGCGCTGTCGGCACTCTCTCTCTGGTGCTTTCTCCTCCCTTCTCGCTGGTGCTCTCTGGTTCTCTGATTCTTCGGTGCTCTCTAGCTTGTTGGTGCTCTCCCTCTCTCGCGCGCTGTCGGCACTCTCTCTCTGGTGCTTTCTCCTCCCTTCTCGCTGGTGCTATCTGGTTCTCTGATTCTCCGGTGCTCTCTTCCTCTCTCGGGCTCTCTCGACAGTGGTTGTGTGACTGACTGCTGCCTATACCTACGGGTGCATTCTTCTCCCTACCTCCCCCCCCTCTCTCTCTGGTGCATTCTAATTTCTAATATGCCTATACTACTGAGTTATTCAGTGCCCTATACTACTAATTTCAGTGCGTATACTAAAATGATGTTGGTAATGAGTTGCTTATACTAATTTCAGTGCCCTATACTACTAATTTCAGTGTCTATACTAAAATGATGTTGGGAATGAGTTGCTTATACTAATTTCAGTGCCCTATACTACTAATTTCAGTGCCTATACTAAAATGATGTTGGTAATGAGTTGCTTTATTGATTTGGGAGTTTAGATTTTCCTGTTGAATTGTTTCTTTGTCAACAAATGATTTTAAATACCCCTATTGCTAGTTATTTATCCAACTTCATTTTTGCAATCGATGATGCAAGTATACCCAACTTCATTTTAGTTGCCTTACTGCTAAGTGTCTTTTGATAAAAAAAGTGAGATCCTTTGTAAATTTTGATAAATAAAATGTGGATGCTTTGTTGGATAGTTTGATGGTTTGATGGTTTGAATGATAGTTGAGGATAAATAAAATGTGGATGCCTTTCATTTTAGTGAGCTTATCTGCTAAATGTCTACACTAGTATACAACTGATGATGCAAAATGTTGTTGGATAAATAAAACGTTGCGCGTATAATATGAAAGGTGACTGAAGATCTAACGATCTAATGAAGTTATGGGGATTTTCTGATGTTGATTTTTTTTCAATTAATCTTTTTTCCCGTAATTTATTATGTACGTATGCAGTTATTTTATTTTATTTCATCTAATTAATATTGTTTTCATTTCATACTTCCATAGAATGGCTTCTTCTGCTGGATCAAGTGAGGTGCCCGTATCATTGGTACCAACTGGCCGAGATCCGTTTTGGGCCTTTGGTGAGAAGTTGGTTGCAAATGACACCAACCGAATCAAGTGCAATTACTGCAAGCAAACAGTGAACGGTGGAATTACACGGTTCAAGCATCACCTGGCTGGGTGGAAGGGTAATGTTAAGCCATGCCCTCAGGTTCCCACCGACGTTAGGGCGAAGGCAGAGTCGGCTCTAAACTCAAACTTAGAGAGTAAGAGAGCTAAGAGTGCAAAGTTGCAAGCAACTTTGAATGAGGTCGTTATTGGAGGAGTTCATGAGGATGATTTGGAGGAGACTGACACACGTAGGAGCACATGTTCCAAGGGTCCAATGGACCAATTTGTTCATTCAGCCACTGATTCTAGCAAGGGAAAAGATTCCCATCAAAGCACGATAGAGAGTAAGTACAAAAAGAAAGCCAGAGATGACGCTGCTGTGTACATAGGTAGATGGGCATACGAAAACGGGATCCCGTTTAATGCCATATGTAATTCCTCCTTCCAGCAGATGGCTCATGCCATAGGGTTATGCGGACCTGGGATGAAGATCCCAACATTTTATGAGTTGAGGGAAAAAATTCTGCGAGCTGAGGTAGAGAGGACCAAGGAGATGTTGGGTGCATTCACGCAGACCTGCAAATTGAATGGCTGCACGATCATGACCGATGCGTGGACAGATCGTAAGGGCAGAAGCGTGATGAACATCATGATACACTGTAGTGCTGGAGTGGCATTCTGGCTTTCGAAGAATGTGTCCTCCTCCACACATGATGGAAAGTTCATTTTTGACTTCTTGGATGAGGCGATTGATAGTCCTGTGAGCCCAGGAGAGGACAGTATCCTGCAGATTGTGACAGATAGCGCGTCTAATAATATGGCTGCAGCAAAGCTTATGGCCTTGAAAAGGCCTAAGATTTTTTGGACATGTTGTGCAGCTCACACTATTAATCTACTGCTACAGGATATAGGAAAATTGAAGCCAATAAAGAGTGCTATCTCCTTAGGCCGTCAGCTCTCTATCTTCATATACGGTCACACCATCTCTCTCGACATGTTTAGAGAGTCAACGAAGGAGTTGGACTCTCATGAGCTTATTCGACCAGGTGTGACTAGATTTGCTACAACATTTCTATCTTTAGAGAGTATCTTAGAGAAGAAAAATCAATTAAGGGGTCTATTCACATCTGCAAAGTGGGCTGCAACAAAGTTGGCCAATAGTGCAGGAGGAAAGCAGGTAAAAGTTAAAACTATTGCAACTGATGTTTTATAGTATTTTCAATTTTCTTACAAATTTATTTTCATATGGTAGGCTGCAATGATAGTGATGAGCGCCAGATTCTGGGCGAATGTCGAGCTGGCAGTTGGTATATTCACACCATTTGTGAAGATTTTGAGAAGAGTTGACGGGGATACACCTTCCATGGGGTGGTTATATGGGGATATTAAAAAGGCGAGGGAAGAGGTTGCTGCTGTTCTCGATCACGAAGAGAACAAATATCTTCCTATATGGAAGTTGATTGATAGCAGATGGGAGAAGAAGATGTGCAGCCCTCTGCACCTTGCAGGTTATTTCTTAAACTAATATTTTTAATTTTTAATATTCTTGTCGAGTGGAGATTAAGGAGACCTGTGCACCGTGCAGGTTATTACTTAAACCCCCATTTTTATTATGCCCGTCGAGTGGAGATTGAGGCTGATGGTAGGTTAATGAGTGGATTTGTTGAGTGTCTCTCGAGGATATATAGGAAGGATCCTTCCACACAAGATCACATCAGCGCTGAGCTTGATGTTTACCAATACCAACAGGGGTTATTTGGTAAAGACATGGCAAAGAGACAGCTACAAAATCCCAACTTGAACCCAGGTACATTTTAATATATATTTTTAATTTTTGTTAATTATAATTTTTAATTATGTATTAATGTATTATGTATATATGAATTTTGTTGTCATTTTATTATTTTAATTTTCACAGTGCATTGGTGGAGGCTTAACGGTGCTGATACGCCGCACCTGAAAACTATGGCTATGAAGATTTTAAGTCTGACTACTTCATCCTCTGCCTGTGAGAGGAACTGGAGCACTTTCGAGATGGTATGCTTTCATTTAGTTATTTAGTTAAACATAAATATCTTATTATAATATTGTATGCATTATTTAATAATTTTTAAAATTTTGTAGATACATTCTAAGAAGAGAAATAAACTCGACAGCAAAAGATTGAACGATCTAGTATTTGTGAAGTTCAATGCTTTGCTGAAGTCAAAATATTCAGAGCCGTCTCGAGATCCATTGGCAGCGAAGAATATTGATTCTGGAAAGGTACAGGAGTGGATGGTGACAGTTGATCCTGAGGAGGATGAAAATGAAGATGACAATGATGAAGTATTTCCTGGAGAGGGGCTGACATGGGCGCAAATTGGCAATATAGTCGACGCTGATCATGAGGAAAGGAGACCTCAAAGAGCGGCTACAAGCAAAGAAGTCATAGTTGGTTATCAAAGAAAGGGAAAAAGGAAAATATCTGAGGTGACCGAGACAGATCTAGAGGGTTCATCCGATGAAGATCTTATTTTATCTACTCTGCCAACTATAGATGAGTCTATGAGCGATCAAGATTGAGGTACGTTTGAAATTTAATTTTTAAAAATTTGATCTCATAAAAATGTATGTTAAATGTTACAAATAGCTTTTAATGTTTAGAATTTCAATAGGTTGCAAAATAGGCATTGTGATATGTATAAAAAATAACATTAAATTAAATATATAATTAATTAAATATTAAAACCCGATATATGAAATATCCCCGATATATCCCCCGATATATAAAAAACCGACATGAAAACCCAAACCGACGTGTCCCCGACATCCGACATCTGCAACCTTTTGGAAAGCGCTTGAACTCTCCATGGATCGTGCATAGACTCCGGATTTCCCCCCAAACTCAGTTTTTAAAAAAAATTGTTCACTTGAAAACGTTAAGGGAGTGAGATCCAAGCTTCCACAAGGTTGACCCGCAAAAATAACCATGATCCGTGGAGAAAATTCACAAATCACACTTGAAAATCTTCTAAAATCACCACAGATCGTCCCCAAAACAACCAAAACTCCACGACATACATATTAAATTAAATCCTACATCAAAATAAAAAGGAAATGGGGAGGGGGGGGGGGGGGGGGGTGGGGTACTTGGATCTGGAAGCGTCGGAGGGAGAAGCTCTATACGCGGAGGTGAGAGAGTGCACAAGATGGAATGGAGAAGTTGGGCCTGAACTGTCACTCTTATATATCTGGGAGCTACCGCGGCGCGGTACCTCTACCGCCGTCGGTAGCACTCTTTTACGTGCTGATTCCCGACGATCAACGCTGGTATCTTCATTACTTAGTTAATATAACCGACAACACAAGACTCACTGTGATGTGTCTCACAATAGCGGGGGCGTAGGTGTGTCGGCATTACGATCGCTAACTTGTAATCCACATCTTGCCCTTAACCGGGGAAGGCTTCCAGTAAGTCCTTGTGTGGCACTGGGTGAAAAGAGTGTTAGGCTGAGCGAGTCCTTATGTGTTCATATGGGATTAACACCCCACCCAACGGCACTTGTGCAGCTCCTCATGCCCATCCGTCACTTAGTACGAGGCTAGGGTGTTGACATATTCTTGGGTCATTTGTGTCTTGAGTATTCTCTTAATGGTCCATATACATAACTTGAATAGTATTTCATGTCTCATTATCATGTTCGTCAATATCTTGCATACTACTCTATCGTGGTGTCCTATGTTTTTTCATTGTACTTCTAACAACTCATAGTTAACACAAAATATCAATACAAATAATAATAATAATAAAAATAAAATTATAAAAAAAGACCTAAAAAACTAACCCGGTCTAAACCTACCCCCCTCCCCTTGTTAAAATCCCGAGCCCCGGTTGTTTCCGCATCCCGCAAGAACCCGCAGGAGCAGCTTCCGCCTCGCTCGCACCCGACGGCCCGATTCCGCCTGTGCGTCCCTCGGCAGCCCCCGATCCCGGCCTCCGACGCCTCCTCCTCCTCCGGTAGGCCTCGGGCGCCCCTCCTCTGGCTACCCCGTCGCCTCCTGCTCCTTCCCCGACGTTTCCAGTGCTCCTCTTGGCCGGAATCACCCGCACGGCCCTTTTGGCCGGCCGCTTCCAAGAAGGGCCGGAAGAAATCCCTTCCTCTCCTCCTTCTCTGTCCAATGAGGGCAAGGACACCGTTCCTTCTCCGACAATGCTAACTCCTACTCGTTCCAACCGGTGGATTTCGTGAAGGACTCCTAGGGTTTCGCTCGAAACCCCTCCTCGTGGATTTCTGAGCCCAGATCGGGTCTCCTTGGGTAAGGAATTTCATCAACCCATCATATTCTATTTGCCCTAATTTTTTTAGGAGGATTTCCGCCCTCCGATTGACGTAATTTCGTCGGTCTCACTTGGGTTTGTCGTGAATTCGACTAATTTCGTTTATGTTTATGTTTCCGGTGCCGCTCGTCCAGTCTAGGTGGTGGGATCGCTCCAATCTTGGGATTTTCGCCTCCAAATCGCCGCCAAAATCCCCGATCTCACGCGGTAGCCACTTCTCCCCTCACTCTCGAGGGAGGTAAATTTCTACAACCCCCCCTGTGGTGTGATTCGAATATCCAGTGCATGTGCAAGTATAAAACTCTTGTTAATTCAATTTAAAATGCATTTATGGATCCTGAACAGGTTTAGCTCAAGCTCCTAACCTTGCTTAGCTGTCGCTAGTTTTTTTCGGCGTAACCTTGAGGCAAGTAGAGAAATCTCTCTCGCTTGCAAACATGAAATTTACTTGTTGCAATAAAATAGACCCGTATAAACTGCAATCGCCAAAATAATAAATTGCCATTATTAAATCTTGAATCCCTGAAATCATACACAACCATATGCCAATATTGAGGTAAGAGTGTTGTTTTGGTGTGACGCCTTGAATCGAGCTCCCGACTAACTGGTAACAGGAATCATTAGTCGATCATTGCAAGCACCGTCGTTGATAAGCCTTGCATCAATTTATACACTGGAATCCTGTACACCAAATGACAACACATTCACCCTTCAATATAGATCGCTTATGGTATTGCAGCTAGGCTAAACTCCGGAGTAGACTATTAACGTAAAAGAATCTTGTTAGACATGGTTACTTGTCTGGTTGTTACATGTAAGACTAGCTCACTAAACTCTAGTTTTCTTTACTTACTTTTTGCGTAAGCTATTGACTTGAATCATTATGTAACTTCATGTTTTGAGGCATTTTTCATTCTGTTTGGATTTGCCTTAGGTTTCGTGACTGCGCTGCCCGGTTCCTGAGATTTCTCCCGCCAGCTACAGCTTTTGTTTGGAGGTTTCTCTTTGTTTAATGTATCCGCAGGTTCTATGTATTTTGCTTCAGTACTGTTGGGATTTTTCTGTTTATGTATTAGTTATCATCAGACATTTTCTCTTGTATCGTGGACAACTATTTAGGGAAAAACATTGTACTAGTTCATTTCACTCATGATATTCTACCTGTGTGACTAATTGCATTCATTTAGTCTTAGCACTACTTGTGCCTTAGTTTTTATAAAAGAAATGCATTGCTTCCGCACTAATTTAAAAATCTTTTAAAATTCATTCAAAAATAGCTGTTTTAAAAAAAAACTAGTTGTATAATTTCTGGTCCCGCCTTAGCAGGCATGGTTTTTTTTTTGCATGCCTGTGGCATCACGACCCGCCCGAAGCGCACTCTGATCTTGTTGAGACGGGTCGTGACAGTTGGTATCAGAGGGAGGTTTGAAAAAAAAAAGAAAAAAGGGGTATTTTGAAAATATTACATATTTTTGAATTTTACTATATTTATACATACATCATTACTTCACTCACTCTATCATTGTCTGTTGTTCGAGGCTGAAACACGCACACACTCACTCATAAGCATGAGTAGTATGCGTACAAATGTTAAGGGAGTATGAGCAAACTTAGCATTTATATGCATATGAATTTCCACTAAGATAAACACCGCTTGCAAATATTAAATTGTATGAGCGGTTTAATATTTTCAAGTGCGTGACATTAGAATCATAATGCGCATGACATGTTAAGTGATATGGACGCTTAACATGACATGTGTATCCATTCATGGGCATTTTTTTTAGGAATGCATTGTAGGCATAATTACATTGCATGCACATCATAACTCATTGCACAAGTGCTAAGCTAAGAGCAACAGATGACGATTGTACACACATGGATTTCAAAATCATAAGCCATCGCACGCGATTTTATCGTCGCATTTGCATTTGCATGGCTATCACCTAGAGTTGTCCACTGAAAATGCTGTAACTATTACATGATTTATGTATCCAACAGTGTTAGAATGCTAGAACCTGTAGACTTGATCTGTTATGCTTAGCCTGACCATTCTCTTCCTTAATTCTTTTGTCTCTCTTAGATGGCTCCTAAGCGATCGCAGCGAAAGAAAGCTACCCCTGCTGCAAGGGAGGCCCCTAGAGATGAAACTACCCAGCTTTTGAGACAGCTTCTAGAGCGTGTCACCCGTCTGGAAGGGGAACGCCAAACTCCTGATCCAGCCTCTGGTTCCGGCAGCGCTGGGACGACTGGAGTGGCTGTTACCACCACCCCTCCTGCACCCGGATCTGGAACCGGATTGTCTACTGGCACCCTCGAGGCCCCGCTTGTGCCAAGTCCGACTACTCCCGTAACGATGGCAGACACTCTAGCTTTCAAGAGACTAAATCCGCCTACTTACAGCGGCGACCGTGACTACTTCGTGATCACTGAATGGGTCTCCCAGATGGAGAAACACTTTGAGTATGCTGCAGTTCCCGAGGTCCAAAAGGTTCTCCTTGCGGCCTATCAGCTTACTGAAGATGCTTACACTTGGTGGCTTCAGCGCCGCAGCCTCCCCGATTCTAGCACCTTGACTTGGGGACAGTTCAAGGATGCTCTCATGGGAAACTTCCTCGCTTCTGTGGAGCGGGACAAGTTAGCTGAGAAGTTCCTATCCCTTCAGCAGTATGACAGGACAGTGACCGAGTATGCGAGAGAGTTCTCCCGCTTGTCCCTCCTTGCTGCGGAGTTTGTGCCAGATGAAGCCAAAAGGACTAGCCGTTTCGTGAAGGGACTCCGTCATGACTTCCAGCAGCATGTGGTAGCCCATGACACCACCACCTACGCAGAGGCCGTGGGAGCCGCCTTGAAGGTGGAAGCAATTGAGCTGGATCGATCTACCAAGAAAATCCAGCATGGCACCAGCAATGCCGCAACATCCGACCTCAAGCGCAAGAATGCTCCATCTCAGGAGCAAGGTCCCGGGCCTAAGGAGGTGTGCGCCTTCTGTCACAAGGTGGGCCATGTTGCCCAAGTTTGTCGTTCTCTCCTGAAGAAGCAAAAGAAGGACATTCATGCCCCGTTGCCTCAGATGACGCTTGCCTCTGCTTCCGCCGTCTGTGCGTACTGCAAGAAGCCGGGCCACCAGCTGAAGGACTGCCGTCGTAGGCAGAAGGCCTGTTTCAAGTGCGGGCAGGTTGGACACCTCAAGCTAGACTGTCCTATGAGGGAAAGCCCGATTCCCGCTCAGCCACTGCAGGTTGTCCCCGGAGCCCAGGACAGGGGAAAGGCTGTGCTGAACGTCACCACTCAGGGCGAGGCGCTCGCATCTACCTCTGTCATCTCCGGTATGTTCTAAGTAGAGTTTTAATTTTCTACATCCTTTAATTACCTACCTTTAGTATGGATAATCTTGAAATGTGTTTATGATGTTTAATTCTAGGGAATTTTAGGGTCAAGAATAAGTGGATGCAAATCCTTTTCGATTCCGGGGCATCTCACTCTTTTATAGCACGCCACATCGTGGACCTTTATAATTGGCCTACTTCGACACTTGAGGTCCCTTTCGAGGTTTCTGTACCCGGTCATATGCATCTCTCCACCAGCGGCATTCTCAATTGCCCGATCCTGCTTGGAGAATTGCAAGTTTTCGCCGATCTCATAGTTCTGGAGATGTCAGAATTTGACGTAATCTTGGGGATGAATTGGTTGGTCGTGTATCGAGCTAAGCTGGACTGTGTGGCAAAGAGGGTCAATCTCAGCATTCGCGGCACGGACTACAGTGTTCATGTTCAGACCCGCAGTCACCTGAAGGTAATTCGTGCTGTGCGCGCCGCTCGCCTTCTTAGTCAGGGTTGTTCTGCTTATTTTGTGTATGCTTCACATTCAGATGTTATCATACCGCAACTTGAGTCTATCCCGATTGCTTCCGAGTTCCCCGACGTGTTCCCCACCGAGTTGCCTGGGATGCCTCCCGATCGTGATGTAGAGTTCTCTATTGATGTGGAGCCTGGAACGCGCCCCATATCTAAAGCTCCATACCGTATGGCACCGCGCGAGTTGGAAGAACTCAAATTGCAGTTGGATGAGATGCTCGAGCATGGATACATTCGTCCCAGCTCGTCTCCTTGGGGAGCCCCCGTCCTCTTCGTAAAGAAGAAGGATGGTTCTCTGAGGCTGTGTATCGACTATCGGGAGCTGAATAAGGTCACCATCAAGAATAAGTATCCCCTCCCACGCGTCGATGACCTCTTTGATCAGCTCAAGGGCAGTTCTGTGTTTTCCAAGATAGATCTCAGAACAGGTTACCATCAACTAAAGATTAAGGAATCCGACATCCCCAAGACAGCCTTTCGAACCCGGTATGGACATTTTGAATTCTTAGTGATGTCTTTCGGGTTGACTAACGCCCCATCTGGTTTCATGGATATGATGAACCGTGCATTCTGTGAGTTTCTAGACAAATTCGTCATCGTCTTTATAGATGATATTTTGGTCTACTCCAAAACTCGTGAAGAGCATGCAGTTCACCTTAGACTCGTCCTCTCTACCCTACGCCAGCATCAACTCTACGCCAAACTGACAAAATGCGAGTTCTGGTTGGATCGTGTGGCTTTCTTGGGGCATGTCATTTCAGGGGATGGGCTATCCGTTGACCCCGCCAAAGTCTCCGCAGTGATGGACTGGAAACGACCTTATACTCCTACCGAGATCCGTAGTTTCCTTGGGTTGGCTGGTTATTACCGGCGCTTCGTCAAGGGTTTCTCGTCCCTTGCCGCTCCCCTGATAAGGCTAACTCAAAAGCATGCAAGGTTTGAGTGGACGGATCAGTGTGAGCAGGCCTTTTCTGAGCTAAAGCAACGACTATGTTCTGCGCCAGTGTTAGCTCTTCCGTCAGATCGGTTGGACTTTTCAGTCTACACTGATGCTTCTGGAGTTGGTTTGGGCTGCGTGCTGATGCAAGATGATCGTGTTATTGCTTACGGGTCGAGGCAGCTGAAAATTCATGAGCGCAATTATCCCACCCATGATCTGGAATTCGCTGCAGTGGTGTTTGCCTTGAAACTGTGGCGATATTATCTCTATGGTGTGAAATGTCACTTTTACACCGACCATCAGAGCTTGAAGTACATTTTTGTTCAGAAAGACCTCAATCTTCGTCAGAGACGTTGGCTCGAGTTTGTTTCGGACTATGACTTGCAACTCACATATGTTCCTGGTAAAGCCAATTCAGTGGCAGATGCGTTGAGTCGGCAGACTTCTGTTGCAGCTTGTGCACCCATATCAGCTATTCTTGTAACCCTGATTGATGACCTCGACCGGATGGACATATCCATCGCTCCCGAGGGTCATGAAGGGGTTTCTGGTCCGTTATGGGTAGAGCAGGTGAAAGATTTACAGCCATCGGATCCCGCACTTCAGCGCATTCGCCGACAAGTTGAACTTGAAACTCTTCCGGATTTCTCCATCTCTGATGATGATGTTCTTCGTTTCCGAGGTCGACTCTGCATTCCTGATGTCCCTGAATTACTTGATAGTATCTGCAGAGAAGCTCATGAGTCCCGCTCATCTGGTCATCCTGGCAACAACAAAATGTATCATGACCTGAAGCAGATCGTGTGGTGGCCTGGTATGAAGAACCATATCGCACGCTTCATCTCTCGATGTCTGACGTGCCAGAAGGTGAAGGCTCAGCGCCAGCGTCCTGGTGGACTTTTGCAGCCTTTGCCTATCCCTGAATGGAAGTGGGAAGATGTTTCTATGGACTTCATCACTGGATTGCCTCGCACTCCGAGGGGACATGATGCAGTTTGGGTTATTGTGGACCGCTTGACTAAAGTGGCCCATTTTATTCCGTATAAGGAGGGTCATTCCACCGAGAAGATGGCTCGGATCTATGTTTCGGAGATTGTAAGACTCCATGGGATCCCTCTGCGGATTGTTTCTGATCGTGACTCGAGATTTGTATCACACTTCTGGAAGGGATTTCAGCAAGCTTTGGGCACTGATCTTAACCTAAGCACCGCTTATCACCCGACGACTGATGGCCAGACCGAGAGAGTCAATTAAATTCTTGAAGACATGCTTCAGTGCTATATTCTGGATTACAAGGGAGCTTGGGATGAGCATCTACCTTTGGTTGAATTCGCCTACAACAACAGCTATCAAGAGAGCCTCAAGATGGCCCCCTTCGAAGCACTGTACGGGCGTCGCTGTAGGACCCCGTTTTACTGGTCAGAAGTCGGTGAAAAGGTGATTTTGGGTCCTGAGTTACTCCAGGAAATGGAAGAAGCTACTAAGAAGACTCGTGCTCAGCTCAGTCGTGCCATTGAGAGGCAGAGAAAGTATGCAAATCAACGCCGCCGTCCGTTAGAGTTCGCTGTTGGTGATCAGGTGTTTCTGAAGGTTTCTCCTACTCCTGGGGTGAAACGGTTCGGTCGCCACCATAAGCTCAGCCCGAGGTTCGTGGGACCGTATGTCATCTCAGAGCGTGTTGGAGGATCTGCCTATCGTCTGGAGCTACCTGCTTCTTTGGCCAGTGTTCATGACGTCTTTCATGTTAGCCAGCTTCGGAAGTACATCCACGATCCTAATCGTGTTCTTGAAGAAGTTCCAGTTATTCCTGAAGCCAATCTGTCCTATCTGATAGTTTAACTTTCAAGGCAACCTAAACACCTAGAGGGGGGGGGGGGGGGGGTGAATAGGTTCTGCTTCCTTATAAAAACTTCTAGGCAGAATTCAATTCAATAGCTAACACAATTGGCACAGCAATCACAGAAAATAAAACATCACAGATTGCACAATGTTTTATAGTGGTTCCCCAAGGTCTGGGTACATCCACTTTCCCCCTTCACCTATCTAGCAGTATGCTAGATTCGGCCAAACTTCCACTTATCTCAGATCAACAGATCCTACAACTCAGAACCCAACTGGTTCCTACAACTCAGGCACAACTGCCCTACCTCAGCCTTGCCCCAAGGCCTACAACTCAGAGAATATCCTTCTCCTACACTCAGGCAAACAGCCCTACCACTCAGAGTTCAACACTCCTACACTCAGCCTTTATAACATAGGCTTACAACTCAGATCTGTGTAAACAGATCCTACAGAAATATAGAAAAGATTATTAAACTGTCTTGCCAAAGTTGAGAGAGAAAGGCCAAGACAATTCTTGATCAGCTGATGCAATCAACTGTATCTGAGCCTTCTTCAATGCTTCTTGAAAATGAACTTAGCTGAGTTGATTCCAAACAGCTTCTTGAGAATCCACTGGTGGTTTCTTTCTTCTTCTTCTAATTCTGGCTTGATCTCTCTCTATCCAGCACTTTGAAAGATTCTTCTGAATTCTGATTAGAACTCTTCTTAGATCTATCCTTAGATAGTCTTCTTAGATCTCCCGGAGAAGATCTTCTTAAGTGACTAGCACTTTCTTGAAATGAATTGGATTATGATCCTTCTCTTCC
This sequence comes from Platanthera zijinensis, assembly GCA_039513925.1. Taxonomy (NCBI): domain Eukaryota; kingdom Viridiplantae; phylum Streptophyta; class Magnoliopsida; order Asparagales; family Orchidaceae; genus Platanthera; species Platanthera zijinensis. Next base: position 39,486,761 of record CM077095.1, on the reverse strand, counting down.
TTTTTGATTCAAAGTTATTCAAAAGGACTATCTGTTGTGTTTTTTTTTCTTCTGAATCTGTCTATTTATAGACATTCTTCATGGTAACCGGCTGATCCGGTTTCTAACCATTTTCTGACAAGTCTGACAGCTTCAGTTAACCGGTGGTAACCCACAGCTGTCAAGTCTTCAAACAAGTCCTGTGCCTTAGTCTTGAACCACAAGTTGTTGAAACAGTCTGTCAGAAAGTGTCGAGACCATCTGTCTATCTGTGTCGACACAATTGACTTTGGTGTCGACACAGTCTTCAGTGATGTCGACTAAGTTGCCTTTGAGTCGACACAGCTTCTTCTGAAAATAACTTGGTCTTGACTCTTCAGTGTGTCGACACAAGTCCTGTGTGTCGACACAGTTGTTGTAGAATCATAACTTAGTAAGTGTCGACTTAGCCTTCAGGTGTCGACACATTCATTTCTTAAATCTGCTTTAATGTGTCGACTTAATCACAATGTGTCGACACATTCTGCTGGTGTCGACAAACTTGAGGTCGACTATTTTCTTCTGTGTCGACACATTCAGCTGATGTCGACAATCTTGAGATCGACTATACTCTTCTGTGTCGACACATTCTCCCAATGTTGAGGTCGACGCTTTTCTTCTGTGTCGACACAAATTCCCAGAGTTGTGTCGACTCTTTTCTTCTGTGTCGACACAAATTCCCAGTGATGTGTAGACTTACTTCTTCTGTGTCGACACTTTTTCCCAGTGTAGTTGTAGACTAACTGCTATGTGTCGACACTGCTTCCCAGTGTTGTGTCGACTATTTTCTTCTATGTGTCGACACTGCTTCCTCTGTGTCGACACTTGGACTTAGAATTTTTCTGCATACTTTGTCAATTCTTCACCTGCACATGTCAACTTAAAACAACATCAAATACACCTTGATGTATATCATTGAGCTAGGTTGGGCTTCTTCAAATCAGGTACACATTTTCCAATGTACCCAACAATCTCCCCCTATTTGGAGAAGTCATAACCCCTATAGCCAATGATATACACCATTTATAAACAGTACTAAATGATGATTAATGACATAACAGGAATACTTTAATATAAACAAAACATAAAAACAATTCATCACAGAATGCACATTATAATATGCCAAACAACATTTTGTTTATAACTGGGTAATGTTTGATTACAATGTTTTACATTTAATGATTACATCACATCATTACAAAACACTATAAAAGAACTTAAAACATAATCAGGATTGATCAGGCTCTCTAATTATAATCCCTTTGCTAGATTGAATTGTAGCTATTACAGGAGCTTCTGATTCTTCAGCTATCTTCTTTCCTTTAAGATCAGCTTTCTTCTGAGCTTCTTCCTTAATCCTTTGCCTTTCAAAATAATGAAAAGGCTTTGGGAAGTATTTGCTTGGCTCCTTAGCATCTGATGACAGTCTTCCCAGCTTAGCTTTCCTTCTGAATTGTACTATTGCTTCTTGTCTTGCCTCATACTTTTGCCATTCTATTTCATTGTACCACTTGCCTCTCTCATGAACTTTATCTTGTACAGCTTTCCATGCAGTGAGTATTATGTTTCTTGAAGTAGGACTCCACTGCTCATAATCTGGCTTAAGTACAGCCTGCTCTCTGAATTTCTTCTTGGCTAATAGAGCATCTTGCTGTTCTTTCAGAGTAGCCTCAGGCTTATCAACCTTTCCAAAGACAATATTAGTAACCTCCTTTGGAGGACTATACATTCCTTGAACTTTCTGATCAATCATGTCAAAATCTGGAGGGGGGTAAATGACTTGGGCAACCTCAGGTTGATTGCCTTCAAGTAGATTTGATTGTATTCCTGATTCAGCCACCATAGCATCATCACACAATGGGGGATATCCCAAAGTGGCTCGGATACTATTGGTCACCCATTTGGAGTGCTCTGAGCTTGCATGAATTAGCATCCTCTCCCCCTTTATGGCTTCTCTAGATACATGATCTCTTAGATCTTCCTTTTGAAATCGGATTTGGCCATCCAAATAATTCACACCCTCTTTGAAAAATGGTTTTAACTTTTGAAGCTTTTCAGATATTTCTTTTTGAGAGGTTGTGATGGCAGTCTTAACAGATGCAATGGCAGCTTGAAAATTCTTATCAAATTCTTCCCTTTCTTTGGCTCTATCTGCAGGCAGACCTGGACCAATCTTCTTTACTTCCTCAATGATCTCATTATGAGATTCAGTTAAATTATCATTCATTTTTAGCTGGTTTTCCAAAACATAGTTTTGCTTCAAAGCAATGTCATCCACCTTTGTAGTAATAGCCTCCTGTTGTTTAGCTAGATAAACCACAGCATTGCCACCCTTGTGGAAGCAATCTGTCATTTCAGTTTTATGCATGTTGACCTGAAACTGTATGGACTTTATATCCTGAGCTAAGTCAAACTGAAGTGACTTGCTATTCTCATCAACATACTTTTCCATGGCCATCCTTTGTTCATCCAATTTTACTTGTAGATCTATCATAAATTTGTTGTAATCAAAGGCTGGAGATACTTGTAGAGGTGTGGTCTGTAAAGCCTGCTTATAATGTTTGCTTCTTCTCTTAAATACAACAAGTTTTCTTTTCTTTGCCACCCTGGCTTCTTCAGTTTCTGTTTCAGATGAAGTATCTACATGAATTTTTTCTTGAGGATGATGAATTGTATCAGTTCCAGGGACCTGTTGCTCAGCTTCAACATCCACCGGCTCACCCTCAACCTGTGGCTCAACTTCAGCTATCTGATCAATGTCCATACCTATGGACTTCTCAATATCTGGTTCACCTCCTACTTTATCAGCAGTAGTATCAATATCTGGGAACAACTCCTCCATAGTAAATTCCAGTTGAGTTGTAACTTCTGCAGCAGTTAAATCTTGAGACAAGTTTAACTGTGCTTCCTCTTGTACTTGCACTTCAGTATTTGTAGTATCTGGAGTAGGAGTGGACACTAGCTCCCCCTGAACCTGTGCAGGAATAAGAATATGAGCAATGTCTTTTATAGTAAAATACATTAGCTCCCCCTATACCTGAGCAGGAGTAGATACCTTTGGAGCAGGAGTGGAAACTGGCTCCCCCTGCATCTGTGCAGGTGTTGACACTTCCTGGACTATAGATGAGGCAAGCTGTTCTTCAACCTGTGTCCTTAGTGGGTCTTCTTGTAATTATTCAGGTTCTTGATTTTGTGTAGGGGATTTCACAGGGGTGTCTGGCCTGCTCTCTTCAGGCACATCCTTGGACAGCACCCTATCCCACCTTGAGAACAATCTCATATCCATTCTTCTCATATGATTAATCTTACTCCCTTGCAGTTGCTGCATTACTTCAGGAATTACTCCAGTGAGGTACAGGCTCATAATCCTAGCCATGTTAGGCTTCTTGATTCCTTCTTTGATCTTGTCAAAGATCACTCCTGACCAATCAGTAGGAATAGTAAAAATAATCCTGGTCATCAGGCTGAACATATAGGCAGAAATCCTATCATGTCCACCTGTCTTGCAGAGGATTACTTTCCCAACTACTTCTGACAAGAACTTCCCTTGCTGATTCATACCCTTCCTGTTGAATGCAGCTCCAATCTTCAATCCTGAGTCCAGCCCACACCATTGAAGGGCTTCCCTTGTCTTAGATATAGGAACTTCCTCTTCATTCTCAACTATTTGCAATTGAAAGATCTTTCTTAAACTTCTTTGATTAATCTTTACCTTAGTCCCTTGAACAGTGGACTTAATCTTGAGGCCAGTAGAGTGGACTGATGCAGAGATAAAGAACTCATGCACCTCCTTCTTCCAGATTTTAGTAGGTTCTGAGATGAGAAATTCTAACCCTGACTCAGAGAGGAGGGTGATAACTCCTTGAACATCTGGCTGCGCCTCTGCAAAGGCCTGGCGCACCAACTCATACCCTTCATTTATGTTGTCTTCAATCCTTGGCGCCATCGGTTCGTAGAGAAAGCTTGAGAGAAGAGAGAAAGATAGACTGTCGACACAGGGTTTTAGTCTCGAAAACCTTGGAAGCGTGTCGACAGAATGAGTTTTTGACCTATTTATAGGCCCAGTTGAAAGAAGTTCAAAAGGCGCCAAAAACAGTCAAAATGTGTCGACACAGACGGAATGTGTCGACACAAACTTCTATTGTCTCGACATTACTTCAGCCTATTATGTGTCGACACCAATTTGTGGTTATGTCGACACCTTGGATAAACAGAAATTCTGTGTCGACTCTAAGGATAAGTGTCGACACATATTCTGTAAGTGTCGACACCATTTTCCTGGTTGAGTCGACATTACATTTCTGGTTAAGTCGACAATATAACTCTCAAGTGTCGACACATATTCTCTGTGTCGACACAATATTTCTGACTTGTCGACATAATTTCTCTGAGTCGACACATTACTACTGAATGTGTCGACACATTCTTACTTAGCCAATTTCTGTAACTTCAATGTGTCCTTTTTAACACTTGATTATGTTGTTGTTATTACCTCTACTTATTTATTTACCACTTCAATTGCATTGTTAATGATTTTGTTAATACATTAATCAATGGTTAACATACCTAATTCAATTTTGAATTTATTGAATTTGGTTTCATCTAAAGGCTTAGTAAATACATCTGCTATTTGATAATCTGTTTTTACAAATTCCAATGAGATGTCTCCTCTTTCTACATGTTCTCTAAGAAAATGGTATTTGATTTCTATATGCTTAGTTCTACTATGAGAAACTGGATTATTAGCAATAGAAATAGCACTCTTTGAATCACATAAAAGAGGTGTTCTACTTACCTGTATACCATAATCCTTAAGCTGATGCTGCATCCACAATAGCTGTGCACAGCAGCTTCCAGCAGCAACATACTCTGACTCAGCTGTGGAAATTGCCACACTGGTCTGCTTCTTACTACTCCAAGATATTAGTCTTCCTCCCAGGAATTGACAAGTACCTGTAGTACTCTTTCTATCCTCTCTACATCCTACAAAATCTGCATCTGAATAGCCTGTTAGTAGAAAATCTCTATTCCTAGGGTACCAAAGACCTAGAGTAGGAGTGCCCTTTAGATATCTCAGAATCCTTTTGACTGCAGTATAATGAGATTCTTTAGGGCAGGCTTGGTACCTAGCACAGACACATGTTGCATACATAATGTCAGGTCTACTAGCAGTGAGATATAGTAGAGACCCAACTATTCCTCTATACAATGATTCATCAACAGGTTTACCTGTCTCATCTTTGCATATATGCATATTAGTTCCCATAGGAGTACTCATGGTGGAGGATGACTCCATACCATACTTCTTAATTAATTCTTTGGTGAACTTAGACTGGGATATGGACAATCCATCATCAGTCTGTCTTACTTGGAGTCCCAAGAAGAACTTAAGTTCTCCCATACTGCTCATCTCAAACTTCCCTTGCATAAGTTTGGCAAACTTTTTACAAAGGTTGTTTTCAGTAGATCCAAAGATTATGTCATCAACATAGATCTGGACTAAGATGATCTTTCCTTTGGATTCCCTAAGAAATAGAGTTTTGTCTATCTTTTCTCTTGAGAATTTATTCTCAATGAGGAAGGTAGATAGGGTTTCATACCAAGCCCTTGGAGCTTGTTTTAACCCATACAAAGCTTTCCTAAGCTTATACACATAATCAGGTTTAAGAGAATCTATAAAACCTGATGGCTGCTCTACATATACTTCTTCTTTAAGATCACCATTCAGAAATGCTGACTTCACATCCATCTGGTATACTTTGAAGTCTTGGTAGGCTGCATAGGCAAGGAACATTCTGATTGCCTCCAGCCTTGCTACTGGAGCAAAGGTTTGATCAAAGTCAATTCCTTTTTCCTGCCTGTATCCTTTTGCAACTAACCTTGCTTTATTCTTCACTATTATCCCACTCTCATCTAGCTTGTTCCTATAGATCCACTTAGTGCCAATTATATTGTGGCCTCTTGGTTTAGGAACAAGCTTCCAGACTTTGCATCTTCTGAATTGATTCAGCTCCTCTTGCATAGCATCAATCCAGTGCTGGTCTTGGATAGCTTCTTCAAACTTCTTAGGTTCCATCTGGGACAAGAAACTTGAATGCAAAACTGTGCTTTGATTTCTGCTTCTAGTTTGCACTCCTTGTCTTGGATCACCAATTATCTGATCAGTTGGATGATCTCTCAGATATCTTATAGCTGGAGGAAGATTCCCTTCAGGTTGAGCATCTCCAGCTTCTTCATTCTGCTGAGCCTCCTGGTTTTCATCAGCTTCCATTATCTCTTGTACTCCCCCTGGACAGCAGCCTTCATTTTCCAATGCTCCATCTTCCTTTGAAGCTTCAGCAATGGAGAGCTTGTCCATCTTCTTGCTTATACCTGTTGAGTCATTTGATCTACAAGACAACTCACTATTGATTAATCTTGTTTCATCAAATACAACATGCACAGATTCTTCAACAACTTGAGTAGTTAAGTTAAAGACTCTATAGGCCTTACTATTTGTGCTGTACCCAACAAATATCCCATCCTGGGATTTGGCAGCAAACTTAGTCAAATATGACTTGCCATTGTTAAGTATATAGCACTTGCAACCAAAGATCCTGAAATAGGATAGATTTGGTTTTCTGCCTTTCACAATCTCATAGGGAGTCTTTCTGTGGCTTTTGGTGATAGAAGCCCTATTGATGACATGACAAGCAGTGTTAACTGCCTCAGCCCAAAAATATTCTGGGAGAGAGGTGTCACTCAATAGAGTTCTACCAGCTTCAATTAATGTTCTATTCTTTCTTTCAGCAATTCCATTTTGCTGAGGTGTTCTTGGTGAGGAGAACTCTTGGAAAATCCCAAAGTCTTTACACAAATTTGTTATGCTTTCAGAATGAAACTCAGTACCATGATCACTTCTGATTTTGACCACTGTACTGTTTAGTTCATTCTGAATTTGCTTTACAAAATTAAGTAGTACACTTGGGGTTTCAGATTTTTGTTTTAGAAAGAACACCCATGTAAATCTAGAATAGTCATCTACAACCACAAAAGTGTAGACCTTCCTACCTAGACTATGAACTGGCATAGGACCAAAAAGATCCATATGCAAGAGGTATAAGCACCTCACAGAATCCTTGTTTTCAAGGCTTTGAAATGAGGATTTTGTCTGCTTGCCCTTTTGACAAGCTGAGCATACCCCTTCCTTTATACACTTAACTTGAGGCCCATTCCTCACTAGTTCTTTACTAATGAGTTGGCCAATTGTCTTGTAGTTTAGATGAGCCAATCTCTTGTGCCACTTAACACAATGGGAAGCATTGTCATCAGCTACAAGACAAATGGGGGAAGCCTTATTTTCACATTCAAAATTAAGGCAATATACATTTCTCTTCCTATACCCAGTCAAAATGATCTCTTGATCACTTGACCTTTTGATATGACATCCATCCTTACCAAATGAAATGTCATATCCTAGATCACTCAGCTGGCTTATGCTTATTAGATTATGTTTCAAACCTTTTACATAGGCCACTTGGGTGATAGTAATTAGGTTAGAAGAAATGTTACCAAACCCTTTGATGACTCCTTTTTCAGATCCACCAAAGATCACTTTATGTCCATCTTTGACAGATGAATACTCCTTCAGCAGCCCCTTTGTTCCAGTCATGTGCCTGGAACAACCACTATCCAAGTACCATATAGGGGCATGGTTACTTGGATTCACCTGCAATACAGAATTACTTACCCTTAGAACCCAAGTAAGTCTTGGGTCCTTGGTTCAGGTTAGCATTAATAAAGTTATCATAACCTCTTCTAACAGGTAGACTCTTATTCTTTATAACACTTGTGTTATACCAGCAGTCCAATGCAAAATGGCCCCTCTTGCCACAGCACCAACATTCAAACTTATTGTATCTAGATCTAGATACATTCTTGTCAGTAGAATTTCTGTTCATTGCTGGTGCTGTTGCAACTTCACCTACTGATTTCTTAAAACCATTGGGTTTATGACCATAGGTAGGCCTGCTTGCCTTAACACCCTTGTTCTTCAGAACATTTGTCTTAATATGACCTTGAATGTCTTCATGATCATATATGTTAGAAGGCACTTTCTCCTTACTAAACCTTATGGGGACTGAAAGGTTTAGTGGCTGAATAGGGACTTTGCCTTTCCTCTTGAATCTGCCAGCCCTAGAGTTACCTTTAAATCCTAATCCAGCCTTACCCTTCTGAGTGACAAATTCATCTATCAAGGGTAAGACAGATTTTGGCTTAGAGTAACTAGCCACTAAATCCCTTTCAATTCTAAGTCTGGCCTCCAGACTCTTTACTTGATCATTAGTATAATTAATTGTGCCCATCTGAATAATAGTTATATTCTTCAGCTTGGCAATTTCATTTAATTTTTGATCAAGGACTTTTTCTAACTCAGTTGTTGCTACCCTTAGTTCAGCAATTTCCTGAGCCTGTGTTTTAACCAGGTTCTTGCTTTTCTTAAGGGCCTGCAACAAGTCCCCATACTTGTCTATCAATTGATAGACATCTCCTTCAGATCCAGATGCATCTTCATCACTTGATGCAGATGTTGCTGATTCTTCACTTGTACTACAAACAGATGTACAGGAAGGACAATTTACCTCATTAGGACCAGACTGATTCTGGCATATGTCCTCTTCTGATCTTGTCATCAAACCCACGCATTGATGTTCATTGATGGAGTCTAGCAACTGCATAAACTCCTCTTCCTCAGATGCAGCATATAGTCCAATATATGCTTCAGCTTCAGATCCTGATTCTGAAGTTGACTGGTCTGACAGACTTTTATCTTTCTTTGCTACAAAGGATTTCTCCTTCTTGCCTTTCTGATAAGTCTTCTTCTTTTCTGAAGATTCCTTCCTTTTGTCAGGACAATCAGCCACTACATGTCCAGGCCTATTGCAACAATAGCAGACAATCTTTGAAGTAGTGGCTTTGCTGGGCTTTGATCTGCTTTTCTCTTTCCTTGATGACCTTCTCTTCTGATAATAGTCATCAACTTGCTGTGATGTGGAAGGCCTAGACTTCCATTGCTTCTTTTTCAAGAACCTTTGGAATTGCCTTGTGAATGCAGCAAAGTCTGCATCTGAATCACAGCTTTCTGAACCCTTATTTGAATTTTCAGAACTATCTTCTTCAGCTACTTTAGGAGGAGATGGTGATTTCCTCCTACTCTTTCTAGTGGCTTCAGCATTAAATGCCACAGTCTTTTCTCTATGCTCTCCTCTTGAGTTTCTTTCCTCCTCCTTCCTAACTATAAGTTGCATTTCATAGGATAGCAACTTTCCAAACAGGGTTGGAGGAGATATCTCTGCCAATTTAGCCACTTCTCTTATGGCACAGATCTTTGTATCCCAGTCCTTTGATAAGGATCTTAAGAATTTGTCATTCAGTTCATAGGTACTGAAGACTCTTCCATAGGAGATTAGCTCATTCACAATTCTATAGAATTTCTTATAGCACTCAGTTATGCTATCAGATTTTCCTTGTCTAAAGCTTTCATACTCCTGATTTAGCATAGACTTTCTGTCCAGCCTTACTTCTTCAGATCCCTCCATGTAGACAATCAATGTGTCCCACATCTCCTTGGAGGTCTTGCAGTGAATCAGATTTTGAAATGTTGAATCATCTATGGCACTAACAATGATGTTCTGTGCCCTTTTGTCCATGGTTGCCAAGATGATTTCATCCTTGGTCATTTCTGAATAAGTCTTTGGTATTTGGATATTTGCATCAAGAACAGATATCTTCATTGGAATGAAGGGCCCTTCCTGTACTGTGATGTAAATCCTTGGGTCAGATGCTTCCATAAACAATCTGACTCTCTCTTTCCAGATCCCAAAGATTTCCTTCTTGCATATGGGTAATTTCATAGACCCTAGCTCCTTATGATTCTCTCCAGAACCCATCTTCTTGAATCTTGAATCTGCCTTTCAGATCTACCTCAGACTGTTAAGTCCTTTTTGAGGAACCTCCCTCTGATACCACTTGATAGTTTAACTTTCAAGGCAGCCTAAACACCTAGAGGGGGGGGGGGTGAATAGGTTCTGCTTCCTTATAAAAACTTCTAGGCAGAATTCAATTCAATAGCTAACACAATTGGCACAGCAATCACAGAAAATAAAACATCACAGATTGCACAATGTTTTATAGTGGTTCCCCAAGGTCTGGGTACATCCACTTTCCCCCTTCACCTATCTAGCAGTATGCTAGATTCGGCCAAACTTCCACTTATCTCAGATCAACAGATCCTACAACTCAGAACCCAACTGGTTCCTACAACTCAGGCACAACTGCCCTACCTCAGCCTTGCCCCAAGGCCTACAACTCAGAGAATATCCTTCTCCTACACTCAGGCAAACAGCCCTACCACTCAGAGTTCAACACTCCTACACTCAGCCTTTATAACATAGGCTTACAACTCAGATCTGTGTAAACAGATCCTACAGAAATATAGAAAAGATTATTAAACTGTCTTGCCAAAGTTGAGAGAGAAAGGCCAAGACAATTCTTGATCAGCTGATGCAATCAACTGTATCTGAGCCTTCTTCAATGCTTCTTGAAAATGAACTTAGCTGAGTTGATTCCAAACAGCTTCTTGAGAATCCACTGGTGGTTTCTTTCTTCTTCTTCTAATTCTGGCTTGATCTCTCTCTATCCAGCACTTTGAAAGATTCTTCTGAATTCTGATTAGAACTCTTCTTAGATCTATCCTTAGATAGACTTCTTAGATCTCCCGGAGAAGATCTTCTTAAGTGACTAGCACTTTCTTGAAATGAATTGGATTATGATCCTTCTCTTCCTTTTTGATTCAAAGTTATTCAAAAGGACTATCTGTTGTGTTTTTTTTTCTTCTGAATCTGTCTATTTATAGACATTCTTCATGGTAACCGGCTGATCCGGTTTCTAACCATTTTCTGACAAGTCTGACAGCTTCAGTTAACCGGTGGTAACCCACAGCTGTCAAGTCTTCAAACAAGTCCTGTGCCTTAGTCTTGAACCACAAGTTGTTGAAACAGTCTGTCAGAAAGTGTCGAGACCATCTGTCTATCTGTGTCGACACAATTGACTTTGGTGTCGACACAGTCTTCAGTGATGTCGACTAAGTTGCCTTTGAGTCGACACAGCTTCTTCTGAAAATAACTTGGTCTTGACTCTTCAGTGTGTCGACACAAGTCCTGTGTGTCGACACAGTTGTTGTAGAATCATAACTTAGTAAGTGTCGACTTAGCCTTCAGGTGTCGACACATTCATTTCTTAAATCTGCTTTAATGTGTCGACTTAATCACAATGTGTCGACACATTCTGCTGGTGTCGACAAACTTGAGGTCGACTATTTTCTTCTGTGTCGACACATTCAGCTGATGTCGACAATCTTGAGATCGACTATACTCTTCTGTGTCGACACATTCTCCCAATGTTGAGGTCGACGCTTTTCTTCTGTGTCGACACAAATTCCCAGAGTTGTGTCGACTCTTTTCTTCTGTGTCGACACAAATTCCCAGTGATGTGTAGACTTACTTCTTCTGTGTCGACACTTTTTCCCAGTGTAGTTGTAGACTAACTGCTATGTGTCGACACTGCTTCCCAGTGTTGTGTCGACTATTTTCTTCTATGTGTCGACACTGCTTCCTCTGTGTCGACACTTGGACTTAGAATTTTTCTGCATACTTTGTCAATTCTTCACCTGCACATGTCAACTTAAAACAACATCAAATACACCTTGATGTATATCATTGAGCTAGGTTGGGCTTCTTCAAATCAGGTACACATTTTCCAATGTACCCAACACTATCCGATCGAGCCTTCGAAGATCGTCGAATATCAAGAACGCAAGCTTCGTAAAAGAACCATTCCGATGGTGAAGGTACTTTGGGTGCATGGCAAGTCTGAAGAGTACACCTGGGAACTCGAATCAGACATGCGCAGCAAGTATCCACAACTCTTCTCTTGATTCTTGGTATGTCTCTACGTCTTCCTTGTTATTTCAATATCCTTTATAGTTAGCTTTCATGCGTTAATCTGCAAACTTCTGTATATTGTTGTTTTAGTTCTGTTCAAAGAATTCCTATGTGAGTTTCGGGACGAAACTTCCTAAGTAGGGGAGAATGTAACAACTCATAGTTAACACAAAATATCAATACAAATAATAATAATAATAAAAATAAAATTATAAAAAAAGACCTAAAAAACTAACCCGGTCTAAACCTACCCCCCTCCCCTTGTTAAAATCCCGAGCCCCGGTTGTTTCCGCATCCCGCAAGAACCCGCAGGAGCAGCTTCCGCCTCGCTCGCACCCGACGGCCCGATTCCGCCTGTGCGTCCCTCGGCAGCCCCCGATCCCGGCCTCCGACGCCTCCTCCTCCTCCGGTAGGCCTCGGGCGCCCCTCCTCTGGCTACCCCGTCGCCTCCTGCTCCTTCCCCGACGTTTCCAGTGCTCCTCTTGGCCGGAATCACCCGCACGGCCCTTTTGGCCGGCCGCTTCCAAGAAGGGCCGGAAGAAATCCCTTCCTCTCCTCCTTCTCCGTCCAATGAGGGCAAGGACACCGTTCCTTCTCCGACAATGCTAACTCCTACTCGTTCCAACCGGTGGATTTCGTGAAGGACTCCTAGGGTTTCGCTCGAAACCCCTCCTCGTGGATTTCTGAGCCCAGATCGGGTCTCCTTGGGTAAGGAATTTCATCAACCCATCATATTCTATTTGCCCTAATTTTTTTAGGAGGATTTCCGCCCTCCGATTGACGTAATTTCGTCGGTCTCACTTGGGTTTGTCGTGAATTCGACTAATTTCGTTTATGTTTATGTTTCCGGTGCCGCTCGTCCAGTCTAGGTGGTGGGATCGCTCCAATCTTGGGATTTTCGCCTCCAAATCGCCGCCAAAATCCCCGATCTCACGCGGTAGCCACTTCTCCCCTCACTCTCGAGGGAGGTAAATTTCTACAACCCCCCCTGTGGTGTGATTCGAATATCCAGTGCATGTGCAAGTATAAAACTCTTGTTAATTCAATTTAAAATGTATTTATGGATCCTGAACAGGTTTAGCTCAAGCTCCTAACCTTGCTTAGCTGTCGCTAGTTTTTTTCGGCGTAACCTTGAGGCAAGTAGAGAAATCTCTCTCGCTTGCAAACATGAAATTTACTTGTTGCAATAAAATAGACCCGTATAAACTGCAATCGCCAAAATAATAAATTGCCATTATTAAATCTTGAATCCCTGAAATCATACACAACCATATGCCAATATTGAGGTAAGAGTGTTGTTTTGGTGTGACGCCTTGAATCGAGCTCCCGACTAACTGGTAACAGAAACCATTAGTCGATCATTGCAAGCACCGTCGCTGATAAGCTTTGCATCAATTTATACACTGGAATCCTGTACACCAAATGACAACACATTCACCCTTCAATATAGATCGCTTATGGTATTGCAGCTAGGCTAAACTCCGGAGTAGGCTATTAACGTAAAAGAATCTTGTTAGACATGGTTACTTGTCTGGTTGTTACATGTAAGAATAGCTCACTAAACTCTAGTTTTCTTTACTTACTTTTTGCGTAAGCTATTGACTTGAATCATTATGTAACTTCATGTTTTGAGGCATTTTTCATTCTGTTTGGATTTGGCTTAGGTTTCGTGACTGCGCCGCCCGGTTCCTGAGATTTCTCCCGCCAGCTACAGCTTTTGTTTGGAGGTTTCTCTTTGTCTAATGTATCCGCAGGTTCTATGTATTTTGCTTCAGTACTGTTGGGATTTTTCTGTTTATGTATTAGTTATCATCAGACATTTTCTCTTGTATCGTGGACAACTATTTAGGGAAAAACATTGTACTAGTTCATTTCACTCATGATATTCTACCTGTGTGACTAATTGCATTCATTTAGTCTTAGCACTACTTGTGCCTTAGTTTTTATAAAAGAAATGCTTGGCTTCCGCACTAATTTAAAAATCTTTTAAAAATCTTTCAAAAATAGCTGTTTTAAAAAAAAAACTAGTTGTATAATTTCTGGTCCCGCCTTAGCAGGCATGGTTTTTTTTTCTGCATGCCTGTGGCATCACGACCCGCCCGAAGCGCACTCTGATCTTGTTGAGACGGGTCGTGACAGTACTAGCTAGTCTGTGTTTTTACTTTGAGAGTGTTTGAGTGTTCCCTTTAAAATATTTTGTTGTTGTTTTGTCTTGCATGCGTTGTTTACTTTGTTTATTTTTGTTAAATCAGAAAATACAAAAAATACACAACCCAAAATAAAATAAAACTATGGATTGATAACTCTTAGGACACACATGGCTAGAATATAGAGCATAACGACTATGTATAATTTGTGACTTAGGATTGTTAATCCCTGTGAACATTGTCTACTTATGCCATGATTTGTCAAATCTATAGGTGCTTAGCTACTGAGTGCGACTGGACATGTTAGTGTTCGTTGAATATGCCTCTAGGTATGTGTGAGGATTTAGGTAGCGAAATGACTTTACACTGTTCACACATCCATAGACGGAGCACTCTCATAGAAATTATATGCTTACATGCTATAACTCGTGATACTGTGTCTAACACGTTAGAAATAATTTGAATAATCAATGTCACGATACATATGTGTTCATATAGAAGTTAGAACTTTGGGCCAAATCTCTAGTGGTCAAGTCTTGTGTATACAAGTTAAAATGTATCTATCTATGCGGGTAGATTTCAATTGATTCGGGGTCCTTGAAATCAAAACTCTAAAATTGATAGTACAAAACGTATAAATGAAAAAAAAAATTGCATGCTATCAAATCTTGTGTCAAGGATAACCCCCAAGCACTACTCACTCCTCCTAATAAGTCTTGATGAGCATCGTGAGGATGAATACCTTGGTCCAAAGAATTATTTCGATCTTGTGCAAAGACTAAAACCTTAAGCTTAGTGCCCCTAGTTCTAGTCTGGGTATAACGTTGATAGCAACGTGACGTGATTCTTCACTCTATTCCTCTCGTGATAGCATATTGAATTACTGAGATAAAACATGTAATGAATGGTAACTCTACTTGATGTTTTTCTTTTGATGCTACACGTACACATGTCATTGCTCTATCTAACGCTTCCATAAATAAGAATTGGACTGAAATGACATTATATGTCTATAACACGTAAGTACTAGTACACGATTTCTATTCTTGACATGTACAATGTTCCTCTGTATTAATTCTATAACTCTCTTAGCATTGTACTCTAAATCGTTGTGTGCTTAGTTTAACCTGTGTTGTCCAATCCTTTTTAACTCTGAAAACTTATTTGAATTGTTTCTGTGTACTCCGCTCATCAGTTTGACCTCTATGTTTTATATTCTCTGATTTATGTTTGGTCACCCATATTGTTTTTCGCCTCTCGATTCACTTTCTATAACATGCACTGTTTGCTTTTTTTATCACGATCATTATCTATTGCATTTCTTTTCTCCCGTACATGTGTATGCTTATTTTTGGTCCTGCCCACCCCCTTTCGATAATATCAAAGGGGGAGAATAGATTGTTCACGAGTCATGGGTAAGGGTAGATCACATGTAGGGGAGCTCATTTCGATGTGTGCACGTAGATAGGGTGAGCGTGTCGAACACACATATAGGGGGAGCGTGTGTGTAGGGGAAGTTATATGTAATATGTAACCTGAAACCTGATCTCATATATATACGCTGTATCATGCATTTCATTATTATATCTCATGAACGAGATTTAATATTATCAAAATGGGGAGTTTGTTGGAGCCGACGGTTCACATATCCTCACTTTGATAATATCAATTCTCATATTGTATTTGATCACATCTTGTGTTTGGTAGAGTATCCAGGTTAACAGGTCCAAGCGAAGCAAGCAAGCTCTCCTCTGGCACCTACCACCGAGCGGTAGCAGTTACCGTCGGGCGGTAGCCTGAATTAAATTGACATGACGCTCGGGTTGCTACCGCGCCGCGATAGTTCTACCGCCCGCGCTAGCCTGAGGATTTAATTTAGTCAGACGCTCTGTGAGCTACCGCGCCGCGCTAGCCCACAAGACGTATAAAAGGCGTCTCGTTCTCTGAATTCTTTACCAAGACGAATAGAGACTCAGAACTTTCATTCCTAAGGTTCGGTAGCCGCCTCTGTGCTCCGTTCTGCCATCTCCGTCGAAGGAAAAGAAAACTCTCCCTCCCATTCACGCACGAAGAACTCCGGCGAGCCAAGGACAATAACGACTACGAAGAGTTGATCGGTTGCAAGCAAACAAAGACTTCTTGCACCGATCACGGATCGCTCAACGGAGGAGTCGTCTTGAAGGAGATTCAAACTTTTAATATTTTTATACCTTTGTGTATTTCTCTTTTTCTATATTCTTTGCGTAAGGGAAATTGATCGGTAGAGGTCGTCGGAATCCGGGGAGTACTCCGTGAGAAATTATCCCGGGTAAGGGACATCTAGATCGGGGGATCTAGCGGGGCTCTAAGACACTTCCTTACGTGAAGGTGAAGAGCCGGCTCGAATACCTTTCTTGGAGGGAAAGGGAGAGAGCCAACCGATCCGGGTAGTGGGTCAGTATAGAAAACCAAAAGAGTTTCTTCCTTCTCCGCCTCTAATCTCTGGTGTCATGGAGATCAAGTTTTTGTAATTGTTAAAAACAGTTGTTGATTTAGTTTTTAATGAAATTCATTTCCTGTTTCTTTTCTTGCTTATACCGTTGTGATTGTTAGCCTGTGATTCTCTAAAGGGTGCGTAGATCTCCAAGGAGGAATTAGCCTAGAAAAACGAGGTCTTTTACCTACCGCCGCGCGTTAGCAATCTAACGCCCCACGGTAGCTTCCAGAACTAGTTTTCTGGACCAAAATATTTCGAATTTCCAGTTAACCTCTAAAACCTTATTCATCCCCCCTCTAAGGTTGGCCACTAGATCCAACAGTTGTCGACCTGACTCTCTTTAGATGTCGAGGTGACGTGATTGCTCCTTCGGTTCGTGATAAGAAAAGGAAGCTCGTCTTTAAGTGCGGGAGTTCGGGCTCAGGAACACCACTCCCTCCGCAGAAGAATTATGATGGCAAAGCAGGTCCCAGTAGTCGCGGAGGAGATGCCACTCCCGTTGATCCTGAGGTTGAGATAATGGCTTCTCTTGATGTCGAGCGGCTCCCACAGAATGACCCCCCTCCTCCTTCAGTAGTGGTGGCGAGGCGCGTCTCCTCTTCTTTGCAGGCCACGTCTTTTGCGGTAACCATGTTTGTCATAGCTTTGGTTCGTCAGTCCTTCAATTGCACATACTTATTTTTCTTACCTTCTGCAGATTAGAGTTTTGATTAGCATTTCCCACAACTAGAATGACTGCTATGTGGGCATGAGGGATGTCTATTTTGCGTTTCAGAAGGAGCTGTGCGCGTTGCACATACTTATTTTTCTTACCTTCTGCAGATTAGAGTTTTGATTAGCATTTCCCACAACTAGAATGACTGCTATGTGGGCATGAGGGATGTCTATTTTGCGTTTCAGAAGGAGCTGTGCGCGGCGAGGAGTGATTCATAGAAGAAGAGAGAACGTGGTGTGGCCTATATCCAGTAGCTAGAGTCTAATTATGCTTGTTCTCAGGCCTAGCTCAAGGGAGTCACAGGGGAGCTTTGTGTTGTCAAGGCAATTGTTGATGATGTTGTTCAACATTTATCTGAGGCCGAGGGGGAGATGTTTCATCAGGATGGTGATCTAGGATTTTTGAGGATTGTGGAGAGGCTATCTTCCTTAGAGCATAGAGTTGATGAGATGAAAGTCACGGGTGTCGCTGAGTACAAGGATTCCATATTTTTCGTGGAGGAATGCTTCCGGCTCATAGAGGAGTTCCGTGCAAAGATTATGACCAAGGAGGTGGATACGTTGCTGGAAGACGAGTGTGCAGTCGCCTTCTAGAGGGGCGTTGGGAAGACCCTTCGGATGATGGAAAGGAAGTTCAGGTGTAGTACCACTGGGCATGGTGCAGGCAACCATTCTGCAGACGAGCGCTCTGATGTAGACGTCAAGGAATGATGTTTATTATGTATTTTTATGCTTGTGTCTTGTTTCTATTTTCAGTGCTTGTATTTTGTCTTTGCAGTGTGTGATGTTGCGCTCCGATTATTGTATTTGTATGTTATATAGTTGTTTCTTAGATCTTGCCAGCATTTTGAATTGATTATGTGATGACTTTGTTTTGTACTTCCGGCTTTGCTTTCTTTGCGTGGTTTTCAATGGGTTTTAAGTTTTTTGTGCCAACTGCGTGGGGGCGTAGCCCCAATAGAACCACGACCTACTATGGATGCGAAAGGAGGACGCGTTCAAGCCGGTAGTGTGCGGTTAGGGGACTGGCCCCAGGAAACTGGTGAAGGGAAAACACTTTGAACCGTTGGTAATCATGAGGGGGTGGCCTTCGCATTGGCGTGACCTACAACGACGGTGAAGGGCAGATGCGTTTGAGCTAATAGTGCGCAGTCAGAGTGATTGTCCTCAGAGATCCGGAGAAGGGCGGACACTTTGAACCATTGGCAGCCGTAAAGGGGCAAGGACTGGCGGTGCCATAACCTACTACGATGGAGAAAGGAGGACGCTTTGAGTTGATAGTGAGCTGTCAGGGGGACTGGCCCCGGATATTCGGTGATGGGCATATGCTTTGAACCATTGGCAACCATGAGGGGGGATGGCCTTGGCAGTGACGTGACCTACTACGACTGCAAAGGTAGACACGTTTGAGATGGTAGTGAGTGGTCAGGAGGACTGGCCCCATAGAGCTGGTGATGGGCGTACACTTCGAACCGTTGACAGCCGTGAGGGGGCAAGTCATGGCGGTGTCGTGACCTATTACGATGGCGAAGGGCGGATGCTTCGAGACAGTAGCGCGGGGTCAGGGGGACTGGCCTCGGAGAACTTGTAAAGGGCAGACGCATCGAACCGTTGGCAACCATGATGGGACAAGCCCTGGCAGCGTCGTGACCTACTACAATGGCGAAGGGCGGACTCTTCGAGCCAAAGTGCGCGGTCAGGGGGACTGGCTCCGGACAACCGTTGAAGGGCGGACACTTCGAACCATTGGCAACCATGAGGGGGCATGCCCTGGTTGTGTCGTGACATACTACGATGGTGAAGGGCGGATGCTTCGAGCTGGTAGTGCGTGGTCTGGGGGACTGGCCCCGGAGAATCTGTGATTGAAGGACGCTTCAAACCGTTGGTGACTAAGAGAGGGTAGGACCTGGCGATGTCGTGACTACTACGATGGCGAAGGGAGGACACTTCGAGTCGTTAGTGTGCGGCCACTGATATGAGTATCCCTGCAATGGTGTAGAGTTAGAAGCAATTAAAACAAAATTAATTAAAGTAGTAAACGTTGGCGCGCGAGTGTGGACTTGCGGCTTAGAGTCTGGCATAGTTTTGAAGCCCACACTCAAAATAACAACAAAGCATAAATAAAGTAAAGACTCTCCTGCCCGGATCCTGGTTGGCTTGAGTCATGCCTACGTGTGCAAGAAGCACGACTGTGGTGCCTCCATTCCTGGTCGCGCCGGGTCCTAAAGTCTTTCCTTGTACGGGGTGTGCCTGCAGCAGATAGCATAAGCGAGCCGCCTCCTGGTTGACTCGAACAACTCCGATTCCACTTGGAGTGACGAACTTCATCGCAAGGTATGGGATGGAGGGGATGTCTTTGAATGTTTCTTGAATGGGATGACCGAAAATTGCATTATACGAGGACTTTGACTCCATTGCCATGAACTGCATATTATGTGTGACTTTCTTCAGAAACTCTCCCAGGGTTACGGGTAGAGTGAATGTTCCTTCCATGGGAACGGAGCTGTCATTGAAGACTTACACTGGTCCTATTGCTGGTTGAAGTTTTTTCCTTTGGTGCCTGCATGATGGGGGGGAGGGGGAGGGGTGGGCGGACATGAATACAACGTTAATGGAGCTCCCGTTAGCAACCAGTATCCTCTTGACACGAAAACTGGAGTCGCCAATTTTTGCACTGATGACTAGTGGGTCCTGGTGAGGTAGTAATAGTCCTTTCAGATCGTTGTCACCAAAATTGATTGTCTCTATGTGACGTGTATTCTGATCATCTTGTTCTTCCCTGTGTTGAACGATGGAGTTGATTGTGGCGAAGGGGGAGTCGGCTATGGTCTCCACCACTCCTACCACCTATCTGCCCCCATGCGCATCCTGGCGTGCAAGTGGCTATGTTGGATGGTTGCGTGTTTGGTTTTGCAAGAGGATGCCTTGTCGGACGTGGCGTTCAATCTCGTCCTTTAGCTTTATGTATTCTTCAATGGTGTGCCCCGTTCCTCCTTGGAATTAGTAGTTCTTTGACCAGTCTCCCTTATTATTCGGTGGGAGTTCTCACGACCTCTGTTGCACCGGGTTATCTTGAATTTTGTAGCGTACATTTGCGCGAGACGTGTTGAGAAGCGTGCGAAAGTCAACTTAGGCAATTGATAATCCTCTGATACCAATTGAAAGATAGGGGATAGATCTGATTTACTCTAGGGGGGGGGGGGGTGAATAGAGTGATTTAAAACTTTTTGCTGTTTTTAAATCTATCAGTAAAATTAGTTATAGTAGTAGTTATATAAAATGAAAGATGAACTAAGCTAAACTACATAACCACAGCACAACAGAGAAAGGAAAAATGAACACACAGACAACACAAGAATTTATAGTAGTTCCCCAAATCTGGGTACATCTACTCTTCTACCACCCTGGTAGGAATTCACTAACAATTTTTTGATCAGGTGATTGCCACCACAGGTTTTTGCTCAGGTGACTTGCCACCACAAGATCTATTTGCAGGGAGATCTCACAACCCTTTAGGCTTTTGATCAGGTGCCCAAAAACCAACAAAGAACTTTTGAAGGGAGTTAATAAACCCTTTATACAGTGAGTTAAGAAGGTGATGTTGTCTTCTCTTTCTCTAAACAACAGAGAAAACTTAGTGGATTGCTGGTGCCAAAGCTCCCCCTGAGATGTTGAAATGTTCAGGAAGACTGGAGCTTTGCTCAGGGTGTAGGCCTTGATGAAGGTCTTCAGAAACTTCTTGGACTGGAGTTGATTAGTTGTCCCTTTGAAGCCTGAAGCAGAAACTGAAGATCTGTGTATTGATGTTCTTCTTCAATTTCCTATGAGAATGATAGTCGTGCTTCTTTCTGTATCAGTTATTGTATATCTGTATGTCTTCTGAGAGAATTTCAGGCATTGAATTTGAAAATAATATCCTTGATTGCTGCTGAGATTTTGGGAATTGAAACGGCTGGAATAGTTTTTAATGAGTTTCCCCAACTGTCCCAGTGAAATGAGCAAGTAATTAACTCTGATGAAATCCATAACTAATGCTGCTATGAACGGCTATATTCTTGAAAATATAAACATTAATTATTCAGAGAATTACTGCCAAAGAATAGAATGAATTAGGGACAGAGATATGTAAAACTTATCATTCTGACGCTGAATAGAGTTCGTCGATCTCTGGGCAGATTTCGTCGACCTAAGCTCCAAATTCGTCGAGCTGAGAAATCCTATTCGTCGTCCTGAGCTCAACGAACATCAATATGGAAATATCTTGTTAACGCTGCGCTCCAAGGTCGTCGATCAGAGAATCTGTCTTGAGGGAAGAAATTGTCGACTTGAGCTCGAATATCGTCGAGCTAAACTCAGAGAAGGAACTCTGAGTTCGTCGATCTGCGATCGACAATCGTCGAGCTGAGTTCGAAGAACTTCGAACTACTATACTGAACTCTGAAAACTTCTAAGTCTTGAGTCTCCTAAAGTCCACTGCAGGCTGGTTCATGAAGATTGACTCTAATGACTAGCCTAGACTCTAGGACTAACAAACTTGACCCTGGCTATACAAGGTGGGTCAACAAACCTAATAGTGAACCTTAGCCCAAATCCAAACTAGGGATCCAACACCGTGTACTCTTGAGGAGGTCTGGAGCCCCAGTCTCTTCGGTGGTCTTGTCGACCATTGTTACTACGCACTTCCTGTCGCATTGACATCTGCTTTTCTCTCTTTCTCTTCTGACTTCCTTCGAACTACCGTCGGTGTGCTTCCATGGCCTTATCTGCGGAAATTTGGGCTTCAAACTAATGCACAAGGTAGAGGGATAACTAGGTATGGGCTCTCTCATTAATGCTAAGTAGAATTCACTGAGCCTTAAACCTCTTAGGAAGACCCGCAAAGCTCAGGGTCTACCTTGGGGATTTGCCAAGATTCAGTAGTAAACCAGTGGAAAAGTCTTTAAGGGTCTCCGCTTCATTTTTGGTGGATCCCCGACAGATGGGAAGGATCCTTACTATCCTGCGATTAGCTATAAACTGATCAGGGAACTATTGAGTCAGTTCCACGAAGCTGCTGATGGTTCCTTCTCGGAGGGAATGAAACTAGGTCCTTGCTAAGCCCTTCAGTGTGGCCGGGAATACCTGTCACAATAGTTGGTCTGGAGCGTTGTATTTAGAGGATCTTTGTAAAAAGATTGACTTGCTTCAAGGGATCATCTGCCCCATCATATGACTCGATGATTGAGAGCTTAAAGCCGATTGGAATCGGATGCGCCAAGACCTCATGCGTTAGTGGCGAGCTGTTCCGGAGGGGTCGGTGCATAAAAGTGGCTCGTCGGCCAACCTGCTGTTAATCTTTGGCTATTAGTTCTCGTATCTCATAGAAAGTGAGTATTCCCGCAACGTTCCCGTAGCCATCCACCCACTGATGCTGATGTTGTGCGCCAAATTCAGGGGCCTTGGCCAATCAAGCAAGGTGCGTAGAGCTAGCTGCTTCAGAGAACTCTTCGGAGACGTCTTCTCGGTGGTACTTCGGAACATGATTCGGAGGTGGAGGAGGCAAATTGACCGGTGTGGGGCGTAGTGGGAGCTTGAGCTGCCCTTATTCTCCTCAAGAGAGCGAGCATCTCAGTTTGCTATTCTACCATCTGAAGTACACACCATGTTAGTGCAGTTACGGGCGCGAGTACTTCCTCTTCTAGGTGGGGTGCGTTAATGAGGGAATAGGAAGGAGAGGGATCAATGCACCCTTTCAGGATCAATCCCTTAGTGGTACGAGCGCTTCTTCTCGCCTTGGTCTCCAGTCTCGAGTATCATTGTGAGGTGGATGTTGTCTTCAGAGTCTTCTCGGATTTCTGGGAACACTTTCCCATAGATGGCGTCAACTATTGTGGGATGCTTGACGCTCTTGCTGTCCAATCGAATTGAAGTGTCTCAGCTCGAGAGCGAGCCGAACACTCCAATAGTTAAAGTAAAATTAGATGGCTGACAAGAAGGTTTTAGTGTTGAAAAAATATGAAAAGGGGAATAAACCACGTGGCTAGATCGGTGGCAGCCAAATTCCACTATATCTCGAGATGTTACAAGTGAAAGCAGATAAGTCGAGTGCGACATGCCGCCTCTCGTTACAATGTTGATAGTAGAAGAGCGTTCAAGGGTGACGGGACACCTCTTGAAAAACTAAGTATTTAGTGGATGAGAAGTTAGACTCTCGAGTCAACTCTTGAGCAAAGAGAGATCTTCAAGCCGCGTCCAAAGGATATATTTGAAGGAGAAGGAGGTTTTCAAGTCCCGAATGAGATATTTGAGTCACGAAGAAGATCTTCAAGAATCAAACAAGAACTTTGAAGGATTTCTTTGAAAGATCTCTCTCGAGCGCTGAAGGCAAGGTGTCTTCAAATGAGGGCTTTGGGCTCCTTTTTTAGCTTTCGCCATAGGTAGCGTGGTAACTTCGCCGTTGTAACCACCGTAACCACCTGACGGGTGAATCCCGTCCGTCGATCTAGAGCACACAGATCACTATTTTTCAGATATGACCATTTTTTCCCTTGTGCAGTTTGGCAGGTTCGGGCAATTCAAGCATTTCCATTGGTGGCCCTGACAACAAAGAACGTTACTTGCAGTCTGCGAAGTTAAGAAGGTTAATTGTCACACGCGCAGTGAGCGCAGAGGCATTTTGTACGCGCAGTGAGCGCGGAGGCATTTTGGGCGCGATGCCATTGTGTGCGTGCTATGAGCACGGAGGCATTGTGAGTGTGAAGGAGTTGTGAGTGCATCGTGAGCGAGGTAGTGTTATGAGAGCGTCATGAGCGCGATGGTGTTGTAAGCGTGTCGTGAACCCGGGTTGCGAACTTAGAGGCGCATGACATGCGCTGTGAAGAGCTAGCGCGGATCCTTGAAGAGGTGCGGCCAAGACTGCCTCGAAGAGGTGGCGCTGCGTCGGCCGCATTGGCCGTACCCTAAGGGGGTGCAGCTTTGGCCGCACCCCAAGAGGGGGGGGGGGGTGCGGCCTTAGACGCTCCCCAAGAGGGGTGTGGCTTGGACGCACCCCAAGGGGGCCGCACCCAAGGAGGGGTGCAGCCTTGGCCGCACCCCAAGAGGGCCGCACCCCTAGGAGTGCGGCCTAGGCCCCACCGCTGGGGGTGCGGACTTGGTCACACCTCCCAGGGGTGTGCATCCTTGGCCTCACCCCAATTAGGAGGGTCGCGCCTTGGCCGTGCCCCAACTGGGAGGGCCACGCATTGGCCACACCATGGTGTGAGGCCCAGTTTGCGCGGCGGCCGCCGCATGTTGATTTCACTTTCGTACGATGGTTGTCGGGCTGCAGTTTCCCCACTTCCTCCATAGTGGAGGTTGTCTTGGACGTCACTTTCTCCATTAGTGTTGGTGGAGATATTGTCACCTATGTTCTTCTACGGACAAACGTGCCTGGGGTGCCCGGCAGAGAGGGCACAAACTGCAACCGACTGGTTACTAGCTCTGTAGACGGTTAGGCGAATAAAAAGGAGCACGAGAAGGAGATGTCGCTGAAAGCGACATACTAGGGATTTGACCCGCTGCGACGAATGTCTTTCTTGCGACGGACCTCTTGATTACTTGTAAAGTGGTAACAAGCGAATATAAGCGAGTACAAGAGGGGAGAAGAGATAAAAGACTGGCGAGAACCGAACTTAGTGTCCGCACCTACAACTGGGTAAGTTCTGGCCTTAGTACGTTGTCTCCCTCGTGCGCCCCTGGCCCCCCTATTTATACTAAAGGGTAGGCCGCCTGAACGATTACCAAAGCATCGGGCATTTAATGCCCCATTTAACGCGGCATTAAATGCGCAGTCGCCTGAGATACATGAAGAGTCGGGCGGCAGAGGATTGAGAGAAGAGACCACATACACAGCTGCTGGATTGGAGAGTCCGTCCGGGCTTCTGGAGAGAAACCGCCGCGACCTTGTCGACTGCCCGTGAGCGAGCTCTCCTAGGAGATGCACGCCCTGCCGATCACCCGTTGTTGTGCCCGCGACTTCCTGAGGAGGGCCCGCGGATGCCTGGAGTGTCCGCCTGCCTAGTGTTGTCCGCCACACGATTTGGGTTAACACTTAGCACTCCCTTTAGGGGGGTCCTTTGCTAATTGCACCCATAATCCTCCATAAATTGATGGGTGCATATTGTCCTGATGATAATCCATAATGCACGGTCACTTGCAAAATTGACTTATATGTAAGTTATTATTTTAACGTATAAGGCATACGATAATGCCAAAGGAAGAAAAATAAGTGATGCTCAACCAAAAATATTCTTGCATTGCAGAGAAAATCAAATTGGCATTGCAGAGAAAACCTTGTATCTTATTTTGATCTTAAAAAACGAATTTGCATTGCAGAGAAAACCTTGCATCTTACTTTGATTTTAATCCAGATTCTCTGTGAAAGCGCCAATGACAAAGATATCACAGGCCACCAGCTCCCCAATCTGATCTACATCTCCCGGGAAAAACGCTCAGGTTCGCCCCACCACTTCAAGGCCGGAGCCCTGAACGCCCTGCTTCGAGTCTCCGAGGCTATGACCAATGCGCCGGTGCTCCTCACCCTGGACTGCGACATGCACTCCAACGACCCCGGCAGCCCTAAACGAGCTCTCTGCTACTTGGTCGACCCACATCTGGCGCCTAACCTCGCCTACGTTCAATTCCCGCAGAGATACCGGGGGCTCAACGCCGATGATATCTATGGTGGTGAGATCAGGCGGCTCTTTCTCATCGGTGCGCGTGGCTTCGACGGAATACACGGTCCCAACTACGTTGGCACCGGATGTTTCTTCTCACGCCGGTCACTCTATGGTCCTCCCTTGGCGGTGGCGGCAGCTACTAATTATGAATCGAAAAGGTGCAGCTTATTGCGGCCTGAGCTTGTCCTGCAGAGAGCGCGCAATGCCCTTAGCTGCAAGTATGATCATGCTCAAGAATGGGGCTCTAAGGTACGCATTGGTTAATATGATGCATATATTGCTTAAATATGAATATATGATGCATATATTGCTTAAATATGATGGATATATTGCTTAAATATGATGCATATATTGCTTAAATATGATGCATATATTGCTAAAATATGATGCATATATTCAAGCTTTTGAAAATCCGATCGGACCGGCCGGTCGGACCGCCGGCCGAGCACCAGGGTGTCCGGTCAAAGCCCAAAACCGTCCTTGCAGCGGAGTGGATACGGACCGAAAAAACCGGCCCGACGGGTCAGAAACTGGGAGTACCCAGCGCGGTTTTATAGAATTGGGCGGGTCAGTTTTATTCACAGAAAAATGCGAGAGGTGAGATTCGAACCCGGACAAACCCCCAGGCCTTTTTCGTTACGCAGTGATTGGAGGAAAGTAATTGGAATTGAATATCTCAATTCTAATTTTTATGTTCGTTTGACGTTTTTTAGGAAGGAATTGACATTCAAGGAAACACTATGAGTTTTGGGAGTAGGTGTTTGACCAAAACCAATGATGGTGCTCGTTTGGTGTTTTTTATGAAGGGGATTAGCATTCACAAAAAATCCATGGGTTTTGAGATTTCAAAAATTAGCATATCCTCAAAACTTACCTATTTTGATGGGTTTTGCTAGATTTTGCATCGGTCGTCTCCTTCATCTCAGTTGCCTAAGCACAAGGAGATATGAAGATGTAGATAACGTCTGAAGGGAAAAATTTGCCGAAAAATCGGACCTACTGCTTGTTACGAAATGGGTAGCGGCAGAGAATTCTCTCCGAGGCCGCCAAATGAAGAAGAGCAGGAGGACGTCCGAAGCAGAAGAGGCGGTGATTTTTTTTGGTACGGTAATAAATCAAGTGCAATTTGTAAGAAACAAATAAATGCGCTACAAACACACTGAAGTTTTAAAAATGCAGTTTTAAAAAAATAGTTATTCTTACAAAATTAAAAATAGTTTAAAATAAATGTCAGGACTGCCCGGTTCCGCGGAGCTTGAGTGCTGGAGTTTTGAAGAAAACGGTGAATAGTAGATTTTGCCCCCTCCAAAAAACTAAATTTAGAATTCTTTTCTCTCAAAATCTTCTCCAATAGAACAAAAGAAATGTTTTTTTGCATATTCCCAAAACCTCTGTCATGAGCTTTCGGCCAAAATAAATTGATGTCTCTCAAAATCTACCAAACAAACACTCTCTTAATTAACTACAATGTCGAACCACTAGACCCTCTCCAGCTTGTTGATTCTAACTGAACTTTCTTTTATACATATCTAAATATGTGTATATATAAATAAATATATAATATATATAACATATATATAAATAAATATATAATATATAACATATATATATATAAATAAATACACATCTGTAATATATCTATACTATATTATAAAGAAGTACTTTAGGCTGCATCTAAACCGTTGAATAGAGCCCAATCTTTTAATCTCTATCATCCATGCTACTTTAATTTGAATCCTAATTTCTTACCCACGCCCCCAGGCTTCTTCCAGCCGAAAGCTGCAACTGTCTCCTCCCACAGTAGGCTTTATTTTGAATCCAAATAGCCCATGCTCCTCTGCGCTTCCTCACATCATCCACATCTTCGACATGTCTGCTCCGCTCACTGCTCCACTCCTCAACCTAATAGAATCCTGCATTTCATTTCATTCCAGCGCCTACCCGAAGACAACTCTCCCGACTCCAACACAAATTCACGCTCACCCCCTTCACTGCACCATCGCCGCTCTCCCCCTTCAATGCGTAATTTGACCCATCAGCTCAGCTCTCCATTCTCGCTCACCCCCTTCACTGCGCCATCGCCGATTGAAAAAAAGTTATCTCCTTCCTTCCCTCTCCTCTCTCTAGCTCTCACTTTATTGGCCAACATTTCTTCACTTTTCCTCTGCAGGATCAAACTGTATATACACATTTTTAGCTTACTTCCTTTTCTCTTTACAGGATATAGAAATAGAGCAACGTTTAGCAGGTCAACAGCAATGAAATCAAGTGATACTCATTAACAACGAATCAAGTGATACTATATATATATATAGTGAGCTTTGTCATGTTTTATCTTTCAAATTCAATATTCTTTCCATTCCCTCCCACAGGATCTTCTCTCCCTTAGGACGTACATCTACTGCAAATGGATCAGCTTTAGTCAAGGTCGGAGATACACTGAGCTTTGCCCCATTTTCTCTCTTAAGTAGCCGATACAATTTTCATGCCCTCAAGCTATTTGGTGAAATGCATGCAACAATTTTCATGCCCTCAAGATATTTGATGAAATGCATGTAGTCACATACAGTGCCGGCTACTACTAAGCTGGACATTCTGGCCCCTTCTACCAATTCTCCTGAGAAGGGAAACTTAGGTTGGCGATTAATTTATTTGTGCTTTAAAAAATTTTGACAGTAAATATATTCGAGCCTAGAAGAGATCAAACTTCTTTTTCTGCATGTCCTGCTTCCGTGGCCTTCAATAAAATGCTTCTTTTGTCATTCCAACAATAGCTGGAACTCCTCATCAGACAAATAAGCTTCTTTATGCTCTCATCAACTCCTATTTCAACTTGATGTTTTCATTTAACCTAGCTGCATTGTGCTTCTTCACAACATTGGACATAACTCATTTATATTGATGCGTACATGCATATATTCAATTTGTATAAAACACTTATAAAAAATTTGAAGTCATTGTTGGAATTGGAATAACTCACGGGTTGACACTTATAAAAAAATTGAAGACATTGTCATGACAACTACACGGGTTGGCACTTATAAAAAAATTGATGCAATAACTCCTCATTTGTATTGTGCTTCTTTAACTTCAGGTGACAACATTGGACATAACATGAGAGCAAGTAAGCAAATTTTTGATATATTCAATTGGACATAACATTTGCATTTTATTTATATTTTTTGGATCAATTCTTTGTAGGATTTGCAGTCCTGCTATAGTCAGACCCAAACAATGTGTCCTCCATGAGAGCAGGTAAACTATTATATTTCAATGTTATTTTAGCTTTTGTCTTCCACTAAATACGACCTTCGTGAGCACAAGTGAATTTTTTTTCAACAAGTTTTCCTGTCCCTTATTTAATGTTCAAATTGGACATAACATTTGCATTTTATTTATATTTTTTGGATCAATTCTTTGTTGTAGGATTTGTAGTCCTGCTATAGTCAGACCCAAACAATGCGTCTTTCATGAGAGCGGGCAAACTATTATATTTCAATGTCATTTTATCTTTTGTCTTCCACTAAATGCGACCTTCGTGAGTACAAGTGGATTTTTTTTCAACGAGTTTTCCGATACCTTATTCAGTGTTACGATTTCCAGCGTGCTCTGAAATCCATCGCATCACCCATCCCACCTGTGCTTGCTCGGCTCCATTCTGACGTCTTCCTTAGGTAAGCTTTTTGTTTTCGTTTTTGCGCTAGGGTTGTCGCCGTGCTCTGAAATCCATCGCTCCTACCTTCCAACCTGTGTTTTCTTGGCTCCATTCCATCATCGGATCACCGGTAATGCTGGACGAATACTAACGCGCTTGGATATAGGGTAAGAGTCCCGTGTTGGGCTGCATTCAGGCAGAGCCCCGTGTCGGGATGCATTCGCGCGGAGCCCCGTGTCGGGCTGCATTCGGGCGGAGCCCCGTGTCGGGCTGCATTCGGGCGGAGCCCTGTGTCGGGCTGCATTCGGGCGGAGCCCCGTGTCGGGCTGCATTCGGGCGGAGCCCCGTGTCGGGCTGCATTCGGGAGGAGCCCCGTGTCGGGCTGCATTCGGGCGGAGCCCCGTGTCGGGCTGCATTCGGGCGGAGCCACGTGTCGGGCTGCATTCGGGCGGAGCCCCGTGTCGGGCTGCATTCGGGAGGAGCCCCGTGTCGGGCTGCCCGTTCGGAAGCGGGAGATGCCCGCCTGGCTGCAGACGAAAGTGGGCTCAGCCCGCTCCAAAGGGAGCGCAGCCGACACGAATGCGGGCGTAGCTCGCCGTCGCCAGCCGGGTATTGTCGCGCCTTGATTTGAACGCAACCCGTTTTGATGCGGGCGCAGCCCGCAGCGACCCGTCGTGGGTATGGACGAAGCCCGCCGTCACAGGCTGGGTACTGTGGCGCGTAGCCATAGGGGCGGAGCCCCGTGTCGGGCACTCATGTGTGTATATATATATATATACACACACACACACACACGAGTGACAGGCACGGGCCTCCGGCCCGATGACCACACGCCACAGTACCCGGCCGACGACGGCGGGCTTCGCCCGCCCCCCGGCGGCCGCGAGTGACAGTTACGGGCCTCCGTCCCGATGGCCACGCGCCACAGTACCCGACCGACGACGGCGGGCTTCGCCCGCCCCCCGACGGGCGAACCGCCCCCCGGCGCAGATATTACTTATATATAAAATGATATTACTCATAATATATAATTTATTATATAAAATATAAAATATATATTATATATAAATTATATATAAAATAAAACATACAGGCGGGTGAACAGTTGAGTTGAACTGTTCACCCGCCTGTACTATAATATAAATTATTTTATAAAATATTATTAATATTTATAATATTATAATATTATAATATAATTAAAATATAAACAGGCGGGTGACTGTTTAGTCCCACACTGCTTGAAAAAAATAATTTTTTGTGTTTAAATACAATTCTGTGCAGATTATTATTGAAGGCTTTCCTTTGACGGGCTTTGGGCTTGCATGCTTTCGTGGGCAGGCGCTTGCGGGCTGGCTAGCCTATTGATTTGCGGGTCCGTTGTTGGGTTTTGCTAGCCCAATTGCCTGGCCGGTGTTGAGTTTTGTTAACCCAATTTTCAACCTATTTCACATAGGTTTAGGACATACTCCTAGAGTAGGTTTAGGAGGGCTATAAAAAATCTGAAGAGAGGGTTAGTTTAATCCAACGGTTCATGATCAGAACTCTGAAATCCGACGACCATCTAATTTCCCCATAATTTCGAACTCATGCTATTTGCAGACCTCCATATTTCTCTTTAATATGGTATAGATATATACAAGCATCTTCGCACGGGCTACGCCCGTGCTTGATGCTCTTGGGCGGGCGACCTTCGGCCGCAACAAGCGGGCTTCGCCCGCTTGCGCACGGGCTTCGGCCGCGCTTGATGCTCCGGGCGGCCTTCGGCCACTCTGTGTTTGCAGAGCTGTTCAGAAAAAAGAACCGTTTGACGAAATAACGGTGGCGTTTTGTAAATATTTTTTATTTTTAATCAATTATATAATTTTTTAATTATATATATACTATAATATATTTTTCTAATATAAATAAATAAATATATATATAATTATATTATTATATATATATATTACTGTTTAATATTGTTTTTGTAATTTATTTTACTGTTAAACTATATATATATATCTTTATTATATAAAACAATATACATATTCACAAACACATCATTCTTCTCATTTAAACCGCACGATCAAACTACTATAAGCTTTTGCCACCGTCTGATTTATGCCAAACTCCACTACTATTATAAATTATGTCAACTCATCCGCCAGCTACCCACATCTCCATGTTTATTTTATTATAAATTCCCTCCCCATGTATAGTTTATTTGATATTATAAAAACCTATGCCAGCTACACGCGATCCATGTATAGTTTATTTTATTATTATCCTCTGTCAGCTACCTAATATTTTATTATAATATCAATTTCCACCCCTGATAAACAAATATTTTATTATAATATCAATGCTGGTAAAGAGGACAAAACGTGTTTTCCTGATCAGTCATATTCTCCGGTCAACTCCTTCCGCCTGCAAACCTCCCGCTTCTTCCCAGTTCTTCGATTACCACGCCCGCCGAAAGCATGTTTCCTTCCACGTCTCCCGCCGAGAGCACCTCTATACCTATTCGACATTATCTCAAACTCCATCACTATTCTGAAGTCTCGATCCTCAAGCCTCGCCAGCTCCTCCTCAATAGCCTCTCCTCCAGTATTCCTGCGAGCTCCTCCTCTCTTCATGGTTTTCTATTTTTTTCACCTTCCTCCCATTCTCTTCTGACTAAAGAGCCCCACCTCGCCCCTCCTCAATCGTTGGCTCAGGAGAGCCCTCTTTCTTCTTCTTTGGTTTTCACGCAAATGGATGTTCTAACTTTTTTTCAGCTTTTTATATCAAGATCTGTTTCAGCAATTTCTTATGTTAGCACTAATCTTATGTTAGCAATTTCTTTTTAAAATCTGATACAGGGGTAGAAGTAAATCTTTTGTTAGCAGTTCCAAAATTCTGATCAAAATGCCACAAAACCTTATTTCAAAAATCCACAAATAATCTTTTATAATATTTTGTTAGCATGTCTAAAGTTTGGTAGTTTCTGACGGGATTTGCGCTCTTCTAATTCTGATCAATGTTAATGTTAATCTCTGAGCTCTACCAGTTTTGTTGCTATTTCTGTTGGATGAATGTGAATATCATAAAAATTCCCTTTATTTCCTAACCGCTTGCAATGGGGTGGGCTTTGGTGAAGGTTCCCTGTTTGGGGCTATTCAATTTTAGCTTCAGTTTTTTTTGTTACATCTATCTCTCTTTTAAATTATTGTTTCGAGCACGGGTATGGATTCTTCATTTGTTTACTATTTGGTTGCAAAAATTTTTGATGTTAGTATAGATGCTCAGCTGCAAAGTGTTTTCTTGGGCTACATTTTTTGATATCGACTAATTACTTGATCGGGCTTGCCCCGGGCTTGGGTGATTTTTTTGCTTTATTGGGATCTCTTTGCACTTTGAATTTTTTTTCACTTTCCTTAGCTTATTAATACTTGAGTTTAATACCGAAATATAGATGCAATTTGTTTTTTTCTGCCTCAAGATCTGCTGTATAATGCTGAAATATTTTGCTGTATAATGCTGGGGGCGGGCGAAGCCCGCTTGAATGCCAAGCGGGCTTCGTGGGCGAAGCCCGCATCGACGCATCGAGAATGGGCGGAGCCCGTTCGAAGATGATAGTATATGTATATATATTTGTAATTTTGAATTGTTTTTGTAATTTCCTGCCTGCCTCTTTCTATAAAAATATCCTCCCGGCGGACGACAGCGACGTCAGGCCACCGGACCATCGTCGGGAAACGCTCCTGCCTCCGGTGAACCGGCTGGAGGCGGTGGCGTGGAGGCTAGAACTGGAGCTTGGTGGAGGAGCTGGAGCTTGGTGGCTGTGGCGAACCGGCTGGAGGCTACAGCTAGAGCATTGGATGTCATCGGAGAAGTGTCGCCCTCGCCGGAGAAGTGACCCTGACCCGATGCCGTAGGAGAAGAGGCCAATCGGAGAAGAGCCGCGACCCCGGCTATGCGGTCTGGTGAGGCAGCCGCCGCCGCCAGCTCTGACTGAAATTTTTTATTTTTTTTAAAATGGCGTGCTAGAGGCGGGGGCAAAATAAGAATTCAAAATGTAACCGACAGGTTACTGTAGCAATCCAGAATTTGCGTTTTATATAGTATATATATATATATATCATTATAAAGAAAAATATAAAATGCAAGTATTTAAAACTCATTAGATCGATTTTGGCCGCCGGATTTGAATGCATTATTGTACAGTCATCCATTCTTTTATTGTTAAACAATGAAAAAATTCTAGATCTCTTAATGGTACTCATGGTGAAGGACAAGAGAGAGAGAGGGAGGGAATGAGAAGGGGAGAGAGAGTGCTGGGTAGACGGAGAGAGTGACACGGAGAGAGAGATTGGAAGAAAGAGGGAGAGATTTTTTTTTTTTTTTACGTACAAACATATATTTGTTTACAAAATAAAAATTGTAATATTGATGTAAATTTTTTTACGGTCATTTTGAGTACTCATATGTATATGTTGCGGGCGCAGTCCGCAGTAACCTGTCGGGAGGGAGGGGGGGGGGGTGAAGCCCTCCGTCGCCTGCCGGGTACTGTCGCGCATGGCCAAAGGGGCGGAGCCCCGTATTGGGCCCTCATATATATATATTGTTAGATTATATAATTTCTATTTATGTTTTATTAAGTGTATTAATTGTAACACCTCTATATATAGAGGTCTCCTTGTATTGCAATATCAATTATTCCTTTTCTCTCGACAACATGGTATCAGAGCCTCCCGTGCCCTAATTCGCTCCCGCAAGCCGCTCGCCGCTCTTCCGTCGCAAGTCGCGGCCGCCTCGATCCGTCGCCAGTCGCGCCCGTCGCGCCCGCTCCGCAAGCCGCCGCCGCTCCTCCGTCGTCCGTCGCGCCCGCCTCCCGCTCCGTTCCGCAAGCCGCATCCCCTTCGCGCCCCTCTCGTTCCCGACCGCTCTCCCTCCGGTCTTCCTTTTCTTCTTCTGGCGCCGGAATGATCCTGCAGTGAGTTTCTGCTTCTTCCGACACCGTTTTCTCCTCGTAATGGCTTCTTTGTGGATGGATCCTCTCCCTTTTTCCGTCCATCTCTTGATGCCCTAATCCTTGGGCTGCTTCCCTCTCCGGATTTCTCTTCCGGATTTTTTTTCCTCTCCCTCTGGATTTCTATTCCTTAGGTATGGAGACTAATGGTGCTGATTCTCCCTCACTCTCCACCGGAGCCACTCCGGCTCCTTCCGGTGTCTCTACTCCGGCTAATACCTATCGTGGAACCACCGAACATACTACCTCTCAAATCACTACCATCCGCCTTGATGACGGCAATTACCTCTCGTGGTCACGGTCTATCATCCTTGCTCTCAAAAGTCGGCGCCTCTATGGCTATGTCACGGGCCAAATAAAGGAACCGGAGAGGAATTCCCCCGAATGGCAGCAATGGGAGTCCGAGAATTCCTTGGTTATGTCTTGGCTTGTCAACTCTATGCAGGAGTCCATTGCCCGCAACTATCTCTTCCTCGATAATGCCACTGACATTTGACGTCGTGCTGAGGCTACTTACTCTCGTCGGGGCAATACTGCCCAGATCTTTCAGTTGCGCCGTAAGATCAGCTTACTTCGGCAGGGTGACCGTTCTCCTTCTGTGTACTATTTGGAGTTCACGCAACTTTATCAAGAGTATGATCATTTTGATTCTCTTGTCTTTGTAAGCCCCATCGATGAGGCAATGGTTCGGGCTCGGGATGACCGTAATCGCATATTTGAATTCCTTCATGGATTACATCGTGACTTTGACCAGATCAGCGTTCAGATCCTTGGCCGACCACAGATACCTTCTCTTCCTGAGGTCTACAGCATTGTTCAACAAGAGTTTGATCGTCGACAGACACTTCTCCCTGACTCTGTACCGGAGGGCTCTGCTTTGGCTGCTACCACCCCCTCTCTTCTTGGTACTAGGCCATCCCGGGACTTCAAGTTGAAGGGTTTAGATAAGGATCATCTTCTGTGTGACTATTGTGGCAAGGGTCGCCATACTCGGGACACCTGCTTCAAGCTACATGGATTTCCTACTCCAAGAGGGGGTGCTCCACCTCGTGGAGGCCGTGGTTCTGGATGCTTCTCAGGTCGCAATGCTGCTCTGCCCCGTGCAGCCCATCTTGTTGATGCTCCTACAGACACCTCTTCTGGATACTTTGGTACTGATGCTGCTGCTACCCCGGGTGGCTTTACTGCGGATGAAATGTTGGCTCTCCGACGCATGATGCAGGGAATGTCTACTGAGCCATCGTCCTCTTACGCTCATACAGGACTGCCAGGTGCCCACTCAGCTGTTTCTTCGTCCTCTACTCAATGGGTCATTGACTCTGGGGCTACGGATCATATGACCGGGTCATCCACAGATTTTGTTTCCTATACCCCTCTGTCTGGGCGTGACAAGGTGAGTATTGCCGATGGTTCTCTTGCCCCTATTGCTGGCAAGGGTACCATTCCATACTCCTCTCTCACCCTGTCCTCGGTTCTTCATGTATCCACCTTTACTCGTAACCTTCTTTCAATTAGTCATTTAACTAACTCCATCATTGCTCTGTGACATTTCTTCCCTCCTCTTGTGTCTTTCAGGACCTGACGACGGGGAAGGTGATTGGCTCTGGTAGTATGGTGGACGGTCTCTATGTTCTTGATCCTGGCACTGCTTCTCCCACCATGGCTCTTCATTCCAGCACTACCCATCCTCTGTACCCCTGGCATTGTCGCCTGGGCCACCCTCCTATCTCTATTATGAAATTACTATTTCCTGCTATGTCTAATGCTGTTTTTGACACTTTTGTCTGTGATGTCTGTAGTCTAAACAAACATCATCGTACTTTATTTAAGCATGCTTCGCTACCTAGTTCTATTCCATTTGCTGTTATTCATAGTGATATATGGGGTCCTTGTCGTGTTCCTTCTATTTCTGGGTGTGCATGATTTGTTACCTTTATTGATTGTTTCTCTCGTACTACCTGGCTGTACTTACTACATCGTAAAAGTGATGTATTCTCTGTTTTTCGGCGCTTTCATAGCATGGTTTCTTGTCAATTTCAATATAAAATAAAAGTTCTTCGTAGTGACAATGGACGCGAATACATTGATTCGCAATTTGAAAACTATCTTGCTGATCACGGCATCCTTCACCAGACTACGTGTGCTTATTCTCTAGCCCAAAATGGGGTGGCTGAGCGGAAGAATCGCCACCTCCTGGAGGTTGCTCGCTGTCTGTTGTCCACCATGCATCTTCCAAAATTTTATTGGGGAGATGCTATCATGACTGCGGCATACCTTATCAATCGAATGCCAACGCGTGTCCTTGGGCATTCCACCCCACTTCATACCCTCCGGGTGCGCCCTACTCAGCTTCCTCCTAAAGTGTTTGGTTGTGTTTGCTTTGTTCACATCCACCAACCCCGCCCCTCTAAACTGGATCCTCGTGCTCTCAGGTGTGTCTTTATCGGTTACTCACCTACACAAAAAGGGTACAAGTGTTTTCATCCTCCTACCAGGAAAGTATTTGTTAGTATGGATGTCACATTCCGTGAATCCGAGTCCTACTATCCTCTCACTGACTCTCCGTCTCCTGGTGATTCCCCGTCTTCGGGTGTTTCTCTCCCCGTTCCTCCTCCATATCCCTCACTTCAGGGGGAGACTCTACCTGTGGAAGTGAGTCCTCAAATACCAGTGGAGGAGAGCCCCTCTCCTCTACCTTCATCTTCCTCCATACCTTCACCAACCCCAATCCTGCAGGTATATACCCGGCGTGTCATGCGGCCAAGCTCACAAGACCCCACTCTGCTACCGGAACAGTCAGTGGATCCTGACTCAGGGCCTTCGGATCTTCCGATTGCTCTTCGAAAAGGTACCAGGTCTTGTACTCACCATCCCTTATCGAATTTTGTATCTTATGCTGCGCTTTCTACCCCCTACAAGTCCTTTGTGTCTTCCCTCTCCACTGCCTCTATTCCTGCATCTTGGCAACAGGCTCTGGCAATCCCTGTGTGGCGTGAGGCGATGATGGAGGAAATGAAGGCTCTGGAAAAAAATCATACATGGGACTTGGTTCCTCTTCCCAATGGCAAGAAACTTGTTGGGTGCAAATGGGTGTTCTCGGTGAAACAGAACCCACAAGGAATTATTGAAAGATGTAAGGCGAGATTGGTTGCAAGAGGTTATACTCAAACCCACGGCATTGATTATCAGGAGACGTTCGCCCCGGTGGCCAAAATGAATACTATCAGGGTCTTACTTTCCGTTGCTGCTTGCAAACATTGGGACCTATTTCAGCTGGATGTGAAGAATGCCTTCCTCCACGGTGACTTGGAGGAGGAGGTCTATATGTCGATTCCCCCGGGTCTTGCGCCTGTTGGTTCTCTTGGAAAAGTGTGCAGACTATTGAAGGCTCTCTATGGGTTGAAGCAGTCCCCAAGAGCTTGGTTTGGCCGGTTCCATAAGGCCATGATGTCATTTGGGTACTATCAGAGCAATGCTGACCACACATTATTCATTAAACGTAGATTTGGAAAACTTACTGCTCTCATTGTGTATGTTGATGATATTGTCATAACTGGTAATGATATGGAAGAAATTCAGAGCTTGAAACAAAAGCTAGCTGGAGAGTTTGAGGTCAAGGATCTGGGAAAACTCAGATATTTCTTGGGAATAGAAGTTGCCAGATCTAAGCGGGGGATCTTCATCTCTCAACAAAAGTATACGTTAGATCTCCTTGAGAAGATGGGAATGAGTGGATGCAGACCGGCCGACACTCCAATTGAAGCAAATCACCGTCTATCGCGGGATGATGGTGTGGACATCGAAGATGTCTCAGGGTTCCAAAGATTAGTAGGGAGGTTGATATACCTGTCCCATACTCGCCCAGACATTTTCTATGCTGTGAGTGTTGTGAGCCAGTACATGCATGCTCCCAAGACCCGACACGTGGATGCTGCTCACAGAATTTTACGGTATCTCAAGTCTTCACCAGGAAGGGGTATTCTGTTTGCCCCAAACACCGGCCTAAAGGTTGAAGTCTACACTGATGCTGATTGGGCAGGATCTGTTGATGATAGACGTTCAACTTCGGGATATTGTTCTCTCGTTGGAGGCAATCTTGTTACTTGGAGGAGCAAGAAGCAGCAAGTTGTGGCACGCTCTAGTGCTGAAGCCGAGTTCAGAGCTATGGCTCAAGGGGTCTGTGAAGGCTTATGGCTTCGTGCCTTAATGCGTGATCTTGGTTTCGAAGAAGAAGGACCCATCCTTCTGTACTGTGACAACAAGTCGGCCATCAGTATCGCTCACAATCCCGTTCAACATGACCGAACGAAACACATCGAGGTGGATCGACACTTCATCAAGGAGAATATTGAGCGAGGGATTGTGTGTACTCCCTTCGTGCCCTCCAACAGGCAGCTAGCAGATATTCTCACGAAAGGATTAAGTGGGAACACATTTAGCAAGATTGTGGACAAGTTGGGCATGATCAACATCACTTGCCCAACTTGAGGGGGAGTGTTAGATTATATAATTTCTATTTATGTTTTATTAAGTGTATTAATTGTAACACCTCTATATATAGAGGTCTCCTTGTATTGCAATATCAATTATTCCTTTTCTCTCGACAACATATATATATTATAATATATATCTCAACTAGTGGTGGGCATAAAGCCCGATCAGGCCGGCCCGGTACCGGGCCGGGCTTTAGTCAACCGGGTCGAGCCCGGGCTTTCCTTAAATCGGGCTCGGGCCGGGCTCGGGCCGGGCTCGGGCCGGGCTCGGGCAGCTCCCCTGGGAAGGGGCCTGATCCGGCTCTCAGGGCCGGACTTTTTTTTAAAAAAAATTATAAATATTGAATTATTTAAAAATAATAATACATTAAAAATTTATACTTATTATTTTATTATGATAATAAAAAAAATTTCTCTCATGAAGGCATGCACAAAAAAAATGACTTATTGATATTGAAAAAAAAAATAACAATTACAATTTATTAATTTAACAAAACACATACAATACAATTTTTTATCGATCATGTGATGAATATGAGACACTTAATCATCTCTTAAATTCATTGTCTTCATCTCGTCTTCTATTTACTCTGAGGTATTCTCTAATGTTATAATGTATTGTTTCCTCTTCATAACATCCAAGTAGTCTTTGTAGCAGATGCACATTTCCAGAGATTTTTCGTTGAGTCGGCTCCTCCGCTCGTTCAAAACCCTGCCACTAAGAGAAAAAATGGACTCGAAAGCTATCGTACTAGCTTGAATTGTTAGTAAATCACGGACCATATGTGACAAAATAAAATATGTATTAATTTTACCTTTCCACCATTTTAAGAGATCTAAGTTTTCAATCTCCTACGTGCTCATAAAATCGCGGAATTGTATTTTAGTGTACAATCCTAATTCATTTAAACTATTAAATGTGCGTGTTTTTTTCTAGCAGATAATTCTAAATTTTATTTTTAAAAGTATCCTTTGTTTTTTGTTGTGATATTTCTTCCCGAGTTCGCGAGTCGTATAAGTTATAATAATAATTATAACACTCGGTAAAAAGAGAAGTAATTTTGAAGTACTAATGTCATCATAATTATCAAAATTTAAATTTAAATTTAAATTAGTATTAATTTCATCTATCAAATTTTCTATTCCGTCTACGCCGAATAACGGATTTAAAGCGGCGACGCATGAAAATATTATATGCATTTCTTTATAATATTTTTAAAAAAATTCTTCCATTATTTCAATTAATGGAAGTCATTCATCATGTTGCTTAAAATTATTAATTTTTTGTGCGATATTTACAAAATTTACAATTAATAGTGAGCTAGTCGGATAGTACACGCCAGATAAAAAAACAGCCGCCCTATAAAAATATTTTAATAAATTCATATAATTTGTTAGTGCATCTTAATCGATATCGGTCAAATCATGAGTATTTACTATATTATAATATTTCATAAGAAGAGATTTTTGTTGAAACGTTCTTTTTAGTATTTTAGATGTTGAGTTCCACCTAATAGTCATATAAAATTGAGGTTTCAAATATTTTTTACATGTGCGTTTACAAATTTTTTAAAATCTTGAGATCGTTGCATAGAACTATAAATGAATCTTAGCATTAGACGAATTTTTTCAATATAAGGTTTCATGACGGCTAAACTATCTTGTACCACTAAAATTAAAACGTGACAAACACACTGAGTGTGAAAAAACGCACCGCTTAGCATTAGTTTTAAATCGCGTTTTAACCACTCAATATCTATGGTATTGTTAGAGGCGTTATAAAAACTACTCATTATTTTATCTTTTATTTTAAATTCTCACACATTTAATAATTATATTATATATAGCTTTACCTGTGTACGGATATTCAAAACCTTCAAAAAATATTACGCGCTTATTTTGCTCCCATGAAATGGGATTGATCCAATGACACATGATACATATATATGATAATTCTACTTTTATGCTACTGCTCCAAACACCATTCGTTAAACTTACACGACCTTCGAAAGTTTCAAAAAAAATTATTAACGATTGTTTTGATTCTAAATAGGCTTTAATGGCGTCGCGCCTAAGAGAAGCTCTACTTACCTGTTGATATTTGGGCTGAAGCCCTGCAAGTATGTATTCTGCCGCATCCTCGTTGTCGTAGTGGCTGACAACTTACGTTTGATGACATGTTTCATCTGTAGGTCTCGTTAGCGAAGTTGATCATACATCCAAATTTGCCCAGCTCCTTAAATTTGGGCCTGACTGGACTCACGAGCTTGTTTCGAAACACAAGACTTAAGGAGTCTTGCTAGTGTCTAGTTGCCGGTAAGGGTTAGCAACTTCGAGCATAATTGCATCGCGCATTGAATTCAACGTCAACTTGAACCTTATCGAAATGCTCCTAAATTGGCGCCTTACGATTGTGCTCCACCATTACATGCGTACTTTGAGTAGACGACCATGATGTTGCTAGCGTTGAGGACGATGCTGGCGAGGCATTAAGTAAATTTAAAATTTAAATTAAGAGAGTGAGTGAGTGGGAGAGTGAGAGAGAGAAAGAGAAGAGAGTGAGAGTGTTATGGCCCCGAATGAGTTGCGGTTCCGAGGACTCAAATACACCAGAAGACCCAAAGGAGCGCCGGATAAAGACCGGGCTGAACCATCCGGTTCAGCCCGCAACTAATCAACAAGAGGAAGGAGGGCTGAACCACACGGTTCAGCCCTCATTGGGGCCGGCCGGCCCTAGGGAAAAGGGGGCTCCATAAATACCCCTTTTCCCCCCTCTTTGAAGGCATGCAAATTATCATTCAGGTATTTCCTTCTTCTTCCTTGAAACCCTAGCCGTATTTTCCTTTTCCTAGTTCCTTCTTGCTTAGAACCCTAGCATTAGCATAACATTTGGTATCAGAGCCTCCTTCCTGCGACCATGGTGACACGTACGGAGGCGGAGACGGCGAGATTGGCCGCCATCGAGGAGAACTATGTGGCGTTGACGGATTCGGTAGCGGCAATCGACGCAAATCTGAAAAACTCGCAACAACAAATGGAGGAATGCTTCGATGAGAAGATGGAGGAGTTGAAAGCCCTCCTCTTGCAAAATCTGAAAGGGAAGGCCGGGAATGGCGCCGGATCGGACACGGAGGCGACAAACGCGGGGCACGGGGGAAACCCGATATGCGGGAGCCAAGGAAACGGGGCGTCGGGCTCGGGAACGGGCGCAGGATTTCCGCCCGACGCCGCTCGCACGACGACGGCGCCGCTCCGGACCGGCGTGCTTCCAGGCGGACAACCGGAGGGCTGCGGTGGGTTCAGCGGGGGCTTCGCTACTCCTGGACGTGCGGCGGACAGCGCAGGAGGTTGCTGGGGGGCCGGCGGTGGATCTGCTTCAGCGTGGGGGTGTGAACCGCCTCTCCCGACTCCAGGAGGGCTGCTGCGGCAGGGATCGGCGCTCGGACAGCCCTGGAGGCCACAACACCAAGGATTTGGACTGTTTCGGCCGACCGGAGCAAATGCGGTCCCTCTCGGCGGCACCACGGGGTTCTTTCCTCCTCAACCCGCAAATGCTCATAACGGCGGATACGGACCGGCCAATATGGGACCGGGAAGAAATCCAGGGTGGAATCAGGGAGGAATGCAAGGAGACTTTGGGCAGCCCGGAGTAATGGGGCCAGATGGTGGAGGTTGGGGAGGACCTAATCAGCGACCCTACATGCAACCCAAGCGGACACGGATGAATTTCCCCAAGTTCAGGGGAGGGGATGCTCTGGAATGGATCCAGAAAACGGAGTTGTTTTTCAAATATCAGGAGATCCCCGAGGCTCAGTGGGTACAACTGGCGGCTTTCCATCTGGAAGACGATGCATATCAATGGACGCAGTGGTTTTTGCGAGGACGCAACTTCGCTCCGTGGCCGAAGTTCGTGGAGGCCTTTTCGGCCCGCTTTGGACTGCTGGAGTATGAGGACGTAGAGGCTACCCTTCAAAAACTGCGTCAGCGGGGATCCGTCACAGAGTACAGGACGGAGTTCGAGAGGTTGGCAAACCGCGTTACGTGGGGCGAGCAGACGTTGCTGAGTTGTTTCATCTCAGGGCTGAAGGACCTCTTGCGGGACGAGGTCCATGCATACTTACCGCGCAGTCTGAGCCATGCCATCAGCATCGCTCGGATACAGGAAGAACGTTACAACAGACAGCGGAATCGG
Source organism: Platanthera zijinensis (assembly GCA_039513925.1). NCBI lineage: Eukaryota > Viridiplantae > Streptophyta > Magnoliopsida > Asparagales > Orchidaceae > Platanthera > Platanthera zijinensis. The sequence continues at coordinate 39,443,399 of CM077095.1, read as the reverse complement.
ATGACAACCAAACCACCTCCGGCCCCCGTGGCGGGACGACGGGAGCAACCCACGACCGTGCGTCCTACAGTGACCAGGCTGACTTGGCCGGAGATGCAGGCTCGGAGAGAGAAGGGGCTGTGCTTTAACTGCGATGAGAAGTACACCAAGGGACACGCGTGTCAGAAGGTTCAGGTTTTCATGTTGCATGAGGAGGAGGACGAGGAAGAGCAGGTGGAAGCAACCGATGTGGGGGATCTGGATTTGGCAAATCTGGATTTGACAGAGTTCGGAGTCTCCTTGCAGGCGATGGAGGGGTGTACGGCCCCCGTGACGCTTCGTTTCACCGGATGGGTGGGCAAGGAGCGAGTTACCATTCTGGTAGATAGTGGGAGTACCCACAACTTCATCAACCCCGCAGTCGCTTCGAAGGTGGGACAGACAATTGACAGGGAGGCAGCTTTCCAGGTGATGGTGGCAGATGAGAGTAAGCTCAGGTGCGAGGGGGTGATGAAGGGGGTGGAGATCCGCGTGCAGGGCTACATGTGCCACACAGATATGTACCTGCTCCCGATCCGGGGTTCAGATATGGTGTTGGGGGTTCAATGGTTACGACAGTTGCGGAGGGTGACCACCGATTGGGTTCGTCTGACGATGGAGTTTACACAGCAGGGGAAGGACTATTGCTTGCAGGGCATTCGGTCTTCGCCTTTGAAAGAGATTTCCGTGCGGAGCTTGCAGCGATTGGAGGAGCAGGGATCACCTATGGCCATGGTAGTCGGGGTGGAGGCCGGAGCCCAAGATCCACCGGACATTCCAGAGAGGATACAGGTACTTTTGTCACAGTTCCAAGATGTTTTCTAAGAACCACGGGGACTGCCTCCGCCCAGATTCAGGGATCACAGCATACAGACGAAGGAGGGGGCTGCTCCCCCGAACGTCCGTCCCTACCGGTACCCCTACATTCAGAAGGCGGAGATCGAGAAAAGTGTGAAGGAAATGCTGTCTACCGGCATCATACGTCCAAGCACCAGCGCCTTCTCCTCACCCATCATCCTGGTGAAGAAGAAGGATGGTTCTTGGCGTTTCTGCGTGGATTACCGCAACTTGAATGCTTCAACAATTAAGGATAAGTTTCCGATACCGATGATAGAAGAGCTATTAGACGAGCTGCATGGAGCTAGTTTGTTTACTAAGCTGGACCTCCGATCCGGTTACCACCAGATCAGAATGAAGACTGAAGACATCCACAAGACGGCGTTTCGCACACACGATGGGCATTACGAGTTCTTGGTGATGCCTTTTGGGCTTTCCAATGCCCCATTGACCTTTCAGGCCGTGATGAATGAGACCTTTCGGCCCCTCCTACGGCGATCGGTTCTCATTTTCTTCGATGACATACTGATATATAGTCGGACATGGGAGGAGCATGTTGAGCACGTGGCACAAGTTCTTACCATTCTGCGGCAGCATCAGTTTTATGCCAAACTATCAAAGTGCTCGTTTGGTCAGTCAGAGGTGGAATACTTGGGGCATCTGGTTTCGGCTAAAGGGGTCAGGGCAGACCCAAAGAAGATCGAGAGCATGGTAGGGTGGCCGCGGCCGACCAGCGTGCGGGCACTTCGAGGCTTCTTGGGCCTCACCGGATACTATCGGAGATTCGTGAAGGACTATGGTAAGCTGGCACGACCCCTGACTCAGCTACTCCACAAGGAGTCCTTTTCTTGGCACGACGAAGCGGAAAAGGCCTTCAGCGCCCTCAAGGAGGCCATGACGACCACGCCAGTGCTCGCACTACCGGATTTCACCAAGGAGTTCGTGGTTGAGACGGACGCCTCCGGAGTGGGTATCGGTGCGGTTTTGATGCAGGAGGGACGGCCGTTGGCTTACTTCAGCAAGGCGCTGGCACCACGGACTCTGGGTCTTTCCACTTACGAGAAGGAGATGCTCGCTATCTTACATGCAGTGACTCTGTGGCGCCCTTATCTGCTCGGTCATCATTTTAAAGTGCGCACTGACCATCAGAGCCTGAAGCACTTCCTGGATCAACGGTTGGCCTCTCCCCTCCAGCAAAAGTGGTTAACGAAATTGTTGGGATATGACTATGAGATCGTGTATAAGCAGGGCAAAGAGAATTTGGTAGCCGACGCCCTATCCCGCCTTCCTGACAGTACTTCCTTCCTTCTCTCGGGGCCGTTGATTGAGTCCTTGGATGACATCCAGAAAGAGGTAGCCTCCGACCCCGAGCTACAACCTATAGTGGAGGCCTTGTCGCAGGGCCAACCTACACCGCCAGGATACCAGCTAGTTGGGGGGCATTTGTATTACCACGGGCGGGTGGTCATCCCTGCCTCCTCCCCTTGGAAGGAGATCATGTTACAGGAGTTCCACTCGTCTCCGGCCGGAGGCCATGCCGGAGTGCTTCGCACTTTACAGCGGCTTCGGGCCAACGTCTTTTGGAAGGGGTTACGCAGGGACACACAGCGTTTTGTGCAGCAGTGCGATATGTGCCAGCGACAGAAGTACGAGACGTCTTCACCAGCCGGATTGCTCACACCACTGGAGATTCCCCAGCAGATATGGGAGACGGTCTCAATGGATTTTATTGAGGGCTTGCCCCGGTCCCAGAGCAAGTCCGTGATCTTGGTCATAGTGGATAAGTTGTCCAAGTACGGCCATTTCCTCGCTCTCAGCCATCCCTACACTGCGGAGACCGTCGCCGATCTCTTTGCCCGAGAGATAGTGCGCCTTCATGGTCTTCCGAGCTCCATCATTTCGGACCGCGATCCGACCTTCGTCAGCAAATTTTGGCAGGAGCTTTTCAGGTTGCAAGGCACCAAGTTACGCATGAGCACGACAAATCATCCGCAGACTGATGGCCAGACAGAGGTGCTGAATCGGGGGGTCGAGACATATCTTCGTTGTTTCGTCATGGATGAGCCTCGCACATGGACGCGGTGGTTACACTGGGCGGAGTACTGCTACAATACGTCGTATCACACGGCCAGCCGGATCACTCCCTTTGAGGCGGTCTACGGGCGCCCACCGCCTACTCTGCGCTCGTATGAACCAGGCAGCACTGCCCTACCGGCCGTGGACCGAGCTTTACGCGACCGGGATCAGACCTTGGCTCTCTTGCGGGACAATCTACGGGTTGCTCAGGACCGGATGAAGTTGCAGGCCGATAAGCACCGGACTGAACGGACCTTTCAGGTAGGGGACGAGGTCTTTCTCCGACTCCAGCCTTACAAACAGCTTTCGGTTGCTCGCCGATCCAATCAGAAGCTAGCCCCTCGGTTCTATGGGCCGTTTCGCATCACTCGACGGGTGGGTCCGGTCGCTTACACGCTTGCCCTCCCTGAGGGCTCTCGTCTCCACCCCACCTTCCATGTCTCACTGCTGAAGAAGAAGTTGGGAGCGACAGCCACCGTGCTCCCCTCTCTGCCCGAGGCTACTACCACGGGGGAGCTGCGCCCCAGCCCAGAGGATGTTCTGCTGACCCGTTGGAAGAAACATGACACGGAGTACCGTTCGGAGATTCTGGTCAAGTGGAAGGATCTGTCTGCCGCACACAACACGTGGGTGGATTTCTTGGAGTTCCGGGAGTTATTTCCCGACTTCCAGCTTGAGGACAAGCTGCCTCTTGATGGGGAGGGGAATGTTATGGCCCCGAATGAGTTGCGGTTCCGAGGACTCAAATACACCAGAAGACCCAAAAGAGCGCCGGATAAAGACCGGGCTGAACCATCCGGTTCAGCCCGCAACTAATCAACAAGAGGAAGGAGGGCTGAACCACACGGTTCAGCCCTCATTGGGGCCGGCCGGCCCTAGGGAAAAGGGGGCTCCATAAATACCCCTTTTCCCCCCTCTTTGAAGGCATGCAAATTATCATTCAGGTATTTCCTTCTTCTTCCTTGAAACCCTAGCCGTATTTTCCTTTTCCTAGTTCCTTCTTGCTTAGAACCCTAGCATTAGCATAACAGAGAGAGGGTGGTCGGGCTGTGTAGGGGGGGGGGGGGGGGTTAAATAAATAAAATTTAAAAATGTTTTTAAATATGACAATACAACAACAACTAACGACTCTTATAAGAGGCTGTATAACAGTACCACAACAGCTAATGACTCTTATAAGATCCATTAACAACGACTCTTATAAGAGCCGTTATTAAAATGGCTCTTATAAGAGTTGGGCCAACGGCCTGGGCCGGGTTGTCGCCGGGGCCTGGGCTTGCCCGGGCCGGCCCAAAAATCGTGCTTTGCCCGACCCGGGTATTGGGCCGGGTACTCCCCCTATACTTGGGCTCTGCAAGGGCCCTGAGCCCGGCCTAGGCCTAGGCCAGGCTTTTTCTAGGCCGGGCCTAGACGGGATATTTCCGGGCCGAGCTCGGGCCGACCCACTAGGCCCGACCCTTTTGTACACGACTAATCTCAACTATATAAAAAAAATCTTTCTATGACATACCATGTAACAATGGCGTGTCATGGAATCAATCAGGGCCGTCCAATTTGATTAGATCAGAATATCTCATCCGTTCAATCACATGAACGAATCCTGGTCGTCCGTTAAGATTTTTATAGGACTCTGAAACCTGTGATAGTAGGACGTCCTAAATCTAAAAAATTAGTAGGCTCCTCTACCCTACAACGTGAAGTTACTATTTTATCCTTATAACTTTGAAAAAATTATGCATGACATTTTGACAAAGCAAAGCCCGTCGCTTCTGCATAAACCCAACTATATTCTAAACAAGCCCCGCTATATACGTAGCCTGTGCCAATCTACCCAAGCCCGCTCCGGAAAGCACAAATGCTTTATGTTAAATTTCAATCAAGGGTACCCTCTCCGATTATTTAAATACTAATAAGAATTCAAAATCCGGGGTGTTGGACTAAATGGGCTAAATAGAGTAAACAGTACCTTGAACACGCCCGCCTGCTACTTGTCGTCTGCTACTTGCCGCCTGCTATAATTATAATATAATCATTTATTATTTCATTTATTTAATTATGATATTTATTTTTAAATTAATTATAATAATTATTTCTTTTAATTTTTTAATTGTTTCATTAATTTAAAAATCATATTATATTTATAAGAACCTTTAGGGGGAGGGCAAAGCCCTCCGCCGCGGCCCGGGTACTGTCGTGCGGGGCATATGGGGTCCCCCGCCCCCCGTGCACAGTCACTCGTATATATAACGTATATATATATACATATATAATATATATATAATAATATAATATTTTTAATAATATATATATGTATAAATATATAGACGTATACAAGAAAAAAAAGGTGATTGTTATGGGCAAACCAATTTTGGATAGGTGCAAATCAATTTTACGGGCAAACCAAAAATTTATATGTACAAACCAAATTTTTACGTGTCAACCAATATATATATATATTTAAAATTCTTTACAAAATAAAAACAAATAATTTATCAATAATATTATAAAATTTAACGTATTACAAAAGTTTCAAATTAATTATAGAAATTTTCTTTTAATGATGAGTGCAACTTTTCGACATTCTATTTGTTGGAGAAATACAAAAACAATGATGAAGATGAGAAATACGAAAAGAAAGGTTTAAATCTACGGCTTGCTTCAGATCAAAGGAGCTGAAGATGAGCGATAATGTCCGACACAAATAAATCTGGAGCTCCCGGAGTGATCAGAAACGAGGATATGTGGTAGGTGTCCTCGCGTATGGCTTGCGGTAGGCGTTGACGGCGGTGTCAACGGTAGCGGCAGCGACGACGAAGAGAAAGGTGTCGGCGGTGGTGGTGGTGTCATCGCATATGGCTCGCTCCTGTCGACGCGATGGGGAAATAGTTTGCCCCTATTAATTTTAGCGTAACATTTAAAATAATTGTTTAAGAGTTTTGATTTTAAAAATTGGTTTGCACCTATCCAAAATAAGTTTGCCCATAACAATTACCAAAAAATATCAGTCTCAAGCTAAATTATCTTAGTACAGTTAACGAAAAAGAAGCCTGCTCGCCGTCAAACACATTTTTTGCGGAATGTGAGGCCTGAGTCCTTCACAAGCTCGTCGTCAATCCTTGCCATTGTCCCGGACATGTAGTTTACGTCGCACAGTTGTGCCCAAATCAACTGTTACGGGTCATCCATTGGTTATCTTATATTATTATTAGTTTATTATTATTTTTATGAGTCGAGTCGTTGTATCGAGTCAGGTAGTTGGTTTATTATTATTAGGAGTCGAGTCGTTGTATCGAGTCGCTGTATCGAGTCGTTGCCATCGGTGCCTATATATGGGCCTTTGGGGGTCATGTAACCATTAAGCAAAAGTTCTATTCTCTCTCTAGCTTCTCTCTCTCTCTCTCTCTAAGTTCTTCTCAACTTCTCTCTCAATTCTAGGGTTTATCCCTTGTATCTCCGTCTCTTTCCTCCACAATCACGGGCACGTAACAACTTGGTATCAGAGGACTTTCCTCCCCTCCCGGTTCGTTTTTTTTTTCCGCAGCCCCCGACTCTTCCACTGCCTCACACCGTCGCCCCCACTGTTCCAAAGCAGCTCCCTCCTCTTGTTCGTCTAACCCACACCCGACATCATCCAAGAAGCCCTCCGCAAGTTCCGCAAAACCCACTCGTGCGTTGCTCTGCCTCCAGTCCCGACATCATCCCGGGAAACGCAGGATAGGTTCGTCGGGATCGTCCAAGCTCAGCCCGACATTGCCTTTTTCGCTACGGGAGCGCCCATCGCCTCACGCCACAACTTTGTTGACGACGACGCTTCATCGTTTCGCGCGTCAATCTCGCGGCTTCTCCGGATCTGCTTCAACAGCCCGACATCGCCTTTTTCGCTGCTCTGCCTCCACGCTAGCTTTTACTGTGAGCCGCTCTGCACGCAACATCAACTCATCCAGACAGTTGAAGTCTACGAGCAACATCACTTCTTCACGCCTTTTCTTGCCTCGAGCCCCTCCCAGCAGCAAAAGTCTACATCTTCTCTGCCAGCCTATTTTTTTCTCAATTTGATTTTATTTTGAATTTATGAATCAAATTATTTTGATTAATTTATTCATATAACATCATATTACATTTCCCAATATGGACGCACCATTAAGCGCTGCCGAGGCGGCCTCCGCTCGTTACGTGCCTGTGATTGTGGGGGAAAGAGGTAGAGATACAAGGGATAAACCCTAGAATTGAGAGAGAAGTTGAGAAGAACTTAGAGAGTGAGAGAGAAGCTAGGGAGAGAATAGAACTTCATTACTTTTTACCTAATGGTTACATGACCCCCAAAGGCCCATATATAGGCACCGATGGCAACGACTCGATACAGCGACTCGATACGACTTGACTCCTAATAATTATAATAAACCAACTACCTGACTCGATACAACGACTCGACTCATAATAATAATATAAGATAACCAATGGAGGACCCGTAACATCAACGCATTGTGCTCGTCCATGAAATCAAATAGCATGGCCTTCTCTACCTCATTTGTGACCGCCGTCATCGGCACTTCCACCATCTCTACGACGGTGTCCGCTGTCGCTGGCTTCAGTTACGTGGTGATGCAATGAAGGATAACTCAAACAATGATGAATATATTAAGCCCAACAAACAGAGCTTTACCAGCTTCCCTCCCTCTGGTCTAGATTTTCGATGGTGTTTGTCTTCCTTCCCAGCTGTTGTTGTCGGAGTTACAAACCGGGACTAGATCCTAGGAGTCACGCTCAATGATCTCTTATTTTCATAATATATAGGAGGTGTCATTTCTTACCTTCTAAAATTGCCCTCTTATCAACTAAATTTAAATAAGAGGGCAATTTTTAGGTGATATTCAAAAAAAAATATTGCCCTCCTATCAACTAATATCACCTAAAAATTATTAAAAAATATTTAAATTTTGAGGAAAATTCTTATGTAGATAGCATTTAAACAATTTTAATTGTTTCCCGTTATCATTAGTATCTCATGCAACATTGAAAGAAAAGATGGAAAATGAGAATTCATAAAGCGGATCATAAATAGTTTGGATAAAGTTATTGATGATGAGGAGGATGAATCAGCTTCCTCCTTAATACTTCCAATTATCGTCGTAACATTGTGCTCATCATATATTCGATTTTTATAGATTGGATTCAGGTATGGTTCTTTGGTTGAGGACTTCAACACTGGTTACAAATTGCATTGTGAGGGTTGGAGGTCTTTATTTTGCAACCCAGATAGGCCAGCTTTTCTTGGCCATGCGCCTAAGAATTTATATGATTCACTCAGTCAGACAAGAAGATGGGTTGTGGGTCTGTATGAGGTTGCCATTAGCAGATATTGCCCTCTTTTCTATGGAAGCATAAAGGCTTCATTACTCACAGGATTCTGCTACATGTATTTTGCTTTGTGGGGAGTCTGGTGCTTTCCAATAATTGTGTATGCTCTTCTACCTCAACTTGCTCTTTTATATGATAAGCCTCTTTTCCCTAAGGTAAGCATAATTTCTATTTAATTTTCAATGGATATTATGAATCAAAATATATGAATTATAAATCAATAGTCAGCATAATCTAATAAAATATTAGTATTAAAAAATAACATAGGTTAGTGAATGATAAGATATCACTGTTTTTTTGCACCTTGGTTTGTAAAATTCTTCATGTTATTGTGAATATTGTAGGTCTCGGATCCATGGTTCATCCTTTACGCCTATCTTTTCTTAGCCGCGTATGGGCAAGACCTCGTCGAATTCATGGAAGTCGGTGGATTAGTTCGGAGATGGTGGAGTGATCAGAGAATGTGGCTGATCAGAGGCATCTCAACTTGCGCCTTCGGAACATTGGACTTCGTTCTTAGCCAAATAGGGGTCTCAGCCGCAGGGTTCAACTTGACAAGCAAGGCGGAAGAGGAAGAAGTGAACAAGTTGTATTGCAGTGGCAAGTTCTTCTTCAGCACAACATCACCTCTCTTCATTTCCATGGGGACTATAGCCATTGTTAACCTGAGCTCATTTGTTTTCGGATTCATGAGGGCTGTGAGAAGAGTTGGCGGTGTGGATGAGATGTTTCTGCAGTTGTTGTTGTGCGGATTTGTTGTGGCGAACTCTTTGCCAGTCTATGAGGCCATGTTCTTCAGAAAAGATGTAGGGAAAATGTCGAGAAGCGTCATTTATGCCTCCATTTTATTGGCGTGTGTATTGTTCTGCGTAGGCAAAATGATTAGCTAGGATAACAGTAAATAGTTTCTCTTGTTTGGTTGAGTTAGTACTATGAGTAATTTAGTTTCAATTGAATGATATTATGGTTTTCAATTTGATTAGTCATTTATGTTTTCAATACGATTGCTTCATAATTTCAATAAATTTTAGGGAAAATCCCAATATCGCTGTTGAATATGTACTGTTTAATTTAAAGTGGGTGGGGAAATGTGTGGAATGTGGTTCATCAACTGTTAAAAATGCAGATTAACACGATCATTATGCTCCTCGTGTTTGTGATATTTGAAATGCTACTTTTTGTCCACCTAAAGAGCTTCGTGAGTGCGGTGGGCGCGAACCGTCATTCCTCTCGATCTCACCTAAAGAGCTTCGTCCATTTTTATGTTTAAATTTAAGTTTTTTTCCTTGGTGGCTGCTAGTTCAGGGCGCAATTGTGATCATGATTTTATGCACAGATGGCACAATAAGCCACATGTTGAGGTGATAAGGCCTCAAGGAAGTCGAAGACTTGGGTGTGGGAGCCTTTGACACAAATATGCCTCCATATTCAAGATGATCATGCACAAGCGGAGCATATCAAGAATAAGACTTAAGCATAGCCATGATATCCTATGACGGAAAAGGATGCGGAAGTCTCTTGAAGATTGGAAAGAGGTCTTGAAGATGAGAGAAGATTCTAGAATGATGTGGAGTCTTCTAGAAGATTCGAGAGGCGGCCGTAACCATTGTTCTGTTTATCAAACACATATTTAGGATGGTGACATTTTTATCCAAACTCATCGGAGCATAAATGCAGCCAGACGGACGGCGATTTGTAACCACCGCATTCACAACTATCACTACAGTGCCAAACCAACACAAATGTTTCAATATATAAAGAATAATTTCTTAAAATCACGCATGACTCTAATTGGTTGGGCGGAATTGAGATTTCGGAAGTAAAATTAGAGGTTAAATTCAATTGAAAATGATAAATTCTATTTTTTAAGTCTAATTTCGTCCAATGAACGGAAATTTGGGGATAATGGAAATGGATTCTAGATAAAGGTGTTATAGTTTAACCATGATTTGGTCTTGAGATGCTGCAATCTTCAAGCTACTTGATGGATAGGAAGAATATTTTGGAGGACTAGAATACTCCTTATAAAATATACAAATAATGCATCCGTATATCTTCAGGGCACACGTCTGTAGACACTGTTTGGGATGTTTTTTGGCATGGTACTGCAATACCGATGCGACACATGGGTCATTTGAGCTATATCATCAGGTCATTCAGTGGAATGCGCAAAGCAATTTTTCCTTCAATATGACCACGACCGGAGGACCGTGTCGCCTTTTTGGCATTTGTTGTGGTCACGACCTCCTCGTAAAATAGATCCGAAGTATTTGCAGATGAACGACCATCACCGACAATCATTTCTTATGTTAAAGATGCCTGCACATTTATCCCCCTTCCAACATATTCTAGTCATAGCTAGAAGCAACACTCATTGTTGTGGTCATTTTTTTAGTGTTGGAGCCCTTATGCTTGAGTTCCATTGTCTCCATGAAAATTGTAGTCCTCACCCTTGTAAGCTTTATTTAGTATTGGTGCATGTGCTTTCCATTCAGATCACTCGATAGAGATTCATTAGAATGATGATTTGAGAATGCTGTACCAAGTGAATGTAGTTTGTACAATGGGGCTACAAATGTAACACCCCAAAATTTGGCGTCGTGTTCACTAGCGCGGCGTCGTGTTCACTAGCGCGGCTTCGTGTTCACTAGCGCGGCTTCGTGTTCACTAGTTTGGTGTCGTGTTAATCCTCAAGGCATAGTGTTAAGCCTCCTAGCGTCGCAAAGCTAGACCTGGAGCTAACGTCAGCGATAGCTATTGCCAGGCAATAGCGCGACGTCGTGTTCAGTGGCATGATGTCGTGTCAACACGTGTGGCATCGTGTGGACTTGACGCCACAAGCCAGAGAGCTGTTTGGAAGCGTCTGTGAGCCTGTTTCATAAATCAACATTTTTAGGCATCTGATCTTCTTGGAACTTGATCCAATGACCTAGATTTTTTGCCTATTAACCCTAAATAAGGCAAAGGAGATCTCATCTCTCATTTTTCTAGAGTTCTTGGCACTTGACGGCTCGTGAGAAAGAGGGAGTGGAAGAGGATAACGACCTAGATTCCTCCATTACTGGAACTTTAGAGTTCCGTTTGACTATCCAAGATCGGATTTGCGGAGGGGGCTTGAAGGAGAACGTTTTCATCCATGCTATTCAAGGATTCTATGGAAAGGAAGAGGTATCGTAAGGTAACGACATCGCTCCTTCCGATCTTAGAATGTGTGCATATCATCTTTTGTTAATGCCTTCTGTTTTCCTGTAATTTCTTGACATCAGATCTGTCAAATGAGAGAGGTTCGGGTCTCCTTGGTTCAAGTAGAACCACCGGGTCAATTGAGTCTGTCCCCGACAAATTGTTTTGCATTATAAATCCGCATCGTTAGTGGATTAAGCATAGTGAGTGAAGATGAAATCGCAACCGGTGGTATGATTCAGTGATGTTTCTCGACGTGCAATTTAGGGATTTTGTTAGAAATCCGATTGCGGTGAAGATGCCGTTGTGATGCCCTTACTATCGTGTGAGAACGAATGTTGGCTTAGGGCTGAAAATGATGTGTGTAATAACCTGTCTAAACAAAAGTTAGAGAGCGCTTTGGGCAGGTCTTGATTCTACAGGCATGGGCGGAGGAAAATCCATGTCTAGTAGGCGGGAGCTGATTTAGTGTTATTAGATTTAAAATAATTAATTTGGAGGAAATTTGTTTGTTTTTATGCGGAAGATTTATAGTTTATCAGTGAAAAATTAAATGCACAAATATTTTAAAAAACTCATGACATATAATTCTGATATAGATTTTTATGCAATGGCAATCCTAGAGAAATAAACATGAAAAAAATATCAAATTCTAGTACGTAATTTATTTAGTCTAGTAGTTGTCCATGATAACAGAGAAAATGATTGATCATAATTATTACATAAAAGAAATGTTCGACAGTAAAGGAAATGAAACATAAAACATAGAACCTGATACATCAAGAGCCTAAACATCCAAAAGCAGAAGCTTGACATAGATTGGGCTCAGGCAGCTAGTGGCGCAGTCACGAACGTTAAGGAAAATTTCAAAACAAGAAGGAAAAAGCCTAAGAAGTGAAGCAAAAGGTTAGAAGAGTAAAATAAAGTATGAGTAGGAGAATAAAAAATGAACGTATACCAGTTTTCATGAAGCAAAGTTAGTAAGACAGGCAAGTAAGTGAGACAAGTTGAAACACCAAAGATTTTTAGCCAACTCTGGAGTATATCACATATATGTTCATGTAAAAATATAAGCTGTAATCAATAAAATGTGTATGCATTTTTATCTGATGCACAAGAGTCTTCAAGTTCAGATGCAAGTCCTATCAGATAATTCATGTTTGTCATGACTATTTATTTATTCCCGAGTTAAAAGCGAACTCAAGTTAAGGAATTACATCAATTAAACTGTACTTTTCAATAGTTGCTTATAATATTAATGAATTAAATGATTCATAGATTATGATTCTAACATGCACGAATTTATGTCAAAGGGGAAAAATTGGATCATGAAATAATCTTTACCCAAGTCTTACAACTAGACAAGCATAAGATACAAGATTCGATGACACCAAAAACTAGATAATGAGCTTTATATTTTTGGGAGTTCAAGTATTCGCGACTGGTAAGATTAGTATGCATCGCTTTGGGGATAACAAATACTCATCTAGATTAAACCATTCTAAGGAACGATTATCTTCCAAATAAACATGTGTACGGTCCGAATATTATATAAAACACAAATAATCTATTTGCTAACAAGAAATATTAACAATTATCATCATGATATTTATTGCGCATGCCAAAAATTTTCATTCTTCCAAATATACGTCAAATGAGAAAGATCATTCATCTAAGTGAAAAATCCAAATAAAAAATCATTCATGATTACAAACTCATGTCATTTGAGATGTATTAAATCATAAACTGCTACCTTGTCAGATTAGACATTCAATATTTAAATTTATTTGGTAGATCAAATATTCAAGAGTGAAGTCATATAATTATAAGAACAAATGCATTAATTTAAGCTCAATGTCTGCAAGAGAGAGAGATCTCTTCTTTCCTTAAGTATGGCTGAATCTAGCGGTGGCTAAGCGGAATAAGAAAAAATTAAAGACCTAATTTAAATTTGTTCAAGAACGAAAAAAATGATATTTGATATAGCAATTTGCGCAACACTTGTACAAACATTCTACGTCATATACTTTAAACAAAAGACAACTTAGAAATTTACCTCCCTCAAAGTTGAGGGGAGAGGAGATTACCATGTAGAAATCAGAGATTTGGCGGTGCTTAGGTTACAAAAACCCTAAATCAGAGAGGGCTTTGCGCGAAGATCCCACCAATGGATCTGTTGAACAACGTCGAAAATATAAATTATAAGGGGGGTTTGATGATTATAAGAGGGGTAAATCGCAAGTTATATGCAAAATTGGAGACAAAAGATTCCAAAAAAATTAGGGAAATCTGAATAGAGGAGTGGAGGGAGATTCTTACCCAAGGAAACCAAATCCGAGCCCAAGGAGGAGGCAGGAGAAAACCCTATTTATCCCTCTTGCAAAATCATGGCCAAGACGAAGGAGAAGAAGAGAAATTAGGGTTGTTGGCCCTTAGAGGAGGGAGAGGTTGCTGTCCTCGTGGAAGAGAAGAAAAAAGGGTTGTTGCCTTGAGGAAGTGGAGGATTATTTGTCCCTTGGAGGAGTGAAGGATTGTAGTTAGCCAAGGAGAGAGGATCTACTGCTGTCAGCTCCTTGGAGCAAGAAGGAAGACTATCGATTGCTTGGGGGGGGGGGAATTCTACTGGACACGAGAGAAGACGGAGAGGAAGAGCAGGAGGCACCGACTCTTAGAGAGGAGGTGGTTGCTGGCCATGGTAGCGAGGAGCGAGTGGGAAGTTGTGGCTGGAGGTGGAATCGGGAGGGCTTGCGTGACAGGAGTGGTAGAAATACAAGAGATAGGGTGAAGGAGCCGTGTGACTTGCAGAAGTTGAATACGAGAAGAATGTGGGGGGGTACTCAGTTTAGGATAAAAATTTTTTATAAGGTTTTTTCTTTACAAATTTGCCCTTAGATAAGATTCCTTCTTTTTTTTAAAAAATAAGGGTTGTTACATTCTTCTCTACTTAGGAAGTTTCATCCTAAAAATTCTGAGGATTTCCTAACTATGGCCTCTTATGATGAAGATTCAGATGTCATTCATTTTAATAAGGTTTTCCAATAAAGGTGTAAATGCTAACTAAGAATATACTAAAATAGAAACGAGAACAAGCATGGAGAATTACAAAGATCAAGAGAAAAGTTGTGGATACTTTCTACGCATGTCAGATTCTGGTTCCCAAGCATACTCCTTAGAGTTTCCATTCATCCAAAGCAGTCTTACCATAAGAATGGTCCTCTTTCGAAGCTTGCATACTTGGTTCTCCACAATCTTAGAGGGCTTGACCGAACAAAAAAAACTAACTTTAGGAAACACAAGAATTTCTTCAATTAGCCCGGAATTGAGAGGTAAGACTCAAGAATTTGAGAGCGAAAAATCTTTGCACGAAGTGAAGATAAAACACTAATGAGGATAAGAAACTAAACAACAATTTAGTGTCGATAGAAGTAAGTTAACAAAGAGATGGAAGAACACAAAACAATGCTGAAGTAATTCAACATAACAGTTTATAAGAAGACCCTAATTTCTCTATTATATAACTTGAGAAATATGCCTAGTATTGCATTGCTTGTGACGCAGACACTAATCAAATGGAGTACTGATAATACGTTTTGTAGCCTAAACTATTATCGTATTTTATATTTTATATTGTACAAATTATGTCTATTATTAGTTTATTTTTATCCTTTTTATGTAAATTTTATTGCCACTAACTTTTTCTTGTCTTTTTGCAGGTTTTCAGAAAAATTGGCCAAAATGACCTGTCACGCCCCCCCTGTCACGCCCTCCCTGGGCGTGACCTAGGGCGTGTCACCCGATCCCGAGGACACCTGCTGGAAGGGACAGAAAACGGTCAAAACCGCTGTCACGCCCCCCTGTCACGCCCTCCCTGGGCGTGTCACTAGGCGTGACCAGGGGCGTGTCGCCCTCTGCCGCAAAGCTGCCGCCGCATTAAATGCCCTTCCGCCTCAGCACGCAAATAGTACTGTCACGCCCCATGTCACGCCCGTGACATGGGCGTGACACCTTCCTTTTTCGGCGACTGACGGATTTCTGACCAATGATTTGGACATGACATGCCTGTCACGCCCCCCTGTCACGGGCGTGACATAGGGCGTGACCACCGACGTATCGAAGCAATCATCCCTCCCGCCAGAATCCAGAGCCCGAGGTCAAATCCGTACCTGTCACGCCCCCTGACACGCCCCCTAGGGCGTGTCAGAGGGCGTGACCAACCCGAGAAAAAATCTATAAATTGAGCCCCCCTCCTCCCCATTTCAGCAAGCTTTGGTTGAGTGGGGGAGGTGCTGCCCCTTTGTTTCTTGATCCTTTTTCATGCTTTTTCTCTCTCTCTCTCTCCCCCTCTCTTTGTACTTTTTGGTTAACCCTAGTTTAATCTTAGTTTGTGCTAGCTTTTAATGTAATTTTCTTCTTGCTTAGTGCTTAATATAGGGCTAGAATAGGGTTTAATTTTCATGCACTTGTAATTTTATTTTCATTAGTGTAACTTGCCCTGTTTCATTAATAAAATTGTTCTTCCCTTAGCTTGTGTTCTTCTTATGTTTTTCTACTCATCTCCCCTCCTCCACTCAATTATGATTAACTAATCCTCATTGTACTCGATCTTGATGATCCGAGGTTAGAGCGATTATGTTATGATGTTTTAATCAATCTTTTCTTTTTAGGTTAGGGCCTTGAATTACTCTTGATTAATCACGGGTTGGGGGTATATTTTCGATATATACTCTCCGCCTTTGCTTTCATTCTGGGCTAGCCGAGAGGCCGAAAGAATGAAGTGAGCATTCAAGAGTAAAGGGAGTTGTACGCACCCCTCGAGAGAGGCAGACGTCCAAATCTCCCGGATTGGAGTAAAATCCAATAGTGGGGTTCACTGCGTAAAGCGAGTTTTAGGCCTCCGATTTAGGCGAGAGTCGGTCGGACCTTCCTAAACTCAGTTGGGCACGACTTCGAGAGAAGCGTGTTCAAGCTTTAGGAACCTCCACGGTCAAGGACCCTTATCCTATTAAGTTTAGATTTTTATCGCATTTTCTTAATCGTCTTTAGCCGAGGTGAATCTCGATCGGGTGCATTTCCATTTCATATTTTCTTCCTTTAGTAGTAAACTCCTATCTTGTGCTCTTTAATTAACTGCAGTAGTTTCCTTTCTAGCATAGTTCTTTTCTTAATAGCGTAACTTAATTGCGGTAGTTCTCTTTCTAGTTTGCTTTAATTTCTCCATTGCGCTTAGATTTTCTAAAACCCTAGTTTTTCCGTCGATAAGATAATAGCGTTCGTGTGAGTAAGCTTAGCCAACAGTTCCCGGATTTCAATACGACACTTGTGTCCCCTTGCTAAAATTCGATAGGTATACTTGCCTCATCGGGTTGCTAGTTCGGTTGCGTTTATTTTTCTTCGAACCCTAGCGCGCAACAAGTACTAGTGGACCGAATAGGATTGATAATCTGGTAGAATAGAAATAACTGAATAGAGCATCGGTGAATTGAAAATAGAGATTCCAACAAATTTCATACCATCTGGTATATAAATCATGTAATAATTACATCACTTTCATTGGAAAAATCTAGGAAGTAATCAAGCAAAAACATTAATAAAATCACATGCAATAAATAATGATTTGTAAATCTATGTGTGTACAATCATCATCTGTTGTTTTTAGCTTAACACGTGTAATGATTTATGATATGGATGCAAATGAATGGATACATATGCCATGTTAAGTGCCCATATTGTTTAACATGTCATGCATATTATGATACTAATGTCATTGTACTTGAAAATATTAAACTGCCCATAACCATTTAAAATTCGCAAGCGGTGTATATCCTAGTGGAATTTTATATGCACATAAATATTAAGTTTTCCCATAACCCCTTAACATTTGTGTGTATACTGCTCATGCTTATGAATGTAGTGTATGAGTGTTTCAGCCGAGAACAAAAAATAATGATAAGTCGAGTGAAGAAATGATGCATGCATATATATTTACATGGAGTCGTGCATGGGGGACCCCATGCGGGCAACATTCATCGTAGGTGCAACATTTGTCGAGGGGGCAACATTTGTCATGGGAGCGACATTTGTCATGGGGGCGACATTTTTCATGGACGCAACATTCGTCCTACGGGAGACATTTATCGTGGGGGCGACATTTGTCATGGAGGCGATATTGGTTGTGGGGGCGTCATTGGTCATGGGGGAGAAATTGGTCGTGGGGGGGGGGGGTGGCGATATTGGCCAGGGGCGGCGACATTGTCCAGTGACAGAGACATTGGTCGTCGACAATGACATTGGTCTTGGAACCCGTGCGGAGGAGACGAAATTCGACGGGTGTGATGACATTGGGTGGGGGAAGCGACATTTGGCAGGGACGACAACATTCGTGGGAGCGGTGATAGTCAGCAGGGGCGGCGACATTCAGCGAGGCCCGTGACATGCGGCGGGGGTGACAACATTCGGCGGGGGCGGCGACATGCGGCGAGGGCGGTGACATGCGGTGGGGCGGCGACATTCGAGGAGGGCATGGACAATCAGCATGGGAGGTGACAATCGGCGGGGAAGGCGGTAATCGGCGTGGGTGGCTACAATCGGCGGGGGTGGCAACAATCAGCGAGGACCGCAGTATTCTGTGGGGACGATGACGTTCGGCGGGGGCGACATTCTGCGTGGGTGAGGACCATGCATTGTAGAAATTAAGAAAAATCCATATTCTAACTTGGACCACGTGTACCTCTATGTGCTTAAGATTCCAATAAAATCGCATAAGGCAGGGTGATTTTGTTTGCCAAAACCGTGAAGGACAAATATTTCCTTCTGAGTTTTGAAATTCTAAAATCACCTCAGAGTAAGAGAGCTTTTAGGTAGAAGTAGGAGGAATTGGTTATTCGTAGGTGTGGTTAAATAAGGATGGCTAATGTAAAAATAACACCAAATACTAAACATCTGCACATTGGATTACTATAAGCTTTTTTGGACATTGTGTCAAATAGAAGTCTAGAAATCATAATATTAATGTCAAGTCCGCATAGAAAACATTGATGAAGGAGAGGATGTAGTCTTAATCATGGTGAAAAATAAGCATACCTAAAATCCTAAAAGTGGGTAAACTGAGGTGAGAGGGAAACAATTGCATACCTAAAATCCAGAGGATGTGTGGAAGGAGTCAGAGGAAGAAGTCGGAGGCTGCCATGTCAGCTATGGACTCCCGCAAAAGAGCCGGCCCTCTGTATCTTAGTTTTGAAGTCGATCCTGAGCGGAGATGCAGAGGTCATAGAGTTGCCAAAAAGAATAACAGTGAGAACTTTGTTGTTTGGAGGGCGATAAAGAACAGGGGAAACTTTGGAGGAGTGACGCAAAAGTTGGTCTGTTGGAGGAATTAACAAACCTATGGAAGAATCATGTGCGTGTAGGGAAAATGGAGGCTATACCAAAGAGGAGGTAGAAAATGTGGAGGGAAGAGGCACAACCGAATGGGAGGAAGCGCAGCTGAACGGGAGGAAGTGCAGCCGAACGGACGGAGGCATGCCTAGGCGCGGATAGGCGATGCCCTAGCCAGTCGTTGGTGTAGTTACAAAGAAAATGTAGAAAGTTCGAAGAAAGGAGGAGATGCCCTACCTACGCAGAAGAAGAAATCAGGTATCAGGATTTTATGGTTGTTGAACAGTGTAGCTTTGTATTAATTAAGTCTTGATTGGGCCAAAAGACCAAAATACCCCAAAATTTACCCACCAAAACTATTTTTATGGGGGCATTTTTGGATTTAAATGTTACACCATGCACTCATTAGGGATTTGCTTATATAATAAATATATAATGAAATTCAAAATATGTAATAATTATAAAATACTTTATCTTTGCAAGTTCAACTTTGCTCTGATACCAACTGTCATGACCCGTCTAAACAAGTTAGAGCACGCTTTAGGTGGGTCGGGATGCCATAGATATGGGTAGAGAAAATCCATGTCTATTAGGCGGGAGTTGATTTAGTATTATTACATTTAAAATAATTAATTTGGAGGAAAATAGTTTTTTTTTGCGAAAACTTTAGAGTTTATCAGTGAAAAATAAAGTGCACATGTAATTTTATAAAACTCATGACACACAGTTCTGATACAGATTTTCATGCAATGACAATCCCAAAGAAATGGATATGCAAAAAATATCAAATTATAGTATATAATTTATTTAGCCTAGACATTTTTCATGATAACAGAGAAAATAACTAATCATAATTATTACATAAATGAAATGTACGACTTTAAAAGAAATGAAACATAAAATATAGAACCTAACACAAAAAGAAGAAAAATCACCAGAAGTGGGAGCTTGACATAAATCGGGCTCAAGCAGTAGGTGGAGCAGTCATGGACGCTAGGGCAAATTCCAAAACAATAAGGAAAAATTGAAAGTCCACTTAGTGCCAACTACCTTCACCTATGGGGGGGATAGGTGTCTTGCAGCGATTTTAGCGGAATTAAAATTCTACCTGCACAAATAAACAAAACAACACAGCACAAACAGACACAAGCAGTTATAGTGGTTCCCCGATTTGGGTACGCCCACTTTCCCCCTTCGACCTATCTCCCAACAAGGGACGACTCAGTCACTTCACCAACCGGATTGAAATCCAATCCTCACACTCACGGAAGGAACCCTTCCAAAATAAGGAATCACCACTCCTCCACCACGGGTTGCACCCAACCCTTACAACGAGGAACCTACGTTCCTTTACAACAAAAATAAAATGGAATTTATAAAATATACAAACTACTTATGGAGTGCTAGGTGTCCCTCTTCGTTCGATGACGCGTTCTTGACGAAGACGAAGAGTCCACGACCTTAGCTCTCACTTAGAATGAATCTCCACGAAACCGGCGGCGGCAAGAAGAGCGGCGGCTTGGCGTTCGGGATCGGCGACGGCAAGAAGTGCGGCGGCTGAGCTTTAGAGATCCAACCTTCGTAGCTATGCTGGCAAGGTATACCAACGATCTTCCTTGGATCAATCGTCTCGATCGATTCGGAAAGGGAAGGTATTCCCGATCTACAAACCAAGAGACAAAGGATCTCAAGAAGGACACGTGATGTAAGACCCCCCCTTTTTTTTCTTTTTTGACACCGGGGTCTTAGGCCCAGAACCGCCACCTTGCGGTGATACCTTCGCACCTGGGAAGGTTGTCACTACAAGATGCCGATTCTGCCGGCCAAATTCGATCACAACTGTAGCAATAGAATAAAAGCAAGTCCACAGAAAATCACATGTATAGAAAATAAGCTCCACGAAGGGAGTGTCCACAGATAGTACATATAATAAAAATCTCGGGCATATGCCCGGTACATCAAGTCATCACTACAAATCACTCATCGCGAAAGCAAACTAATACAACTACTAGTGTTCGGGACTCATAGTCCCTGCTGTCTGGACTCCAGTACTAGACTGTCCGATCTCCAAGCGTGCCGACCTCCGGGGCTGCTCCTCCATGCTGGGCTCCGTAGTCCCCTAAATGATGTGGTTCAAAAACCGTTAGTCTAAAAGACTAAGTCCTATCGTCCTCCGCCCCTTCCCCCATGGCTCCTAAGCACCGAGCGGGGAGAAGGAAAGGAAAGGACATGAAGGTGGAGAATGTCAAATAGCAGATGACAGCAGAACTAGACTAGCAGTTCTAAGTATTGTAATAATAATACAAAATTAGAATAAGTAACCTTAACTTATGTGAATACACATAAGCTAAGGGATCTCTTGCAGGGCTCCTATCGTATAAAAAGTCCCACACCGATTTATACGATAGAGTGTCGGTTTTACTAGCAGACTTAAATATATAATACTGAAAGAGAACCTTGACTTATAAGCACGCTCGCACGAACTTATAGGTCAAGGGGTCGTTTTGCAAGGCCTAATGTATGGAGCGTCCCATACCGTTTATACATTAGGTGTCAGGTTATATGCAATGGTTATGCTATGAAATATAATTATGCTATGATGTGAATATGCAAGTACAACTCACCCACTCGACTCTGTGTACACAGACCTTTAGTTCACCCTTTCGGAGCCGTTACCTCCCAGGATACCTCCGTAGTGGCAGACGGAAGCGGTGGGTTGGGCCTCGCCCACCTCTAAACCAGTAAAGCACTACCGGTCAGACCTATCGTACGCCTCAACGCTTGGTGCACAAAGTAGACTCCTGTGTACTCTTACCGGCTGGCGCACCGGACTTCTGTTGGCGAAGTGCTAACCACACTTGCCGAGTCAGCGTATTGGCGTCGGTGCATCGACCCTCCAATACCGAAGACCCACCACCTTATACCTTTTATGTACATGCAATAGTTATGAGTCCCAACAACCGAGCCAAATCTCCCCGGACTATCCCGTCCGTCATAATCAATAACCGAGCTGAAGCTCCCCGGACTATCCCGTCCGTCATATTCTACAACCGAGCTGAAGCTCGCCGGGCCACCATGCCCATCACCATAACCATTGGGCTTATTGCCCGAGTAACCCAAACTATCTCCTAGGACTTTAGGGTGTGAGAGTGTGAAATCCTAAGTTTACTATTTACTTTTGTGGCGATTTTATACCTACGACTTAGGTTTTACCCAGGACTGCCTAAGGTATTCCCTGTGAAGGGCTCTCGAGGGCACTAGGAGCTATGATGGGCTGAATCCCAAGGCTCCCTTTCGCAAGGCACTTATTCTTGTTGGTTGGTAACTAATCCCATATCCATTACCCATTTCTTTTTCATATTACGGTAGACTAAACCTAAGGTGATTTTGACCTTTCACTCTACGGGGGAAGACGATCTTTCGTCGACCCCAAGCACTACTCAACACTACTGACTCATATCTCACTACTTAACCTAAACTTCTAGGATGACTCATCCACATCTACAAAATCCAGCAAGATGGCTAACTCCAACTATGCCAAATCATTTCCTTTCAACAATTTACTAAATGCAGACCACAAGGTTAAATGCCATGTAAAATGGGGAGTATATCAAATAATCTTCCAATACTCCTATAATAATTAATGGTGGTCCATAATGACCTTTAAGCCCTAAATTCAGAGACCCAAAATTTTCCTTATTTATTTAATAATTTATTTAATTATTCTAGTGACTAAAATTTCCAATAATGAACATGAAGTAACCTTTTCAGGCAAGATATCATTCCACTAATTTTATATAATATTTAAAATAAGGATTTAACTCATCTTCCAAAATATCTAAATTTTTCAGTAAGATTTTATCCCAAAATTCCTATTTGATTTTAACCCTTGAAAATTCATTTAAAGAAATATAAAAGACTATATTGCTTCCAAAAATTCAGAGAAAATTCCAGTATGATTCTAATGGCATATAAATGATTTGGGCCAAATTTCATAATTTATTTATCAGTAAATAGTCTTAATTAAATTATTGAATAATTTCCTCATTTAACAAGCTTGTGAAGTAAGTATCTCAAATATGTATCCAAAAATTTTCATAAAATTTATATATGCATATAATGATTTAAAACTTCTTGTGCCAAACTTTCATGACCTCCCAAGGGTCAGAGGGACCATAATGTTCAATTTATTAAATTGAGGCATCCCTTGTGTTACAAATGAAGTACTATAACTATTGTCCCAAAATTCCCAATTAAATTATCAGAGGCTCATAATATCCTTATGACCAATCGACCAAACTTTCATCTTAGTTTGAGGAGTTTATCTAGCCCATTGCAACCCTATAATATTTGTGCCCTAAACTAGGGTTAGGGTTTTGTGGGTCCCAAACTTTTCAAAACACCCTAAGATTTTAACCAGAGGGTTATAGTTACCCTAATACCCTCCTTACATAATTTCATAGTCATACAAGGAGTTTTGGCCACATGCCCTTCACAAGGTACAAAAGCCCTTCCTTAGGGTTTGACCTAGGATCTTAGGGAAAATCAATTCCAAACCTCCCCATATTTCATTGGAAGGTGCACAAGTTCATGAAAAGTCAGTGTTACAAATTGGAACCTCTGTTGGGGTTAATTGGACACTCTAAGCAAAAATTATATTTTGGACCAAAATGCCCTTCTTAGGGCAAGGCTAGGGTTTGCATGATTTCCATTCAAATCACATCCAAACTTAATGAAATTTTAACAAAAGGTCTATATTTACCTCACATACCTCCTACCAAAATTTGGATGAATTTGGGTGTCATTTAACCCCTAAATTAAATTACCCTAGGTAAATTAAATTATTTACAAAACTATAGAAAAATTATTCCTAAAAATTTCCATTTTTGGGCAGGGGATAGATATGGGTTAGGGTGGATCTCTGCCAAAATTTCAACTCATTTGGGCTAAGGATGAAGTGTGGGCACTCTATTTAATGTCTGCCTAGTCATATGTATAGATCTTACTAAAATGAGTGCCCTGGTCAAACTAGGGACCCAAATTGGTTCAAACCAATTTTGTATGAAAATAGACCCAAAAGGCTACATTTTATCTCTTTACAATTTTTCATGAACATGCCTCTAGGTATTTTTAAAATTTAAAACCATTAAATACAAAAAAGTGTGACAGAATTATGAAATGAAATATATAATTCCATAGTTTAATATCAATTTCCGCACGAATCTTGGCGCAAAACCAACGGGATCTGGTTGTCTCCTTCCTCCAGCCGACGGCTAGGATCTATCCTGCCTGGGCTGACTTCCAGCCGCTGCCGCCGGCGATCCGGCCACCTCCCCGGCCGGCCACCGCCGCCAACACCTTCGTGGTTGTCGGGGCTATCTCCAGGCGGCGGCTTGGCCGCCGGGGAGCCCTATTCCGGCGATCCCGACAAGCGGACATTTCATAGAAAATCCATGAATTTAAATTTTGGATTCGGCTCAATTGAGCCCAAACCTCGGCCCTAAAGATTCTAAAGATCTGCCCATGCAAGAAGGAGTGGAGGAGGACCTGTAGTGGCGGCTGTAGCCGTGCTGATCGCCGGATTGGCATGGTGGTGGCCGGTGGTGGTCGGCTTCTTCAAAAATGCAGGAAACTGCTTGGCTCCTTCAGGTAAAGTGTGGGAATTCCTCCTTGGAGTCTAGGGAAGCTCTTAAGGAGGGAGAGGAGAGGTGTTAGGTGGCTGAAAGCTTCATTCCATTATTGGCCATGGTCAAGGTTGGCGGCTTGGGTAGGTAGGGGGGTGGAGCTTGCTCTAACCAGTCAAGGATGGCTGCTACACTCCCCTTGTCTTGCTGAATTGAATGGGGAGGTTGGGGAAGGGGGAGGAGGAGCACAAAGTCCTCCTTCCTTCTTCTTCCTTCTCTTTCTCTCTCCTCCATGGGTGACTTCTCTCTCCTAGTCACCAAGCCTGAAATTTGGCTCCTACATATCCCATGGCAGCCCACAAGTCCATTTGGTCACTTAAGTCAAGGTTAGCCCAATTGCAATGGGCTTGAGCTTGAGTTAGCCCATTTGGGCTAACTTGACCCAAAGTTGGACTAGGGCCCACCTAGGTCAATTTGGTCCTTGAGGTTTCTTTAATGGGTCCTTGGTGACCCATTAGCCTCCCCTAGGGTCAAGGTGGGGTTGGATTGGCCCTTGGAGGTCACTTGATCCTTAACTAGGGCACTTTGACCATTTTGGGTCAAGAGTTGACTTGGTCAACCTATCCTTTATAATTGGTCCCAATGGGTCCTTGGTGACCTATTGGCCTCTCACTAGGTCTATGAGGGTAGGGGTGGGGTCCACTTGGCTAAGGGACTGTAATTGACCCTTGTGTAGGTCAATTTGACCCAATTAGGGTTAGAGTTGACTTTGGTCAACTTAGCTCCCTTGACTACCCTCCATGGGTCCTTAGTGACCCATTGACCCCTCACTAGGGTTATGGAGGTATAGGTGTGGTCCATTTCGCTAAGAGACTGCAATTGACCCTTGTGTAGGTCAATTTGACCCAATTAGGGTTAGAGTTGACTTTGGTCAACTCAGGTCCTTTGGCTGCCCTCCATGGGTCCTTAGTGACCCATTGACCCCTTACTAGGGTTATAAAGGTATGAGTGGGGTTTTGGAGTCTTGGTGAAGCTTCATGATCACCTTAAACCAAGGTTTTGGAGTTTACTATTTGCAGACCATAGTGCCTCTATCCACACCACCATGTCCACTTGACTCTTTCTTGGGCTTCCTAGGATTTTGTCATGACAAAACCACTCTTAGAGGTCTAGTTGGAAATGGGATGTTACAAATCCCAATAAACCAAACAAAGATTTCGTCCCCGAAATCAAGGTTAAGCCCACGGGGACTCCTATCGGGGAGAAGGAAACTTGTAACATCCCAAGAGAATCGAAAGATTTAGATCACGACCATGTTCGCTATGTGAGGTTTAAAGGTGATAGTCAAATCTAAGACTAATTCTCTCAATTGGCAAAGTCTAGACCCCAATAAACAAAAGTTTAGCCCATATTCTTGAAATTTCAGTCCTACTAGTTTAAAATAGGAAGGTAAATTGAACATCCTGAGAGGTTGTGAGGTATACCTGACTAAAGAGTTCCGGGTATCTTTGTCGCATCAAGTCCTGGGGCTCCCATGTGTGCTCCTCTCTTCCGTGATTTCTCCACAGGACCTTGACTAATGGAACCTTTTTGTGGCGTTAGACTCGTACTCCCTTGTCGTCAATCTGGACCGGTTCTAGGTGAACTGACCGATCAGATGCTATCGACCCATCTGTGGTTGTAACTTGCTGCTCTGAGCGTAGTAGAGCTCTCCTAAGAGAGGATATATGGAATACGTCGTGCAGACTTGCCAGCTCCGGTGGCAGCTCCAGCCTGTATGCCAAGGGACCGATCCGCTCCTGGATCCTATAAGGCCCCATGTATCTTGGACTGAGCTTCTTCCTCTGTCAGCGTACCCGAGTAACTCCATGCATTGGTCGGATCTTCAAGAACACCTGATCTCCTACCTGGAATTCCACCTGACGATGCCGAGCATCGTAATACTTAGCCTGCCGGCTCTGTGCTTCTAGCATCCTGTCCCGTATCAATCTCACCTGAGCCTCGATGTCCTCAACAAATTCCGAATCCAATGCCTTAGGGGCCTCGTCCTGTATCCATGACAATGGAGTCCTTCACCTTCGTCCATACAACGCCTCATAAGGAGCCATCCTTATACTGGACTGGTAGCTGTTATTATATGAGAACTCGATCAGTGGCAACAACTTCTCCCAAGGTTCACCGCGATCCAATATGCAGAGTCGTAGCAAATCCTCCAGATTCCTGTTGGTGCGTTCCGTCTGTCCATCTGTCTGGGGATGAAAAGCCGTACTGAATGTTAGTCGAGTGCCCAAGTAAGTCTGCACTGACCTCCACTCCCTAGATGTAAATTGTCCATCTCGGTCTGACACAATCGACTTGGGGACGCCATGATAGCGAACGAACTGCTCCACAAACTTTCGGACTAGCACACTTACCGAGTCATCCTTCCTGATTGGAATAAACCTGGCTACTTTTGTCAGCCGGTCGATGATCACCCAGATCGAATCATTCCCTGTCCTCGATCGAGGAAGTCCATGTATAATGTCCATGACGATATCTTCGAACTTCCACTCTGGTACTGGGAGTGACTGCAATAATCCTGTGGGGTTTCTGCACTCCGCTTTCACTAACTGACACGCCTTGCAATGGGTCACGAAGTAGGTGATATCCTTCTTCATGCCGGGCCAGAACATAGTCTTCTTCAGATCTGTAGTCATCTTTGTAATCCCCGGGTGTACCGAATATCGACTGCAATGAGCCTCCATCATGATGTCCTCCCGGACCTGGCCTCCCCCGGTATGTAAACCCGTCCTCTAAAGCACACTAAGTCATCCCTCAGCGAGTAGTCTCCCGCCGTTCCTGCTTCTAAGGCTCAGAATATCGGGTCTAGCTGGGTATCCTGCCTCTGTCCATCCTTGACCCGTTCTCGAATGTCATCTGTGGTAATTAATGATGATAGATACTCCCGGTGCAACTCAGGGTGATCCTCAGACACAAAGGATATTTGCATCTTATCTAACATCTGAACCAACTCCAAGGCCATCAACTGTGTTCCTACTCCGGGGTTTGCGGTCTTTCGGCTCAGTGCATCTGCTACCACATTCGCCTTTCCCGGGTGATAGTGCATCTCGTACTGATAGTCTGCTAAAAACTCCACCCATCATCTCTATCTGATGTTCAGCTCTTTCTGTGTGTCCACATACCTCAAATTTTTATGGTCAGAGTATATGTCGCAGTGGACACCGTACAGATAGTGCCGCCAGACTTTCAGTGCAAAAATGACAGCTCCCATTTCTAAGTCATGGACTGGGTAGTTCTGCTCATGCTTCTTCAGCTGCCGAGAAGCATAAGCTATCACATGGCCATTCTGCATCAGCACTGCACCCATGCCCTGGTAGGAAGCGTCGGTGTAGACCTGGAATCCTTCTTTCCCTGAAGGGAGGGCAAGTATAGGAGCTAAAGTGAGTCGTCCCTTTAGCTCTTGAAAATCCACCTCACACTGTGGGGTCCAAATAAAGGGCACATCTTTCCTTGTCAGAGATGTGAGTGGAAGGGCGATACGAGAGAATCCCTCTACGAACTTCCGGTAGTAATCGGCGAGTCCTAGGAAACTCCGTACATCTGTGGTCGTCTTCAACTGCGGCCAGTCCCGAACTGCTTGGATCTTGGCCGGGTCCACTGCCAACCCAGCACCACTGATAATATGGCCTAAGAAAGCCACCTCCTTTAACCAAAACTGGCATTTGCTGAACTTTGCATAAAGGCGATGCTCCCGCAACCTCTCCAGAGTCAGTGCCAGATGCCGAGTGTGCTCCTCCTCCGTCCTAGAGTAGATCAGGATGTCGTCTATGAATACTATGACGAACACATCCAAGTAGGCCTCAAAAACCCGGTTCATGAGGCTCATGAATGCCGACGGAGCGTTCGTGAGCCCGAAGGGCATCACGGTGGACTCATACAGGCCATATCTGCTACTGAAGGCCGTCTTCGGGATATCCTCCTCCTGGATCCGCAGCTGGTAGTATCCTAACCTCAAGTCCAGCTTCGAGAAATAATGGGCTCCCTCCAGCTGGTCGAATAATTCGTCTATCCGTGGGAGCGGATAGGTATTCCGGACGGTCAGCCTGTTTAGTGCTCGATAATCGATGCACAGGCGAAGTGTCCCATCCTTCTTCTTCACAAATAAGACCGGGGCTCCCTATGACGAGGAACTCGGTCTAAAAAATCCGGCTTCCACCAGTTCCTGGAGTTTGCTTCGAAATTCTATCAGCTCTTTTGGGGCCATCCGGTAAGGGGCTCTAGCTGTCGGCTTAGCCCCCGACACTAGCTGTATCCGGAAATCCTGCTCCCGGTGCGGAGGTAGACCAGGCAGTTTCTCTGGGAATACGTCGGAAAAATCTCGTACCACCGGAATATCCGAGGTGGAGACCTTGGCCTCAGTCATTTCAAATATCACCTCATATACTTCACCCCCTGTAAGTGAGCCTTGATAGCCTGTACAAATGACAACATGAGAGGGGGAATAGATCTAGTACCTTCGATGACGAGGTAGGAATCCCCATGTCTCATGGTAACTCTCTTGGACATGCAGTCAATCTGAGCATGATTCCAGTTCAACCATGTCATTCCTAGGATCAAATCAAAGACTGGCATCTTTATGATCATCGCCGGGGCTTCAAATATCTTTCCGCTGATCTCCGCCTCCATGTTGCAGTGGGCAGAGGTGAACAGCTCTGATCCGTCGGGTAATCGTATCCTCATCATCAAACCCGTGAATCACTCCACTCCTTCCAACCCTTCTACGAAGGCTTCCGATACAAACGAGTGTGAAGCACCCGTATCAAATAGCATATAAGCGGGTTTGCCGCTGATGAAAACTATTCCTGGGGGTGGGGAAAGTTAAATGTCTTAGAGTCTAGCTATGGTTTTCTTCCCTAGATTATCACTTCTATATAAACTTAAATTTCATGAGGAAATAAGTTTATAATTTTCTGACGTACCAGTGATTACTTGCTCCGGGTTCCGGGGTTGAGCCAAATCCAGTGCATAAATTTGCTCCCTCTGCTGCCTGCGATCTGCACCGTGGAAACCACGTCCTTGACCACATCCTCATCCTCCAAATTGTTGGGCCTGCGGGGCAGCCTGGGGTGCTGGTAGAGGTGCTTCCCTCATGGGGCAGTTTCTCCGAATGTGTCCTATCTGGTGACAGTTGTAGCATTCTGGTGGGGGAAATGCCATGCCCCCGGGTCTTGGTGCCTCCCTCATCTGAAGAGGCTGATGGGCCAATATCACCTGCTCCCTCGGCTCCTGCCGCACTTCCTGACGAGGCTGGTCCTCTATCCTTCTCCCACCTGGTATAGTACCTTGCCGCTGATCATTTCTGGCTCTCCGGCCCTGATCCTCCGCTTGCCGCTTCCGGCCCCGAGTGGTGTGCCAATCAACCTCAATCCTCTTTGACATCTCCAAAATCCGGGAGATAGGCCCGTCGGATACAAACAACAAAGCCTACCTCAAGTCCTCCCGCAGGCCTTTATAGAATCTCTTGATGTACCCCGCTTCGTCCAGCTGGTAAGAATCTGTATATCGAGCCAAATGGTCGAACTCCCGATTGTACTCTACCACTGTCCGGGTGCCCTGCTTCAGCTGTAAGAACCGCTCCTCCAACTCATCCCTGGCCGACTACGGAACAAAATGGTCCAGGAGTGCGGCCCTGAACTCTTCCCAGGAAATTTCTGCAACCTCCCTATCAGCAAACATTGTGTCCAGCAGCGTCTTCCACCACCTCTTGGCATGGGACTCCAGGCAGGAGACAACTAAGGCCACCCTCTTCTCCCAGGGATACCGTATCCCAGTCAGCATTTCGTACATAATATCTAGCCATTATTCTGTCCGTACAACGGATTCTGTCCCCAAGTAAGATGGAGGAGAGAGTCCTCGAAAGATGCTCAGCCAATTGGCCCCCGGGTTTGGCTGCGGAGCCGGAACCTGCTGAGCCCTGAAAGCATCTAGAATGGCTGTCAGCGTTTGACCCATCTCCGAGTGTAGGAATGGAGTGGGGACCGGGGGGGGGGGGGGTGGTGCAACAGTCGGAGTCTGCTGAACTCCGCCTTGTGGTGTTGGCTGTGATGGGGGCTGCGTAATAGAAGCCAAATATAAGAAGTCTCACAGATTTAACTAAAAGTGGACAATTTTCATGTGATTTCCCATATGGGCCCATTACTGCTTCCGCTGCTTAGTTTGTCCCCAAACTAACTCGAGCGGGGGTGTCCCAGGGTTAGTGGACTGCCACTTTTCTGATCGAGGTTTCCTCTGATACCACTTGTAAGACCCCCCCCCCCTTTTTTCTTTTTCGACACCGGGGTCTTAGGCCCAGAACCGCCACCTTGCGGTGATACCTTTGCACCCGGGAAGGTCGTCACTACAAGATGCCGATTCTGCCGGCCAAAATCGACCACAACTGTAGCAATAGAATAAAAGCAAGTCCACAGAAAATCACATGTATAGAAAATAAGCTCCACGAAGGGAGTGTCCACAGATAGTACATATAATAAAAATCTCGGGCTTATGCCCGGTACATCAAGTCCTCACTACAAATCACTCATCGTGGAAGCAAACTAATACAACTACTAGTGTTCGGGACTCACAGTCCCTAATGTCTGGACTCCATTACTAGACTGTCCGATCTCCAAGCGTGCCGACCTTCGAGGCTGCTCCTCCATGCTGGGCTCCGTGGTCCCCTAAATGATGTGGTTCGAAAACCGTTAGTCTAAAAGACTAAGTCCTATCGTCCTCCGCCCCTTCCCCCATGGCTCCTAAGCACCGAGCGGGGAGAAGGAAAGGAAAGGACATGAAGGTGAAGAATGTCAAATAGCAGATGACAGCGGAACTAGACTAGCAGTTCTAAGTATGGTAATAATGATACAAAATTAGAATAAGTAACCTTAACTTATGTGAATACACATAAGCTAAGGGATCTCTTGTAGGGCTCCTATCGTAAAAAAAGTCCCATACCGATTTATATGATAGGGTGTCGGTTTTACTAGCAGGCTTAAATATATAATACTGAAAGAGAACCTTGACTTATAAGCACGCTCGCACGAACTTATAGGCCAAGGGGTCGTTTTGCAAGGCCTAATGTATAGAGCGTCCCATACCGTTTATACATTAGGTGTCAGGTTATATGCAATGGTTATGCTATGAAATACAATTATGCTATGATGTGAACATACAAGTGCAACTCACCCACTCGACTCTGTGTACACAGACCTTTAGTTCCCCCTTTCGGAGCTGTTACCTCCCAGGATACCTCCGTAGTGGCAGACGGAAGCAGTGGGTTGGGCCTCGCCCACCTCTAAACCAGTAAAGCACTGCCGGTCAGACCT
This sequence comes from Platanthera zijinensis, assembly GCA_039513925.1. NCBI lineage: Eukaryota > Viridiplantae > Streptophyta > Magnoliopsida > Asparagales > Orchidaceae > Platanthera > Platanthera zijinensis. The sequence continues at coordinate 39,411,568 of CM077095.1, read as the reverse complement.
ATCGTACGCCTCAACGCTTGGTGCATAAAGCGGACTCCTGCGTACTCTTGCCGGCTGGCGCACCGGACTTCTGTTGGCGAAGTGCTAACCACACTTGCCGAGTCAGCGTATTGGCGTCGGTGCATCGACCCTCCAATACCGAAGACCCACCACCTTATACATTTTATGCACATGCAATAGTTATGAGTCCCAACAACCGAGCCAAATCTCCCCGGACTATCCCGTCCGTCATAATCAACAACCGAGCTGAAGCTCCCCGGACTATCCCGTCCGTCATATTCTACAATCGAGCCGAAGCTCGCCGGGCCACCATGCCCATCACCATAACCACTGGGCTTATTGCCCGAGTAACCCAAACTATCTCCCGGGACTTTGGGGTGTGAGAGTGTGAAATCCTAAGTTTACTTTTTACTCTTGTGGCGATTTTATACCTACGACTTAGGTTTTACCCAGGACTGCCCAAGGTATTCCCTGTGAAGGGCTCTCGAGGGCACTAGGAGCTATGATGGGCTGAATCCCAAGGATCCCTTTCGCAAGGCACTTATTCTTGTTGGTTGGTAACTAATCCCATATCCATTACCCATTTCTTTTTCATATTACGGTAGACTAAACCTAAGGTGATTTTGACCTTTCACTCTACGGGGGAAGACGATCTTTCGTCGACCCCAAGCACTACTCAACACTACCGACTCATATCTCACTACTTAACCTAAAATTCTAGGATGACTCATCCACATATACAAAATCAAGCAAGATGGCTAACTCCAACTATGCCAAATCATTTCCTTTCAACAATTTACTAAATGCAGACCACAAGGTTAAATGCCATGTAAAATGGGGAGTACATCAAATAATCATCCAATACTCCTATAATAATTAATGGAGGTCCATAATGACCTTTAAGCCCTAAATAAAGAGACCCAAAATTTTCTTTATTTATTTAATAATTTATTTAATTATTCTAGTGACTAAAATTTCCAATAATGAACATGAAGTACCCTTTTCAGGCAAGATATTATTCCACTAATTTTATATGATATTTAAAATAAGGATTTAACTCATCTTCCAAAATATCTAAATTTTTCAGTAAGGTTTTATCCCAAAATTCCTATTTCATTTTAACCCTTGAAAATTCATTTAAAGAAATATAAAATACTATATTGCTTCCAAAAATTCAGAGAAAATTCTAGTATGATTCTAATGGCATAAAAATGATTTGGGCAAAATTTCATAATTTATTTATGAGTAAATAGTTTTAATTAAATTATTGAATAATTTCCTCATTTAACAAGCTTGTGATGTAAGTACCTCAAATATGTATCCAAAAAATTTCATAAACTTTATATATGCATATAATGATTCAAAACTTCCTCTGCCAAACTTTCATGACCTCCCAAGGGTCAGAGGGACCATAATGTTCAATTTATTAAATTGAGGCATCCCTTGTGTTACAAATGAAGTACTATAACTATTGTCCCAAAATTCCCAATTAAATTACCAGAGGCTCATAATATCCTTATGACCAATCGACAACAATTTTATCTTAGTTGGAGGAGTTTAGCTAGCCCATTCAAATCCTACAATATTTGTGCCCTAAACTAGGGTTAGGGTTTTGTGGGTCCCAAACTTTCCAAAACACCCTAAGATTTTAACCAGAGGGTTATAGTTATCCTAATACCCTCACTACAAAATTTCATAGTCATACAAGGTGTTTTGGCCACATGCCCTTCACAAGGTACAAAAGCCCTTCCTTAGGGTTTGACCTAGGATCTTGGGGCAAATCAATTCCAAACCTCCCCATATTTCATTGGAAGGTGCACAAGTTCATGAAAAGTCAGTGTTCCAAATTGGAACCTCTGTTGGGGTTAATTGGACACTCTAAGCAAAAATTATATTTTGGACCAAAATGCCCTTCTTAGGGCAAGGCTAGGGTTTGCATGATTTCCATTCAAATCACATCCAAACTTAATGAAATTTTAACAAAAGGTCTATATTTACCTCACATACCTCCTACCAAAATTTGGATGAATTTGGGTGTCATTTAACCCCTAAATCAAATTACCCTAGGTAAATTAAATTATTTACAAAACTATAGAAAAATTATTCCTAAAAATTTCCATTTTTGGGCAGGGGATAGATATGGGTTAGGGTGGATCTCTGCCAAAATTTCAACTCATTTGGGCTAAGGATGAAGTGTGGGCACTCTATTTAATGTCTGCCTAGTCATATGTATAGATCTTACTAAAATAAGTGCCCTGGTCAAACCAGGGACCCAAATTGGTTCAAACCAATTTTGTATGAAAAAAAGACCCAAAAGGCTAAATTTTATCTCTTTACAATTTTTCATGAACATGCCTCTAGGTATTTTTAAAATTTAAAACCATTAAATACAAAAAAGTGTGACAGAATTATGAAATGAAATATATAATTCCATAGTTTAATATCAATTTCCGCACGAATCTTGGCGCAAAACCAACGGGATCTGGTTGTCTCCTTCCTCCAGCCGACGGCTAGGATCAATCCTGCCTGGGCTGACTTTCAGCCACTGCCGCCGGCGATCCGGCCACCTCCCCGGCCGGCCACCGCCGCCAACACCTTCGTGGTTGTCGGGGCTATCTCCAGGCGGTGGCTTGGCCGCCGGGGAGCCCTATTCCGGCGATCCCGACAAGCGGACATTTCATAGAAAATCCATGAATTTAAATTTTGGATTCGGCTCAATTGAGCCCAAACCTCGGCCCTAAAGATTCTAAAGATCTGCCCATGCAAGAAGGAGTGGAGGAGGACCTGTAGTGGCGGCTGTAGCCGTGCTGATCGCCGGATTGGCATGGTGGTGGCCGGTGGTGGTCGGCTTCTTCAAAAATGCAGGAAATTGCTTGGCTCCTTCAGGTAAAGTGTGGGATTTCCTCCTTGGAGTCTAGGGAAGCTTTTAAGGAGGGAGAGGAGAGGTGTTAGGTGGCTGAAAGCTTCATTCCATTATTGGCCATGGTCAAGGTTGGCGGCTTGGGTAGGTAGGGGGGTGGAGCTTGCTCTAACCAGTCAAGGATGGCTGCTACACTCCCCTTGTCTTGCTGAATTGAATGGGGAGGTTGGGGAAGGGGGAGGAGGAGCACAAAGTCCTCCTTCCTTCTTCTTCCTTCTCTTTCTCTCTCCTCCATGGGTGACTTCTCTCTCCTAATCACCAAGCCTGAAATTTGGATCCTACATATCCCATGGCAGCCCACAAGTCCATTTGGTCACTTAAGTCAAGGTTAGCCCAATTGCAATGGGCTTGAGCTTGAGTTAGCCCATTTGGGCTAACTTGACCCAAAGTTGGACTAGGGCCCACCTAGGTCGATTTGGTCCTTGAGGTTTCTTTAATGGGTCCTTGGTGACCCATTAGCCTCCCCTAGGGTCAAGGTGGGGTTGGATTGGCCCTTGGAGGTCACTTGACCCTTAACTAGGGCACTTTGACCATTTTGGGTCAAGAGTTGACTTTGGTCAACCTAGCCTTTATGATTGGTCCCAATGGGTCCTTGGTGACCTATTGGCCTCTCACTTGGTCTATGAGGGTAGGGGTGGGGTCCACTTGGCTAAGGGACTGTAATTGACCCTTGTGTAGGTCAATTTGACCCAATTAGGGTTAGAGTTGACTTTGGTCAACTTAGCTCCCTTGACTACCCTCCATGGGTCCTTAGTGACCCATTGACCCCTCACTAGGGTTATGGAGGTATAGGTGTGGTCCATTTGACTAAGAGACTGCAATTGACCCTTGTGTAGGTCAATTTGACCCAATTAGGGTTAGAGTTGACTTTGGTCAACTAAGGTCCTTTGTCTTCCCTCCATGGGTCCTTAGTCACCCATTGACCCCTTACTAGGGTTATAAAGGTATGGGTGGGGTCTTGGAGTCTTTGTGAAGCTTCTTGATCACCTTAAACCAAGGTTTTGGAGTTTACTATTTGCAGACCATAGTGCCTCTATCAAAACCACCAGGTCCACTTGACTCTTTCTTGGGCTTCCTAGGGTTTTTTCATGACAAAACCACTCTTAGGGGTCTAGTTGGAAAAGGGATGTTACACGTGAGACGCGTTTCTTGGCAAAGCTTCTGTCGCCGGAAGATCTGGAGGTATCCTCGATCAACGGCAGCGACTAACTTCCCGAGCGGCGATGGCAGCGGCGGAAGAGAAATCCGCGATCTAGGTCACGACGGCGGCTCGGTTTTCTTTCTTGTGTATTCGTACTTATTACTGTTCAAAATACCGAAGTATTTATATAGTAGGTCATACAATATGACCGTTGTGGGCCCCACCAAAGAAACCCTAGCTCCGGTTCAAAACAGCGCTTGAAACTTGGTCCGGTCCAGCGAGCACCAGAAATTCGCCTAAGGCAAATTCGGCGAGAATCATAGGTGATTCTTGACGAATCAGCGAGAATCACCTACGATTCTCGCCGAATTCTACTTAGCAGAATTCATGCTGAACAACTTGGCAAACCAGAGTGGATCGGCGAGAGTCATCAATCATTCTCGACAAATCGTCGAGAATGCAGAATCATTCTCGACGAATCATCGAGAAACACTTGATGACTCTCGACGATTTTGACTTGGCGTGAGATTTGCACGCGCTGAGTCAGCCGGAGATAGTCGGCGAGAATCAGCCAGTGATTCTCGACGATTCGGCGAGAATCACTAGTGATTCTCGTCGAATCGGCGAGAATCACTTAGTGATTCTCGTCGATTCTTACTTAGACGATATTTCGTCTTTCCACCCGTGAGCTGCTCTTTGACCCATCCTTGCTCCTTGACTGCTCTTGATCTATCACAGCCCTATACTTGTAAATAAGTACACTCCAATAGAGAGAGTACACGTAAGCCAACACACTGATCTGCTCAACGAGGGATTACGTTGCGCAGTCCCGTGTATATTGACCAACTGCACCCTGACATTGGTGTGTGCTTAGCGAGGAATAACTGCAAGCACAACTTGAAGACAAATGATCAAATACATTGTCCATTCACCTTAGCTGGTTCAGGGGCTTCTTCAAATCAGGTACATTGTGGATACAATACCCAACAATCTCCCCCTATTTGAAGAAACCTAAACCCTACAAGCTAAGGTGAATATACCGGCTGGAAGAGAACACAACTTTGAAAAATGAGTTGAAATTCCATACCATTATATTTGGAGCATGCACCTTAGCACTTTATCCGAGAGGGTAATCTCCCCCTTTTCGGCTTCTGCAAATCTGGGACTGTAGCACTTGTCACCATGCTCCCCCTCAGTTCTTGCACCTGTGCTTACACTTGAGTTCCTAGTAGATGCTCCCCCTTGATGCACGAGCCCGGAGCTTCTGTAGTCTTCATTCCTCATAGTTTAGCATCCCTAGTTCAGTTTTGAAGAGACTGAACTTGGCCTCATCTAGAGGGTTTGTGAAAATATCTGCAATCTGCTTATCCGTGGGGACATAGCAGAGAGAGATATCCTTGTTTTCCACGTGCTCCCGAATGAAGTGGTAGCGCACTTCAATATGCTTCGTCCTACTGTGCGATACCAGATTGTTCGCAATGGCAATTGCACTGGAGGAGTCGCAGTACATTGGTACTTTCTTGAACTGAAGGTCATAGTCTGCTAACTGGTTTCTGATCCATAGTAGTTGTGTGCAACAACTGCCTGCCGAGATATATTCAGACTCTACTGTAGAGGTTGCTACACAGTTCTGCTTCTTGCTGTTCCATGAGATAAGCCTTATTCCGAGGAATTGACATGTCCCGGAAGTGCTTTTCCTGTCATCCCTACTCCCTGCAAAATCAGCATCTGAAAAACCTATTAGCTCGACATCATTGTTTCTCGGGTACCACAAGCCAAGATTAGGGGTACCTTTAAGGTATCTAAGAATTCGCTTTGCAGCGACATAGTGAGATTTCTTAGTGTTCACCTGATATCTGGCACAAACACATGTGGAGAACATGATATCCGGTCTACTTGCAGTAAGGTAGAGCAGGGATCCAATGATGCTTCTGTATTTGGTTTCATCAAAAGGTTTCCCTTTCTCATCCTTATCCAGAGACATAGTGGATCCCATTGGAGTCCTCATCGAGGTTGCATTCTCCATTCCGAATTTCTTGAGGAGTTCATTTGTGAACTTCGTTTGAGAAATGAAGATTCCATCCTCAGACTATTTCACTTGAAGTCCCAAGAAATACTTTAGCTCTCCCATACTTCTCATTTCAAACTTTACTTGCATAAGTTTAGAAAACTTTTTGCAAAGATTGTTTTCCGTTGAGCCGAATATAATGTCATCGACATAGATTTGCACCAGCAAGATCTTGCCTTTGAATTCCCTAAGAAACAATGTCTTATCTATTTTTCCTCTAGAGAACTTGTTCTCAAGAAGAAAGCTTGACAAGGTCTCATACCAAGCTCGTGGAGCTTGTTTTAAGCCATATAGAACTTTATTAAGAAAGTATACATGATTAGGATAAGTAGGATTGACAAAACCTGGGGGTTGAGCGACGTATACTTCCTCTTTCAGGTCTTCATTCAAGAATGCCGATTTCACGTCCATCTGATAGACTGTGAATCCTTTGTGAGAGGCATATGCTAGAAACAGTCTGATTGTCTCGAGCCTTGCAACCGGCGCAAACGTTTGGTCTAAGTCGATCCCCTCCTCCTGTCTGTATCCTTGAGCCACCAGTCTGGCCTTGTTCTTGATGATGACCCCGTGTTCATCTAGCTTGTTTCTGAAGATCCACTTGGTGCCAATCACGTTCTGCGTCTTTGGTCTTGGAACCAGTGTCTAGACGTTGCATCGTTCGAATTGATGCAACTCATCTTGCATGGACAATATCCAAGACACATCTTTGTTTGCTTCGTCGAACTTCTTTGGCTCAACCTGCGACAGGAAGCTAAAATGCAGAAACTCGTTAAGTGTACCTCGGTGAGTTCTTACACCATCTCGAGGATCTCCGATGATTTGATTTCTGGGATGATCCCTCACGTATCGGAGCTCTAGTAGTCTTGCATCAGGAGCTCTAGCATTTTCTGGGGCTCCTTCCTCTTCAGGGAGGACTACTCCATCCTGACCGTCATCATCTCCGATCGGCGTTGAGGTGGAGACCTTGACGTACTTTGGAGTTGCATCTTTATCGGGCTCATCCAGGTATAGCTGTTCGATTCTTGCACCTGCATCTTCAAGAAAACCACTGGAAGAATTGCAATTAAGTAAGCTTCCTTCATCAAAAACAATATTTATTGATTCCTCTACCACTAGGGTTTTCTTATTGAAGACCCTATAAGCCCGGCTATGGCTTCTATAGCCCATGAATATGCCTTCGAAGCATTTTTCACCAAACTTAGTACGCGGGTACTTCCCGTTATCCAGTACATAACATCTGCAGCCAAAGATCCTAAAATAGGACATGGTTTGCTTCCTGCCTTTCAGTAGCTCATAAGGCGTCTTATGATGACTCTTGTTGATCAAGGCCCGGTTTTGTACATGACAAGCCGTATTGACAGCCTTTGCCCAGAAATATTATGGGAGAGAAGCGTCATTCAACATTGTCGTGCAGGCTTCAATGAGCGTTCTATTTCTCCTCTCCGCAACTCCATTCTGCTGAGGAGTGCGTGGGGAGGAAAACTCATGAAAGATACCAAGTTCTTCACAGAACTCTGTCATAGCACCAGACTCGAACTCTGTTCCATGGTCACTTCTGATTTTGACCATGGAGCAGTTAAGTTCGTTCTGAATCTGCCTGACAAAACTGGTGAAGATGTCAAACGTATCAGACTTGCATTTTAAGAAGAACACCCAAGTAAACCGAGAGTGATCATCAACAATCACTAGCGTATAAGACTTGCCTCCCAAGCTACGAACTTGCATTGGACCAAACAAGTCCATAAGCAGAAGATAAAGACATCTGGAGGAGTCTTTGTCAACGATGCCCTTAAAGGTAGCCCGAGTCTGTTTGCCCTTCTGGCATGCAGGACAGGGGCTATCTTTGATGCACTTAATAATGGGAGCATCCCTTATTAAGTTTTTAGAAAACAACATACTAATTGTCTTGAAATTAATATGTGCCAATCTCTTGTGCCATTGTTCATAAAGAGATGCACTGCCTGTTGCTACTAGGCATACAGGGGTAGATGAATCTAAACTAAGAAAATCTAAGCAGAAGATATTTCTGCTCCTAATGCCTGTTAATACCGTCTCCGAAGAGGCACACGATATTATCAGGCATTTATCCTTGCAGAACTTAACATCATAACCTTTATCATATAACTGACTTACACTGATCAGGTTATGATTTAACCCTTCAACGTAAGCCACGTCGGTGATAGAAATTATACCGTTGGAAATCATACCGTAACCCCTGGTGACTCCTCGATCTGATCCCCCAAAGATGAATTTGGGTCCATTCTCGACTGGAGAGTAATCACACAGTAGGCTTCTTGTCCCGGTCATATGCTAGGAGCATCCACTGTCCAAGTACCATATGAGAGTTTTGGTGGACTTTGGACATTCCTGCAAAACAGAATTAATTTCCCTTAGGAACCCAATCGAACTTGGGTCCTAGATTCCTCGTTAGCATACTCCCCCTCGGATGGTTAGCCCTACGAGTGGTCTGCCTCGCATTGCCAACATGAGGAGTATCGTTATTCCTCGGATTAAACCAGCAATCCACGGTAAAGTGACCAACTTTGCCACAACACCAGCAGTAAAATCTGTTATACTTTCTCCTAGGCACCTGCTTCACCCTTGGAACGGAAGGTTCAGCCGGGGCCTTAGACCTGGAGGTGGAGGCATCATGATGACAACAGTCGCATGATTTCTTCACCTCCTGGTTTCTTAGTGTAACAGGCTTGGCCTTGGGTGCCTGCTTCCTATTATGGCCGCTAGAGAAGTGGCCATAATCCTCCATTTGAACTTCCTCATAAGGTGCCTTGAAGACACTCTCGCCAAGGTTGCGGGGGAAGGCCCACCCCTCATACCGGCTCTTGGGCTTTTCAACCGAGGGCCGGAAGAAGTGGCCATAGGTTGACTCAAAGTCCTATTCATTGCTGGGAAAGCCAGGTTTCCTGAATACAACAGGGTTGAGTGGGGCCTTTCCCTTTTCTGCAGTAGAGGCCTTCTTAGCAGCCTTATTTCTCCTCTGCTTTTTGTTTCTCCTGGATGATTTACCAGGCACACCCACATGCCCAAAGCCAGCCCCCTTAGCCTGAGCAGAGAAGGTATCAACCAGTGGAAGAACAGTCTTTGGCATAGAGAAGCTTTGGACAATCTTATTTTCTGTCGTAAGTTGTTCTTCCAACTTATTGATTTCTTCCTGTTTAAGGTCAAGGAGACTTAGAGACTCTGAGTGCTTAGAGATCAGGTCCAGGTGCTCCTGTCGGAGAGAAATCAAGCTAGTGATCTCTTCCCTTAGAGAGACACCCTCGACCTTAAGGAATTTGACTTCCTTTTTCTAAGCCCTCAATCTCTTGCGGCACTCCTCGAAGGTGTTGAGCAGAAGCTCATACTTTTTGAGGAGCTCAGCTTCTCAGGCAGATGGGCTGTCCTCGAGATCATCATCAGGAGACTCATAGTCAGAGTCGGAGAGGGGGGTACGAGCTTTTACCTTCCCAGTGAATTGGGGGCATTCTCCTTCTGAGTCAGATCGACCCACCAGCCCGAAGTAAGCTTCCTCATCATCACCGGAGTCTGAGGAATCAGACTCACTCAGTGTCTTTGACTTTTTGGCGATGTAGCTCCTCTCCTTCTTTTTATCTTTAGAGGTTCTATACTCTTCTCCCTTCCCCTTCTCTCTCTTGCCTTGATGGCAGTCGGCCACGACGTGTCCTGGCTTATTGCACCCAAAACAAAGGATGTCAGTATGACGATGTTTGTTCGGTTTTGATTCATACATGTCAGAAGAATAATTCTTCTTCTAATTTCTGGAGGAGGAGCCGTCTCTCTTTCTTTGATTCCTCATCTTGAGGAACTTCTTGAATTCTCGGGTGATGAGGGAGAAGTCTTCTTCAGACAACTCTGAGCCGGAGGAGCATGGCTCGGAGTCTTCCTCCTCATCCTTTTTCCCCGCACGGGATGAAGCCGCACCCTTGCCCTTCCTGGAGTGAATGGCTTTTAGGGCCACAGTCTTTTCCTTGGCTGCGGCCTTCTATGCTGCTTCTTCAGCTTTCCTCGTGTTCAACTGGAGCTCATAGGACATGAGCTTCCCAAAGCGTATCTGAGGATCAGTTTCAACTAATCTGCCAAACTCTCGGATGGAGCAGATCTTCGTGTCCCATTCCTTAGTAAGGGACCTAAGGAATTTATTATTAAGTTCACCATCAGTGAACACTCTTCCGTATCCCTTGAGAGCATTGACGATCTTGAGGAAGTTCTCGAAGGTAACTCCGATCTCTTCCTTGGGCCCCTGCCTGAAGGTCTCATATTTCTGGTTCAGGAGGGATCTCCGATCATCCCTCACTTCATCTGTGCCCTCCATCAGGATAATCAAGCTGTGCCAGATATCCTTGGCTGTCCTGTAGTTGCAGAAGTTCTGCATCATGGAGTCATCAACGGCACTGATTAGTATGTTTTGTGCCTTCTTGTCAAGTCCGACCAGCACCATCTCGTCCTTGTCCATTTCAGAAAGCTTCTTTGGCACCTTTTTGGAAGGATCAATGGTGGAGGCCTTAGTGGGAATATAAGGTCCCTCCTCCACGATCATGAAGAGTCGAGGGTCGACTGCTTCCATGTAAAATCTAATCCTTTCCTTCCAGATAGGAAAGTTTAGCCTGGTGCACACTGGGATCTTGCCTGAGTACTTGAGTCCGTCCATAGTAGATATCTGCCTTCTTCTTGACATTAGTGAAAGGAACTTACTCAAGGTGTTAACCTTATTGCTGAGTAACCTCCCTCTGATACCACTTGAAATTTCACTTAGTGCCAACTACCTTCACCTATGGGGGGGGGGGGATAGGTGTCTTACAACGATTTTAGCGGAATTAAAATTCTAGCTGCACAAGTAAACAAAACAACACAGCACAAACAGACACAAGCAGTTATAGTGGTTCCCCGATTTGGGTACGTCCACTTTCCCCCTTCGACCTATCTCCCAACAAGGGACGACTCGGTCACTTCACCAACCAGATTGAAATCCAATCCTCACACTCACGGAAGGAACCCTTCCAAAAGAAGGAGTCACCACTCCTCCACCACGGGTTGCACCCAACCCTTACAACGAGGAACCTACGTTCCTTTACAACAAAAATAAAATGGAATGTATAAAATATACAAACTACTTATGGAGTGCTAGGTTTCCCTCTTCGTTCGATGACGCGTTCTTGACGAAGACAAAGAGTCCACGACCTTAGCTCTCACTTAGAATGAATCTCCACGAAACCAGCGGCGGCAAGAAGAGTGACGGCTTGGCGTTCGGGATCGGCGGCGGCAAGAAGTGCGGCGGCTGAGCTTTAGAGATCCAACCTTCGTAGCTATGCTGGCAAGGTCTACCAACGGTCTTCCTTGGATCAATCGTCTCGATCGATTCGGAAAGGTAAGGTATTGCCGATCTACAAACTAAGAGACAAAGGATCTCAAGAAGGACACGTGAGACGCGTTGCTTAGCAAAGCTTCTGTCGCCGGAAGATCTGGAGGTATCCTCGATCAATGGCGGCGACTAACTTCCCGAGCGGCGATGGCAGCGGCGGAAGAGAAATCCGCGATCTAGGTCACGACGGCGTTCGGTTTTCTTTCTTGTGTATTCGTACTTATTACTGTTCAAAATGCCGAAGTATTTATACAGTAGGTCATACAATATGACCGTTGTGGGCCCCACCAAAGAAACCCTAGCTCCGGTTCAAAACAGCGCCTGAAATTTGGTCCGGTCCAGCGAGCACCAGAATTTCGCCTAAGGCAAATTCGGCGAGAATCATAGGTGATTCTCGACGAATCGGAGAGAATCACCTACGATTCTCGCCGAATTCTACTTAGCAGAATTCATGCTGAACAACTTGGCAAACCAGAGTGGATCGGCGAGAGTCATCAATCATTCTCGACAAATCGTCAAGAATGCAGAATAATTCTCGACGAATCGTCGAGAAACACTTGATGACTCTCGACGATTTTGACTTGGCGTGAGATTTGCACGCGCTGAGTCAGCCGGAGATAGTCGGCGAGAATCAGCCAGTGATTCTCGACGATTCGGAGAGAATCACTAGTGGTTCTCGTCGAATCGGCGAGAATCACTTAGTGATTCTCGTCGATTCTTACTTAGACGATATTTCGTCTTTCCACCCGTGAGCTGCTCTTTGGCCCATCCTTGCTCCTTGACTGCTCTTGATCTATCACAGCCCTGTACTTATAAATAAGTACACTCCAATAGAGAGAGTACACGTAAGCCAACACACTGATCTGCTCAACGAGGGATTACGTTGCACAGACCCGTGTATATTGACCTACTGCACCCTGACATTGGTGTGTGCTTAGCGAGGAATAACTGCAAGCACAACTTGAAGACAAATGATCAAATACATTGTCCATTCACCTTAGCTGATTCAGGGGCTTCTTCAAATTAGGTACATTGTGGATACAATTCCCAACAAAAAGCCTCAGAACAATGAATCAAAAAGTGAGAAGAGTAAAATAAAGTATGAGTAGGGGAATCATAAATGTATGTGTACCAGTTTTAATGAAGCAAAACTAGCAAGACTGACAAATAAGTGAGACAAGTAGAAACAACTAGGATTATTAGCTTACTCTGGAGTACATTATATATATATGTTCATGTAATAACATAAGTTATAACTAATGAAATGTGCAAGTATTTTTATTTAATGCACATGAGTCTTCAAGTTTAGATGCAAGTCTTATCAGATAATTCATGCTTTCTATGACCATTTATTTGTTTTCGAGTCAAGAGGGAACTCAAGTCAAGGAATTGCATCAATTAAACACTACTTTTCAATGGTTTCTTTTGATATTAATAAATAAAATGATTCATAGATTGTGATTCTAACTTGCACGAATTTTTGGATAATGGGAAAAATATGATCGTGAAGCAACCTTTCCCCAAGTCTTATAACCAGACAAGCATAAGAGAGAAGATTTGATGACACCAAAAACTAGATAGTGAGATTTATAATTTTGCTGATTAGGGTATTCGTAAGTGGTAAGATTATTATGCATCACTTCGAGGATAACAAATACTCATCTAGATTAAAACATTCTAAGACATGATTATCTTCCAAATAAACTTGTGTATGATCTGAACATTATGTAAAACACAAATCATTAATTCGCTAATAAGAAATAATAATAATAATGAAAGTATTTAATTTAAAGGATACCTAAATCACCGAGAGGGGGGGGGGGTGAATAGGTTATTGGTCTTTTTATTAATTCTTTTCTTTTAGTTTGCTGCTTGAGTGGTTGATTAATTTCTTCTTTCAAGATGATTTTCCCTGCACAAAGAAAACAAACACAACACAACACATAGATATTTATAGTGGTTCCTTAACTGGGTACATCCACTTTCCCTCCCACCTATCCAACTGTCTTGTTAGACAAGACACTTCTCCAAAATGCTCTGAGGAGATTACACCACATGCCCTAAGCCTTACACATAGATTCTTCATAAAATCCAAGCTCAGAACCACAAGGGTTCCTACCTCAGAGCCATGCAGAGCTCCGACAGCTCAGTGATCCATTGATCACCTACCTCAGCCTTATTTCTAAGGCCTACAACTAAGGCTCTACTACCCTACAGCTTCAGGCACACAAACCTACTCTCAGAGTGCTGCAGCACTCCTATAACTCAGTACCCTTTCAGGTACCTACAGATCAGATCCAGGTAAACTGAATCCCACAGAATGAAAGTGGGTTGATGTATATTCTTGACACGAGATATTTCTCTGTGTCAAGCTTATTGACTGAGATTGACTCAGCCCAACAATGACTACAAGAGATTATTTCCTGAGTCTACCTATACAACCCCGTATCTAGCGAGTGGGTTGACGGGAGCCCCGACCAACCAGTTTAGACTGCCCAAGCCCCAGACGAGCTCGACAGGGAAATATGTAGGTCGAGCTCAGCTTCCGCCGGGACGAGTCCAACATTCCTCGGCCTGAGCTCGGAGTTTGTCGAGCTGAGCACGACAAATGGGGGTTAGACATCAGGCGAACAGAGCCGGCCGAGCCTGTACTCGCCCGAGACCAAGGAGGGGAGGCGAGCGCGAGCTCCATCGGGCACTACCCCCTCCAGGGAGATCAGAGGCTTCAGAGGGTTATTCTCCCATATCCATACTGAGTTTTTACCGCATTGCCCCATTGGTCTACCCCTAGCCCCCCAGAACAACGGAGTTACACTGTTGGAAGACCAACCTGGGCTGCACATAGCTACTCAGAATAGCGGGATTTGGTTATTAGCAGGCCGTTTGCAGAATCCTATAAACAGGACCCAAGGTGTAACACCCTTATCCATCACATGACATATAGCAGTAGGTCCGGCCGGGGCCCGACGCTATATACTACGGACAGACCGGTTGGTTACGCGTTGAAACTATTCAACCAATTACACGTCCTACATAAGCACCTAACAGAAGCATTAATATTAAGTTGCAAGACGAAAGAACCCGGCCAAAAGCATGAATGTCCACTACAACAACACCCGTAGGAATGTTTCAATACACAGAAATAGAAATGTCCTTAAGGCCTTACACAGTTTGCTTGACATAAAAGTGTTTTCATACTTCGGCTCGCAGGCCGGCCACACATGATTACAATGAAACACTAAAAATTAGGCCTTCGAGGGCCGGCTCAGCAACTTGGGCTTTAGCCCGCTATTTCCCGCTCGGCTCCGCAGCACCTGCAAGTCACAATCCACCGCCCGGTGGTAAACAAAAGCAACGGTCAGCTATGCTGACCAATTATAACGATCCCGCCCCCAAAATCGGGGCGGTGATGCTCTTTCCCTGCACTTTATTAGTATAGGCAATAAAATGGTGTAAACACACTTCATCACAGGCGTAGGCTCGCACGAACACACACCTCGTGCACACATGGCACATTCACGGCGAACCGACCAACATCACGTCAATTCAAGCCATAGACGTTCCCGTTCCATCATTGCCCCTTGGACGGACAATCATATGAGCATTTTGTCTTCATAGCCTTGGTCAAGACAATTTAAGCCATAGACCGCCGAAGACTCTCATCCATGCCAACAGTCCCACCGAACGACATAGATCGGGTACGGTTCCGCCTGACCCGTGCTCATTCCGCAACGATAATTTAAGCCATATGCGCAGGTCAAGACTCACCGAGTCCCGTTTTCGCCACAAAAATCACATAACCCGGTTATGTTAACATTTGCTCCCCGGCCATCGTGTTGGCAAAACTCGCTTTTGCCCAGTTTTCCGGGTGCACCTTGGAGTAAATCTCCAAGGCTCCCTGCTGCAATCTACCACGTAGAAAACCCGAAAAACGCCCAAACATCCGGAGTCTTCCCCGGTTCATATGCAATGCAACATCACCGATCCGGCTCTACTTGTCCGGGTAGGCTTCACACACAATGCCTATGCCTGTTTTCGCATACGGACTCTATACAAGGGGGACTTCACATATCTACCCCAAGGAACGCTCCAACTCTTCGCTCACTCGCGAGAGAGGGCTTCCTATGCAAAGGAAAAGAGGGCTTCACATGCCCTAGGATGAGAAATCGTTACCCTTGCGTTCTTCCGCGGCGCCATGAAAAATCTACGTGGTTGGAAAGCACCGCAACAACGTCGCCTTCACGGATCTGGACTCGGATCGCGATTCGGAGCTTCGAAGCTCCACCGGTGGCCGGATCTTGGTCTCCTCCTCCACCTTGCTCTCCCCTCTCTCTAAAACTTAGAGAGAGATTCACTTAGATGAAATGAGGGATTCTAGCCCTAAATCCCGGCTAAAACCTCTCAGGAATAGCCCCCACCGTTGGGTCCAAAGCCAAGGAAACGAATGGCAACGATTAGGCCTGAAATTACCAAATCTGGGCCGAACACGGGTTACAACACGGCCATGTGCATGGCCGTGTCACCCATTCGCCGTCTCGACCGACTCGATAACCAGCACACGACATTCGACACGGCCTCCGACACGCCCGTGTCGCATGCGACACGGCCGTGTCACGACCCGTGTCACCCCCGTGTGCAATGACCAACATTCTTAACCCGAGAAGGACACGACCTGTGACACGGCACCAGACACGCCCGTGTCACATGTGACACGCCCGTGTCTGTGCCCGTGTCATAGCCCGTGTGCACCACACTCGATGTGTGACTGACAAGCCTTGGGACACGCCCGTGTCCCAGGCCGTGTCCAGCCTCTCGACGATCGTCGACCCCAAAATTTATGACCGCGCGGCCAACACTGAACCCGAGCACGACACGCCCTGGGACACGCCCGTTACCCAGGCCGTGTCACCCCTGCCAAAACACATATTTGGCTCAAAACACTACTCGTCACCCTATTGAGTTTCGGGGCGTTACAACTCTCTCCCTCTTAAAAGAATTTCGCCCACAAAATTACTAAAGGAAAGAAAACGGAAAACTTTAAGCGGTACCTGAGTGGAATAACTCTGGGTACTCCTCCAACATAGTTTGCTCCCGTCCCAAGAGAGTTCCTCCCGACCGCAATTGTCCCACCGGACCTTGACCATCCAGATCTCCTTGTTAAGGAGCCTCTTGACCTCAGAGTCTTCGATACGAACGAGCTTGACCCTAGTCGTCAACCCTTCGTCCACCGACACTTGATCAACTGCGATCACCTGCGAAGGCTCTTGCACCGCCTTCCGCAATACAGAGATGTGGAACACATCGTGTAGCCCACTTAAGTCCTTCGATAGCCTCAAACGGTATGCCGCTTCTCCGACTCGCTCCAGAACCTCAAAAGGTCCAAGATATCTTTGGCTCAGCTTCTTCAAGCGTCTCACCCGCGAAACCCCCTTGAACGGCTTCACTTTCAAGTATACCCAATCGCCTACCGCGAACTCCACGTTCCGGTGCTTGGCATTGTAATACTTCGCCTGCTTGTACTGAGCGATCAACAAGCGCTCCCGAATGATCCGCACCAACGAGGTAGCACTCTCCAACTCCTGTTTCTTGTACAACCTTGCCTCACCCGTTTCTAACCAAGACAACGGCGTGCAACATTTTCTACCATATAGGGCCTCAAAGGGCGCCATTTGGATACTCGCCTGGTAGCTATTGTTGTACGCGAACTCCACAAAATACAGGTGGTCCTCCCAATGCTTCCCGAAGTCTAGAACACCCATGCGTAGCATGTCCTCCATCGTTCTATTGACTCTCTCGGTTTGTCCATCCGTCTGCGGATGGAAGGCTGTGCTGAACTTCAACTTTGTCCCCAGCATCTGCTGCACTAACCTCCAATCATTTGACGTGAAACGCCCATCACGATCACTCACAATGCTGCGAGGCACACCATGCAGTCTAACTATATTGTCCACATAAAGCTTCGCCAACTTCTCCACCGAGTCGTCCTTCCTATGCGGAATGAAATGCGACACCTTAGTTAACTGATCTACGATCACCCAGATGGCGTTGTTCCCCTTCTGCGACCTTGGCAACCCATGCACAAAGTCCATAGATATGTCGTCAAACTTCCACTCCAGTATAGGCAAGGACTTCAAGAATCCTCCCGGCTTTTGGTACTCCGCCTTCACCAAGGCGCATGTTTGGCATTTAGCCACAAACAACGCTACGTCTTTCTAAAGCCCCGACCACCAAAACAGCTTCTTGAGGTCACGGTACATCTTTGTGCTCCCTGGGTGGATTGAGTACTTGGTATGATGAGCCTCGTACATCAACTCCGCCCGTAGGTTACCCCCGCTTGGGACGCACAACCGATGGTCCTTCCTTAACAACCCATCTTCCACCGAGAACTGGGAATTTGACCCATCCAATACTGCCTCCATAAGCTCCTTCATGGAGTCATCTAACTCCAATGCCTGCCGAACCCGGTCAGCCAGGTCATACTGAACCTCTGTCCAGTTCAACATTGCTTTGGCGCTCATCTGCTTGTCAACGCAACAGATCTCAAGCTCCTCCAACTCCCGTATTAGCCGCTCATCATGCACCGATAACCAGTTGGCTTGGGCGGGAGCCCTGCGACTCAACGCATCAGCAACCGCATTGCCCTTCCCGGGTACATAATGAATCTTGAAGGTGTAGTCCCCCAGGAACTCCATCCACCTCCTCTGCCTCATGTTAAGATCCTTCTGATCCAACAGGTACTTCAGGCTCTTGTGATCGGTATATATATCGACCCTTACGCCGTATAGGTAGTGCCTCCACAGCTTAAGTGCAAATATCACGGCCGCCAATTCCAAGTCGTGGACTGGATAGTTCCTTTCATGCAATTTTAGCTGACGCGATCCATAAGCTATCACTCTCCCATACTGCAACAGCACACAGCCCAAACCACTACACGAGGCGTCACTATAAACTTCGAAGCCCTCGGTCCCACTCGGCGAACTAAGCACTGGCGCCATGGTCAACCATCTCTTTAGCTCCTCAAAAGCTTGCACGCACTCCTGCGTCCATAAGAATCTCTGATCTTTCCTTGTCAACTTCGTGAGAGGTAGCGCTATTCGCGAGAAGTTCTCTACGAAGCGCCTGTAATATCCGGCAAGCCCGAGAAAACTACGGACTTCCGCGACAAAAGACAACGCAGGCCACTCCCGTATCGCAACGATCTTCGCCAGATCCACCGCTATACCTTCCCCACTAACAATGTGACCAAGGAATGCTACTGAAGGTAGCCAGAACTCGCACTTGGAGAATTTTGCATACAACTCATTCCTCCTCAAAGTCTCCAACACCAGATGCAAGTGCTTGAAGTGATCTTCTTCGCACTGCGAGTACACCAATATATCGTCAATAAAGACGATCACAAAGCGGTCCAGGAAATCTCAGAACGTCCTGTTCATCAAGTCCATAAACACCGATGGCGCATTCGTCAGTCCAAAAGGCATGACCGTGAATTCGAAGTGCCCATACCTCGTGCTGAACGCCGTCTTCGAGATATCACATTCCCTTATCCTCAACTGATAGTACCCCGACTTCAAGTCCAACATAGAATATACCGACAATCCGACTAACTGATCGAAGAGATCATCAATCCTCGGGATCGGGTATTTGTTCTTCTCCGTCAGCTTGTTCAACTCTCTGTAGTCGATACACAGCCGCATACTCCCGTCCTTCTTCTTAACGAAGAGGACCGGTGCGCTCCAAGGCGACGAGCTTGGACGCACATAACCTTGCTCCATTAGCTCCTCTAGCTGAACTTTCGACTCTGCCATTTCCTTCGGCGCCAGCCTATAAGGAGCACGTGACACAGGTTTGGCACCTGGCACAAGCTCGATAGTGAAATCAATCTCTCACTGCGGTGGGGCCACGGGAAGACTATCCGGGAACACATCGGGGTATTCACAAACCACAGGGATGCTATCAACCGTGGACCTTGGCTCTACAGCCCCCACTATTGCGAAGAACAGCTCTACACCAACACGAACTGCCTTTACCACCTGAAGAGCAGACATCAGCGTCTTGCTCGACCCCTTGAGTCCCTCGAACGTTGTCTCCCGTCCAATACCCAGCTTGACCTCCTTCCGATCGCAATCAATCCAAGCCTTCTGCTCCGAAAGCCAATCCATCCCAAAGATAACGTCGAACTCTACTAGTGGCAATAATGACGCTAGCAAGTCGAACTCTTGGCTCCCTATGTGAACCTTCACGGCGCACACTCTGTCCGCACGCATCGAGCACCCATTCGGTAGCAGCACATCCAACTTGTCCTTCGCCATCAAAGAAGGGACTCCGATGCGCGATATAAAATTTTCGGACAAGAAGGAGTGTGAAGCTCCCGTATCGAACAGTGCCCGTGCCAGACTGTCGCTAATCAAAACAAAGCCTATGCAAACAATATTAGGCTAACAAGCAATAGACAACAGTATTTAAAGTTAACTTGCTAAAAACTAACTCGTACCTGTCACCACGTCAGCTTGTTTAATGGCCTCCTGCTGGCCAAAGTTGTACACTCTAGGTTGAGTCGGAGCATAATGAGACGCGGTTGACTCCACCGCCTTGACCTTCTCTTCGTAGGTAGCTCCTTGTTTTCTCTCGGACTTTGAGCGTCCGCTCCAGCAATCGCGGGCAAAGTGCCCTGTCTTTCCACACGTGAAACAAGCGCCCGGGGTTCGATTGGTAGTTGCCCCCGAAGCACCTGTAGAAGAAGCTTGACCTGATGTCCTAGCCTTCTTGTAGAATCTTCGATAGCCCGACTTCAACATAGTCGGCGCCTTGAACTCTGATTTCTTCCCACCAGATTCCTTCTTAGCTTGCACATTTCTCATGTCCTTCTCCAAGGATCGGGCCGAGTTGACCAAGGTTAGTAAACCCCTCGCCATAGGCTCCGATAGTAGCAACCTCAGCTCATCTCTTAACCCTTCATAGAAGCGGTTCGTCTTTCGCTCCTCGTCGGCAAAGGTAGCGCTAGTATATCTCCCCAATCGAGTAAACTCGTGGAGGTACTCGTCTACAGTGCTATCTCCTGGCACCAACTTTTGGAACTCGTTCTCTAGTGCGATCCTCTGCGCTGAGGGGAGTTATCAAGCCATGAACAGTCTTGAAAATTCCTCCATAGATACTTCGGCCAACGGCCTTCCCCCCAACTGGTGTAGCTCTAGACCTTCCCACCATAAACTTGCATCCCCATCCAATAGGAACGTCGCTATTGTGGTCTTTTGCCACTCTTCCATTTTTGTTGCTATCATCACCCTATTAACTCTTGAGAGCCAATCTTCAGCCTGGGTCGGAGTTCCCGTTCCCGAGAACACCGGTGGATGGAAGCCCATCACATGCTTAAGCTGTCTCTCAGTTGCTCTTCGAGGCAACTCCGGCTCCACCGCCACCTGCTCAACCCTTCTAGGCTCCGCCGCTTGGAGCGGCACTTGCTCCACCGCAAGAGCAGGCTGCTGCACCTGCCTTGCAGGTTGTGCGTTGATCATAGCAAAGATAGCTTCTGCCACCAACCTAATGGTCTCGGCAGACGGAGGTGTTGCAGGCGCCTCACTTGGTGCGCTGCTTGCCTCGGAACCTGGCCGTTCCGACGGTCCAGCACTACTTCTTGTCACCTATAATCATGCAAAACACCGATAAGCGACCAAAAACTATTGCAAACAGCAATTATAGGAACACGCAGGTTCCATAAACATGTGTATTTTCATTCCTAAGTGGACATTCATGGGTTCTTTTCATGTTATAACGATGACGCACACACATGTGCTCACCACCCCTTAAAGTGAATCCGCCCACGAATTCATTTAAGTTTGACCGAAACCAGTAGTCTGATACCAATTTGTAACACCCCTATCCGTCACATGGCATATAGCAGTAGGTCCGGCCGGGGCCCGACACCATATACTACGGACAGACCGATTGGTTACGCGTTGAAACCATTCAACCAATTACACGTCCTACACAAGCACCTATCGGAAGCATTAATATTAAGTTGCAAGACGAAAGAACCCGGCTAAAGAGCATGAATGTCCACTACAACAACACCCGTAGGAATGTTTCAATACACAGAAATAGAAATGGCCTTAAGGCCTTACACAGTTTGCTTGACATAAAAGTTTTTTCATACTTCGGCTCGCAGGCCGGCCACACATGATTACAATGAAACACTAAAAATTAGGCCTTCGAGGGCCGGCTCAGCAACTTGGGCTTTAGCCCGCTATTTCTCTCTCGGCTCCGCAGCACCTACAAGTCACAATCCACCGCCCGGTGGTAAACAAAAGCAACGGTCAGCTATGCTGACCAATTTAAATGATCCCGCCCCCAAAATCGGGGCGGCGATGCTCTTTCCATGCACTTTATTAGTATAGGCAATAAAATAGTGTAAACACACTTCCTCACAGGCGTAGGCTCGCACGACCACACACCTCGTGCACACAGGGCACATTCACGGCGAACCGGCCAAGGTCATATCAATTCAAGCCATAGACGTTCCCGTTCCACCACCGCCCCTTGGACGGCCAATCATATGAGCATTTTGTCTTCATGGACTTGGTCACGACAATTTAAGCCATAGACCGCCGAAGACTCTCATCCATGCCAACGGTCCAACCGAACGACATAGATCGGGTACGGTTCCGCCTGACCCGTGCTCATTCCGCAACGACAATTTAAGCCATATGCGCAGGTCAAGACTCACCGAGTCCCGTTTCCGCCACAACAATCACATAACCCGGTTATGTTCACGTTGGCTCCCCGGCCATCGTGTTGGCAAAACTCGCTTTTGCCCAGTTTTCCGGGTGCATCTTGGAGTTAATCTCCAAGGCTCCCTGCTGCAATCTACCACGTAGAAAACCCGAAAAACGCCCAAACATCCGGAGTCTTCCCCGATTCATATGCAATGCAACATCACCGATCCGGCTCTACTTGTCCGGATAGGCTTCACACACAATGCCTATGCCCATTTTAGCATACAGACTCTATACAAGGGGGACTTCACATATCTACCCCAAGGAACGCTCCAACTCTTCGCTCACTCGCGAGAGAGGGCTTCCTATGCAAAGGAAAAGAGGGCTTCACATGCCCTAGGAAGAGAAATCGTTACCCTTGCGTTCTTCTGCGGCGCCATGAAAAATATATGAGGTTGGAAAGCACCGCAACGGCGTCGCCTTCGTGGATCTGGACTCGGATCGCGATTCGGAGCTCCGAAGCTCCACCGGTGGCCGGATCTTGGTCTCCTCCTCCACCTTGCTCTCCCCTCTCCCTAAAACTTAGAGAGAGATTCACTTGGATGAAATGAGGGATTCTAGCCCTAAATCCCAGCTAAAACCTCTCAGGAATAGCCCTCCACATTTGGATCCAAAGCCAAGGAAACGAACGGCCACGATTAGGCCTGAAATTACAAAAATCTGGGCCAAACACGGGTTGCAACACGGCCGTGTGCATGGCCGTGTCACCCATTCTCCATCTCAACCGACTTGATAACCAGCACACAATATTCGACACGGCCTCCGACACGCCCGTGTCGCATGCGACACGGCCGTGTCACGACCCGTATCACCCCCGTGTGCAACGACAAACATTCTTAACCCGAGAAGGACATGACCTGTGACACGACACCAGACACGCCCGTGTCACATGTGACACGCCCGTGTCTGTGCCCGTGTCATGGCCCGAGTGCACCATACTCGACGTGTGACTGACACGCCCTGGGATACGCCCGTGTCAGGCTGTGACCAGCCTCTCGACGATCGTCGACCACAAAATTGATGACCGCACGACAAACACTGAACCCGAGCACAATACGCCCTGGGACACGCCCGTGTCCCAGGCCGTGTCACCCCTATCAAAACACATATTTGGCTCAAAACACTACCCGTCACCCTATTGAGTTTCGGGGCGTTATACAAGGGGTATCTCAGAAAGGCATGCTCACTTGTTCCCGGTCTTCTAGTGCTCTCTGAGATCCCTTCGCTTCAGAACTTGACTAAGGAGGGGAAGCACTCTAAGATCTTCTAGGTGTGTGGAGGGACCTCCGTGCTGGAGCCTTGGGTCTGCCCCTTGTTCTTTTTCATTAGTTTTTTGGGCTCGCAGGAGAGAAGTAAGTATGCGATGTAAGACCCCCTTTTTTCTATTAAAACACCGGGGTCTTAGGCCTAGAACCGCCACTTTGCGGTGACACCTTCACGCCCTGAAGGGTCATCACCACAAAGCGCCGATTCTGCCGACCAATTCGATCACAGAAAGGTAGCACAATAAAGAAGTAAAAGCAAGTCCACGGCAAAAATCACATATATAGAAAAGTAATAAAATCTCCGCGAATGGAGTGTCCACATAATAATATATCAGAGTACTAAAATACGGGCTTATGCCCGGTACATTATAATCCTCACAACATGTCACTCATGTGGAAGCAAGAACAAAACATCTACTCAAGGTCGAGACTCACGGTCCCGGCTGTATGAACTCCGGAGCTAGACTGCCCCATCTCCAAGCGCACCGGTATCTGTGGCTGCTCCCCCGTGCTGGGCTCTACGATCCCCTAAAATGATGCGGTTCGAAAACCGTTAGTCATAAAGACTAAGCCCTATCATCCCCTACCCCTTCCCCCATGGCTCCTAGGTACCGAGCGGAGAGGAAGAATGGGAAGGACATGAAGGTGGAGATGAAATCAAAAGAAAACAGGTGGCAGCGGAACTAATCTAGCAATTCTATAATAAATAGTATGTTATCTCAATATGGTAAATCCAAAGTATCACAATTTTTCTATCATCAAAAGGGTGCTAAAACTATTTTAACAATATTTTCTATATTTCGTTATTTGTGAATCAAGTACAGAGAATATCCATCCAAAAATTATAAATTAATTATACTATGCAGATACAACCCTAAAAATAGCATTGGCCCAGTTTCATAATTTTTCAGCAAGTATTAATCTCGGAATAAATTAATTATCAAATATCTCCTTAAGGTGGACTTGTAAAGAAAGTACCGTAACTACAATTCTTGGGTTTCCTAGGGTTCTGTCACGATAGATGGACTCCTAGGGGTCTAGCCGGAAATGGGATGTTACAAATCCCAATAAACAAAACAAAAATTCGTCCCAGAAATTGAGGTTGAGCCTACGAGAATTTCTACCGAAGTAAAATAACCTGTAACATCCCATATGGTTTTCCTATTGAGTCGAAGCGAGATTACTTGTCTGATAAGAGAAGGCAATCTCCCCAATAAACAAAAGATTAGCTCCTACTCTCCTGCGCATGCCTAGGTTCTCGATTTCCCTTATCTAGACCTACCGGTTCAATACAAGAAGATAATTTATAGTATACCAAGAGGTGGTGAGGTATACCTGACTGAACAACTCCGGGTATTTTTGCCTCATTAGGTCCTACGGTTCCCAAGTGTGCTCCTCTTGACCGTGGTTCCTCCATAGAACCTTGACTAAGGGGATCTTCTTGCGGCGCAAGATCCGTACTCCTTTATCATCGATCCGAACCGGCTCCAAGTGAACAGACCGGTCTGAAGCTACCGACCCTTCGGTGGTCAAAATCTGCTGCTCCGGGCGTAGTAGAGCCCTTCTCAGCGAAGAAATGTGAAAGACGTCGTGTAGAGCTGCCAGCTCTGGTGGCAACTCTAGCCTGTAGGCTAGGGCCCCAATCCGCTCTAGGATCCTGTAAGGGCCCATATACTTAGGGATGAGCTTCTTTCTCCGAACGCACACCCGTGAAACTCCATGCATGGGCCAGATCTTCAAAAACACTCGGTCCCCCACCTGAAACTCCACCTAACGGTGCCGGGCATCATAATATTTAGCTTGTCTGCTCTGCGCCTCTAACATCATGTCTCTGATCAGTCTCACCTGAGCCTCGGTGTCCTCAACAAAATCTGATCCCAACACCTTTGGATCCTCGTCCTGAACCCAGGAAAGCGGGGTCCTGCATTTCCTTCCATACAAGGCTTCATAAGGCGCCATCCTGATGCTAGACTGGTAGCTGTTGTTATAGGAGAACTCGACCAGATTTAGGAGCTTCTCCCACGGTTCCCCGCGGTCCAAAATGCATAGCCTCAAAAGATCTTCCAGCGTCCGATTGGTGCGTTCCGTCTGCCCATCCGTCTGGAGATGGAATGCAGTACTGAAGGTCAATCACGTGCCTAAGTAAGCCTGCACAGATCTCCACTCCCTGAATATCGGCTCCAATTTGGCATCCCGCCTCTGCCCATCTCTAACTCGGTCCCGTATAACGTCTGTAGCACTCATCGCAGCCAAATACTCCATGTAAAGCTCGGGGTCCTCGGACGACACCAGTGCGATGTGCATATCCTCCAATCTCCTCACCAGCTCCATAGACATAACCTGGGGCCCGGCTTCAGAAGTGGCAGCTCTCCGACTCAACGCGTCGGCCACCACGTTTGCCTTCCCTGCATGGTAGTGCATCTCATACTGGTAATCCACTAAGAACTCCACCCAGCGCCTCTGCCTGATATTCAGCTCCTTCTACGTGTCCACGTATTTCAGGTTCTTGTTGTCGGAGTAGATGTCGCAGTGGACTCCATAAAATCTCAAGTTAAAAGATAAGCCCAATAAACAAGGGCAAGCCCCCAATAAACAAAAGATAAGCCCCTACCTACCTTGGGCTATGTATCTTTGTTATTACAATGTTATATCCGTCGTAGCTGGGTGCACAATCCCTAGGGCATCAATCTCCGACTTGGGGTTACAACCTGAAACCTGTTGATATACTCCATACCTTAAACTCTCTGAGTCACATTTACGACAACCTTATCCGGGTCAAAATGTTCCCAATCCCAAATGGGTATCTTCTAAACTTGAATTCCTATCCGACCCTCGGTGTTTGTCTTGGTGGTTGTCTCCGAGTAGTCTTATTACCGGTATGAGGGTTAAGACTACTTGTTTCCTACCATTCTGCTAATGTATTATTGGTCTCAATTCTCCTTAAAGCAGTCTTCCGCTTTGAATAATCCTTAATAGGGACCGTAGGGTCACCTGAGTTATCTATTAGGTTGTCATTCTCATGTTGAACTCCTCCTTTATTCTCAATGGGTATTTCCTTACCTTAACCAAGTCCATACCCATGGTCTATTTTGGACTAGGACATACTATAAGTCGTCATGGTTAGTAGTGAGTCCTGGTGGGCTAGGTCTAACTCGTTGACTAGATAATTATGTGATATGTTCTTTGCAGCCAGAGGTGCTTCCTGCTGGGGGCAGGGTTTGCCGTAGGCAACAAAGAAGAATTCCAATTAATGAAGAAGTGGACTTCTACATGTGATTTCCCTTATGGGCACGCCACTGCTTCCGCTGCTTAGTTTGTCCCCAAACTAAACTCGAGCGGGGGTGACCCAGGGTTAGTGGACTGCTATCTTTTTCAGATCGATGTTTCCTCTAATACCACTTGTAAGACCCCCTTTTTTATTTTAAAACATCGGGGTCTTAGGCCTAGAAACGCCACTTTGCGGTGACACCTTCACGCCCTGAAGGGTCATCACCACAAAGCGCCGATTATGCCGGCCAATTCGATCACAGAAAGGTAGTACAATAAAGAAGTAAAAGCAAGTCCATAGGAAATATCACATATATAGAAAAGTAATAAAATATCCGCGAAGGGAGTGTCCACATAATAATATATCAGAGTACTAAAATACGGGCTTATGCCCGGTACATCATAATCCTCACAACAGGTCACTCATGCGGAAGCAAGAACAAAACATCTACTCAAAGTCGAGACTCACGGTCCCGGCTGTATGAACTCCGGAGCTAGACTGCCCCATCTCCAAGCGCACCAGTATCTGGGGCTGCTCCCCCGTGCCGGGCTCCATGATCCCCTAAAATGATGCGGTTCAAAAACCGTTAGTCATAAAGACTAAGCCCTATCAT
Organism: Platanthera zijinensis; assembly: GCA_039513925.1. Lineage (NCBI taxonomy): Eukaryota > Viridiplantae > Streptophyta > Magnoliopsida > Asparagales > Orchidaceae > Platanthera > Platanthera zijinensis. The sequence goes on along the minus strand of CM077095.1, from coordinate 39,384,147 downwards.
CCCCTACCCCTTCCCCCATGGCTCCTAGGTATCGAGCGGAGAGGAAGAATGAGAAGGAAATGAAGGTGGAGTTGAAATCAAAAGAAAACAGGTGGCGGCAGAACTAATCTAGCAATTCTATAATAAATAGTATGTTATCTCAATATGGTAAATCCAAAGTATCACAATTTTTCTATCATCAAAAGGGCGCTAAAACTATTTTAACAATATTTTCTATATTTCGTTATTTGTGAATCAAGTACAGAGTATATCCATCCAAAAATTATAAATTAATTATACTATGCAGATACAACCCTAAAAATAGCATTGACCCAGTTTCATAATTTTTCAGCAAGTATTAATCTCGGAATAAATTAATTATCAAATATCTCCTTAAGGTAGACTTGTAAAGAAAGTACCGTAACTACAATTCTTGGGTTTCCTAGGGTTCTGTCACGACAGACCGACTCCTAGGGGTCTAGCCGGAAATGGGATGTTACATGCGATCACCCCTTCCCCAAGGATGAACTCCTCGAGACTGACTTTTCAGTTTCAATATTTTGGTGCGGTGAGCGTGGAGCGTGATCAGCAAAGAAAATCTTCTGCTAATTCGATGGCTGGAGATGAAGGACAAGGTTCAAGCGGGGCCAACTCGCTACCCCATCCCCATCCTATAGCGGTAGGGATGTCCGCGGAGCTCAGAGAGGAACTGCTTGGGCTTGTCTGGGTTTCACTCAGTATGCGGGTCGAGAGAACGACACCAGCAGTTCCTGTAGTCACCGCCCCAGCCTTGGACGATGATGCACCCATTCAACGGGCCGAGAAGGTGGTCGCAGGCGGAGGTGAGCGCGAGCTGCTAGGACGAGTCTTATTCCCGGGCTCGGCAAGCGAGTACCACTTCAGCGAGACGGCAAGAGGGGAGTTTCCATCTCACCCGATGAGGGGGGAAGCCCTTTCAACAAGTTTGTTTCTTCTGCCCCAGTTCCAGAGGGGTTCCGGGAGTCGGAGATGTCCTATTACACTAGGAAGGGAGATCCGGTCCAACACATTCAATGGTTCGAGGATGTGGTTTCGATCCGATAGATGTCAGATGGGTTCAAGTGCAGCTCTTCGCCATCACCCTCAGTGAGAAGGCGAGAGACTGGTTCCACTAGCTCCCGGCCGACTCCATTTACTGTTTTAAGGACTTGCGCCGGGGGTCATGTTGAGGTTCACCACGTCTAAAAAAAGGAAGAAGGAGGCCAAGCCCTTGTTTCGTGTAAAGTAGGTAGCAGGTGAGGCCCTGGGAAGCTACCTAGACAGGTTCTAGGAGGAACTATCCCTAGTACAGGAGATGCCGGGGCACACCATGATGGTGGCCTTCACCCTGGGCCTCCAACCTGGGCTTTTTACCATGGAACTGAAAAGGATGCCTCCAGTGTATTTTGAGGCACTCATGGAGTGGGCGGCATGGGAGGCCGATATGGAGGCGTCGCACCCGGAGTTTACCCAGAGGTTGGCACGGTGGGCAGCAGAGGAGGAGAGGCCAAGGGGTGGCCAAGCTATGGAAGAAAGGAGGGCTGATCCCTGGCAGAGGGAACATCCATAGCAGCAGCATCCCAGGTGGGGACGTCAAGAGCCGACCAATCGGCTGGGGTGGAGGCCAGAGTGGCAGGAATAAGGGACATGAAGAGGTTATCATGGAGGGGATAATAGCCAGGGTGGCCACGGTCAATTTCTCCCCTAGGGCGGGAGGCAGGGTCAGAGACCCCCTCTATTGATCAGGAGGAGGCTATAGCAATTGCCCTGGGGGGAAGAAGGAGGGGATAAACAAGAAGAAAGAGGGAGGTCAGGGTGGACCTACCTTATTGTGAATTCCATTAGGAGGAGGAGCACACCACAGCCACGTGCCCGAAGTTCCTCGAGATGAGGGGAAATAGGGAGCAGCAGCAGTGGCAGGACCAGGAGGGTGTGTGGATTGAAGAGGTCCGGCCTCGAGAGGAGGACAGATGCAAAGACTAGGCTGATGTCGAAACCTAGGGAGGGATTAAAGTGATCCACGGGGGGGGGGGGGGGGGGGGGGGGGGGGTAGGGTTCGAGGCTTCCCGCAAGGCAAGCCTCCATTCCATGTATTGAAGGAGCATCGACTCAACATCCCAGACCTCGCCCCTGGATGAGAGGATCTCCTTTTCAAGGGAGGACATGCCAGGCCATGATGACCCTTTCTGCGATGCGTTGGTCATTGAGACAACCATCGAAAATTTCACCATCTCTTAGATCCTCATTGATAATGGGAGTTTGGTCAACGCCATCTTCAAGAATGCGTTTGACGCGATGAAGGTGGAGGCCAAGAGGGTGCTGGCCTCGGATGGACCCTTGTTCGGGTTCTTGGGGGAGAGGAAGGAGGTGGAAGGAGGAGTGGGGCTCCATGTCATCCTGGGGGGGACAGTCTAAGAACGGCAGATTTATCATCGTGGATTCCCCCAGCAGCTACAACGCCATCTTTCGATGAACCCCCATCAGCGCTTTCCGCTGCATCCCCTCGTCCTTCCACCAATGCGTCAAGTTCAATGTAGAGGGGATCCAGGTTAGAGTCCATGGCGATCCCAAGGCGGCGAGGGAATGCTATGTGACGGAGGTAAACTCCATCTCTTGGCAGGAGGGGGCTGAGGATATGGAACAGAAGATGGAGCAGGTGGAGCAGGAGGCAGAGGAAGTCTGGGAGTCAGCCAGAGCGATGGTCGCGGAGGAGGCTGAGGAAGAAGTCCTTGCCCCAGGAGGGGAGGACGTTGAAGAATAGGGGGAGTAGTCCCGTCTGGAGGCAGCAGAGGAGGTGGTGGAGATGGAGGTTCTCATCCTAGGAGGTAGGGTGGAGAAGGTTCGCGTCAGCGGGGGAATGACCCTGGAGGCCCAGGGCAGGATGCTGGAGTGCATCCAAAAGAACATGGACATCTTCTCCTAGAGCGCCGCAGAGATGCTGGGGATCGATGCTGCCTTTGTCTGCCATCGCCTCAACCTGGACCTGGGAGCTCTCCCCATCCATCAAAAGAAGAGGTCCACTGCGGACAAGCTGGCCAAGCCGATCAGGGAGGAGGTGGCCAAGCTTCTCAAGGCTAGCTTTTTATCCGAAATACAATACCCTTGTTGAGTCTTCAAATGTATTAATGGTTAAAAAAGGAGACGGCTGGTGGCGTATGTGTGTTGATTCTTCTTTGTTTAATAAATCATGTCCCAAGGATTGTTACCCTTTGCCTCGGATCGACGTGCTGGTTGACTTAGCCGTCAGTTTTCCTGTAATGAGTTTTTTAGATACTTTTTCAGGTTACCACCAGATCAGGAGCACCCTCCTGACATCAAAGATGTCTCGTTCATCACCGGGGATGGGTGCTACTGTTACAAAATGATGTACTTTGGGCTAAAGAATGCAGGGGCAACCTATCAGAAGATGATGGACAGGGTCTTCCGAGAGCAAAGGGGGAGGAACCTGGAGGTATATGTGGATGACCTCATGATCAAGAGTCGAGATGTTGAATCTCACCTCTAGTACTTAGAGGAAACCTTCACCACCCTACACAAGTATAAGATGCGGTTGATGTTGGGTTTCTCTATGAGGTTGGCACAACACTTCTGCATGCAGCGGAAGTAATAAAATCTAGAATAACCCAAAAGAGATTGGATCGGGCCATGAATGTTGAATCAAGAAGTTAACAAAAATTAGGAAAAAATTACCTCTTCGGTGTTGAGTCACAACTCAACGAAGATGCTCCAAATGTGATTCCTTGTCGGTGGCGAGTTCTACGTAGAATAATATCTACGTCTCTACAGAAATCCACACGAGCGGGAGAACACCAAGCTTCCGTCACACAGATGATCGGAAAGAGATCGACCGCACCTTACACTTCCACGGACTGCTAGGTCCACTCCAGGAAGCGCAGCACCAGCGAATATCGTCGGAGAGGAGGAGGTCGGCGGAGCGAATTCGGCGGCAGAACACTTCCGGCCGGCGGGATTCCGGAATCGGCGGGGCGAACGAGAACGGCGGAACAGGCCCGTCGGTTTCGATTCAGTTAAAGGAAAAACCCGATCAATCCGATTCACTGTATGTATTCCCAAAACCCTAAGAGTCTATTTATACTCAAAGCATAAATAAACCTAGGCAAAATCGCTATCCGCAGACCACCGCAAAATAGGGTTTCAGAATCGATCGGCGAGAATCACCTCAAGATTCGGCGAGAATCAGTCGGCGAGAATCACTCCGCTGAAACGGCGTTGAGAGCGTTGAGTCATACTCGACGATTCTCGACGAATCTGCCTTGGCGTTGAGAGCATTGAGTCATACTCGACCATTCCCGACGACTCTGCCTTGGCGTTGAGAGCGTTGAGTCATACTCAACGATTCTCGACGACTCTCGTCGAATTTGCCTTGGCGTTGAGAGCGTTGAGTCATACTCAACAATTCTCGACGACTCTGCCTTGGCATTGAAAGCGTTGAGTCATACTCAACGATTCTCGACGACTCTCGTCGAATTTGCCTTGGACTCTAAGAACCTTCTTTTGCAACGTTTGCCCAACCCCATTCTGTGTGGTGATTGGTAACCCTTACCAACATAGTCGATCTTCCAACTTCTCAACATGCTCTTATGTGCGACCCTGCAGGCTCATATCGCGTTGGCAGTGAGATTACATGTTTGACCACTTCTAGATCACCATGGTAACTCCAACAGTTGAACCCCCTAAAGTGTGTCTTTGGGGAAAGCAGGGGCAAGTTCCTAGGCCATCTCCTTACCCCTATAGGTATGGAGCCCAACCATAATAAGGTGAGGGAAATAGTGGAGTTTGGATCACCTAGGAACACTAAGGAGGTGCAACAGTTGACAGGGAAGCTGGCAGGATTGAGCAGGTTCCTCTCCTGGGCCAGAGAGAAGTTGAAAGTGGAAAGTTTTCAACCTAAATCACCTAGAGGGGGGTGAATAGGTGAATCGTGCGTCTATTTGCGGAATAAAAAATTTAACGAACTTGCACAAAACATCAAGCAATCACAGAAGACAAGAAGATTTATAGTGGTTCCCCAATCTTGGGTACATCCACTTTACCTCACCGATCTAGCAAATCACTAGACTTGGCTACTCCACTATCTTGGATTGAAAACAATCCTACGCCTCGAAACCAAGTTCCTACAAACTCAATCCAAAAGGATCTACACTCAGAAGATAAAAACTTCCTACAAACTCGGAGAACAATGATCCTACACTCAGAGAATAATCTCCTACAAGATTTGCAAAGAGGTTTGAAAATACAAACAAAAATTTCTCTCAGATCTGGAAATATTGAACTCTCAGTCTTCTTCTGAACTTGGCGGCTCTTTTAGAATTTGTAGAAGAAGAATCCTCTGTCGATCTGACCTGAGAAGACTTAGGACCTACTCGATCAAGGAGAGGATGAAGATTACTTGAACAACAGGTCTTTCTTGATCGAAAGCAGAAAGATCGATCTCACGTTGAGCGGCGGCGGCGGCTTCAGAATATTGTTCTTCTTGGAAAGTGACGGCCGATCCAGAAATTTAGAAGTACGGAATACCGCTCCTTGTAAGTGTTAGGGTTTTGTCTTAATGAAAAGTCTTTATATAGGATTACCCTTAACGGATAGAAAAGACATTAATGACGACACGTGGACCAATCACGTCAAGTCATTTGAAAATCTGGCCGATCTGGACTTAAGCAAATTTCTGGAAAATTTGACTTTCAGTTCTTGAGAAGTAACTTTAGTTCTCGAGAACTAGAAACTGAGTTCTCGAGAGCTATCAGGACTTCTCGAGAACTATTCTACTTAGAAGATGTCTGTACTTCTCGAGAATAAAAGGCTGAGTTCTCGAGAACTAACTGACTTCTCGAGAACTATGGAGACTTCTCGAGAACTAACACTTAAGAGAGATTTCTGAGGCAATTTTTGACTATTCGAGAAATAGGGCTTGCAGTTCTCGAGAACTTAAGCGAAGATTCTCGAGAACAAGTTGGACTTCTCGAGAACTATAATTGAGACTTCTTGAGAACCTTGGCTGACTTCTCGAGAACTACTCTGGACTTCTCGAGAAATAGGGCCTAGAAAAATTTCTTTAAACTTTCTGAACTTCTCGAGAACTACAAGCTGGGACTTCTCGAGAACTAAGGGCTAAGCTTCTCGAGAACTGAAGGGACTTCTCGAGAACTTAAATGACTTCTCGAGAACCTTGACTGACTTCTCGAGAACTATATATAAAAGAGAGTTTCTCGAGAACTAGTCTCGGCTTCTCGAGAACTAGAGGAACTTCTCGAGAACTGTTAAGTCTACTTCTCGAGAACTATGCGAACTTCTCGAGAGGTGGACTTAGAGAAATTCTGGACTTTTACAGTTTTCTTCTCTTCAAGAATCCTATCCTCATTCCTTGATCCAAGTGCTTGAAAATGAAGTGTATTCCAATTAAGAGGCTACATATGAGTCAACACCTTGGATCACACAGTGAGGGATTACACTGTATGGTCCTGTGTTCGTGACCCACTGTAGACTGACATTAGTCTACACTTAGTAATGATGATCTGCAAACACACAACTTAAATAAGATATCAAATACAACTTAATTCATCTTAGTTCAAGGGTGACTTCAACAAATCTGGGTTATTATGGATGCAATACCCAACAATCTCCCCCTATTTGTAGAAGTCAGAACCCTCTACACTAATGTGAATTATAACAATAAAGAAAAAACTGAAAATGAGGAAATAGAATTAAAATGCAAAAAGAGATTAATTGAGCACACAATTAGGCAATACTAGAAATTGAATATATATAATGTTTCAGATTTCTAATTCAACAACCATTTCATCAAAATTCTCAAAAACACATATATATCCACAGAAAAAAATATTCTAGCTCTGATGCTGTCTGTCAAATTTCTCTTACTGTCTCTTCTCATAGCTGAAAGGTTTAGGATAGTATCTTGGAGGCTTTGGTGGAGCTTTAGGGTTATTCATGCCATACTCTCTATCATATATTCTTCTCTTGGTCATGGACTTCTCATATAATTCCCACTCAGAGGAGCTGTAGTGGAGATTCCTGTTCTCATTGTAGTCCATCACTAATTTAAGAGTGTCAAGAATTAAGGCTTTAGAAGTGGGGCTCCAAACTTCAGCAAACTCCCGGACTTTCCTTTTCTTTGTGTCAGGCTTGGGGGCACTTCTACTTGTAGATGGGCCTTCTACATACTTCCTTCTCTTGGGGATGTGAATTTCTGGTAATCTTTGAGGAATATCATCATCCCAAACCTGGAAATAAGAAGCAGGAGGAGGTGCCTGGTCTTCTGGACTTGGAGAAAAGGTAGGCATTTGAGGTTGAGGAATCTGAGTTGGTATTTGACTGGATTCTCCTTCAGCAAGGGGGTTCAGATGTTGTGGAATCACATTAGAATCAGCTTGAAAGTCTTGGAATATTTGGTTGTGCATCCAAACTGAGGTATCATAGGTATAGAACTTCACTGATTGGATTTGAGCTAAAACATTCTTATTTATCTCAGTCAATTTTTCATTCTAGAGTTTTTTGCATCGGCAGTAAGCTTTTCCACTTGTTCTTTCACTAAACTCTCCCCCTTTCTGATAACACAGAGCATTTCAATAGCTTCTTCTTTGAAAGTACCAACTTCATTGCAGATTGTCATCATATGCTCTTTAGCCTTCTTTTCTAGCTCTATCTGGTTGTTTGCAAGAGTGAGAGATTGTTCCATAACTTGACCAACACTAGAGATTGTGTTGTCTATGGCTTTTCCACCTATTCTGAACAGCTCTTTAAAAGAATCTGTGTTGTGTTGGATCTCTGTAAATCCTCTGCTCATTTCCTTTTCTAGATCAGTCACTTTATCTTTAACTAACTTGATGGATTCATCAAAATATTTTCTTTGTTCAGCCAATAGAAGTTCAATCTTACTGAGAAGTTCTGAATTAGAGGAGGTAGCAGCAGCAGCATGAGGGGTAGAAATAATGTCAGTAAGAGGGGCACTAGGTGTAGCAATCTGAGGTGGAGGAGGTTCTTTCCATGGAGGAATTTCTTCTATTACCACAGAGCTCTGGGATCTTATAGTGTGAGATACTATATCAGCCTCCTCATCAATAAATCTTGGGAGGGAGAAGTCAAGGTTCCTGAGAGGGGCTTCCACCTCTTCAGGTTCTGGCTCATCCTCTTCAGAGAGAAGGATGGTCTCTGGTGGAGTAGATTCTTTCCTTGGAGAGGGAGAAGGAGGTGAAGTAGCTTGGGGTGAGGGTGGTGGAGATGGTTCTTTTGATGGTTCTGCAATGGTTTCTTTGTGAAGGGGAGGAATGGGTTCACTTGAAGTTAGTTCTTCAATCATGCTATCAATTGCTGCATTTGTGTCCTTAAGATTTCTTGTCTTGGAACATCTGATAGGGTTGCATCTGGAGAATCTGCCACAGGGCTCTTGATTTGAGATCCCACTGGGCTTCTGAGAGGAGATCTTGCTGGAGGAGGAATCCTGGTAACTTGAACAGAGGGTGCACGCTCCCCCTCAATTGCTGCATCAGATGGGTCAGCAATATCATGTGAGGGAGGAGATGGGGTCCTGACCTCTTAGGCAGAAGCTGCAAGTTCTTTAGCTAACTGCTTGGGATTCTTCAGTTTTAAATCCCATCTCTGGATGGAGGCCACTGAAATCTTCTTCAAGTGATGAACTGGAGTGCCTTTGGAAATTTTAAAGGTGACTGGATCAATCTCACTCAGCAACAAAGAGATTATCCTTGCAAACTTGGGATCCTGAATGCTGTCCCCGATCATCTCAAATACCATCATACCATATTGAAATTTCTTCCTGCAGATTACAGCTGTCATAACATCAAATAGGTCATTGGTTATAAAACTAATGGACCCTATTCTGCACTACAAGATCTTTCCAATGATATCTACCAGAAGTTTTCCTACATCATTCAAGACATTTCTCCTTAATGAGAAGACATCCACTGAAACTCCATAGAAGGAGTAAGTTCTGTAAGAATCTTCATTGGTTAGGTCATCCTCTTCATCCACAATAGGCAGCTTGAGGAGCTTGGAAAGTATGGTCTTGTTCAACTTGATTTTTATTCCCTTGACTTTAGATTTCAACACAGTACCATTTATCCTTACCTTGGCATTCCTGAAGAATTCCTCTATATCTGGAAAAACAATCTTGCAGGGTTTTAAGAGAATGAACTTCAAACCGGCTGTTTCCAGGAGAAGGAGCAAGTTCTGGAAATCATCAGAAATGTCTGCAATTCCTGCGACGACAAGTTCACTGCCGACTCCAATTTTAAAACTCTGCGCCATGGACGCTGACGGCGCCGACGGACAGAGAGCAAGAATGCAGCGAAGTCGAAGCACTGGTCAGCGGAAGACGAAGAGTTTCGAGAGAATTGATTTTGAAATGTCGGTTGAATTTGGAATTCTAATGTTTTATATATATATATATAACCCTAGTAATGTCAATTACATGTCTAATTAATCGAGATTATGACAGAAATCAAGCGGGTTTTCGAAATAGAGAAAATTAAACATAAGTCGCAAAGAAGACGGGCATTTCTTGAGAAGTAGGGTTAGTTCTCGAGAACTGGCAGTATACTTTTCGAGAAGTATGATATAGTTCTCGAGAGCTTAAGAGACTTTTCGAGAGCTTTGATACCAAGACTTCTCGAGAGCTTAGGAGACTTCTCGAGAGACAGATCAGAAGTTTTCGAGTAGTCTAAGTTCTCGAGAACTGTTACCTCACTTTTCGAGAGGTATACTTAGTTTTCAAGAGCTACCTTCCTCTTGAGAAATTTCTGACCTTTTTGAGGTATCCTCGATTCTTGAGCTTTAAACTGATTCCCTTTGATCTATCCTTCTTTGTTCAGCATTCCAAGTTCAGTTTTCAAGAAATTGAACTTGGTCTCGTCCAACGGCTTTGTGAAGATATCTGCAACTTGCCGATCTGTTGGCACATACTGCAGATCCACATCCCTTTGCTCCACATGCTCCGGGATGAAATGATATCTGAGCTCGATGTGCTTTGTCCGGCTGTGTGAGACTGGGTTGTTTGCGATTGCGAACGCGCTGGAGGAGTCGCAGAACAATGGAATGTCTTTGACCTTCATATTGTAGTCTTCTAGCTGATTCTTTAGCCAAAGCAACTGTGCACAACTACTACCGGCAGAAATGTATTCTGACTCGGCCGTTGAGATTGCGACATAGTTTTGCTTTTTGCTGCTCCAAGAAATAAGCCTTTTTCCAAGGAACTGACACATCCCGGAAGTGCTTTTCCTGTCATCTTTGCTACCTGTAAAGTCTGCATCTGAAAAACCGATTAGTTCGCTGTCATTACTTCTTGGGTACCATAAGCCAAGATTCGGTGTACCTTTAAGGTATCTCAAAATCCGCTTTGCAGCAGTATAGTGAGATTCCTTACAGTTCACTTGGAATCTAGCGCAGACACATGTAGAGAACATTATGTCTGGTCTACTTGCAGTAAGGTAGAGCAAGGTTCCAACTATGCTTCTATACTTGGTTTCATCAAAAGATTTCCCTTTCTCATCCTTGTCCAGAGACATAGCTGAGGCCATTGGAGTCCTAATATAGGTTGCACTCTCCATTCCGAATTTCTTAATCAACTCCTTGGTGAACTTAGTCTGAGAGATGAAGATTCCATCTTAAGATTGTTTCACCTGAAGTCCTAAGAAATACTTCAGCTCTCCCATACTACTCATTTCAAACTTCCCTTGCATAAGTTTAGCTAATTTTTTGCAGAGGTTGTCGTCTTTAGAACCAAATATAATGTCGTCGACATAGATTTGTACTAGAAAAATCTTGCCTTTAATTTTTCTAAGAAATAATGTCTTGTCTATCTTTCCCCTTGTGAACTTGTTCTCAAGGAGAAAGCTAGACAACATTTCGTACAAAGCTCGAGGAGCTTGTTTCAAACCGTACAACACTTTTGATAATAAATAAACATGCTCAGGAAAGTTAGGATCAACAAAACCTGGGGGCTGTTCAACATACACCTCTTCCTTTATGTCTCCATTCAGGAAGGCGGACTTCACGTCCATTTGGTAGACAGTGAAGCCATTCAGTGCAGCATAAGCTAGGAATAGTCTGATGGCCTCCAGCCTTGCCACTAGAGCATATGTCTGGTCAAAGTCGATCCCTTCTTCTTGACGATATCCTTTGGCGACGAGTCTGGCCTTATTCTTTATGATTGTCCCATCCTCATCCAATTTGTTCCTATAGACCCACTTTGTTCCGATGACATTTTTACCTTTAGGTCTTGGAACAAGCGTCCAAACTTTGCATCGCTTGAACTGATGTAGTTCTTCTTCCATTGCAAAGATCCATGATGCGTCTGAGTTTGCTTCCTCAAACTTCTTTGGTTAAACCTGTTAAAGAAAACTTAAATAGAGATTCTCGTTAGTTGTACCTCGACGAGTTCTAACACCATCCCGGGGATCTCCTATGATTTGGTCCATTGGGTGATCCTTCAGATGTCTGAGCTCTAGATTCCTCACATCTGGGACTTCTTTAGCCACTAGTATGACTTCATCAACTTGGATGTTATTTTCATCTTGATCCTCTACCTCTCTAATAGGGGTCGGAGTGGTGATCTTGATGAACTTATAATCTTTACTTTCGGTCTGTTCATCCAAACTGATTTCTTTAAGCCTTGTACCTGCATCTTCAACAAGCACACTAGACGATTTATTTTGCAGCAAGCTCGTCTCATCAAATACAACATGTATTGATTCTTCTACAACCAGAGTTTTTCTACTAAAAATCCTGTATGCCTTACTATGGCTACTATATCCTACAAAAATACCTTCAAAACTTTTCTCACTAAACTTGGTAGTATGATACTTACCATTGTTAAGTATGAAGCATTTACAGCCAAAAATTCTAAAATATGAGACTGTTGGTTTCCTGCCTTTTAGAAGTTCATAAGGTGTCTTATCATGATTCTTGTTTATGAGGGCTTGATTTTGCACGTGGCATGCAGTGTTGACGGCTTCAGCCCAGAAGTATTCTGGTAGTGAAGCGTCACTCAACATGGTCCTGCAGGCCTCTATGAGTGTTATATTCCTTCTCTCAGCTACTCCATTTTGCCGTGGAGTACGAGGAGAGGAGAACTCATGAAAGATACCTAGGCTTTCACAAAATTTTGTCATGGCCCCAGATTTGAATTCAGTTCCATTGTCACTTCTGATTTTGACTATGGAGCTGTTGTATTCATTCTGGATCTGCCTAACAAAGTTTATAAAGTTATCGAAGGTATCTGACTTGTGTTTCAGAAAGAACACCCACGCAAAGAGCGAGTAGTCATCAACAATTACAAACGTATAATCCTTACCTCCTCAACTTCTAACTTGCAGTGGACCGAACAAGTCCATATGAAGTAGGTGTAAACACCTATTAGAGTTTTTGCCTATGATGCTTTTAAAGGTATCCCTTGTTTGCTTGCCTTTTACGCATGCATGACAAGGTCTCTCTTTGACGTGCTTGACATTTGGGGCATCACGTACTAAGTTCTGGGAGAATAATTTATTAATAGTTTTAAAATTAATATGTGCTAGCCTCTTGTGCCATTGGTCACCAAGAGACGCACTATCTTGTTCCAAAAGACACACTGGTGTAGAAGAGTCTATACAAATGAAATTTAAACAAAAAACATTCCTGCTTCGAGTGCCAGATAGAATCGTTTCTATATTGTCAACAGACTTTATCAAGCACTTGTACGCGTGGAATTCAACTATGTATCCCTTATTGCATAGTTGACTTATGCTTATGAGATTGTGCTCCAATCCCTCCACATAAGCTACATCCGAAAAGGATACACTACCGTTAGAGATCATACCGTTGCCTTTAGTTATCCCTCGGTCTGAACCTCCAAAGATGACCTTTGGTCCATTGCAGACTTAAGTGAAATTCTTAAGTAGGCTTCTTGTCCCGGTCATGTACCGAGAGCATCCACTGTCTAAGTACCAGATTGGCATTTTGGTGGCCTTTGGACATACCTGCATTCATAATCACTTTGCCTTAGGAACCCAAACTTGTTTGGGTCCTTGGTCTCGGGTTAGATCACTCCCCCCTATGAATATTAGGATTCTGAGTGGTCAGTCTCATATTGCCAACTTGAGGAGTAGCAACCTTCCTTGTATTGAACCAACAATCGATGACAAAATGACCAATTTTGCCACAAAACCAACAGTCAAACTTTTTGTATCTTTTCCTTATGCACTCCTGCTTGACCTCTTGAGATGGTGGTCTAGCAGGGGTAGAACTCTTGGAGGAGGAGGCTTCATGATGATGGAAATCACATGACTTCTTCTCCTTCAGAGGCCTTTCCCCAGCGGGCTTTACTTTAGGTGCTTTCTTGAAGTTGTGGCCATGATTATAAGGACCATAGCCCTGAAGAATCACTTCTTCATAAGGTGCCTTAAAGACACTCTCACCAAAGTTTCGAGGGCGAGTCCATCCTTGGTACCGAGACTTTGGCTCTACATAAGTAGGCCTGGTCAAGTGACCATAGGACGAGTCAAGATCAAACTTATTTGTTGGAAAGATAACTTTCTTAAAAACAGTCTGATCTAGAGGGGCTTTCCCCTTTTCTTTGGCCAAGGCCTTCTTGGCGGCCTTATTCTTCCGTTGAGCCTTATTTCTCCTAAAAGATTTACTAGGAGCGGCAATATGGCCTAGTCCAGCTCCTTGGGCCTTAGCTGAGAATTCAGCAATGAGTGGAAGAACTGTCTTAGGCTTAAAGAAACTTTCAACAAGTTTCTTCTCAGCCTCGAGTTGTTCGTTCAACTCTTTGATGATTTCCTCTTTAAGGTCGAGGTGCTTAAGAGCTTGATTGTATTCTTCAATAGCAAGATTGAAGTTCTCTTGAAGAGAGTTAGTCTTATCGACTTCTTCTCTCAAGCTGCTCTCAATGGCCTTTAGAGACTTAATCTCTTTAGCCTGAGTTTTCACGACTCGGCGACATTTGTCGTAAGTCATGATCAACTCCTTGTAATGGGCCATAAGTTCCGACTCATCGTCAGAAGAGCTGTCCTCATGATCATGCTCAGAACTTTCTGATTCAGAGAGAGGAGTGTGAGATTTTACCTCCTAAGTAAACTGGGGCTCTTGTTCGTAATCTTATTGAGCTATGAGCCCAAAGTAGGCTTCCTCTTCTTCACTCGGCTCAGATGAGTCGGAGTCGCTGAGAGTCTTGCCCTTCTTGGCCAATAGGCTCTTCTCTGTCCTCTTCTTATGGTATGAGGACTTCTTTTCCTCTCTTCTGCCACCCTCCTTCTTCTTGTGGGGGCAGTCAGCTATAAGATGACCTGGTTTGTTACAGCAGTAACAAACAATGTCAGTATAAATTTGTTTGTTCTGTTTAGAGGTATACCTGTCATGGTTACTTGAGCCTTTCTTTTCGCTGATCACCGTCATGTCATGATCTTCTGTATGAGGCATCCTTGCCTCTCCACTGCTTCTTCTTGTTCAAGAATTTCTTGAACTGCCGTGGGAGAAATGAGAACTCTTCTTCAGATTGTTCTGAGCCTGAGGCGCTTGGCTCAGAGCTTTCCTCTTCACTTACTTCTTGAGCTGGTGCTGGTGAGGCAGCTTTGCCCTTCCTTGAACTGTCAGCCTTTAATGCAACTGACTTCTCTTTTGAGGAGAAACGACTTTTCTCTTCTTCAGCTTTTCTGGAATTGACTTGCAGTTCATAGGACATCAGCTTGCCAAATAAATTCTGTGGGTCTGTATCAGCTAGTCTTCCAAACTCCCGGATAGCATAGACTTTGTTGTCCCATTTCTTTGTGAGAGACCTCAGAAACTTATCATTCAGCTCCCCATTAGTGAAGACTCGACCATACAATCTTAGGCCATTTACTATCTTGAAGAAATTCTCAAAGGTATCTACAATGGTCTCCTTTGAACCTTGCCTGAAGGCTTCATATTTCTGGTTCAGTAGGGACCTTCTATCATCCCTCACTTCTTCAGTACCTTCCATCAGAGTAACTAGAGACTGCCACATCTCCTTTGCAGATTGGCAGTGAATCAGATTCTACAGCATCGAGTCATCGACTGTACTTGCTATGATATTTTTAGCTTTCTTGTCTAAAGAGACAAGTGCAATCTCGTCCTTATCCAGATCCATCAATTTCTTTGGAACTTTCTTGGTTGGATCTATAGTGGAGATAGTCATAGGAACATAAGGACCTTCTTCAACAATCATGAAGATCCGGGGGTCCACAGCTTCCAAGAAAAATTTGATTCTCTCTTTCCACATGAGAAAGTTATTCTTAGTGCACAAAGGAAGCTTGGCAAAATCTTTGACCTTGTCCATTGCTTGAATATCCAAGTGACAACTTTCGAGAGGAGATTGATCAAGGTGTTAACCTTTTAACGACCAACCTCCCTCTGATACTAATTGAAAGTGGAAAGTTGTCAACCTAAATCACCTAGAGGGTGGTGAATAGGTGAATCGTGCGTCTATTTGCGGAATAAAAATTTTAACGAACTGGCACAAAACATCAAGCAATCACAGAAGACAAGAAGATTAATAGTGATTCCTCAATCTTGGGTACGTCCACTTTACCTCACTTATTTAGCAAATCACTAGACTTGGCTACTCCGCAATCTCGGATTGAAAACAATCCTACGCCTCAGAACCAAGTTCCTACAAACTCAATCAAAAAGGATCTACACTCGGAAGATAAAAACTTCCTACAAACTTGGAGAACAACGCTCCTACACTCGAAGAATAATCTCCTACAAGATTTACAAAGAAGTTTGAAAATACAAACAAAAATTTCTCTCAGATCTGGAAATATTGAACTCTCAGTCTTCTTCTAAACTTGACGGCTTTTTCAGAATTTATAGAAGAAGAATACTCTGTAGATCTGACCTAAGAAGACTTAGGACCTACTCGATTAAGGAGAGGATGAAGATTCCTTGAACAACAGGTCTTTCTTGATCGAAAGCAGAAATATCGATCTCACGTTGAGCGGCGGCGGCTTCAGAATATTGTTCTTCTTGGAAAGTGACGGCCGATCCAGAAATTTAGAAGTATGGAATACCGCTCCTTGTAAGTGTTAGGGTTTTGTATTAATGAAAAGAATTTATATAGGATTACCCTTAATGGCTAGAAAAGACATTAATGATGATATGTGGACCAATAACGTCAAGTCATTTGAAAATCTGGCCGATCTGGACTTAAGCAAATTTCTGGAAAATTTGACTTTCAGTTCTCGAGAAGTAACTTTAGTTCTCTAGAACTAGAAACTGAGTTCTCGAGAGCTATCACGACTTCTCGAGAACTATTCTACTTAGAAGATGTCTGGACTTCTCAAAAACAAAAGGCTGAGTTCTCGAGAACTAACTTACTTCTCGAGAACTATGGAGACTTCTCGAGAACTAGCACTTAAGAGAGATTTTTGAGGCAATTTTTGACTATTCGAGAAATAGGGCTGGCAGTTCTCGAGAACTTAAGCCAAGCTTCTCGAGAACAAGTCGGACTTCTCGAGAACTATAATTGAGACTTCTCGAGAACTACTCTGGACTTCTCGAGAAATAGGACTTAGAAAAATTTATTTAAATTTTCTGAACTTCTCGAGAACTACAAGCTGGGACTTCTCGAGAACTAAGGGCTAAGCTTCTCGAGAATTGAAGGGACTTTTCGAGAACTGAAAGGACTTCTCGAGAACCTTGACTGACTTCTCGAGAACTATATATAAAAGAGAGTTTCTCGAGAACTAGTCTCGGCTTCTCGAGAACTAGAGGAACTTCTCGAGAACTGTTAAGTCTACTTCTCGAGAACTATGGGAACTTCTCGAGAGGTGGACTTAGAGAAATTCTGGACTTTTACAGTTTTCTTCTCTTCAAGAATCTTATCCTCATTCCTTGATCCAAGTGCATGAAAATGAAGTGTGTTCCAATTGAGAGGCTACACATGAGTCAACACCTTGGATCACAAAGTGAGGGATTACACTGTATGGTCTTGTGTTCATAACCCACTATAGACTGACATTGGTCTACACTTAGTAATGATGATCTGCAAACACACAAATTAAACAAGATATCAAATACAACTTAATTCAACTTAGTTCAAGGGTGACTTCAACAAATCTGGGTTATTGTGGATGCAATACCTAACAGAAGTGCTCCCCCTTCTTTAAAACTTTGAGGGGGAGCAAGAAGTTCAAATAGACTAGGGAGTGCAAGGAGGCATTTCAGGCCTTGAATATGCAGTTGACTCAGCCCCCCCTGTTCTAAGGGACGAAGGAGGGGAGTACCTATTTTTGTATCTAGAGGTTGGGGCAGAGGCCTTAAGCTTTGTCCTGGTTCGGGAAGAGGGGAAGAAGAAACTCCCCATATATTATGTAAGTCGGGTCCTGAGGAGGGCAGAACTCCGTTATCCCATCTTGGAGAAGCTAGACTTCGCTCAGGTCATCTCAGCTCACAGACTCAGGCCCTACTTCCAAGCATACTCGATCCGAGTAGTGACTGACCATCCCCTCCGTAACATCTTCGAGGGGTTGGAGCATTCAGACAGGTTGGATAAATGGTCGGTTGAGTTGAGCGAGATCAATATCTCCTTCATCCCCCGCCTCGTAATAAGGCCCAATCAATGGCTGATTTACAGGCAGGCTACGTGGTTGAAGTGGCAGAGGCAGAACTCACTCATCCTGCTCCCTGGAAGGTAATGGTATATGGCGCTTCGGGGAGAAATTCCCTGGGGGTGGGGTGGGGTGGGGGGGGGGGGTGATCTTGTAGAGCACTCAGGGAACAACGATCGAGCAAATGGTGGTGGTGCACTTTCCCATCACCAACAACCAGGCCGAGTACGAGGCGGTGATCGCAGGGCTATGCCTAGCCAGGGAACTAGGGGTACTTGATGTGGAGGTCCTCACTGACTCCATGGTGGTGGCTTCCCAGATCAACGGGGAGTTTGAGGCAAGAGAGCGTACCCTTCAGCTATATTTGGAAAAGGTGAAGGGGATCATCGGTGCGTTCCATACCTTCTCCATTTGACATGTCCCACAGGAGGAAAATGAGCAGGTTGATCAGTTAGCCAAGCACGGCCGCCGGGTGGGGGGGGTACCATCACCGACCTTTTCCGCCCATCCATTGAAGAAGGGGAGCTGATGAAGGTGGATCAGCACCCCACTTGGATGGATACCTTCATCACTTTCTTATCCGCAGGGAGGTACCCGAAGGGGATTGACAGGAAGAAACTCAAACACAAGTCAGCATACTACCTCATGCGCGATGAGAAGTTATATCGAAAGTCTCTATCGGGGCTGTTGTATTGTTGTGTGGCCGAGAGGAAAGTATCGAGGATTTTGGAGGAGGTCCACTCTGGGGAGGTAGTCAATCAGGAGGTCGAACCCTGGAAGAAAGGATTATCAGGCAGGGATACTTTTGGCCGACACTGGGCCATGATGCTGCCGAGTTCGCAAAGAAGTGTCACAAATGTCAGCTGTTCGCCCCCCTCCAACTACAACCAGCTCAGCGACTCAAGAGCATCACGGCTCCCTAGACCTTCGTAATATGGGGAATGGATCTGGTATGGCCTTTCCCTCAGGCCAGCGGGCAGAGAAGGTTCCTATTGGTAATGATCAAATTACTTTTCTAAGTGGTTGGAGGTGAAGGCGCTGGCCAAAGTGACCTCCCAGGTGATCAAGAATTTTGTTTGGGGAGAGATCATCTGTAGGCACCGCCTGCCCCAGGCCATAGTCACGGACAACGGGCCTCAGTTTGCTAGTACCGAGTTCATCAGTTTCTCCGGGCAGCTCGAGATTGACCTCAAGTTTGGTTCAGTTCATCACCCCAGGAGCAATGGGCAGGTGGAGGCGGCGAACAAGATCATCGTCAACTTATTGAAAAAGAAGGTGGAAAACTTGAAGGGGAGCTGGGTCGAGCAACTCCCTTCAGTCCTCTGGGCCTTGCGAACTACCCCAAACACGGCCACGGGTGAGACTCCCTTCAAGCTTTCCCATGGTTGTGAGGCCGTACTTCCGATGGAGTTTGAGGTTCGAGCACCTCGAGTGGCAGAAGGCAAGGAAGTTCAGGAAAAGTGGAGAGCCGAGAATGAGGAGGAGCTGCGAATCTCCCTAGACATGGTGGAGGAGCTGCACGACCTATCTGCCATCTGATAGGAGGAGGTAAAACGAAGAATGGCTACGTACTTTGAAAAACATGTAAGGGTGAAACAGTTCGTAGAAGGGGACCTGGTCTTGAAAAACATAGATATGGCAGGAAGGTCAACCGCTGTCGGCAAACTTAACCCCAACTGGGAAGGGCCCTATATTATACAAGAAGCACTAAGGTCGGGAGGATACCGCCTCCAGAATATGGAGGGCGAGACCCTGAGCCATGCATGGAGTGGAGATGACCTGAAACGCTTCTATCCATAAACCCTGTACGCGCTTCCTCTTTATAAGTATAAATTGTCCAATTCTTTCAATCATTTACTTGGTAATTACCTTACTGGCAGGCAAGGTTTAGGTGCTCACCGTCACTGGAGTGTTCTAAGTATTCTCGCTCTGGGGTTAGGTCTCGATACTCCCGCTGCCAAGCTTCTACCTAGCTGGCAGGGCTGGGGTCTCGATGGACGTCATTATGACCCTAGGGATGAGCTCGGAGGATGTTCAACACCACCGTCCGACTTTTACCTAGCTGATTGGCCCGGTAGTACCACCCGGGAGTGCAAAGTGTTCTAAGTATTCTCGCTCTGGGGTTAGGTCTCGATACTCCTGCTGCCAGGCTTCTACCTAGCTGGCAGGGCTGGGTCTCGATGGACATTATTATGACCCTATGGCTAAGCCCGAAGGATGTTCAACACCCGCCGTCAGGCTTTTACCTAGCTGATTGGCCCGGTGGTAGCACCCAGGAGTGGAAAGTGTTCTAAGTATTCTCGCTCTAGGGTTAGGTCTCGATACTCCCGCTTCTGGGCTTCTACCTAGCTGGCAGGGCTGGGGTCTCGATGGATGTCGTTATGACCCTTGGGATGAGCCTGGAGGATGTTCAACACCCGCCGTCAGGCTTTCACTTAGCTGATTGGCCCGGTGGTAGCACCCGGGAGTGGAATGTGTTCTAAGTATTCTCGCTCTGGGGTTAGGTCTCGATACTCCCGCTGCCAGGCTTCTACCTAACTGGCAAGGATGTGGTCTCGATAGACATCGTTATGACCCTAGGGCTGAGCCTGGAGGATGTTCAACACCCACCGACAGGCTTTCACCTAGCTAATTGGCCCGATGGTAGCACCCGAGAGTGGAAAGTATTCTAAGTATTCTCGCTCTGGGGTTAGGTCTCGATACTCCCACTGCCAGGCTTCCACCTAGTTGGCAGGGCTGGTGTCTCGAAGGACATCGTTATGACCCTGAGGCTGAGCCCGAAGGATGTTCAACACCCTCTGTCAGGCTTTTACCTAGCTGATTGGCCCGGTGGCAGCACCCGGGAGTGGAAAGTGTTCTAAGTATTCACACTCTGGGGTTAGATCTCGATACTCCTGCTGTCAGGCTTCTACCTAGATGGTAGGGCTGGGGTCTTGATGGACATCATTATGACCCTGTGGCTGAGCCCGGAGTATGTTCAAAACCCGTCGTATGGCTTTCACCTAGCTGATTGGCCCGGTGGTAGCACTTGGGAGTGGAAAGTGTTCTAATTATTCTCGCTCTGGGGTTAGGTATCGATACTCCTGCTACCAGGCTTTTATCTAGCTGTCAAGGCTGGGTTCTTGATGGACATCATTGTGACCCTAGATATGAGCCCGGAGGATGTTCAATACCCGCCGTCAGGCTTTCACCTAGCTGATTGGCCCGGTGGTAGCACCCAGGAGTGGAAAGTGTTTTAAGTATTCTCGCTCTGGGGTTAGGTCTCGATGCTCCCGCTACAAGGCTTCTACCTAGGTGACAAGGCTGGGGTCTCGATGAATGTCGTTATGACCCTGGGGCTGAGCCCGGAGGATGTTCAATACCCGTCATCAGGCTCTCACCTAACCGATGGGCCGGTGGTAGAGCCCAGGGTTTTGGAGACAACAGAAAGAGGGGTATAGCTTGCAGGAGAGCTGAGTACTCGCGGGCGAGCTTGGTGCTTGCGGGCGAGCTAAATGTTCATGGGCGAACTCGAAGCTCCCAACCATGAAAAATGGCTGGTGCTCAGGGTCTCATCGCGAGCATGCATCCAAACTCAGGTGTATTCTAATGACGAGGTCTATCTTTGCGAGATTACCCAAAGTGGAAGGCTCAGGAAATTACATCACAGCAAGTAAGTTCAGAGGAAAAGAAGATAGAAAAATCATGCAAATTTCATTCTTCAGTAATATTGCTGAAAGGGGAGCTCGCCTCTACGAGTTTACAAAAAAAGGGGGAAGGAAATTACAAAGGTATACTTGGTCAACTCTCGCCTTCCTCCCCCGACGTGTGGCCATACTCACCCCCATGCCGCTGGTCCTTGTCCTTCATCTCCCCGAAAAGTGAGGCGAAGCTGTCTTCCTTCTCACCAGGCGGGCTCAGCGGGAATAGACTTGGCAGGAGGTCCCGAACTGTGACCTTCTCGCAACCTTCCGCCAGTACCCCCCGTACCCCTCATGACATCCAGAAGACACTCGGCAGACTCGATCGAGTTAGCTCGCAACCGCTCTATGACCTCCGTTTTGTCGAAGACCCATGACCTCTAATAGCGGTATGGGGGCCCGCCGCCACCCTCGGGGAGGAAAATCTCCGCCTGTAGAAGGAGCTCTCTATGGAGCCCCCGGTTCTGCTCCTTTAACTGCCCTACCTCAGCCTCCAGCTGGTTAGCGCGAGCTTCTTGCTCGGCAACACGAGTCTCCTGCTCGCTGGAGCGAGCATTTTGCTCGGCAAGGCAAGCTCGTAGCTGGGCGACCTCTTCCTCCAACCCGGTGGAGTGAATCTGCAGTTTGCTCACGACCTCGGCATCCTGCGAATCGAAAACTGAGAATATTATTACAAAAAGTACAAGTGAAAATAGGAAGAGGCGGCCGATACTTACCATCCCGCATGTAGCTCTTACGAGCAGACCCTCAACGATGCCACACCGTCTCTCCGCGTTGGCAGCTTTGTCCTTCGCCATGTCGTGCTCCTGCTCGGTTTTTAGCAGGAGCTGGCTAAGGTTGAAGCCACGACACATCATCATGTGGTACAGTTCTAGGGACCGCATATGGTCCCGCAGACCCTCGTGACCCAGCTGGCGAGGGTTCATTCGTTTGTAAGCCTCGGCACCGTCACGACCATAAAGGCCGATGCCGAGCGCATAGGCATGGCCGGTGGGGGTTGGCGAGCACCCCAAGAAGGGTGGAGAGTGGAGATAGAGACCCGATGGGTCTTCTCATCCCACTTAACCATCGGCTCGCCAGCCGAGTCCTTGTACGTCCCCCCCTATGCCGAAAAGGGGGTGGTCCTTGGGCATGCCCAGCTCGCGGGGCGCGATCTCCTTAGTAGCATCGAGGGGGGGGGGGGGGGCGTGTAAGACCCCTCCCTTTACCAAGGAGGCTCCCGGTCTTATGCCCATAACTGCCGCCTTACGGTGACACTAACTCACGGGTTAGTCGACACCGCAAGACGCCGATCCTGCCGGCTAGTACGATCATATAACCTATTCGGCCAATAGAGAAATAGAAGTATAAAAGCAATGTATAAAACAGCTAGTCCACAAGTCACATCACTATCATCTATACTGAAAATGAAAGTACAATAGAGTCTAGAATGAGTACATCGAAAGATAAAAAGGGCTTATGCCCTATACATGATATCAAATCTCTCTCTCTCAAAATGATAACAAAGTAGAAGCTAAACTATCATCAGTAAACTCATCCCACCTGATGACAGACTGCAGTTGTAGTAGTAAGTGGTGGTAGTATCAGCTCCTCGCATCCTGCCGGTCGTACTAGCGCTCCATCTCCTCGAGCTCCTAAAATGATTTCGTCACAACCGACCGTTAGTCATAAAGACTAAGCCGTTTATTCCACACCTCGCCCCCACAACTCCTAGGTACAGAGTGGGAGGATGAAGCGGAGGACAACAAGGGATATAAAAAGAAGCAGGTGACAATGGGGCTATACTACCAAGTATATATAGTATTAATCTGTTTCTATTCTAGCAGTTCTATGTATATAGCACATGTAAGGTATGAAGAACTGTATTGAAAGTAAGTAAGGTGATGTAAGTAAACAAGGTACAGTAAGAAAAACAGAGTAAAGAATGGCAAGTAGAATATGCTACTACTAAACTACCATCACAAAAGTACCTTACTTATATGAATGCTCATACAAACTTATAAGTTAAGGTTTCCAAATATAACTTATCATATCAAAGAGCCCTTACTAATTTATATGATAAGGATCTATGACGCGTATGACCTAATTATGAATGTATGTTATGCATGCGTTTTATGATTCATACAAGTGTAACTCACACACACGACTCTGTGATCACAGACCTTTAGTTCCCGCTTTTTGGAGCTAGCATCACTCTTTGGTACCACCATTGTGGCTATGGCAGCAGCGGAATGGGCGCTTCCACTTCCTAGGCGGGTATACACACTACCAAGCCCAGACCCTTCGTACGCCTCTGTACACGTCCTAGGTGTACTCAAGAGCCTCTGCGTACTAATACTGGACAACTGCCAGACTTTCTTGGTCGGGTGTGTGCTTTCGGGGATTGTCCTCCAGACTGCAGTATAAACAACCTACTAGCCCCTCAAGCCTTCACACCTCACTAGAAATACCGTACTTCTATCAGTGTGACGATTGGCCCAGTATCGCATGACCCTCCACTAGTTTTGTTTCTATGCACATGTAAGGTATCTCAACCCGAGCCTCCAGCTCGCAGGACCAAACCCATCCTGATGTCAAACTCTCGAGCATCTAGCTCGCAGGATTAACTGTCTTGAAACCCTCCAACCCTTCACGGGTGAGATTATAACAACATTCTCTTAGCCTATTAGACTACTCTTGCCAGTATTTGTTATACCTAGCAATTTAGGGTTAATTCCAGGACTACCCACAGTATGCCCAATGAAGGGTCTCTAGGGCACTATGAACCAAGATGGGATGAAAGCCCAAAGTTCCCTTTCACAAGGATATTTACTTTTATTAATGTCTACCCATGATTCATACCAAACTCTCGTTATTACTCTAGGACAAACCTAATGACTTAGGATGTTATTGGGAGAGCGGCGGTCTTCCGCCGATCTCCATTCTAGTTACTATCCTTGGGATTTTGCACTCTACCACTCGTTATCAAGAAGTTACCTATTGGACACCAACCAAGGTTTATCTTCCCAACATAGATTCCATCTCAACCGACAATTTTATCCCCTATGGTTCCTAGTATTATATGCTATTAATGCTAAGCGCACCCATGACCTAATATTGACAAGTATGACATGACTTCCTTACTCTTGGGCCAACTGCCCCTAATTATTTATCATGATTTACTATGATGTATGATGTTGACCATTCAAGACTCTACCATATTTCTAAGTAATTAAGGGTCTAAATTCATTCTTGAATTGCGTGACCTAGGTCACTTTGCACATGATGTACTGCATGTAATGGTTCAACCTACCCAAGGAATTTACTAGGTGTTCCATGAGGTTAAATATCATTGCCTATCAGGTTTCATAATTTTTGCCATGCAAATTTCTATTTCATTCCCATTTAATATTAAAATCCCAATTTGATAACTTTTCAAATAAAGTACATCAACTTCATAACCAAAAATTCTAAGAAATTTACTAAGGATCCATGTTGATATAATAAAGATAAATACAGAATTTCAAAATCCTAAACAGTGATTTGACCTAACATATATCCATATGAACAATATTACCAAAATGCCATTATTAGGGTTTTCAGCATATAGTGAAGAGACATCCAAAAATTCTCAAATAATTTAACAGGGATTTAATCACAAAAATAAACTACTGTAAATATTTCCATAATATATAAACAGTAATTTCCCTTATTTTTAATTAATTTCCATAATGGGCAAAATGGTAAATTCTTCTTAAATCCAAGTCAACATTATTTAACAGTCCCATAAATTTTTTCAGAGGTGAACTATGTCCTATTAAAGCTTGGGACAAAATTTCAGAATTTTATAAATTCATTTGCCCTAGTTTCAAATTTATTTCCTAACTAGGCATATTTTCCAATAATTCCAAATAATGGGATTCTTGATCCCAAAAATCCCAACCTTTCTATGAGAGGTGTATTTCATCTCTATAAGCCTCTGGCCAGAATTTTATGGATATGCATTGAGTCAAAAGGGCTAATTCCTCATTTTTGCATTTGGCCTTATAGTGACCCTAAGATCATATTTTACCCAACATTCAAAGATCCAAATGATCTGAAATTTCTACCATGGCCTTATAGTGACCCTAAGATCATGCCACCAAAAATTGGTGGCATTTGGAGTTTTAGATCTCAAAAAATTCAATTTATTTAAGAAATGATATTTCTCTAAAAACAATGGAAATACATATCCCAAAAATTCTCATTTTGGTCATTATCTAAGTATGACCTAGTCATATGCATGACCAAAATTTTAGGTCATATGGACTTTAGGTTTGGCTTGGGTACTCATTTAAAGATCTGCCCTAGCCTAGGACCAGTCTTGGTACAATAGCCCTGCAGGGAGTTCTACTGTACCAAATCTTGACTTTAGGGTATCAAAACAAAGTTAAGACATAGATCTACAATTTTTATGTTGGTGACCAGTTCTGGAATTGCCTCTAAGGGACTATATTTAACATGCAAGGTTCTGTATAAAATATGACAGAAAAATAAATGAAATTAATATAATCACTATAATTTAATATGATCAAAACGGACGGCATCCATGCATCTTCTCCAACCAGCTAATGCTCCAGATTGCCCCGACCTGGGCCGCCTTGATTTGGCTTTTCCCGGCCATCTGGCCACCTCCCTGGCTAGCCACAACCACCACCGCCTTCGTTGAGGTGAGGGCTAACGTTTGGCAGTGACTTGGCCGCCGGAGGCGGCGGTTTCCAGCGAACCCGAGCACCTCCATAGAACCGAAATTTCAAGTTTTGCTTCCATGGAATCGGGCTCAGTTGAGCCCGATGTCTCTCCTTTTTGATCTAGAAAGCTAGCACAGGGTGAGGTGAGGTGAAACGAACCTTGATCGGAGCCCGACGGCGGCGGAGGTGGTTGGTCATGGGATTTCTCCTCTCTGGTGAGCTTGCTTCAAGCTCTGATTCTCAACAGTTTTCCTCGATCCAGGACTTGATTTCCACTCCTCTTGACCTTCTAAAGCTGATGGTGAGGTCAAATTGAGCCGATATTGGTTGTATAGTGAGTTGCCATTAAGGGGATTTCAGCCTCTACATTGGATGCTCCTCTTAGATGCCATGTGGCATGGAGCTTGCTGAAAAATGGCTGGTAAATACTGTTAGAGCTCAGAAATAAGCTTGGGAAGGGAGGAGGAGGGACACATGGCCTCCATACCCTCATTTCCTCGTTTCTCACTCTTCCTTTTCACAAAAGTTCCAAAACTACCTTCATGCATGTACTCTGTGAAAGTGAGGGTAAGATCTATCTTAACTCTAGCGGGGGGGGGGGGGGGGGGGGGTGAATAGAGTATTTTAAAGTAAATTTACAATTTAAAATTGCACAGCAGTAAAGGCTTAATTTATGTATAGGTGTAAGGTGCTTTGATGTAGAAATAAAACTAAAGCAGAAAAATAAAAACCACAGCACACAGCAAAGAATATGCAAAAGAAACCAGAAGACACAAGGAACTATAGTGGTTCCCCAAAAACCTGGGTACATCCACTCTTCTACCACCCTTGGTAGGAATCCACTGCAGGATGAGTTGATCAGGTGTCCTGGGCACCAATGAGCTTTTGATAAGGTGCTCAAAAACCAAACTGGATTTTTTGATCAGGTGTCTTGCCACCACTGAGTTTTGACAAGGCTCTCAGAACCAGATTCAAGACTTTTGAAGGGAGTTTTGATAACCCTTTTACAGCAGGAAAAGAAAAAGGAAGAGGTGAAGTTGTCTTCTCTATATCAATCACTGAGAGAAGACTTAGTGGATTGATTGTGTTGTCAAAGCTCCCCCTGAGATGTAGATTGTTCAGAGATGAGAGCTTTGCTAGGTTGATAGGCCTTCAGAAGCTTCAGATCTCAAGCAGAAGATGATTTCAGCAGAGGCTAAAATGTGAGTTGTCTGGAGTCTTTGATGTTGAAGCTATGAACACTTTACAGTATGCTATTTTTCAATCAAACTCTTCAGGATTGATCACTTGATTTTCCTCTGAGTTTTTCTGACTGTCTGTGTATGTCTATATTGAGTGATAGATAGATTGTTTTGTTTTTCTTGATCTGCTGTAGGATGTTTTATTCTCTGATGTTCCTTTGTCCAAGATAGCCGTTAGCAGTCAATAAATGTCTTCCATAAATGTTTTGTCTTCAGGAGGAAAGTCCAATAGACATTCTCTGAGAAATCCCTTGAAACTTGCTATAGAATAAATGAAAACGGCTAGCAAATCTCTTGAAATAAATGCTGAGAGATTTTTAAAAACATTCCAAAACTTGAGTCAATTTGAATCCTCAAAGTCGTCGATCTCTCAAAAAACGTCGATCTGAGCTCTACGATCGTCGACCTGAGCTCAGAGATTGGATTGAACATCAGACAGAAAATGTCGACCCGAGCTCTACGATCGTCGAACTGAGCTCAGCGACTTGGAAACAAGCTGAAGGCAAATCGTCGATCTGAGCTCGAAGATCGTCGACCGGAGTTCGACGACTTAGCAGAGTTGAGCTCAGAGAGCGTCGAACGGAGTTCGACGTTTCGTCGACCTGAGCTCGACGAAAACTGTCTTTGCCTCAGCTCTAAGTCTTGAACAATGAATGGTCCTGGGGGCAGCTTCAAACCTAAGTTCTAAGCCCTAGACTCATTCTAACTTGACCTTTTCAACTATACATCTAGGTCAAACTGATTTCCTAAAAACATAGTGTTCCTTGCCCAAATTAGTAATAGGGTGTTCTAACAATCTCCCCCTATTTGGGTTAGGATTACTATTTACATAGCTCAGAAATGAATACAAAAGCAAATACAGACAAGCAAAAAGATTTAAAGCAATAGAGCATAACAAGCAGCATAACAGCATTCAGATAGAACATCAGCAAGAGTTTTAAAAAGAATGAACTGTCTGCTTACATAGATCACTTCTTTTCACTTCCTTTCTTAAACAAGATTTCCCTGTTGGGATTGAGAGCTTCTTTCTTTGACCTTCTGTCATCCTCTGCACCTAAGGAGGTTTGAGATCTTGCCCTGGGAACCACAGCCTCAGGATGCAGTTTCATGTAATCCACTGGGTCAAAGAACTTCCTTGAGGCATATCTTTCCAATTCTACTTTTCTTCTCTCTGACAAGGTAGTGATGTTGGAGGTGTCTTTTCCTTGCTCTCTGGCCTTCTTCAACTGATCTAAGGCAGCAAGTTCTTTCATCCTAGCAGTCCAAGATAAAGGATTGTTCTCTGGATATTCAAAAGGGATTGCAGGTTCATATCTATTAAAAGTTTCTAAAGCAGCAACAGTCCTTGCATCAATAGTTTCTCTGAGCTTATAAGGGAAAGGACCTTGAGATGAGTCCAAATGCCTTTGTCCTTCCCTTTGATGTCTTGATTGAATCCTGTGATCTCTCTGATTACCTCTGTATTGTCCCCTTCTAGACTGATAACCTCTTTGATATTGCCCTCTGGGATTATATCTTTGTCAAGATTGGGAGGGGCTTTGCTTTGGAGCAGAGGTTAGAGAAGCTGAGCCTCCACCTGATCCTGAATCTGGAGGAGGAGGAGGAGGAGGCTGAAATTGGGATGAACCTTTCTTATACTTATAAAACTTTCTTTTCTTCTTCATGGCCTTTAGTTGGTTTTTAGAATATTGCATCCATGGTTCAGTTATCTGGCAATCATGTAGAATATAGTAGGGTATATCATTAACATCCTTGGCCTTAGTAGGAGGAACCTTCATCATGGCCTTGCTTCTTGCTTTCCTTTTCTTTGCAATAGTACCAGAAGAATCATCAGATTCTGTATTGAATTGATCACTTTCAGAACTTTGAGGTCTGTCATACAAATCATCTATACTTTTGATATATTCCTCTTGAACTTTGGATTTCTCAAAAACAACAGGGGCAGGAGGTGTTGATACAACAGCAGAAATCTCAGCAGTACTCTCAACAGGAGCAAATGAGATAGCAGGAGTCTCAGATACTTACACTTCCAAAAATTTGGCCAATTCTTCATCAACAGAATTATCAATAACAACAGGCATATCAACAGGCAGCATTTCAATGTCTATAGAACCAGCAGATATAACATCAGCAGCATCATTAGTACAAATAGAAACAATAACATCCATAGCCTTAAAAGAGTTGACATAAGATGCAATCAGACTGGGATCACATTCTAAAATAGGCACAATGGCCTTAGTAAGGTCTTCAACTTGCTGAACTGGTGAAAATCTTTTGTGAAGAGAATCAAAATCACTCAACAGTGACCTGAGGTCCACTGTAAACATTGGAATTGGAGCAGCAGCAGCAAGCACTTCTTCAGCTTCATGAGCTTCATGAGGCATCTCCCCCTAGCTTGATGCAGGCAGGGATGGATCAAGGCACCCTAATGAAGGAATTGCCTGAGGAGAGGAGAGAGCTGATAGTCTGTTAGATAGCTCCTGGATAGAGTTTAGGAGTGGAGCCAAGGAGGTCTCCAACAAGGCTACTAGCTTGGGGGCCAGTATCCCATAAAGCCTATATGCCAGACCAGAAAGATCTACTTGCTCAAGGGATACTTGAGTAGAGGTGAAGGAAGATGTGGCTGGAACTGATGGAATGGCTGCATGAGGTGAGGATGAGAATGGAGGGATGGATGGCTGAGATATTGGGATGGTGGTGATAGATGATATAGGTGTGGAGATGGATGGTGAGAAAGATGGTTGATCAAGGATGTCATTGAGGAGCTGTTGGTAAGAGGAGGATGATGGAGGCTCAAGAGGTGAGGAGGGGGAAACATCCATGAAGGATTCATCCACAATGGTGAAAGATGGTATGGAAGAGTCAATGGATGGATAGTAGTACAAAGGATATAATGATTCTGAGGTGGTGGCTGGAGGAGGAGAAATAGGTGATGAAATTGTGATGGGGGAGGAGATGGCTGATTGGATGGTTGATGAGGGAGGTAAGGCAGAAACAATAGGAGGAGGAGAAGGAGGAGCAGATGAGGAGGCAGGCAGTCTCTCAATGAGCGCAAGTGTTGCTGCAGGGGAAGAGACTGAAGCAATCCTTGTTCCTGAAGCAGATGTTGCTGCAGCAGCTCTGTTAGGGTTGATAATCTGCCTATCCCATTTGCTGAAAAGGGCACAGGTGAGCCTTTTAGATGCATTGATGTGCATACCATTTGAAACAATTAAATCAGGACACCTGGAATGAAAGAAAACCCCTAGAATCCTTCCAAAGAATACACAACCTTTGTTGATTTTCTTCTTGAGCAAGTCAAAGAAGATAGACCCCCAATCCAAATATTTCTTGTTAACAATAGCTCCTATTAAGCAGAACTGATACCTTGAGATGGTATCATGAGCTGAGTGCTTTGCTAGAAGCACTTTTCCCGCAACATCAGCCAAAAATTGAAATTCAATTGATAGATTCTTTTTCAAAAGCTTATTAGGGCTCACAGCAGAGTGACCCATTCGATCTACCAACGAATCATATTCCTCTACAGACAAATCAATGGAGTCATTCCCAGTACTTAAGGCGAATACTTCTGTCAAAAGATTAGGGGACAATGGTACCTTAGTCCCGTTGATTGTGCCGACAATAGTATTTTCATTCTCAGTTGTTGCAGTAAAAATCCATTCCTTTATTTCATCTGCTGCAATCTTTATTCTGGTGGTCATCAACTGAACTAACTGCTGTTCGTGGAAAAGATTCAGAATATCTTTGAACCGTTAATCGCTTCCATCGAAGGAGTTCATAT
Source organism: Platanthera zijinensis (assembly GCA_039513925.1). Taxonomy (NCBI): domain Eukaryota; kingdom Viridiplantae; phylum Streptophyta; class Magnoliopsida; order Asparagales; family Orchidaceae; genus Platanthera; species Platanthera zijinensis. Next base: position 39,353,139 of record CM077095.1, on the reverse strand, counting down.
CTATGTCAAAACCTGTATAAAATTTCATTTTGGAAAGAGCGGCGACCGACACTGCCATCTGTACCTGCAAAGATTCAACAAACACGACCAAGTGTAGAGAGTTTGGAGGGAAAGAGAAAACTTTGCAGAGAGTATGAAAGCGTAAACGACGAACGACGGCCGAAAAATGATTTTATATTAGGGTTCGACGCGAAAAAGGAAGGATCGTCGATCTCCGTTCGACGATCAGGACTCCTAAGGGAACCAGAAAGGTCTTCAACATCGTAGATCAGTTCGATGATCTAGAGAACGTCGAGCTCAGTTCGACGATCGAAGGCCTGAAAGAGGTAGTATACCACTATCTGACAAGCTCTGAACTCCGGTCGACGTTTTGGGAAAACATCGATCTCCGTTCGACGTTTTTCGGGAAACCGTCGATCGACGTTCGACGATTTCTGGGGAAAACGTCGAGCGTAGTTCAGAAACTATCCTACAGATACAAAAAGAAATGAGTTTTTAGCCTAATCTTGGTCTGTTTTTAGCTTTTCAAAATCTTGTAATTTATTTTAGGCTTCCTCCATCTAACATGCCTAACTGATTGAGGAAGAAGTTGTGTTTCTTTTCATCCAAGGGCTTGGTGAAAATATCTCCTCTTTGCAAATCAGTTGGGATATATTTAAGTTCAATTTTATTTTTCTCAACATTATCCCTTAGAAAATGATGCCTAATTTCTATGTGTTTTGTCCTACCATGGAGGACTGGATTTTGTGCAATAGAAATAACACTGGTGTTGTCACAAAATATTTTAGACTTCTCTAAGTTGTAACCATAGTCTAGGAGTTGATTTTGAATCCACAAGATTTGTGAACAACAACTACCTGCAACCATATATTCAGCTTCAGCAGTGGAAGTTGACACAGATGTTTGTTTCTTACAAAACCATGAGACAAGTCTATCACCAAGAAACTGACAAGTTCCACTGGTGCTTTTCCTATCTATTCTGTATCCAGCATAATCAGCATCTGAAAATCCAGTTAAGTCAAATGCTGAATCTTTTGGATACCAGAGACCTAGATTTGGATAGATTTTAACATACCTAAAAATCCTCTTTACTAAAGTTAAGTGTGACTCTCTAGGGCTAACTTGGAATCTAGCACATATATATGTAGCAAACATTATATCAGGCCTACTAGCTGTAAGGTACAATAAAGAGCCAATCATTGCTTTATATGTTGTCTAATCAACTGGTTTCCCATGTTCATCAACATCCAATACAACATTGGTAGGCATGGGTGTTTTCATACATGATGCATCAGACATACCAAATTTCTTAACCAGTTCTTTTGCATACTTGGTTTGAGAAATAAATATGCCTTCAGCATGTTGTTTGACTTGCAATCCTAAGAAGAAGGATAGCTCACCCATGCTACTCATTTCAAATTTAGAGTGCATAAGCTTGGAAAACTTTTTGCACAAGTTTGAATCAGTAGAACCAAATATAATATCATCTACATAAATTTGTACTAGTACGGTATGGGACTTATGGGTTCTAATACAAAGAGTTTGGTTTACTCTCCCCCTAATAAAATCATTTTCCAGAAGAAAGCATGCTAGGGTCTCATACCATGCTCTAGGAGCTTGCTTTAGACCATGTAATGCTTTATGCAGTTTGAAAACATAATCAGGATGAGTTGGAGAGACAAAACCTGGGGGTTGTCTGACATAGACTTCTTCTTTGATCTCCCCATTGAGAAAAGCACTCTTCACATCCATTTGGTAGACTTTGAATCCCTTGTGAGCAGCATAAGCCAGGAAGATTCTTATGGCCTCTAACCTTGCAACTGGTGCAAAGGTCTGGTCATAGTCTATCCCCTCTTCTTGAGAATATCCTTGAGCAACTAGCCTTGCCTTATTTCTTACAATAATTCCTTGATCATCCAATTTGTTTCTGAACACCCATTTTGTTCCAACAATGGAATGATCCTTTGGCTTAGGCACTAGTTCCCAGACTTTGTTTCTTTCAAATTGATGTAACTCCTCTTGCATAACAATGATCCAGTGTGGATCTTGCTCTGCATCTTGAATGGATTGAGGTTCAATTTGAGAGAGAAAGCAAGTGTGCATCAGGTTTTGGTTGACCTGATTTATGGTTTGCACACCAGCTGAGATGTTTCCAATCACTAGGGAGATTGGATGATCTCTTGATGTTACTAAATCAACAGGGGGTGTTGATTGTTCACCAACCTGTGTTGCTGTTTCCTCTTGTGGAATAACAACTGGCCCTTCAAGAAGATTTTCTTCCAGATATAGAGCAGCTTCTTCATCTTCACTACTTTCATCCTTTTTAGTAACTTGCAATCTGTCCAAGTCTTTAGCTAGAGAATGTACCTGCAAATGTTCTATGGTAGAAGCATTCTTCTCCTTGAAAGACATTAGTTTCATCAAAAGAAATATTAACAGATTCTTATATTTTTAGAGTAGTTTTATTATAAACCCTATAAGCTTTACTGATCATGGAGTATCCCAGAAACACTCCTTCATCAGCTTTTGCTTGAAATTTTGCTATATATCTCTTGTCATTGTTGTGAATATAACAAATGCAACCAAAGATTTTGAAGTAATCTATTTTAGGTTTCTTCCCTTTGAGTAATTCATAGGGAGTCTTGCCCTTCAGTTTATGTATCAAACTTCTATTCAGTACATAGTTGGAGGTGTTCACTGCCTCAGCCCAAAAGGATAGAGGAAGTTGAGCATCTGACAACAATGCAGTTGCAGATTCAATTAGGGTTCTATTTTTCCTTTCTGCTACCCCATTTTGTTGAGGAGTTCTAGGAGCTGAGAATGTATGCCTGATCCCTTCACTCTGACAGAACTCTTGCATAAGAAGAGAATCAAACTCTGTCCCATGATCACTTCTGATCAGGGCAATATGAGTGTTGAACTCACTCTGTAAACATTTGAGAAACTTTGTCAAACATTTGAAGTTATCAGACTTCTTCCTCAAAAAGAACACCCATATGAATCTTGAGAAGTCATCTACAACCACTAAAGTGTAGGATTTCCCTCCTAGGCTTTGTACTGTAATGGGTCCAAAAAGATCCATGTGTAACAGATACAGAATCCTAGGTGAATCACTCTTGTTAAGTGACTTAAAACTATTTTTAGTTTGCTATCCTAATTAACAAGCCTTGCAAAGTCCTTCCTTCTTATAGGGGCAAGAAGGTAGTCCTCTAACAAGGTTGTCCTTGGATAGCCTATCAATGGTTCTAAGGTTAATATGTCCTAGTCTCTTATGCCATAAAATATTAGGTCTAGATATGGAATTGAACAGGCAAATATCTACTTTAGATGAATGAAAATCTACTAAGTAAATGTTACCTTTCCTGTTACCTGTCAACACAGTTGTGTTGTCCTCTGACTTGACCTTGCATATAGCTTTGTTGAAAGTCACTTGATATCCATCATCACAAAATTGACTGATACTTATCAAGTTGTGCTTGAGTCCTTCAACATAAGCTACTTTCTTGAAGGTGACTGTTCCAATTTGGACTGCACCATATCCTTTTGTTGTTCCAAAGTTTGAATCACCGAAGATTACTTTGGGTCCAAGCTTGGCTTTAAAGGATGTGAAGTTGTCCTTGTTCCCTGTCATGTGCTTTGAGCACCCACTATCCAGACACCATGGCTGGTTTGATGTTTGATAGGTCTTCACCTGTACATAAATAGCTTATATGTTTTTGACCCAGTTTACCTTGGGCGTAGGTTGATATCCCTTAAATTCAGAAATGAAAGACATCCAAGGTTGAATCTTATAACCTTCAGGATGGTATCTCCTAGGAGGTACTATCCATTCAGTATAGGGGTTGAAACCTTGGGATGTAGGACTTCTAGGATTGAATCTAGATGTACCTTTGAAGGATTGTTCAAAGTCCTGATCTCTGTTCGGCGATCGTCGAGCTGAGGTCGACGATCTTGGGTCAGATCGTCGATCTCTGTTCGAAGATCGACTGTCCTAGAGTTCGAAGTTCAGGTGTCGTCGAGCTGAGTTCGATGATCATTTCTTAGATCGTCGAGCGCCGTTCAACGATCGTCGAGCTCTGTTCGACGCATTCTGTTGAACTATAACTTTCTTTGGCAAATCTGCATTCTTCCTAGCTACCTCTACAACTTCCTTCCCTTTATCAGAGATAAATTTGATTGGAGTTGTCAGAACTATAGGCTGGCTGGATGAAGCTCCCAAGCCCAGTTTACTATTAAGTCTAGAGTTCACTGTGCTTATGATATCCATCAGTTTGATGCTTCTTCCATTAAGGGATTCTTCAAACTGCTTGGCCTTGGATAGTTCACTCTTCAGTGAAGTTATCTCCTCCCTATAAAATTCTAACTCTTCAGAGAGTTTGAGGTTCTCTGATTTTAAAGTGCTATACTCAGACAGTTGTTTTCTGAGGGAAGTGATTTCCTTCTCAGACTCCAACAGATCTAGGCATAGTACTTTAAACTCATGTCTAAAGTCCTTAGAACTGAAATCAAATGAATTGATTACCTGATCTTCTTCTAGTTGAACTTCTGAATCTGATTCTGACTCTTCTGCTTCTGAATCTGTTTGAGAGGCATTGATAGCCATCATGAAAAATTCCTTTTCATCAGCATCATCCTCATCATCACTGGAGCTTGATGAGGCTTCAGAATCCTCTTCAGTTTCACTCCATGTCTCAGCAACAAATCCCTTCCTTGTATGCGTGTTCTTGCTGTAGGAGGGTTTGTCTGAGGTGTTCTTCTTGAAGTCTTTCTCCTTTCTTCTTTCTCTTTTATCTTTCTTGTCCTTGTTTTTGTTTTCTTGATAGTCAGGCATAATATGGCCTGGTTTCCTGCAACCAAAACATATAATTTCTTTGTTGTTATTTGATTTATCATACCTTGGCTTATCATGTCCCTTGTATGATCTCTTTCTAAAGTCTTTTCTAGCCATTTTGTAGAATCTTTTGGCCAGTAGACTTAGGAGCTCATCATTTCCTGTAGCTTTATCTTCAGGCTCCTCTTCTGTAGCTTTGAAGGCTATGGTCTTCTCCCTTCTGATGACTGGAGAAGTAGCCTTTTGTTCTTCTTCTCGATTTTTAATGAGCAGCTCATAAGATTTGAGCTTGCCCAGGAGAGCTTCAGTTGTAATCTTATTTAGACTTCTGGCATCTTTGATTGGCCAGATTCTTGAATCCCAAGTGCTGGGGAAGCACATTAGGATTTTGTCATTCAGCTCAGTCAATGAGATTTCTTTATCCAGAATCTTTAACTCATTGATAATCAGACTTTGTCTGTTGTACATGTCTGCAACTAACTCAGCTTCTCCTTTCTTGAAGTTCTCATATTGGGATATGAGATGGGATCTTCTGTCTTTTCTCTCATCAGCAGATCCTGAGACAATCTCAGAAAGTTTGTCCCAAATTTCTTTGGCTGAGTTGCATTAAGCTACCTTCTGAAATATCTCATCAGACATTGTCTGAGCTAAGATATTCATGGCCTTGACATCTGCAGTCTTCGACTTCTTTATTTCAGCATCTGTTCCTGAAGGAGGTGGAACAACACTTGTACTTGTGTTTGCTGATGGACTTGGGCCCACTGTCAAAACAGAATTAAATATGTCTTCATCAATAGAATTCATATAAAGTCTAATCCTTGCTTTCCAAAGTGCAAACTTGGATAGATTGCACACTGAAGGCCTGGTTCTTGAATAATCTTTGTTCTGTGCCATGTATTTATATAAAATTAAATATAATGAAAATAACCCTCTTACAAGATTGATCTTATCAAGGATCTTTTGGTTCAGGTGTTAGCCTGTATGAACAACCAACCTGCCTCTGATACCAATTGAAAGTGAGGGTAAGATCTATCTTAACTCAAGAGGGGGGGGGGGGGGGGGGGGGTGAATAGAGTATTTTAAAGTAAATTTACAATTTAAAATTGCACAACAGTAAAGGCTTAATTTATGTATAGGTGTAAGGTTCTTTGATGTAGAAATAAAACTAAAGCAGTAAAATAAAAACCACAACACACAACAAAGAATATGCACAAGAAACCAGAAGACACAAGGAACTATAGTAGTTCCCCAAAAATCTGGGTACATCCACTCTTCTACCACCCTTGGTAGGAATCCATTGCAGGATGAGTTGATCAGGTGTCCTGGGCACCAATGAACTTTTGATAAGGTGCTCAAAAACCAAACTAGATTTTTTGATCAGGTGTCTTGCCACCACTGAGTTTTGACAACGCTCTCAGAACCATATTCAAGACTTTTGAAGGGAGTTTTGATAACCCTTTTACAGCAGGAAAAGAAAAAGGAAGAGGTGAAGTTATCTTCTCTGTCTTAATCACTGAGAGAAGACTTAGTGGATTGATTGTGTTGTCAAAGCTCCCCCTGAGATGTAGATGGTTCAGAGATGAGAGCTTTGCTAGGGTGATAGGCCTTCAGAAGCTTCAGATCTCCAGCAGAAGATGATTTCAGCAGAGGCTGAAATGTGAGTTGTCTAGAGTCTTTGATGTTGAAGCTATGAACACTTTACAGTATGCTAATTTTCAATCAAACTCTTCAGGATTGATCACTTGATTTTCCTCTGAGTTTTTCTGACTATCTGTGTATGTCTGTATTGAGTGATAGATAGATTGTTTTGTTTTTCTTGATCTGCTGTAGGATGTTTTACTCTCTGATGATCCTTTGTCCAAGATAGCCATTAACAGTCAATAAATGTCTTCCATAAATGTTTTGTCTTTAGGAGAAAAGTACAATAGACATTCTCTGAGAAATCCCTTGAAACTTGCTACAGAATAAATGAAAATGGCTAGCAAATCTCTTGAAATAAATGCTGAGAGAATTTGAAAAACATTCAAAAAGCTGACTGAATTTGAATCCTCAAAGTCATCGATCTCTCAGAAAAATGTCGATCTGAGCTCTACGATCGTCGACCTGAGCTCAGAGATTGGATTGAACATCAGACAGAAAACGTCGACCTGAACTCTACGATCGTCGAACTGAGCTGAGTGACCTGGAAACAAGCTGAAGGCAGATCGTCGATCTGAGCTCGAAGATCGTCGACTGGAGTTCGACGACTTAGCAAAGTTGAGCTTAGAGAGCGTCGAACAGAGTTCGACGTTTCATCGACCTGAGCTCGACGAAAACTGTCTTTGCCTCAGCTCTAAGTCTTGAACAATGAATGGTCCCGGGGGCAGCTTCAAACCTAAGTTCTAAGCCCTAGACTCATTCTAACTTGACCTTTTCAACTATACATCTAGGTCAAACTGATTTCCTAAAAACATAGTGATCATTGCCCAAATTAGTAATAGGGTATTCCAACACTCTGTCTCCTATTTCAGAGGGGTGGGGGCTGTCAATGATCATTTGGGCTAGTCATGGGCCATGGCTCATGGGCTTTGCCCATTGGGAATGAGCTTGACCTTCATTTTTCTTCCTTTAGGTCATTTGTTTACTTGTTGACTTTTAGGTTGACTTGGTCAACTTGATGAGTAGACTGGCGCCATTTGAGGGGCATGGACCCTATGGCACCACCCAACTTGGGTTGGGCCATGGTGGTGCCCCACTTGGGATAATTTGGCTTATATGTGTGGATTTGACCAAATTAGGGTTATAGTTGACTTGAGTCAACTTAGGTCAATGGTTGACCCAATGATGTGGCTTTTGGTTCACTTAGATTGTTTTTAGGGTTAGGGGCATAGTGGTGGGGTCAATGTGTACCTATGATTCCATTTTGGGCTAGTTTGACCTGATTTGACTCGAATCCTATAGTGGGCCCTATGTAAATCCACCCTAACTCCATGGGTCAAACCTAGCCTAACCCCATTCATCCACCACATGTCCGAACCTAATCTAAGTTTAGGGGTATGGTAGGAAATGGGATGTTACAAATCCCAATAAACAAAAAATAATTTCTTCCCCGAAATTCAAGTTTGGTTCTACGGGGTTTCTGTGCACAAGAATTTTAAGAAACTTAAACATAATTAAAGTATACCTGATGCGAAAAGCTCCGGGTACCATTCTCGCATCAGATCCATCGGCTCCCAGGTGTGATCCTCCCATCCGTGGTTGGACCACAATACCTTTACCAAGGGAACCTTCTTCTTCCATAACACTCAGACTGCGGTATCATCGATCCAGACCGGCTCTAAATGAACTAATCTATCAAGTGCTCTCGGGCCTGCTGTAGCAGTAATATGTTGCCGATACTAAAAGTGAGAGCGCCGGGGATAGTATAAGCAAAGGGGGGGGGGGAAGTATGGAGGCAATAAAAGCGTGATAGTGGTTGGTGAGAAGAACTATTTATAGAAGAAAAGATTTGAGACCGAACCGTCTGGCCAGTCTGGCTCGCCTACCCCAGATCGCCGCCTCCAGCTCGCCGACCATCACGAGCTGACCTTGTGCTATGGCGAGATGAGACTGATAGGACGCTGGTTGTTGTATTTAAATATGTTAATAATGATTGAAAAATTATCCAAGTTATTACAGACAGGATCCAAATAATGCCAAGAGAAGAAATGAAAAAACCCCCCAACATGCGCGGACAAGGGGAGAACGGGGGCGAGTATCGGTAGGCCCATAGGGGGGGGGGGGAGTCTCTAGTTACCCCGGTCTCTAGTCCCTATCATCGTAGGTCATCGCGTGTGGATTTTGTGAAGTCTCCCCAGATTCCTATGAACTATCTAAAAGTTCTCGTTGATCTCGTCCAGGAGCATAGAAGAAGACGCCGCCTCGAACGCCGAGCTGACCCTCTCCGTGTCTGCAAGCTGCGCGCACTCCCGCTACAGCCTGTTGTTATCTCTCCACACCTCGTGGAGCTCACACACTAGCTTCTTGAGAACCTACTGTTCCCTCCTTGACCGTTCGTGGCCCTCCAGCTCGGAGTCCAGGAAGGCGTCCAAAGTGCGTCAAGAAGGGAGGGGCGAGTATCGAGCCTGGCCCGTGGATTTGTCGGCCTCAGAATCCACAGTGAGGTCTGTGTGAATAGTTGAAGGCAACATTAAGTGAAGGGGGAGATAACCACCGAAGATGAGCATGATTTTAGGAAGTTGAAAACCTACCGTGCAAACCCGGCTCCTCCAGGTTGACGCGAGGAGGAGGATGGCCTAAAACCTTGCCACGGCCATGCCAGGGAGCCTCTAGAGAGATACGAATAAATCCAGGGATGGGTATGACCTCAGTACCTCCCCCCGCAGGTGCAGGAGCGAGAGATTGCCGTGAAGGAGGGCGAGCCGGCTACCTTGGCTTCTGCGAGTCCAGCCCCTTGGTCCTGAAAGTGGGGAGCGAGGCCCATAGGCATGCATCTGAAGCCTGATTCTGTGGACTATCGAGAGGATTCTTTGCTCGCGGTGTGGATATCTTGCAGCTATGGCCTCGGCTGGCCATGTCGGCGGAAAGGGCAATGGTATCTTTGCCCTTTTGTTCAGGAGTTAGCCGGGTGGAGGAACCGTCCCCATTATACAGGGCTGTCTTAAAATCATTATAGATGGGCTCGACACCTTTTGGGAGAGGCTTCGCTTTCTTAGCCGAACTAAACTCGGCAAGGTTACGAGGCGGGGCGCTGAGGCCGGCCAGGCCCTCCATGCGAGCTGCAGCTTCCTCGCGAGATCGCGCCACTCGCACTAGAACCTCTTGGGGAAGAGACATCTTGACAAGGCTCAATTAAGGAAAATGGAAAATGTCAGCCATGTATGCAGGCGCATGTATATATAGCCGCAGGTGGACCCCACCAAAAGATTCTTTCGGGCTCCCATCACACTCACCGAATCCTGTGGGGTTGGATGTTTCTTTCTGAGCTTGTCCCATCCTCACAAAGAGCGACGATTGTGTACAACCCTGTATCTAGCAGGTGGGTTGACAGGAGCCCCGACCAACCGGTTTAGACCGCCGAAGCCCCAAGCGAGCTCGACAATGAAATATGTAGGCCGAGCTCATCTTCTGTCGGGCCGAGTCTAGTATTTGTTGGGCCGAGCTCGGAGTTTGTCGAGCCGAGCACGATGAATGGGGGTTGGACGTCAGGAGAACAGAGCTGGCCGAGCCTGTACTCTCCTGATACTAAGGAGGGGAGGCGAGCGCGAGCCCTACCGGGCACTCGCCCCTCCAGGGCGAGCAGAGGCTTCATAGGGTTGTTTGCCCAGGTACATACTGTGTTTTTACCGTGTTGCCCCATTGGTATGCCCCTAGCCCCATGAACATCGGAGTTTCCGCTATTGGAAGACCAAGCTGGGCTGCACATAGGTACTCAGAACAGCGAGATTTTGTTATTAGTAGGCCGTTTGCAAAATCCTTTAAAAAGGACCCAAGGGCTATCTAACAAAGGCATGCTCACTTGTGCCCAGTCTTCTAGCACTTTCTAAGATACCTTAGCTTCAGCACTTGGCTAAGGAGGGGAAGCACTCTAAGATCTTCCGGGTGTGTGGAGGGACCTCCGTGCTGGAGCCTTGGGTCTGCCCCTAGTTCTTTTTCCTTTTTTTTTGGGCTCGCAGGAGAGAAGTAAGTGTGCGATCACCCCTTCCCCATGGGTGAACTCCTCAAGACCGACTTTTTAGTTTTAACACTACCTTTACTGAACTAAGATATACTTAGTCCTAACTACTTTCACAGCAACAAGTAATTACTTGTGTTGGAAGTTACTTGCAGAGCAATGTGCTACCTCTCCCTAAACTGTGACAGAAGCTCAACCCTCTCTTCTTCCCAACAACAATGATCCTTGTGCTGGAAGCAACTCGCAGAACCCTATTCTACCCTTCTCTCTTTCCTAGGCTGAGGTGATTCAGCCCTATCATTGACTCCTAAGGAATATTCCCCTGAGCCTTCTTTCAGATCTCTGCTTCTTCAAGCTTTCTTCTCTTCATAGCTTCCAGACAAATATTTTCAGGTGCTTGAATTGCAGGTAAGAATGTCACCAGCTATCTTGCTGTTGAAGATGTTGATTCCAACAGCTACCTTGCTATTTTCCTTTCTCAGCTTGAGCTTCCTATTCTATAGCTCCACACTAATGGCAGGGAAGAAGAACACCTGTTACTTTTTTTATTTATTGAGACCCAACAACTCTTTTAGCAATGGGTCCCACACTTTTAATACTGGCTGCAAATTTGCTTTAACCCCAACTATCGTATAGTAGGTCTGCGGCAACCTTGGTCGCGTACTGTATTCATCCCGCCACTTATTTGAAATATGTTGATTTGTTGACTTGCTGACGTCACCAGCTGTGTACTTAGCCAAAAACCAAGCAACATTAGCATAAGCGTTGAGTGAGTAAGCTGCACTCAATGCCAAAACACTTAGGCAGATTTACTGTCTTTTGGCGTTGAGTGAGTCACCTTCACTCAATGACAAAACACTTAGAATATCAATCTATTACTAGGTGTTGAGTGATTCAGCTTCACTCAACGCAAAACTTGCTTTATCAGCTTTCTACTGCTTGGCGTTGAGTGAGTAAGCATCACATAATGCCAAACCCCTTAGACAAAATTTTGTTGTCACTAGGTGTTGACTGCATTTAGCCAGTAACCTCCACTCAACGCTTTTTGCCATTACCAAATTTTTGCTTCTTCAGCAAATTAAGCGTTGAGAGCGTTGAATGAATACGCCTCACTCAACGTGTAAGACCCCCTCTCGTAATACAAAACACGGCACGAGGGGAGTCTTATGCCCAGAACAGCCGCCTTGCAGTATCGCTAGCACACGGGCTAACCTGTACTACAAGACGCCTATCCTGCCAGCTCTAACCAATATCAACCAATGCCAACCCAACCAAGAATATAAATAGAAGTCAATCCACACATATGTAATAGTAGTGCAAAAGTACAATAAATAAAAGAAGCTACAACAAGCTTCTAAAATATTAGAGTACGGGTAAAACTTGCCCAAAGGGGCTACATCATGAGTTTCTCAAACTCACATCGGTCACTGATGGTAGCGAAGGCACCGTCCCTTCAAGCCCTGTCATCCAGGCCTGGATGTCCTGCTGCAAAATCTGCGGCTGCTCTGACCGCGGTGTTTCCTCCTAAAAAGGAAGACGTAGCAACCGTTAGTCATAAAGACTAAGTGACTTTCACATCCGCTCCCCTGGTGACTCCTCGGCACCGGGCAAAGAAAGGAACACGGGTACAATATTTTTATATAAGCAGTAGTACAAACAGGTGGTATAGAGTGAGAAATATCAAGTATATCAGTAGTATAATGAACGAGAAAACATTCTACTCTTGCAGTTCTACCATCTACAATAGTATATGAAAAAGGTATAGCTACGATAGAAAGTAACTCAACTTATATGAATGCCCATACAGACATATAAGTTATGGATCGGCTCAACAGTAAAGTAACTCATCGTATTTGAGTGCCCATACAAACTTATATGATGAGGATCTTGTGTATGCAATGTAATGCAATGCCATGAATGCTATGCAATGTCTCACCCATGATCACGCGCATGCAATTGCTATGTCAACACAGACTTGTAGTTCCCACTTTTCGAGCAGGTTGCAAACCTCTCAGGCGTTATCCATCATGGCAAGACGGTGAATAAAGAGTGGACTTCTCCACTACTAGGCGAGTATCCACACTACCAAACCTAGGCCTCCATACGCCTCAACTTTAAGAACACAACAGAGGAGCTCATATACGACTAAGACTAAGCAAGAGTCTCGGGTAGATGTGCACCGAGAACCAAGCCCTAAATTAGCCTATGTTGTGACCCGAAAGGAGCCTCAGAAAAAGCACGAGGACCAAGCCCAACCGTCCACTTGGCACGGAAGGAGCCTCGGGAATGAACACCGAGGACCAAGCCCAACCGCCCAAAGTCTATCTGTCAACTCCCGTCGATGTGATGACTAGCGAGCCCGTAGACCTGCCACACTATTTGTAAGACCCCCTTTTTCCCCCTTTTTAAACCACGGGGTCTTAGGCCTAGTACCGCCGCTTTGCGGTGACACCTTCATGCCCGAGATGGTCATCACTACAAAACGCCGATCCTGCTGGCCGATTCGATCACAAAACAGTAAAAAATAATAAAAGGCAAGTCAACAGAAATCACATATATAGAAAATAATCTCCACGAAGGGAAAGTCCACAGAAATAACATAGGTACAGAAAATAGGGCTCATGCCCGGTACATCAATATCCTCACTACAAATCACTCAGCGCGGAAGTAAAAGCTAAACATCTACTAAAGATCGGGACTCATAGTTATAACGCCCCCGGTTTTTCTGAGATTATTTAATATTTATATGGCGTTACGTTGATGCATGTTTGGTTGTGCTGTTGTTAGAGCGTTTTCTTAGCTCTTTAGGTTTTTTTAGTGGATGTGTTATAGCCTGGTTTCAAGATTCCCTAGCAAGCCGGTGTCAAATTTGGTGACCCAGTTAGGCCTCTTCGGGAATGCATGTATTTTGGCTTCGGGAGGTGTTAGCCCGAGTTTTGTTTGTCGGATGTCGATTTCGACTTCGCCATTTGTTTCGTAGCATGGGTATTTAGCTACGGTGTGAATTTCGCTAAGTTCCGAGGTGGTTCGGTTTTCGCGTCGTTTTGACATTTTATTTAATTCACTGATATAGTATTGTATCATGTTAAATATTTATTTGGTGTAGTGGCTGAGTATTATATGGTATATTATGCTAGCTGTTTTAATATAAGTGACTATTATAGTATAGTGGCTGGTCATTTTAAGAGTGGCTGAATTTTATATTACTTAAGTTATATTATATTATATCTAGCTTGAGTGGGAGATAGTGTATATAGCTTAAGTAAGTATTATCCGATTTCATCTTCCCCAAAAGCTGGCGGCTAGCATCTTGCGGAAGAAATGAGAGGCGATCTATCCAAAGTTCCGGCCGCCGATTTCTGGAGCTGGGGAGCTCAAAATTCTTGATTGAGAGTAGATTCGAGCTGCGCTCGCTTAGATCTACATTCCTATAGTAAGATTTTTCCTTTTTTGTGAAAGTTAGGGTGTTAGGAAATCTCGGTTTGACCCTTGCTTCATCTCTAAAGCCGCAGGTTTTGTTTTCTTAGTGATTCTTGCGGCCAGGTCAGTAAGGGGGAGTGTAGTTGGCTGATTCCTGAAGATTGAGGCAAGTGATGTTCTTTCATCCTTGCCAAGATTGATTCTCTATTTTCTTATTGGTTTTATTCTTCTTTTGTTTAGATCCTAAGTGTGTTGTAGGTTTTGGCTATGGTTAACTTGAAGTTAGGGTAGAAAAGCTCCAGCTAGTCCAAGTTTTTAGAGAGAAAATGACCGTTTGGGTTGGTTTTGGTATGGCTCTGGCTAGATAGGTTAGGTCTATATAAGGATAGAGTGAATGTATTATAGCCTGGTTGCAAGATTCCCTAGCAAGCCGGTGTCAATTTCGGTGACTCGGTGAGGCCTCTTCGGGAATGCTTGTATTTTGGCTTCGGGAGGTGTTAGCCCAAGTTTTGTTTGTCGGATGTCAATTTCGACTTCGCCATTAGGTTCGTAGCATGGGTATTTAGCTACGGTGTGAATTTCGCTAAGTTCTGAGGTGGTTCGGTTTTCGCATCGTTTTGATGTTTTATTTAATTAACTAATATAGTATTGTATCATGTTAATGGAGTTTTGCCTGAGCATCTGCAGTTATACCCTGCACGGCATGATATCACGTCGCGTATTTTCTCTTACTCTAATATAATTTTTATGCTGAGAAAATGCGGGTGGTGACAGTTGGTATCAGAGGGAGGTTGCTTGACAATTGGTCGGGCAACCTTCCCTTGTTAGTGTTAGTTTTTTAGTGTTATATCATACACACACTGATGTGTCATCAGTATGTCTTTGCTGAAGCATGAAAACTAAAGTCATAAGCATAATTAGAAGTATACGAGGCATATTATGTAGTATGGGATGTATAACTTATAAAACCCCTACCGAGATTACTTCATACATGCCATATTTCTAAAACTAAAGGACTACCTTCTAATCTAATGTAAAGCCTATTTTCATACTATACTAAATTAGAGTCTTGCATACCGTGAGTTGTCCTTTGGGGATGCTTATACTCACGTAGGATGCCAAATCACTTAATCAAAGTATTTTTCTGCAGCGTATAAAGATATTTTACTCGTGGACTAGTTGATCCACTGTGCTGAGGGATACAACCATCTAACTTAATTGGATTTCAGTCATAATAACTTGTGATTTTCCTATATAACTATAGAGTTTGGAGTTTTGCCTGAGCGTCTGCAGTTATCCCGTACACGACGTGACATCACGGCGTGTATTTTCTCTTACTCTGATATAATTTTTATGCTGAGAAAATGCCGGTTGCGACAATAATACCAGCTGTCTGAACTCCGGTGCTAGAATGTCCCATCTCCAAGCGTGCCGACCTCCGGGGCTGCTCCTCCATGCTGGGCTCCACGGTCTCCGAAAATGATGTGGTTCAAAAACAATTAATCTAAAAGACTAAGTCCTATCATCCCCTACCACATTCCCCATGGATCCTAGGCACCGAGTCGGGTGGTGGAAAGGAGAGGAAATGAAGGTGGAGAATAACAAAGTAACTGGTGACGGCAGAACTATTCTAGCAAGTTAAAGAGTACATGTGACAGTAATGGAAGTATAAAAGGCTGAAAATATAATATATAACCTTAAATTATATGGAAACACGTAAGCTAAGGGATCTTCTACAAGGCTCCTATCGTATAAGAAATTCCATACCAATTTATATGATAGGGTGTCAGTTTTTCCTAGCAAGCATGTATATATCTACAGAATATAAAACTTTAACTTATAATCACGCTCACACAAGCTAATAAACCAAGGGAACGTTTTGCAGTGCCTATTGTATAAAGCTTCCCATACCACTTTATACAATAGATGTCAGGGGTTATATGCAATGATGCTGCTATGACATGCAAATATGTTATGATGTGATCATGCAAATGCAACTCACCCACTCAACTCTATGCACACAGACCTTTAGTTCCCCCTTCCTGGAGCCTAACCTCCCAGGATACCTCTGTAGTGGAAAACAGAAGCGGTGGGTTGGGCCTTGCCCACCTCTAAACCGATAATTACACTACCAATCAGACCTATCATACGCCTCGATGCTGGTGCACTAAGCGAAGCTCCTGCGTACTCTTGCCAGCTGGCGCACCGGACTTTACTTGGTAAAGTGCTAAACCACACTTGCCGAGTCGACGTATTGACGTCAGTGCATCGACTCCCCAATACCGAAGACCCACCACCTTATACTTATGCACATGCAACCTTATGTATCAGCTTCCGAGCCAAAGCTCCCTGGACCATCCTGTCTGTCACAACCAACAACCGAGCCTAAGCTTGCCGGGCCAACCTTCCCATCACCAAACCACCGAGCCTATTGCCAGTGTGACTGATGTGAATGTGACGGCAAGTGTACTAGTTGCACAAGTAATATAAAATGGGTGAATTTCCCCATGTATCGATCTCTCAAGGAACACAGTAAGGAGCGAGTTAATTTCGAGGAGGACTCTAGATTGAAGTCCTTAAGTCGGCATTAACGATGGGGGTTTAGATATTGCGATAAAAGAAAATAAAACACTAACGACTACTCCTATGCAATGCTGCTATGCATCGCTTCGCCAGGCGGGATGGAAGGCTACACGGGCCGCTATGCACCGAATCGTTAGATGGAATTGATGAGTAGGAAAGCGTAAGAACCAAGGAATATGAGGGTCGTAAGCACCTATTCGCTGCGCACGCCACTAGAAATTGCTAGTGCGGCAAGGGTGGATGGTGGATGGATAATGGCGCACCTCAAGCAACTAATAAGTAAAGCAATACAGAATCACATAAAAATGAATCTAATAAAGCATACTATAATAGCGCAACAACATCAACAAATGAGGTTTTAACACAAATACACAACAAGAAAGCAAGTACATGTCAAGAGATCGACTGAATCCGAAGTCTTGCTGAGGGTTCACAGAAGGAGTCGCCAGGTTGTCAATCCGCGTCCTAGCTCGGTCCTCAACTGTGTCTGGGGTAGAGAAGGGCTGTCACTACCTTCCAATTTACCCATCTTCTTCGTGTCACAATTGCGGAAGAAAGTTGCAAGCTTCCCTTTGCTTGTTGGATCTAGCGAGAAAACCTTCCTTTAGGCTTAAGGATGAAGGAGGAGGTCGAGAGTAAGCTAAAGCTTGGATTTGGCATGGAATGCTTGCCCGGATCTCCTTTCCTAGGTGGAATGGCGGATTTTTCCCTAAAATCACAAGGGAATGGCATGGAAACGAAGATCCGCTCAATGGTGAAAATCTGCGCTTTAAATAGAAAAGATCAGAAAATGGTCACGCACGGTCCCACGCACGATCGCGCGCTAATCGTGCGTTATTAACTTGCAGATCTTGATCGCAGAATAAGAAGCGTTAACCCGTGCATTTTACTCGCGCATGGGCGATTCTGCCCGTGCGTAAAGGAAATCGCACGGGTAAACACAGAACGCAGAAAACATGGGAGCGTTCTTAACTTGCAGATCTTGATCGAGTTTTCTCTCCGGTTATCATACTATGGCCTACGACGTCAATGTTTCCCGAGAACAATCATTAGGTTCCACTAGGAGGGTTAGAAAACAATTCCATTGCCCGGTAATGGATGAGATTAAGGCGTTGATTGGCCAACTAAAGGCTAATCAAGTTGCACCACACTGATCTAGGCATCTTAGAATTCCTGCTCCGACCTATGACGGACTAGGAGGACCGCAAGTGTTTCTATGTTGGGTAGAAAATATGGAGCGTTATTTTGAGCAATATCGTATTGTGGATCCCCATAGGATTCCCGTTGCGAGACTGCAATTATTTGGTCGAGCCCATACCTTCTTGCTCAACGAGGAAAGACGTTTAGGAATGCCCTCCGTCGACCCACATATAGGTTGGCAGATTATGAAAAATTACTTAACGGATGAGTATTACCCTACCTACTATCGTTCCCAGTTTCCTGATTGTAGGAATGACTATAAGCCTCACGCTAGATACTTGCCCAGCAAAGATCTGATTATCTCAAGCACGAGTACACCTACTTATGAGAGGAAAGAGAAACTTAGGACCTTTATCCCTAGGTCGTTAGACATAAGTGCTAGGAATGCCATGAGCCCACGGGGTGAGAGTGTTCCTATTTGCATGATTGAGTCTGAGGCTGTGATTACGAGTGTGCCCGTCACTAAGGACGAGGCTATTATCACTAACGATGGTAGCGACATTGAAGAGACTGGTTACCCTAGTGACCTGGATGACGACTTCTTCCTCGAAGAGTCATCTCTATTTCCCTCCGACTATATGTCCGTGTTATCTACCTTGATTGACATGGAATTCTCTGTTGATCCTAAGTCGGGTGATAAACTTAATGAGTCGGAAGATTTATATTTTGATGCGAGCTTACCCAGTTTTGAGTCAGGTGACGATCTGTTAGGACTTGAGCTTGATATTTCAAGCCCGAGACATATTGAAGTGCCCGTCCCTGAGATTTTTACTGCTAATGATGTCCTAACCGATGCGTTGGAAGATTGTCTTAGTGAGGGAGTCATAACTCTTGAAGAAGTTATTGAAATAGAGCCGGATGAGCATCCCCTGATGCTAATTCCGTTGCCTGAATTTGAATGTGATCATAACTCTGTCCCGATCGTAGTAGTACCGACTTTTTCTCCTTACCCATTGACTCGACGAGCATGAAAGAAAAGGGATAGATACTACTCTAGAGGGGGGGGGGGGGTGAGTAGAGTAATCAAAAATTGCACTAGCAAAGTTGACTGTCTACTCAACTCCCTTCGAGTTAATTGCGGAATGAAGGTTATAAATATTTGAGAAGTAACCCTAAATCCTAACACAAGTGTTGTGCACAAAAGGCAGCCAACTGTAATTACAGTTAAGGCTTGGAATCTTAAACAGCAACTAGCAAACTTAGTTAAAACTAATCACAGCCAATCAACACAGAGAATTAATTAAACAATCCAGATGACACAAGGAATTTATAGTGGTTCCCCAAACAACTTGGGTACGTCCACTCTTCTACCAACAAGGTAGGAATCCACTCAGGTTTTTGATCAGGTGCCCTGCCACCAATAAGATCTGCTTCAGGTAGATCCAGAAACCCTTTAGACTTTTGATCAAGTGTCTAAAAAACCAACACAGGTTTTTGATCAGGTGCCCTGCCACCAAGGTATACTTTTGAAGGGAGTAATAACCCTTTACAGGAGGGGGAAAGGAGGTTAAAATGTCTTCTCTATTTTACAATAGATTAGAGAAGCACAAGAACTTGCACTGAGCTAGAAAGCTCTAAAGGGTCAAGGCTCCCCCTGGCTAAAAGAATGTCCAGGTGAAGTCTTGCTTCAGTGCAGAAAACACTTCAGAAAATCTGAAGGAAAAAGCTACAAGAAGATAAAGAATATGAATCGAAAATTCTTCTTCAGGCAGCTATCTTCTTCTTCTTCTTCTTCAAAAAAACTCTGAGTGAAGATCTTCCTGGAGGCAGGAGAACTCAGGTTGAAGAAGAGTGAAGAGCTAAAACTTATTCTCAGTTGAATGTGAACGAGCTGAGAGCAGTTGTAAACTGTAAGTTGTAAGCTTGAATGCTGCTGTTAGCTTTTTTGTATATCAGAACTAGTTGATTTCTTTCTCCAAAGAATTATTTATATAGCAGCAGCAGCAACGGCTCTCATTTGAGTTTGAATCTTGTCTTCTACTGAAATCTACAAGCTGGGCTGCAAATAGCATAAAGCAGGAACCAAAACTGCAGACAGATATCCTATAAAAGGATAAAGCTTTCTAAGAAGCTGCAAGTAACTCTGATAAAATAATACTAGAGAAAGTCACATCAGAAGAGACTCTTTACGGCCAAAGAAGACTTTTTGAGTCTAACGGCTATAAAGGACAGCCTGGCAGATAAAGCAGAAATCATATCTCAGCTAATAAGACAAACAACTTTGTCAGAAAAAGATTAGCTCATGCATAAGGAATGGAGCAGATATTGCATGGAAATAATATCATAAATTTATTCAAACAATCTTTTATAAAATATGCCAAAATAAATATGAAATAAATCACATCATAGAAGATGACAAAATTAGTCAAGACATACAGCAAAACGTCGAACGACCCTTAGAGATCGTCGACCGAAGCACAGAGATCGTCGACCTATCAGACAGATAGTCGAACGATACAGATAGTCGAACTATCAAAGAAGATAGTCGAACTACCACAGCAGATAGTTGAACTATCAGGATAGATAGTCGAGCTATCAGATAGTCGATCTATCAAGACAGATAGTCGAGCTACCAAAGAAAACAGATAGTCGACCTATCAAACAGATAGTCGAACTATCAAAGAAAACAGATAGTCGACCTATCAAATAGATAGTCGAGCTATCAACCAAAACAGATAGTCGACCTATCAACAGATAGTCGAACTATCAGATAGTTAAACTATCCAAGCAGATAGTCGAACTATCAAAGAGAACATATAGTCGACCTATCAAACAGATAGTCGAACTATCACAGAAAACAGATAGTCGACCTGTCAATAGATAGTCGAACTATCAGATAGTTGAACTATCCAAGCAGATAGTCGAACTATCAAAGAGAACAGATAGTCGACCTATCAAACAGATAGTCGAACTATCACAGAAAGCAGATAGTCGACCTATCAACAGATAGTCGAACTATCAAAGCGGACAGATAGTCGACCTATCAAACAGATAGTCGAACTATCAGATAGTTGAACTATCTAAGCAGATAGTCGAACTATCAAACACAACAGATAGTCGACCTATCAAACAGATAGTCGAACTATCAACGCAGACAGAACGTCGACCAACTGATAGACGATCGTCGAACAGTCGATAGACGATAGTCGAGCGGCGTTCGACCATAGTCGAACGAAAAACAACTTAACCAAATTTACATCTGGAAAAGTGACGCCTCTAAAACTAGAGCAACAAACTAAACAACTAACCTTTGACTATAGATAAATCTTGGGTCAAGAGATAGAAAGAGAAGACTGAACTCAAATCAAAACTAGGGTACCAACAGAGAAGACTATTTAGGACACGAGTGTGGTACGTCTGATTATAGTAGTCTTACGGTATGCCCTGAGTTTACTCTGCTAGTACCACCAGAGGTGGTCCCCTTAGTGCCGCCTGATCTCATAGTATTGGTGCCGGTCTACGACCCGATCACTGAGTCTGAATCACATGATATACATAATGTATTGGAAGACATGTCAGATGAGTTTTACGTAAGGACGAATCCACTGTTTGAATTTTCTTATGATTTTAATAGCTTGCAGTCGGACGATATTTCTTGGACGTCAAATCCGAGTTTTGAGGTTTCGAATTGGACTTCTAGTGATACCTTGGCTATGGTTCCTTATGATGTGATGCCCCCTCGACACACTTATTTGCCAAGCCTGAACGCTCGCATTTATCCCACGCCATTTGATGACCCTTTTTTCCACTCGTTAGTGACCACAGTTAGGCCATATGAGTTGTATCGCTCGAACCTGTATCCACACTTGGGAGCGTTCAGCTCTACTAGTATTTATGATGAGCGGTTTCCCTTGGCATATCTTCATGCCAAGCGTGATTATATTAATTATAAAAGTAGAACTGCGACGCTCACGCCTATGAAAATCATCTTTGATTTTAAAGCTCCCAGCCCTCCGAACTTAACTCCTTTATTCTCTGAATTTGGGGGGTGTCACATAGCGCATGGGTTCACACCACACGGTAGCAAGTTATCTAGGCTCATTTTAATTGAATTAATCACTCTTGTGGCGTCTCATTACTTATCTTCTAGTTTGACGGCGAAACTCACTCCAGATTATGCTCGTTATGATCCCCTCTTATATAAGCACACTAGTAAAGCGCTAGCCATTCCAATTACTTCGTATAATATTCATGCTAGCTTATATAAAATAGTTTCTCACTATAAGAGTGATGATTTAGTTTTGGTGTGTCTCGTCCCTGAACGGATGCCTTCGGGAACTTTAGAAAGTTGGTGAGTTGGTAAGCTGAACCCTCTTTGGTTATTAATGACATTAGGAGAATACACATTTTATTTGAAATTATCCACTGATTGGGGTTTTCCCCTTATTTTCGATGTTTCTAATTTAACGCTTTATGATTCTCCGCCACTTGAATTTTCTGCCTGTCCGTGTGGGTCCACTATGTTCTCTTTGGGTATGGGTTGTGAGATTGTACTTGGATTGTCTTCTTCATCTGTCTTCTCTGGAGGTACGTTGGTTATGGACGCTGAATTTTGTTTTCCTTTATTGACTAATGTTCTTCCAAGGTTCCGTAGGAACATATTTATGCTTGATAGGATACTCCAGGTTGTTGTGCTCTCCTCTCCAAGTGGTGCTTTCTGCCGCCCCGAGGTTCTATTGGATGATGCTTTCCCGCTCCGGTACTTTCAGGCCAACTCATCGGTGATGAGTATTTTCAAGCGGGGGAGGATTGATGGAGACGACGGCCCTCAACAGGTTGAAGACGAGGACGGTGCGCTTACGGAAGATATTCCTCTGTCTCCAAGTAGTGACGTGCAATGCCGTGAAGACTGTGTGGCGCGTCGCCCAAATATCCGCCTGCGGCGCAAGCCTATATTTAAATAATTAATAATAATTATTACTAAAATTATTATTAATTATTTATGCATTTTGGTTCTATTTTATTTAAGCATTTTATTTAATTTTCATAATATGTGGCATGGTTATGTTTTGAACCATGATTATTTGTATTTAAATTTTGGGCTGCATGTAGCCTTTTCCCTTGTTGTTTGATGTAAGCCTATATATAGGCATGGATATTTTCATTTTGAGGGATTGATTTATGAAATAAAAATTGAAATCCTAATTGTCTCCCTCTTGAGATCTCTCTCCCTTCTCCCCTTGGCCGCATTTCTCCTTCCCCTCCTCTCTCTTGGCCGTCGGCCTCTTCCCATCTCCTCCTCCCTATTCTCTTCCCCTCCTCCTCTCCTTGTTAAGAACACCGCCCCCATATCCCCTCCTCCATTCCGTCCACCATCCCAACAAGCCGCCAACCTCTTCCTCCATCCTCACCAAGTTCGGCCACCCCCATCCCTTAGCCACCAACCTCCACCAACCCGAGCCACCTCCATCCCTCCTCTAAAAATCTGGCCACCTTCATCATCTCCTACAATTCCCCTTGTGGATCTCCAACACCGACGTGAAGAGATATTGGCGAGCGAGATTCTCATCTCCTTCTGGCGCAACTCTGGCGGAGCCGTTGGAGAACGATCCAAGTCGAGATTAATCGGAATCACCCATTCCGATTGGGTAACGAAATACTTCCACTCTTGTGAGATTCTTTTCTTTAGAAATATTCAACTGGTGGTTTTTATCCGTAGCGTTAACTATTGAAATATTCAGATTTTATCGTGGTTAATTTTATCTTGCTTTGTTATTCTTTTTATTGTTATTTTTCATTCAAGAGGTTTGGCGAACCTTCGCAATCTTTTCGTTGGGAGAGATCTACCCATTCCGAATCGAAGTTTTTCGGTAGATCTCTTTTGGTACAACGCCGCTCGGTCGGACCCAATATTGGTCCTTTTAGCTCGATCGAACATTGGCCTTATAGCCCTTGTTGGATCCAAACCGGTTTGGCTACACGTATGCTAGCATAATATTGATAGATTTAATTGCGTGGTGTCGCGTAGAGCGGTTGTGCGAGTGTAGGGATTGGATCGAATAGTGGTGTGGCGTTAGATCGTAGTTCTATTCAGTGTGAAACGTGCAAGCCTACATCAATTTGGTATCAGACGGAGGTTATTGTCGATTTCCTAATCGGCACCAACCTTCTATTTTTAGGTAGGCTAAAGAAAAATATAAATTTCAAATTTCAAAATTTCAAATTTCAAATTTCAAATTTCAAAATTTAAAATTCAAATTTCGAATTTCAAATTTCAAAATTCAAAATTCAAAATTCAAAATTCAAAATTCAAAATTCAAATTTCAAAATTTAAAATTCAAATTTCGAATTTAAAATTTCGAATTTCAAATTTATAATTTCAAATTTCAAAATTCAAATTTCAAATTTCAAAATTCAAAATTCAAAATTCAAAATTCAAAATTTCAATATTCATAATTTCAAATTCCAAAATTTCAAATTTCCAATTTAAAATTTCAAAATTTCTCCAATTTTAAAAGAATAAAATTCTAGAATTTATCCCTCTTATTTTTAATAAGAATTACCAAAAAAAAAATTTATGATCTGCCAATAGCCGACCAAATTTTATTTTCAGCAATAAAAAAATCAGAAAAAAATTAAATAATAATCTTCATATTTTATTCAGCAAGAAAATTTATTTTGTATTAATATTACCATTGTGCTTAAGCGAAACAATTCCGATAAACTTATTTTAATTGGGTTAGAGGCATTTCTCATTGTATGTGCACAAATTCTGGATCGAGTTTTCTCTCCGGTTATCATACTATGGCCTACGACGTCAATGTTTCCCGAGAACAATCATTAGGTTCCACTAGGAGCGTTAGAAAACAATTCCATTGCCCGGTAATGGATGAGATTAAGGCGTTGATTGGCCAACTAAAGGCTAATCAAGTTGCACCACACTGATCTAGGCATCTTAGAATTCCTGCTCCGACCTATGATGGACTAGGAGGACCGCAAGTGTTTCTATGTTGGGTAGAAAATATGGAGCGTTATTTTGAGCAATATCGTATTGTGGATCCCCATAGGATTCCCGTTGCGAGACTGCAATTATTTGGTCGAGCCCAAACATTCTTGCTCAACGAGGAAAGACGTTTAGGAATGCCCTCCATCGACCTACGTATAGGTTGGCAGATTATGAAAAATTACTTAACGGATGAGTATTACCCTACCTACTGTCGTTCCCAGTTTCCTGATTGTAGGAATGACTATAAGCCTCACGCTAGATACTTGCCCCGCAAAGATCTGATTATCTCAAGCACGAGTACACCTACCTATGAGAGGAAAGAGAAACTTAGGACCTTTATCCCTAGGTCGTTAGACGTAAGTGCTAGGAATGCCATGAGCCCATGGGGTGAGAGTGTTCCTATTTGCATGATTGAGTCTGAGGATGTGATTACGAGTGTGCCCGTCACTAAGGACAAGGCTATTATCACTGACGATGGTAGCGACATTGAGGAGACTGGTTACCCTAGTGACCTGGATGACGACTTCTTCCCCGAAGAGTCATCTCCTTTTCCCTCCGACGATATGTCTGTGTTGTCTACCTTAATTAACATGGAATTCTCTGTTGATCCTAAGTCGGGTGATAAACTTGATGAGTCAGAAGATTTATATTTTGATGCGAGCTTACCCAGTTTTGAGTCAGGTGACGATCTGTTAGGACTTGAGCTTGATATTTCAAGCCCGAGACATATTGAAGTGCCCGTCCCTGAGATTTTTACTGCTAATGATGTCCTGACCGATTCGTTGGAAGATTGTCTTAGTGAGGGATCATAACTCTTGAAGAAGTTATTGAAATAGAGCCGGATGAGCATCCCCTGATGCTAATTCCGTTGCCTGAATTTGAATGTGATCATAACTCTGTCCCGATCGTAGTATTACCGACTTTTTCTCCTGACCCGTTGACTCGACGAGCAGACTATTTAGGGCACGAGTGTGGTACGTCTGATTATAGTAGTCTTACGGTACGCCCTGAGTTTACTCTGTTAGTACCACCAGAGGTGGTCCCCTTAGTGCCGCCTGATCTCGTAGTATTGGTGCCGGTCTACGACCCGATCACTGAGTCTGAATCACATGATATACATAACGTATTGGAAGACATGTCGGATGAGTTTTCCGTAAGGACGAATCCACTGTTTGAATTTTCTTATGATTTTAATAGCTTGCAGTCGGACGATATTTCTTGGACGTCAAATCCGAGTTTTGAGGTTTCGAATTGGACTTCTAGTGATACCTTGGCTATGGTTCCTTATGATGTGATGTCCCCTCGACACACTTATTTGCCAAGCCTGAATGCTCGCATTTATCCCCCGCCATTTGATGACCCTTTTTTCCACTCGTTAGTGACCACGGTTAGGCCATATGAGTTGTATCGCTCGCACCTGTTTCCACACTCGGGAGCGTTCAGCTCTACTAGTATTTATGATGAGCGGTTTCCCTTGGCATATCTTCATGCCAAGCGTGATTATATTAATTATAAAAGTAGAACTGCGACGCTCACGCCTATGAAAATCATCTTTGATTTTAAAGCTCCCATCCCCCCGGACTTAACTCATTTATTCTCTGAATTTGGGGTGTGTCACATAGCGCATGGGTTCATACCACACGGTAGCAAGTTATCTAGGCTCATTTTAATTGAATTAATCACTCTTGTGGCATCTCATTACTTACCTTCTAGTTTGACAGTGAAACTAACTCCAGATTATGCTCGTTATGATCCCCTCTTATATAAGCACACTAGTAAAGTGCTAGCCATTCCAATTACTTCGTATAATATTCATGCTAGCTTACATAAAATAGTTTCTCACTATAAGAGTGACGATTTAGTTTTGGTGTGTCTCATCCCTGAACGGATGCCTTCGGGCACTTTAGAAAGTTGGCAAGTTGGTAAGCTGAACCCTCTTTGGTTATTAATGACATTAGGAGAATACACATTTCATTTGAAATTATCCACTGATTGGGGTTTTCCCCTTATTTTCGATGTTTCTAATTTAACGCTATATGATTCTCCGCCACTTGAATTTTCTGCCTGTCCGTGTGGGTCCACTATGTTCTCTTTGGGTATGGGTTATGAGATTGTACTTGGATTGTCTTCTTCATCGGTCTTCTCTGGAGGTACATTGGTTGTGGACGGTGAATTTTGTTTTCCTTTATTGACTAATGTTCTTCCAAGATTCCGTAGGAACATATTTATGCTTGACAGGATACTCCAGGTTGTTGTGCTCTCCTCTCAAAGTGGTGATGTCTGCCGCCCCGAGGTTCTATTGGATGATGCTTTCCCGCTCCGGTACTTTAAGGCCAACTCATCGGTGATGAGTATTTTCAAGCGGGGGAGGATTGATAGAGACGACGGCCCTCAACAGGTTGAAGACGAGGACGGTGCGCTTACAGAAGATATTCCTCCATCTCCAAGTAGTGACGTGCGACGCCGTGAAGACTATGTTGCGCGTCGCCCAAATATCCACCCGCGGCGCAAGCCTATATTTAAATAATTAATAATAATTATTACTAAAATTATTATTAATTTCTTATGCATTTTGGTTCTATTTTATTTAAGCATTTTATTTAATTTTAATAATATGTGGCATGGTTATGTTTTGAACCATGATTATTTGTATTTAAATTTTGGGTTGCATGTAGCCTTTTCCCTTGTTGTTTGATGTAAGCCTATATATAGGCATGGATATTTTCATTTTGAGGTATTGATTGATGAAATAAAAATTGAAATCCTAATTGTCTCCCTCTTGAGATCTCTCTCTCTTCTCCCCTTGGCTGCATTTCTCCTTCCCCTCCTCTCCCTTGGCCGCCAGCCTCTTCCCATCTCCTCCTCCCTATTCTCTTCCCCTCCTCCTCTCCTTGTTAAGAACACCGCCCCCATATCCCCTCCTCCATTCCGGCCACCATCCCAACAAGCCGCCAACCTCTTCCTCCCTCCTTACCAAGTTCGGCCACCCCGATCCCTTAGCCGCCAACCTCCACCAACCCGAGCCACCTCCATCCCTCCTATAAAAATCCGGCCACCTTCATCATCTCCTACAATTACCCTTGTGGATTTCCAACACCGACGTGAAGCGATATTGGCGAGCGAGATTCTCATCTCCTTCCGGCACAACTCTGGCGGAGCCGTTGGAGAACGATCTAAGTCGAGATTAATTGAAATCACCCATTCCGATTGGGTAACGAAATACTTCCACTCTTGTGAGATTCTTTTCTTTAGAAATATTCAAGTGGTGGTTTTTATCCGTAACGTTAACTATTGAAATATTCAGATTTTATCTTGGTTAATTTTATCTTGCTTTGTTATTCTTTTTATTGTTATTTTTCATTCAAGAGGTTTGGCGAACCTTCGCAATCTTTTCGTTGGGAGAGATCTACCCATTCCGAATCGAAGTTTTTCGGTAGATCTCTTTTGGTACAACGCCGCTCGTCCGGACCCAATATTGGTCCTTTTAGCTCAATCGAACATTGGCCTTATAGCCCTTGTTGGATCCAAACTGGTTTGGCTACCCGTATGCTAGCATAATATTGATAGATTTAATTGCATGGTGTCGCATAGAGCGGTTGTGCGAGTGTAGGGATTGGATCGAATAGTGGTGTGGCGTTAGATCTGTAACACCTCCCCTGTAAAGACCATATAATATGGGTCCGGCCGGGGCCCAACAACATACGGACACCACAGCTTTAGTATTAAAAGATGATATGAAACTACCCAAACTCAAAACTCCAGATATACACAGCGGAAACATCAAACTAAAAGACAGAAGTTATCCACTAACAATAGAGTATCGAAAAGGCCTTAAGGCCTTACACAATATAAGTCCAACAAAATATAAAAGTGCCAAGCACCCCTAGGCTACCTCGGCATGCAAGCCGGACATGATCAAACAACATCAACAAAACAAGGAAAAGAAACTAGCCAAGCACAGCAACACTTCATGAGGCTTAGGGCTTTTCGCCCGGCGCGCTAGCTCCTGCATGCGATCCTTGCCCTGAAAGGATTTGAAGTAACGTGGGTCAGCAAAGGCTGACCTCTACTATGTAACAAACACATCTCCTCCCGGTCGTCCCTAACGGACCCCGGGGTACCACTCTACCTGCAAGTTAACACTTCGTATACCAAAAGAGCATATATATATTAAAGCGGTAAAACAGGCTTGGATGTCTCATACAGCATACACGTTCTCTATGTTTTGTACAAAGTAAAAGGGCCTACTATGCAACATGAATGCATCCCAGGTTTCACCCAAGGCACCCTAGCTCGTATGCATCTAGCACAACATCAAACATTGGGTACTTCCGTTTCCCCATTGGCTTAAAGCCACAAACAAAAGGGAGACACCATGCCCCAACGACACACAGGCCGTAACACGGAACCTTGCAATGGCCCCACCCGCACATGGGACTTAAACCCCGGTCTTGCCCGCATATTCTGACATCGCACGTCAGGGTTCCGTCTCACACTGAACGATTCTAAGAAGCCTTGCTGGACCCCACCCGCTCATGGCCACATTGCCCGGGCTTGCCCTCCGCTCGGCATTCTCGTCAGTCTCACACAAGGGCTAGTCTCGCAGGGACACTTTCCCCACATGACTTGCGCGTCACGGGATAGCCAGCCGACTACGGAGACCTAGCCGCACCTTTGCACAGCACAAAACAAGGTTTCCCCACCCCAATTACCACTCGCACCGCGTCTTTCCCGTGCTCCAAGGAAACCATCTACCGCACAAAGCGGAGCTAACCTCGTCCGGTTCCGACTACGAGTACTCACTCAAATACAAGGGGGAAAATGCATACACACAACAACGTATTGCCGCAACGGATTTTCTACTGAAGCTCGCTATGCAACATTACCGGGTCGGACTATCGGTCGCGACCACGGCTTCACCCACAATGCCTAATCCGCTAATGGAGCGGATCTCTAATGCAAGCATGCCGGGATGAACACGATCAACCCGGAGGTTCCTTTTGAAACAAGGCTACACGAATCCCTCTCATTCGAGAGATCCGGTGCTCAAAACACGAAAGGAAGGGGATGCTATTCATGCATCCTAAATCCTAAAAACCAAGAGGAGAAGTGTCGTTACCTTCCGTCCCCTCTTCCTAGCCATGGAAAAGATTTGCTCGATTGAACACCACCGCAATGCTCCCACCTTCGCGGATCTGAACTCCGCTCGCGAAACGGACCTCCGAAGCTTCGCCGGCGGCCGGAACTTGGCCTCCTTGCTCTCCCTTCTCTCTAGAACTTAGAGAGATAAAAGAAAATGGGGAATGAGGGTTTGGAACCCTATTCCCGGCCTTAAACCGCCCAGGAAGGCCCCCCACCGTTGGATCTTCCAAGGAAAAGAACGAACGGCCACGATCGGAACTCAAATTAGAAAATCTGGGCCGAACACGGGTTGCAACACGACCGTGTTCATGGCCGTGTTAGCCATTCGTCGTCTCAATCGATTCAAAAACCAGCACACGGCTCCTGACACGGCCTTTGACACGCCCTTTGATACGGCCGTGTCTCGCTCCACACGGCCGTGTCGTGACCCGTGTCACGGCACCCGTTTTCAATATTTTCAGTCAGAGAAGTACACGGCCTCTGACACGGCCCCTGACATGCCCGTGTCACCTGGGACACGGCCGTGTACAGACCCGTGTCATGCCCCGTGTGCAATACCTCAGCCAGTTCGGAACAACCCGATGCTAAATAGCCTGGGACACTGCCGTGTGCCTGGCCGTGTTCCATACCCGACGATCGTCGACCTTAACATGGTCGACCACACGGCCAGCTCGACACGGCCGACACGGCCTCCGACACGGCCGTGTCGGGACCCGTGTCACCAGCTCAAAAAAACTATCTTGGCCAAAAGCGATCCCCGTCGCTCCTACAACATTTTGGGGCGTTACAAGATCGTAGTTTTATTCAGTGTGAAACATGCAAGACTACATCAGAATGACGTGGAAACGAAGATCCGCTCAATGGTGAAAATATGCGCTTTAAATAGAAAAGATCATAAAAATTGTCACGCGCGGTCCCGCGAACGACCGTGCGCTAACCGTGCATTATTAACTTGCAGATCTTGATCGCGGAAGAAGAAACGTTGACCCTTGCGTTTTACTCGTGCACGGGCAATTCGCCCGTCCGTGAAGGAAATCGCACGGGTAAAAACAGAACACAGGAAATAGGGGAAAACAGTGGAACTGTGCGTTTTACTCGCGCACGGGCGCTATCTCCCGTGCGTGAACAAATCGCACGATTAACCACAGAATGGTGCAAAAACGAAAGGCACAGGACAACCATGGGTTTTCTTCTCGCACGGTTTGTCTGAAACCGTGCATTAACCGTGCGTTTCAAATATTTGATCTCATCTCGATGAAATGTGTCGAGATCCTCTCGACCAAGTAAAACACACGATTACGAAGAAATCGTGCGCTAAGGAAATGCATGACCGTGCGTTTTCCACAAATTAGAATTCCTGCCTTGGGGAAAACGCACCACCTGCACAGCAAAAACCAAAACTAGAGCACAAGCTCCCAGCACCAAAAGGCCAACAAAACTAAACAGAAAGATAACAAGGAGCACCATGTGCATACCCATGACAATAGAATGCGCAATTGCACACCCATGGGCCGAAATAGTGCACAAAATGGTCAAAGACCGAACAATGCAAATATAACCGAAACTCGGTTGAATTGCAGTGCACGAGCGAGATAACAAGCCCAGATGAGTCCGAAAAACACTATAAATATCGGACTCATCACACCCCCAGACTTAACTGTTTGCACGTTCCGAGCAAACAAAATCTATGCAGATAGGGAAAATGACTTAGCTAACATAGAAATTGCAATACGGAGTACCATGCGACGTCGCATGCTCGTACGCGTACAAATATGATAGAAGAAATTTCTAAGTATGCAAAAATAGTTTATACTTTTCACAATGCGTAAAAAATTTTTATTACTACTCAAAAATGGAATCATGGTGAATCATCCGGTCATGCATAGGAAGAAAGTAGGCAGGCCACAAAGGTGAGCTTTGCCAAAGACCGGGGCTCAGGATCACCTCCAAAGGAATCCACCAATGTCGGGGACCATACGCTTTCCCATTCACGCTCTCTCCACGACACTAGTTTGACTCAAGCGTGAATCTGTAGGACTTTAGGATAAGAGATGGGGCTTGGGTTACGGTGAGGTAAACAAGGATAAACAGGAAGGCTATGCACCTAACCCAAATGAGATATCATAAAGAGAATCCCTCTGCTAAACCAAAATATGCGTGCGTACACCACACCCCCAGACTTAACTTTTAACATATGGGTGTGTGCACTACCTACTCCAAATACAATCACTTCACTAATAGGATTTTCAATTAAACTTTTTCTTTTCATTTTTTTTCATAAACATTTTTCTTTTTTTCTTTTTCATCTTTTTCTTTTTCATCTTTTTCTTTTCGCATCTCAGCAAATATACCTTTGAGCACATCCTCATTGTCACAAAGACTACCACCACATCACACCCCAACATGAAAATATAAAACACTAAAGCTCGACTTGGGTGTGCGACTAGGATCAGCTATTAGGCTTTGGTGAAAGACTGGTGGAGCTGAATCAAAAGAATGGGTAGGCACAACGGGGCTTAGCGAGGATAAGAAGTTAGGATTGGTACAAAGCTCAACCGGGCCAAAATGATGGCCTACATCACACTCGCGCTTGACTAACCAAGTACCCATGCTTCGAGAGTAGCTTGGGGCAAGTTCTTAGTCACCGAGAAAGATGATCCTTCCTCCAGACTCCAGCAAAACGAGTTTAATGACATCTACACACATCCCTACACTACCGTTCGATTCACACCGGATTCACCAATTTTTGAGTATAATAAAAAGTATTTACGCAAATAAAAAAGTATAAAACTATAAGCATATAAAAAAATTTATTCTATTCAAATTTATACACGAGACGAGAGCAATTGACTAGGAGCATAACAAGGTCAACATTTTACTCCGTCTCACAATTCTATGCCAGCACAAAATTTTTCCCAAATCATACAAAAGAAACAAGTTTAACTCGCAGCACCCTAACAGCTAAGCACACGCTCATGTGGGTGCAGTGGTGTGCGATGCCATGAACTACTCAAAATAAAACTATAAAAGATTCTAGTATACAATTAAAATATGAGCAGGTAGAATATAACGATCATCAGCTCTCCCCCAGACTTAAACTCAACTACACAGCATATGATAAAGAAATTAAAATCATAAAGAGCTAAGGGAAGAGGTTACCCAATACTCTTCTAGTGAGCATACCAGAAGATGCTTGGAAAACTGAGGCAGGCTGAACATATTAAGAATCACAACCCCACCAACATGAAGTTGCCATGAATACCTGCAGGGGTGAGCTCTGCAAAAACAAAAGAAAATATACAAAAAGAAATGCTAAAACTAAAATAGACATGAAAATAAAAGTATAGAAAATGTAAGATAACTACTGGGGTTATTGTCATCCCAGCACGACTTATTAAATTCTATACAGTTCTAGCTAATGGGCCTATGAAATAAAAAATGAGCAAGCAACTGTCCTAATATCCGTGTCTGTAATGGGTACCAATACGGAGGTAGAGCAGTTACCCCTCTACTTAAATAATAATACCTTACCAACGCAGGTAGATGAAATAAGAAGTAAGAAGGGGAGGAGCGCTGGTCCTCACTCATCTCACCACAAAATATATCCTTGCCTAGCAAGGTATCGTCCACCACAGGTATATAGGAAGCGATGGAGACGGTATGGGCACCAGGCACATCATCATCCCACCGTACCCATGGAGACTCATCCTGCACAGGCTCAGATAAGGAAGGGGGATCAAGTAATAAAAGAGATGAAGAACTAAAATAATCAGAAAATGGGAGAGTGACTCCGGCTTCACTCTCAGCATGATCCAAGCATAGATCACTGTCGGTATCATACGGGTCGTATCGGGGAGATTCCGACAACTCGAGGTCCACAGTGGTAAGAGGAACCGCCTCGTCCAATAAAGAGGTACAAACCTCCGCATCAGACAGGAAATAGTTCTCGTCCCACCGGGGTGCATAAAAGTGCTCTGAAGATCCGCATTCTCCGTCGGAGAGGTAGGAATCATCATCCCACGTCGGCGCAACCTCGGGAACCGAATCATCCACAAACACGTCATCATCAGCCGGCTCACACAAAAGAGGAATAACACAATCCGGTAAAAATATGGAGGGGCAAGGCTGCTCTCAAAATCAAGCACTAAATAAGCAGGCCCTAACGCAGCATCATCCGCATATGCCACCCCGTTGAAAGGAATAATCCCTACGGGAAAAGAATGAGCAAGGTGCGCTATGTCAGTGAATGGTCCAGGCAATACCATGGTAGGTCTGTCTACAGCAGTCTTCCACGAACGAGAGGTTGCTATAGGCACACCCATAGAGGAAGAAGGCTCACACAAGCGAGGGCAGTCCTTCAACATGTGGCCTACACCTTGATATAACAAGTATCTCAAACAATGCTCGACATTCTGAGCAGCCATGGCGTCAATGCATCGACGCAAAGTGTCAAGTAGACGGCACTCAGCTTCCGAATACATCGCGAACAAAAATAATTACCGAAAGAGCGCTACACAACTAGAATAGAAATAGCACGGATCAGCTATCTAAATCAAAAATCAGAAAGGGCAAAAAGAAATAAACAACAATTAAAATTCTAACAACTAAAGCAAATAAGAAAATGATATGCACAAATGGAAAAGGAGTTCAATCTACTATCTCCCTCTCCAAAAACTCACACGACTATGTTCCCCGGCAATGACGTCAAAAAATTGATGCGAATGTGACGACAAGTGTACCGGTCGCACAAGTAATATAAAATGGGAGAATTTCCCCAAGTATAGATCTCTCAAGGAACACAGTAAGGAGCGAGTTAATTTCAAGGAGGACTTGATATTGAAGTCCTTAAGTTGGCGTTAATGATGGGGGTTTAGATATTGCGATAAAAGAAAATAAAACACTAACGACTACTCCTATACAATGCCGCTATGCATCGTTTCGCCAGGCGGGATGTAAGGCTACACGGGCCGCTACACACCGAATTGCTAGGCGGAATGGATGAGTAGGAAAGCATAAGAACCAAGGAATATGAGGGTCATAAGCACCTCTTTGCTGTGCACGCCACTAGCAATTGCTAGTGCGGCAAGGGTGGATGGTGGATGGATAATGGCGCACCTCAAGAAACTAATAAGTAAAGCAATACAGAATCGCATAGAAATGAATCTAATAAAGCATACTATAATAGCGCAACAACATCAACAAATGAGATTTTAACACAAATACACAACAAGAAAGCAAGTACAAGTCAAGAGATCGACCGAATCCGAAGTCTTGCTGAGGGTTCACAGAAGGAGTCACCAGGTTGTCAATCCGCATCCTAGCTCGGTCCTCAACTGTGTCTGGGGTAGAGAAGGGCTGTCACTACCTTCCAATTGACCCATCTTCTTCGTGTCACAATTGCGGAAGAAAGTTGCAAGCTTCCCTTTGCTTGTTGGATCTAGCGAGAAAACCTTCCTTGAGGCTTAAGGATGAAGGAGGAGGCCGAGAGGAAGATAAAGCTTGGATTTGGCATGGAATGCTTGCCCGGATCTCCTCTCCTAGGTAGAATGGCGGATTTTGCCCTAAAATCACAGGGGAATGGCATGGAAATGAAGATCCGCTTAATGGTGAAAATCTGCGCTTTAAATAGAAAAGATAAGAAAATGGTCACGCACGGTCCCACGCACGACCGTGCGCTAACCGTGTAACATCCCATTTCCAACTAGACCCCTAAGAGTGGTTTTGTCATGACAAAACCCTAATAAGCCCAAGAAAGAGTCAAGTGGACCTGGTGGTGTGGATAGAGCCACTATGGTCTGCACTTAGCAGATCTCTAAACCTTAGTTAAAAATGATCATGGGGCTTCACCAAGACTCCAAGACCCCACCCATACTATTATAACCCTAGAAAGAGATCAATGGGTCACTAAGGACCCATGAAGAGCACTCAAAGGACCTAAGTTGACCAAAGTCAACTATAGCCCTAATTGGGTCAAATTGACCTACACAAGGGTCAATTGCAGTCCCTTAGCCCAGTAGACCCCACCCATACCCTCATAGACCTAGTGAGAGGTCAATGGGTCACTAAGGACCCATGGAGAGTAGTCAATAGGGCTAAGTTGACCAAAGTCAACTATGACCCTAATTAGGTCAAATTGGCCTACACAAGGGTTAATTGCAGTCCCTTAGCCAAATGGAACCCACCCCTACCCTCATAAGCCTAGTGAGAGGCCAATAGGTCACCAAGGACCCATTGGGACCAATCAAAAGGGCTAGTTTTGACCAAAGTCAACCCTTGACCTAAAATGGTCAAAATGCCCTAGTTAAGGGCCAAGTGACCTCCAAGGGCCAATCCAACCCCACCTTGACCCTAGGGGAGGCTAATGGGTCACCAAGGACCTATTAAGGAAATCTCAAGAATCAAATTAACCTAGATGGGCCCTAGTCCAACTTTGTGTCAAGTTAGCCCAAATGGGCTAACTCAAGCTCAAGCCCATTACATTGGGGCTAACCTTGACTTAAGTGGCCAAATGGATTTGTGGGCTGACATGGGACATGTAGGAGCCAAAAATTCAGGCATGGTGACTAGGAGAGAGAAAGTCACCCATGGAGGAGAGAGAAAGAGAAGGAAGAAGAAGGAAGGAGGACTTTGTGCTCCTCCTTCCCCCTCCCCAACCTCCCTATTCATTTCAGAAGGACAAGGGGGAGTGCAGCAGCCATTGTGGACTGATTAGAGCAAGCTACACCCCCTACCAACCTAGCCACCAAGATTGACCATGGCCAAAAATGGCACATGGCAATTCAGCCACCTAACTCCCCTCCTTTCCCTCTTTAAAAGCTTCCCTGAGGTTCAAGGAGCATTTCCCACACTTTACCTGAAGGAGCCAGCAGGATTCCTGCATTTTTGAAGAAACCCGACCACCACCACCACCACCATGGTATTTCGGCGATCCTCCCGACTTCAGGCCGCCAAAAAGGTCCTCTTCCACTCCTTCTCTCATGGGTAGATCGTAGGGATCATTAGGGCCGAGGTTAGGGCTCAATAGAGCTCAATCGGATTTTTAAATCCATGGAAATTTCATGGAAAATGCGATCGTCGGGATCGCCGGAATAGTGCTCCCCGGCGGCCTAGCCGCCGCCTGGAGATAGCCCCGACCACCACGAAGGTGTCGGCTGCGGTGACAGGCCGGGGAGGTGGCCGGAGCGCCGGCGGTAGCCGCTGGAAATCGGCCCAGGCAGGATTAATCCTGGCCGTCTGCTAGAGGAAGAAGATGACGGGATGCCGTCCATCTTGCGCCAAGATTCGTGTTGCTGATGATAAGATACTATAGTATATGAGTTTGATTTATTTTATTTTCTGTCACATGTTATGTATATAATGGTTTTAATTATTAAAAATAGTTAGAGCCCTTTTCAGAGAATATGGTCAACATAAGAAATGTAGCCCTATGGGTCTACTGTCTAACAAAATTAATTTGAACCAATTTGGGTGACTGGTTTGACCAGGGCACTCATTTTGGTGGGGGTCTATACAAATGACTAGGCAGTCATTAAACTAGTTGCCCACTTTTCATCCTTGGTCCAAATGGTCTGAAATTTTGTCAGGAAGTCACCCTACCTTATATCTAGTCCCTGCCCAAAAATGGGAATTTTTGGGAATAATTTTCATATAGTTTTGTAAAAAATTTAATTATGCTAGGATAAATTAAATTATGGGTCAAATGAAGTCCAAATTTATCCAAATTTTGGTGGGATGGATATGAGGTCAATATAGACATATGGTTAAAATTTCATTAAGTTTGGAGTTGATTTGAATGGGATTCAAGCAAACCCTAGCCTTGCCCTAAGAAGGGTATTTTGGTCCAAAATGTAATTTTTGCTTTTAGTGTCCAATTCACCTCAACAGAGGTTCAAATTTGGTACACTGGTTCGGCATGACAATATACACCTCCCAATGAAAACTTGGTGGCATTGGAGTTGATTTGGCCCAAGATCCTAGGTCAAACCCTAAGGAAGGGCTTTTGTACCTTGTGAAGGACATATGGCCAAAACACCTTGTATGGCTATGAAATTTTGTAGGGGTGGTATTTTGGTAACTATAACCCTCTGGTAAAAATATTAGGGTATTTTGGAAGGTTTAGGACCCTCAAAAGCCTAACCCTAGTTTATAGCACAAATGTGGTGGGATAGGAATGGGTTAGCTAAACCCCTTAAAATGATATGAAATTTTGGTAGGATGGTCATAAGGATATTAAGAAGTTTTGGTGATTTATTTAGAAATTTTGGAGTAATATTTATCGCACTTGATTTGTAACACAAGGAATGCCTCAATTTAGTAAATTAATTATTATGCTCCCTCTGACTCTTGGGAGGTCATGAAATTTTGTCAGAGGATGTTTTGAATCATTATAAGCTTATATAAATTATATGAAAATTGTTGGATACTTATTTGAGGTACTTACTTCACAAGCTTGCTAATTGATGGAATTATTCAATAATTTAATTTAGTCCATTTACTGATAATTAAATTATGAAATTTGGCCCAAACCATTTACATGCCATTAGATTTATACTTGAATTTTCTCTGAATTTTTGGAAGCAACATAGTATTTTATATTTCTTTAAATGAATTTTCAAGGATTAAAATAAAATAATGATTTGGGGATAAAACCTTACTGAAAAATTTAGATATTTTGGAAGATGAGTTATATCCTCATT
Organism: Platanthera zijinensis; assembly: GCA_039513925.1. Classification (NCBI taxonomy): domain Eukaryota; kingdom Viridiplantae; phylum Streptophyta; class Magnoliopsida; order Asparagales; family Orchidaceae; genus Platanthera; species Platanthera zijinensis. The sequence continues at coordinate 39,314,668 of CM077095.1, read as the reverse complement.
TTGAATAACATATAAAAGTTGTAGAATGATATCTTGACTGAAAATTGTACTTCATGTTCATTATTGGAAATATTAGTCAATAAAATAATTAAATAAATTATTAAATAAATAAGGAAAATTTTGGATCTTTGGATTTAGGGCTTAAAGGTCATAATAGACCTCCATTAATTATTATAAGAGTATTGGATAGTTATTTGATGTACCTCCTATTTTACATGAAGTTTGACATGGTGGTCTGCAATTAGCAATTTTGGAAAACTATATATTAATTTGTTTGAAGCTTATCACTCCTTAATCACTGATGATATTTGACCCAGAGCATTTATGGGCCCTTGCAATCTTGTTAGAATTATCCTTGAATTTTCAGAAATAATATTGCCCTGTTTATTATTTTTATGAATTATTGCAATATACCATTTAAATAGAATAAGTGACCTGAACCTTGCTGAAAAATTAAGAGATTTTGTATCTTAGGTTAAATGATTATATTAAGTATAACATAAATCTGGGGAGATTTTATATTGTCAAAATTTGGTACCTTCAGCTCAATCTTAGAGACTTGGGCCACTATAAATGTTTAAATAAATTCCTAGATAAATAGGAAAATTGTAAAACTCTGGATTTGGGCAATAAAGGTCATAATGGACCTCCACTAATTATCATAGGAGTATTGGATGATTACTTGATATACTTCGCATTTCACATAACATTAAACCTTGGTGGTCTGCATATAGTAAATCTACTGAAATAATCTGGAGTACAAGTTAGGCACATAAGTCAAAAATTAGTGTTTATAGGAATGAGTTCATCACTCAGGGTTGGATGAGCTAGGGATTGGTTTGACTAAAAGGTTAGGTGGTGTTTGGGGTCGACGAAAGATCGTCTTCCCCATAGAGTAGAAAGTCAAAATCACCTTAGGTATAGTTTACTATAATATGAAAATGAAATGGGTAACACCTAAGTTGTAGGCATAAAGTAAATTGAGGAGTAGGTAGTAAACTTAGGATTTCACACTCTCACACCCCTGTGTCCCGAGAGATAGTTTGGGTTACTCGGGCAATAAGCCCAGTGGTTAAGGTAATGGGCATGGTAGCCCGGGGAGCTTCGGCTCGGTTGTAGGTTATGACGGACGGGTTAGTCCGGGGAGCTTTGGCTCGGTGGTAGATTGTGACGGACGGGATAGTCCGGGGAGCTTTGGCTCGGTTGTAGATCATGATGGACGGGATTGTCCGGTGAGCTTCGGCTCGGTTGGTTGTTTGACTCATAACTATTGCATGTGCATAAAAGGTTTAAGGTGGTGGGTCTTCGATATTAGGGAGTTCGATGCACCGACACCAATATTGTTGGCTCGGTAAGTGTGGTGAGCACTTCGCCAACAGAAGTCCGGTGCGCCAGCCGCAAGAGTACGCAGGCGTCCGCTTAGTGCACCAAGCGTTGAGGCGTACGATAGGTCTGACCGGTAGTGCTTTACTGGTTTAGAGGTGGGCGAGGCCCAACCAACCGCTTCCGTCTGCCACTACGGAGGTATCCTGGGAGGTAACGGCTCCGAAAGGGGGAACTAAAGGTCTGTGTACACAGAGTCGAGTGGGTGAGTTGCACTTGCATGTTCACATCATAGCATAATTGTATTTCATAGCATAACCATGACATAAAACCCGACACCTAATGTATAAGCGGTATGGGACGCTCTATACATTAGGCCTTGCAAAACGACCCCTTGGCCTATAAGTTCGTGTGAGCGTGCTTATAAGTCAAGGTTCTCTTTCAATATTATAAGCCTGCTAATAGAACCGACACCCTATCGTATAAATCGGTATGGGACTTTTTATACGATAGGAGCCCTGCAAAAGATCCCTTAGCTTATGTGTACCCACATAAGTTAAGGTTACTTATTTAATTTTGTATAATTATTATCATGCGTACACTGTTAGTTTAGTTCCGCTGCCATCTGGAATTTGACTATTCTCCACCTTCATGTCCTTCCTTTTCCTTCTCCCCGCTCGGTGCTTAGGAGCCATGGGGGAAGGGGTGGGGGACGATAGGACTTAGTCTTTAGACTAACGGTTTTCGAACCACATCATTTTGGGGACCACGGAGCCCAGCATGGAGGAGCAGCCCCGGAGGTCGGCACGCTTGGAGATCGGACAGTCTAGCACTGGAGTCCAGACAGCAGGGACAGTGAGTCCCGAACTATTGTAGTTGTATTGGTTTGCTTCCGCGATGAGTGAATTGTAGTGAGGAGTTGATGTACCGGGCATAAGCCCGAGATTTTCATTATATGTACTATCTATGGACACTCCCTTCGTGGAGTTTGTTTCTATATATGTGATTTCTGTGGACTTGCATCTTTTCTTATACTACAGTTACGATCGAAATTGGCCGGCAGAGTCGGCGTCTTGTAGTGACGACCTTCCCGGGTGCGAAGGTATCACCGCAAGGCGGCAGTTCTGGGCCTAAGACCCCGGTGTCAAAAAAAAAATGGGGGTCTTACAAGTGGTATCAGAGGCAAAAAAAATATATCGATCGAAAGGTAGCAGTCCACTAACACTGGGACACCCCGCTCGAGTTTAGTTTGAGGACAAACTAAGCAGCGGAAGCAGTGGTGGGCCCATATGGGAAATCACATGAAAATTGTCCACTTTTAGTTAAATCTGTGAGACTTCTTATAATTGTCTTCTATTACGCAGCCCCCAGCGCAGCCAACACCACAAGGCAGAGTTCAGCAGACTCCGACTGTTGCACCACCTCCCCCGGTCCCCACTCCATTCTTACACTCAGAGATGGGTCAAACGCTGACGACCATTCTAGATGCTTTCAGGGCTCAGCAGGTTCCGGCTCCGCAGCCAAACCCGGGGGCCAATTGGCTGAGCATCTTTCGAGGACTCTCCCCTCCATCTTACTTGGGGACAGAATCCGCTGTATGGACAGAAGAATGGCTAGATATTATGTACGAAATGCTAATTGGGATACAGTGTCCCTGGGAGGAGAGGGTGGCCTTGATCGTCTCCTGCCTGGAGTCCCATGCCAAGAGGTGGTGGAAGACGCTGCTGGACACAAGGTTTGCTGATAGGGAGGTTGCGGAAGTTACCTGGGAAGAGTTCAGGACCACGCTGCTAGAGCATTTTGTTCCACAGTCGGCCAGGGATGAGTTGGAGGAGCGGTTCCTACAGCTGAAGCAGGGCACTCGGACAGTGGTAGAGTACCATCGGGAGTTCGACCATTTGGCTCGATATGCAGATTCTTACCAGCTGGACGAAGCGGGATACATCAAGAGATTCTATAAGGTCCTGCGGGAGGACTTGAGGGAGACTTTGTTGTTTGTATCCGACGGGCCTATCTCCCGGATTTTGGAAATGACAAAGAGGATTGAGGCCGATTGGCACACCACTCGGGGCCGGAAGGGGCAAGCGGAGGATCAGGGCCGGAGAGCCAGAAATGATCGACGACAAGGTGCTATACTAGGTGGGAGAAGGACAGAGGACCAGCCTCGACAGGAAGTGAGGCAGGAGCCGAGGGAGCAGATGATATTGGCCCCTCAGCCACTTCAGATGAGGGAGGCACCGAGACCCGGGGGTATGGCATTTCCCCCACCGGAGTGCTACAACTGCCATCAGATAGGACACATTCGGAGAAACTGCCCCATGAGGGGAGCACCTTTACCAGCACCCCAGGATGCCCCGCATGCCCAGCAGTTTGGAGGACGAGGACGTGGTTTCCAGGGTGCAGATCGTAGACAGCAGAGGGAGCAAATTTATGCACTGGATCTGGCTCAGCCCCGAAACCCGGAGCAAGTAATCACTGGTACGTCTGAAAATTTTGGTTAAAGTTATTTCCTCATGAAGTTAAATTTGATATAGAAGTGACAATTTAGGAAAGAAAACCATTGCTAGAATTCTGAGACATTTAATTTTTCCAAACCCCAGGAATAGTTTTCATCAGCGGCAAACCCGCTTATACGCTATTTGATACGGGTGCTTCGCACTCATTTGTATCGGAGGCCTTCATAGAAGGATTGGAAGGCGTGGAATGATTCACGAGTCTGATGATGAGGATACGACTACCCGACGGATCAGAGTTGTTCACCTCTGCCCACTGCAACATGGAGGCGGAGATCGGCGGAAGGATATTTGAAGCTCCAGCGACGATCATAAAGATGCCAATCTTTGATTTGATCCTAGGGATGATGTGGTTGAACTGGAATCATGCTCAGATTGACTGCACGTCCAAAAGAGTTACCGTAAGACATGGGGATTCCTACCTCGTCATTGAAGGTATTAAATCCATTCCCCCTCTCATACTATCGTCTGTACAAGCCGTCAAGGCTCACTTATAGGGAGAAGAAGTGTTTGAGGTAATATTCGAGATGACAAAGACCAAGGTCTCCACCTCGGCTATTCCGGTGGTGCGAGGTTTTGCCGACGTATTCCCGGAGAAACTGCTTGGGCTACCCCCACACCGGGAGCAAGATTTCCGGATACAGATGGTGCCGGGGGCTAAGCCGGCAGCTAGGGCCCCTTACCGGATGGCCCCGAAGGAATTGACAAAGTTTCAAAGCCAACTCCAAGAACTGGTGGAGGCTGGATTTGTCCGACCGAGCTCTTCGCCTTGGGGAGCCCCGGTCTTGTTTGTTAAAAAGAAGGACGGAACTCTGAGACTGTGCATCGACTACCGAGCACTAAACCGATTGACAGTCCGAAACACATATCCGTTGCCAAGGATAGATGAGCTGTTTGACCAGCTAGAAGGTGCACATTTCTTTTCCAAATTGGATTTAAGGTCTGGTTACTAGCAGCTAAGGATCTAGGAGGAGGACATTCCGAGACTGCTTTCAGTAGCAGATATGGGCTATATGAATTCACAGTGATGCCCTTCGGGCTCACAAATGCGCCGTCGGCATTTATGAGCCTTATGAACCAGGTGTTCGAAGAATATTTAGATGTGTTTGTCATCGTGTTTATCGATGACATCCTCATTTACTCAAGGACAGAGGAGGAGCACACACGACATCTGACGCTGACCCTGGAGAGACTACGGGAGCACAAGCTTTATGCAAAGATCAGCAAATGCCAGTTTTGGTTGAAGGAGGTGGCCTTCCTAGGCCATATCATCAGTGGTGCTGGGTTGGCAGTGGACCCGGCCAAGATCCAAGCGGTTCGGGACTGGCCACAATTAAAGACGGCCACAGATGTACGAAGTTTCCTAGGACTTGCCGGTTACTACCGGAAATTTGTGGAGGGATTCTCTCGTGTCGCCCTCCCACTCACATCTCTGACAAGGAAGGAGGTGCCCTTTATCTGGACCCCACGATGTAAAGAGGCTTTCCAAGAGCTAAAGGGGCGACTCACTTCGGCTCCAATACTTGCCCTTCCTTCAGGGAAAGAAGGATTCCAGGTCTACACCGATGCCTCCTACCAGGGCATGGGGGCAGTACTTATGCAGAATGGCCATGTGATAGCTTATGCTTCTCGGCAGCTGAAGAAGCACGAGCAAAACTACCCAGTTCATGACTTAGAGATGAGAGCGGTCATTTTTGTACTAAAAGTCTGGCGTCACTATCTGTACGGTGTCCACTGCGATATATACTCCGACCATAAAAATCTGAGGTATGTGGACACACAGAAGGAGCTAAACATCTGACAGAGATGATGGGTGGAATTTTTAGCAGACTACCAGTATGAGATGCACTACCACCCTGGAAAGGCGAATGTGGTAGCAGATGCATTAAGCCGAAAGACCACAAACGCTGGAGTAGGAACACCGTTGATGGCCTTGGAGTTAATACAGAAGTTTGATAAGATGCAAGTATCCCTGGTATTTGAGGATCACCCTGAGTTATACCGAGAATATCTGTCGTCATTAATCGCCACGGATGACATACGAGAACGGGTCAAGGATGGACAGAGGCAGGATACTCAGCTAGAGCCGATATTCCGATCCTTAGAAGCAAGCACTGTGGGAGATTACACACTGAGGGATGATTTAGTATGCTTCAGAGGACGGGTCTACATACCAGAGGGAGGCCAGATCCGGGAGGACATCATGATGGAGGCTCATTGCAGTCGATATTCGGTACACCCGGGGATTATGAAGATGACTGCAGATCTGAAGAAGACTATGTTCTGGCCCGGCATGAAGAAGGATATCACCTACTTTGTGACCCATTGCAAGGCGTGCCAATTAGTAAAAGCGGAGTGTAGAAACCCCGCAGGATTATTGCATCCACTCCCAGTACCAGAGTGGAAGTTTGATGATATCGCCATGGACTTTATACATGGACTTCCTCGATCCAGGACAGGGAACGATTCGATATGGGTGATCATCGACCGACTAACGAAGGTGGCGAGCTTTATTCCAATCAGGAAGGATGACTCGGTGGGGATGTTAGTCCGAAAATTTGTGGAGCAGTTCGTCCGCTACCATGGTGTACCCAAGTCGATTGTGTTAGACCGGGACGGACGATTTACATCCAGGGAGTGGAGGTCAGTGCAAACTTACTTAGGCACTCGACTAACCTTCAGTACGGCTTTTCATCCCCAGACAGATGGACAGACAGAACGGACCAACCGGACTTTGGAGGATTTACTACGACTCTGCGTATTAGATCGCGGTGAACCATGGGAGAAGTTATTACCACTGATCGAGTTCTCGTATAATAACAGCTACCAGTCCAGTATTAAAATGGCTCCTTATGAGGCGTTGTATGGGCGAAAGTGCAGGACTCCTCTGTCATGGATACAGGACGAGGATCCTAAGGCATTGGGTTCGAAGTTTGTCGAGGACACCGAGGCTCAGGTAAGATTGATACGGGACAGAATGCTGGAAGCACAGAGCCGGCAGGCTAAGTATTACGACGCTCGGCACCGTCAGGTGGAATTCTAGATAGGAGATCAGGTGTTCTTGAAGATCCGACCCATGCATGGAGTTACTCGGGTACGAGGACAGAGGAAGAAGCTCAGCCCAAGGTACATGGGGCCTTATAGGATCCAGGAGCGGATCGGTCCCTTGGCATACAGGCTGGAACTGCCACCAGAGCTGGCGAGTCTGCACGACGTGTTCCATATATCCTCTCTTAGGAGAGCTCTACTATGTCCAGAGCAGCAAGTTACAACCACAGATGGACCGATAGCATCTGATCGGTCAGTTCACCTAGAACCTGTCCGGATTGACGACAAGGGGGTACGAGTTTTACGCCACAAGAGGGTTCCGTTAGTCAAGGTCCTGTGGAGAAATCACGAAAGAGAGGAGCACACATGGGAACCCTAGGACTTGATGCGACAAAGATATCCGGAACTCTTCAGTCAGGTATTCCTCGCAACCACTCAAGATGTTCAATTTCCTTCCTAATTTAAACTAATAGAACTGAAATTTCAAGGTTATGGGCTAAACTTTTGTTTACTGGGGTCTAGACTTTGCCAATTGGGCAATTTTATCTTAATATTGACAAACATGAGGTCGTGATGTAAAATTTTCAACTCTCATGGGATGTTACAAGTTTCTTCCTCCCTGATAGGAGTCCCCGTAGGCTTAACCTGGATTTCAGGAACGAAATCTTTATTTTGTTTATTGGCATTTGTAACATCCCATTTCCAACTAGACCCTTAAGAGTGGTTTTGTCATGACAAAACCCTAGGAAGCCCAAGAAAGAGTCAAGTGGACCTGGTGGTGTGGATAGGGCCACTATGGTCTGCACTTAGCAGATCTCTAAACCTTGGTTAAAAATGATCATGGGGCTTCACCAAGACTCCAAGACCCCACCCATACCCTTATAACCCTAGAAAGAGATCAATGGGTCACTAAGGACCCATGAAGAGCAATCAAAGGACCTAAGTTGACCAAAGTCAACTATAGCCCTAATTGGGTCAAATTGACCTACACAAGGGTCAATTGCAGTCCCTTAGCCCAGTAGACCCCACCCATACCCTCATAGACCTAGTGAGAGGTCAATGGGTCACTAAGGACCCATGGAGAGTAGTCAATAGGGCTAAGTTGACCAAAGTCAACTATGACCCTAATTAGGTCAAATTGGCCTACACAAGGGTCAATTGCAGTCCCTTAGCCAAAATGGAACCCACCCCTACCCTCATAAGCCTAGTGAGAGGCCAATAGGTCACCAAGGACCCATTGGGACCAATCAAAAGGGCTAGTTTTGACCAAAGTCAACCCTTGACCTAAAATGGTCAAAATGCCCTAGTTAAGGGCCAAGTGACCTCCAAGGGCCAATCCAACCCCACCTTTACCCTAGGGGAGGCTAATGGGTCACCAAGGACCTATTAAGGAAATCTCAAGAATCAAATTAACCTAGATGGGCCCTAGTCCAACTTTGGGTCAAGTTAGCCCAAATGGGCTAACTCAAGCTCAAGCCCATTACATTGGGGCTAACCTTGACTTAAGTGGCCAAATGGATTTGTGGGCTGACATGGGACATGTAGGAGCCAAAAATTCAGGCATGGTGACTAGGAGAGAGAAAGTCACCCATGGAGGAGAGAGAAAGAGAAGGAAGAAGAAGGAAGGAGGACTTTGTGCTCCTCCTTCCCCCTCCCCAACCTCCCCATTCATTTCAGAAGGACAAGGGGGAGTGCAGCAGCCATTGTGGACTGATTAGAGCAAGCTCCACCACCCTACCAACCTAGCCGCCAAGATTGACCATGGCCAAAAATGGCACATGGCAATTCAGCCACCTAACTCCCCTCCTTTCCCTCTTTAAAAGCTTCCCTGAGGTTCAAGGAGCATTTCCCACACTTTACCTGAAGGAGCCAGCAGGATTCCTGAATTTTTGAAGAAACCCGACCACCACCACCACCACCATGGTATTCCGGCGATCCTCCCGACTTCAGGCCGCCAAAAAGGTCCTCTTCCACTCTTTCTCTCATGGGTAGATCGTAGGGATCATTAGGGCCGAGGTTAGGGCTCAATAGAGCTCAATCGGATTTTTAAATCCATGGAAATTTCATGGAAAATTCGATCGTCGGGATCGCCGGAATAGTGCTCCCCGGCGGCCAAGCCGCCGCCTGGAGATAGCCCCGACCACCACGAAGGTGTCGGCGGCGGCAGGCCGGGGAGGTGGCCGGAGCGCTGGCGGCAGCCGCTGGAAATCGGCCTAGGCAGGATTAATCCTGGCCGTCTGCCAGAGGAAGAAGATGACGGGATGCCGTCCATCTTGCGCCAAGATTCGTGCTGCTGATGATAAGATACTATAGTATATGAGTTTGATTTATTTTATTTTCTGTCACATGTTATGTATATAATGGTTTTAATTATTAAAAATAGTTAGAGCCTTTTTTAGAGAATATGGTCAACATAAGAAATGTAGCCCTATGGGTCTACTATGCAACAAAATTGGTTTGAACCAATTTGGGCGACTGGTTTGACCAGGGCACTCATTTTGGTGGGGTCTATACAAATGACTAGGCAGTCATTAAACTAGTTGCCCACACTTCATCCTTGGTCCAAATGGTCTGAAATTTTGGCAGGGAGTCACCCTACCTTATATCTAGAACCTACCCAAAAATGGGAATTTTTGGGAATAAATTTCCTATAGTGTTGTAAAGAATTTAATTATGCTAGGGTAAATTAAATTATGGGTCAAATGAAGTCTAAATTTATCCAAATTTTGGTGGGATGGATATGAGGTCAATATAGACCTCTGGTTAAAATTTCATTATGTTTGGAGTTGATTTGAATGGGATTCAAGCAAACCCTAGCCTTGCCCTAAGAAGGGTATTTTGGTCCAAAATGTAATTTTGGCTTTTAGTGTCCAATTCACCTCAAAAGAGGTTCAAATTTGGTACACTGGTTCAGCATGACAATATACACCTCCCAATGAAAACTTGGTGGCATTGGAGTTGATTTGGCCCAAGATCCTAGGTCAAACCCTAAGGAAGGGCTTTTGTACCTTGTGAAGGACATATTGCCAAAACACCTTGTATGGCTATGAAATTTTGTAGGGGCGGTATTTTGGTAACTATAACCCTTTGGTAAAAATATTAGGGTATTTTGGAAGGTTTAGGACCCTCAAAAGCCTAACCCTAATTTAGGGCACAAATGTGGTGGGATAGGAATGGGTTAGCTAAACCCCTTAAAATGATATGAAATTTTGGTAGGATGGTCATAAGGATATTAAGAAGTTTTGATGATTTATTTAGAAATTTTGGAGTAATATTTATAGCACTTGATTTGTAACACAAGGAATTCCTCAATTTAGTAAATTAATTATTATGCTCTCTCTGACCCTTGGAAGGTCATGAAATTTTGGTAGAGGATGTTTTGAATCATTATAAGCTTATATAAATTATATGAAAATTGTTGGATACTTATTTGAGGTACTTACTTCACAAGCTTGCTAATTGATGGAATTATTCAATAATTTAATTTAGTCCATTTACTGATAATTAAATTATGAAATTTGGCCCAAACCATTTACATGCCATTAGATTTATACTTGAATTTTCTCTGAATTTTTGGAAGCAACATAGTATTTTATATTTCTTTAAATGAATTTTCAAGGATTAAAATAAAATAATGATTTGGAGATAAAACCTTACTGAAAAATTTAGATATTTTGGAAGATGAGTTATATCATCATTTTGAATAACATATAAAAGTTGTAGAATGATATCTTGACTGAAAATTGTACTTCATGTTCATTATTGGAAATATTAGTCAATAGAATAATTAAATAAATTATTAAATAAATAAGAAAAATTTTGGATCTCTGGATTTAGGGCTTAAAGGTCATAATAGACCTCCATTAATTATTATAAGAGTATTGGATAGTTATTTGATGTACCTCCTATTTTACATGAAGTTTGACATGGTGGTCTGCAATTAGCAATTTTGGAAAACTATATATTAATTTGTTTGAAGCTTATCACTCCTTAATCACTGATGATATTTGACCCAGAGCATTTATGGGCCCTTGCAATCATGTTAGAATTATCCTTGAATTTTCAGAAATAATATTGCCCTGTTTATTATTTTTATGAATTATTGCAATATACCATTTAAATAGAATAAGTGGCCTGAACCTTGCTGAAAAATTAAGAGATTTTGTATCTTAGGTTAAATGATTATATTAAGTATAACATAATTCTGGGGAGATTTTATATTGTCAAAATTTGGTACCTTCACCTCAATCTTGGAGACTTGGGCCACTATAAATGTTTAAATAAATTCCTAGATAAATAAGAAAATTGTAAAACTCTGGATTTGGGCAATAAAGGTCATAATGGACCTCCACTAATTATCATAGGAGTATTGGATGATTACTTGATATACTTCCCATTTCACATAACATTAAACCTTGGTGGTCTGCATATAGTAAATCTACTGAAATAATCTGGAGTACAAGTTAGGCACATAAGTCAAAAATTAGTGATTATAGGAATGAGTTCATCACTCAGGGTTGGATGAGCTAGGGATTGGTTTGACTAAAAGGTTAGGTGGTGTTTGGGGTCGACGAAAGATCGTCTTCCCCATAGAGTAGAAAGTCAAAATCACCTTAGGTATAGTTTACTATAATATGAAAATAAAATGGGTAACACCTAAGTTGTAGGCATAAAGTAAATTGAGGAGTAGGTAGTAAACTTAGGATTTCACACTCTCACACTCCTGTGTCCCGATAGATAGTTTGGGTTACTCGGGCAATAAGCCCAGTGGTTAAGGTAATGGGCATGGTAGCCCGGGGAGCTTCGGCTCGGTTGTAGGTTATGACGGACGGGTTAGTCCGGGGAGCTTTGGCTTGGTGGTAGATTGTGACGGACGGGATAGTCCGGGGAGCTTTGGCTCGGTTGTAGATCATGATGGACAAGATTGTCCGGTGAGCTTCGGCTCGGTTGGTTGTTTGACTCATAACTATTGCATGTGCATAAAAGGTTTAAGGTGGTGGGTCTTTGATATTAGGGAGTTCGATGCACCGACACCAATATCGTTGGCTCGGCAAGTGTGGTGAGCACTTCGCCAACAGAAGTCCAGTGCGCCAGCCGGCAAGAGTACGCAGGCGTCCGCTTAGTGCACTAAGCGTTGAGGCGTACGATAGGTCTGACCGGTAGTGCTTTACTGGTTTTGTAACACCCCTATCCGTCACATAGCATATAGCAGTAAGTCTGGCCGGGGCCCGACGCCATATACCACGGACAGACCGGTTGGTTACGCGTTGAAACCACACACCCAATCAGAGCGTCCTACACAACACCTAGCGGAAGCAATTTAATTAAGTTGCAAAAAGAAAAGAACCCTGCCACAGAGCATGAATGTCCACTACAACCCAGGAATGGGTACATACACAAAAGAGTTCACGGCCTTAAGGCCTTACAGAAATGTTCGCTTAACAAAAAAAATAGCGACTTTCATACATCGGCACGCAGGCCGGCCATACATGAATATGAAAAAGCTAATATCTAAGCCTTCGAGGGCTGGCGCTGCAACTTGGGCTTTAGCCCGCTATTTGCCGCTTGGCTCCGCAGCAGCACCTGCAGAAAGCAATCCACCCAAGAGGTGGCAATACAAAAGGGCAACGGTCAGCAAGAGCTGACCAAATTATAACGACCCCGTCCCGTTTCTCGGGACGGCGGTGCTCCTTCCCTGCATATAAAACTATCATAGCAATTCTATAGAGTATTCTATTCGCCACAAGTGTCGGCACGCACGGCCGCACACTCCGTGCTCTCAGGGCACTAATCGGTGAACCCGGTCCGGACCTAGTCCGACACCGCGATTCCACCACCATCCCTCGGATGGCAACACTCGTGAGCATTTAGCCCTTTCAGCCGAAGCCTAGGCCCGTTTCCAGCCCCCCGGGAAGTCCCATGTACTTTAGGTCGCTTCTACCGAGACCACTTGGAATGGGTAGAGTTCCACCCGCCCGTTGCTCACTTCACCACGGCCATTTAGCCATCGGTGCGGGCCAAGTTTCTCCTCATTCCCACAAACGATCAAAACACGCACATAACCCCGTTATGTACTGATTTGCCCTCCAAGGCAACATCGTGGCGGCAATTGGATTCCGCCCAAGCTTTCCGGGTGCGCCTCGAGGTTAACCCCCAAGGATCCCTGTATGCAATCTACCGCGTAGAATTTTCGGAAAACTAAAATCATCGGCACGGAGTCTTCTCCGGCCATGCAATGCAAACATCACCGATCCGGGTTAAACCCGAATAGGCTTCACACACAATGCCTACGCCCGTACTCCGATTCGGGCTCTAACAACGGGGACTTTACATATCTACCCGAAGGGATTCCGCGCCTCAACGCTCACTCGCGAGAGGGGGATTTCCCCATGCATAGAAAGAAGGGCGACTACACATGCCCTATGAAGAGGATCGTTACCCTCGCATTTTTCCGCGGCGCCATGAAGATGTAGTCGGATGGAAAGCTTCGCCTCGCCCTTGCCTTCGAGGATCCGGACTCGGATCGCGAATCGGTGCTTCAAGACTCCTCCGGCGGCCGGATCTTGGGCTCCTCCTTCCTCTTGCTCTCCCTTCTCTCTAAACACTTAGAGAGAGAGTGGACCAAAGAAAAATGAGGATTCAAAGCCCTAATCCCGACTAATAACCCCCCAGGAGCAGCCCCCACCGTTGGATCCAGATCCAAGGGAACGAACGGCCGAGATTAGATCCAAAATCCCAAAAACTGGGCCGAACACGGCTTGACACACGGCCGTGTGTCTGGCCGTGTAACTCATTCGCCGATCGACACGGCTCCTGACACGGCCGTGTGTCACGGGCCGTGTTACCTGGAGCTTCAGGACGATCGTCGGGCTTTCAGAACACGGCTTCGAACACGGCTGTGTTCGAGGCCGTGTGCCCCACACACGGCTTGAGACACGGCCGTGTGTCTCAGGCCGTGTACCTCTCTGACTCGAGACAGCACAAAAACATAATAAAATCCCTGAACACGGGTAGGCACACGGCCGTGCCTGGCCATGTGCCCCTGTTCAGACCTCCAAAAGCGCCGTTTGATCGCCCCGCGATCATCTCCGAGGTTGGGGTCTTACAACTCCCTCCCCCTTAAGAGAATTTCGTCCCGAAATTAAGAACAGAGACTACACAAAACAAAAACATAACGAGTACCTGAGGGGAACAACTCGGGGTACTCCTCGCGCATTGTCTGCTCTCGCTCCCAAGAGAGCTCCTCGCGCCCGCAGTTATCCCAACGGACCTTCACCATTCTGATTTCTTTGTTCCAAAGCCGCTTGACTTCGAAATCCTCAATAGTTATGGGCTTGACTTTCGTTGTCAACCCTTCCTCAACCGGTACTTGATCAGCCGCGATCACCTGCGAAGGCTCTTGCACCGCCTTCCGCAACACAGAAATGTGGAACACATCATGTAATCCACTCAACTCCACCGATAGCTTCAAACGGTATGCCGCTTCGCCGACTCGCTCCAGGACCTCAAACGGCCCAAGGTATCTCGGACTCAACTTTTTCAAGCGTCGAATCCGTGAGACACCCTTGAACGGCTTGATCTTCAAGTACACCCAATCGCCCACCGCGAACTCCACGTTCCGGTGCTTGGCATTGTAGTACTTCACCTGCCGGTCCTGAGCGATCAACAAGCGCTCCCGAATGATCCACACTAACGAGGTAGCACTCTCCACCTCCTGCTTCTTGTACAACCTTGCCTCACCCGCTTCAAGCCACGATAACGGCGTGCGACACTTCCTACATACAGGGCCTCGAAGGGCGCCATTTGAATGCTCGCTTGGTAGCTGTTGTTGTACGCGAACTCCACCAAATAAAGGTGGTCTTCCCAATGCTTCCCGAAGTCTAGAACACACATGCTGAGCATGTCCTCCATCGTTCTATTGACCCTCTCGGTCTGCCCATCCGTCTGCGGATGGAAAGCTGTGCTGAACTTTAACTTTGTTCCCAACATCTGCTGCACCAACCTCCAATCATTTGACGCGAACCACCCATCGCGATCACTCACAATGCTACAAGGCACACCATGCAGCCTAACAATATTGTCAACGTACAACTTTGCCAATTTCTCGACTGGATCATCCTTCCTATGCGGAATGAAATGCGACACCTTAGTTAGCCGATCTACGATCACCCAGATGGCGTCGTTCCCCTTCTGTGACCTTGGCAATCCGTGCACAAAGTCCATGGATATGTCGTCGAATTTCCACTCCGGTATAGGCAAGGATTTCAGAAATCCTCCTGGCTTTTGGCACTCCGCCTTCACCAAGGCGCACGTTTGGCATTTAGCCACGTACAACGCCACATCTTTCTTAAGCCCCGGCCACCAAAACAACTTCTTGAGATCGCAATACATCTTCGTGCTCCCTGGGTGGATTGAGTACTTGGTATGATGAGCCTCGTACATTAACTCCGCCCGGAGGTTACCCCCACTTGGGACGCACAAACGATGATCCTTCCTTAATAACCCATCTTCTACCGAGAACTGGGAATTTGACCCATCCAAAGCGGCCTCCAAAAGCTCCTTCATGGAATCATCCAACTCCAATGCCTGCCGAACCCGGTCAGCCAGGTCATACTGCACCTCCGTCCAGTTTAACATTGCTTTGGCGCTCGTCTGCTTGTCCACGCAACAGATCTCAAGCTCCTCCAACTCCCGCACTAGCCGCTCATCATGCACCGACAACCAGTTGGCTCGGGCGGGAGCCCTGCGGCTCAGCGCATCCGCAACTGCGTTGCCCTTCCCGGGCACATAATGTATTTTGAAGGTGTAGTCCCCCAGGAACTCCATCCACCTCCTCTGCCTCATATTAAGGTCTTTCTGATCCAACAGGTATTTTAGGCTCTTGTGATCGGCGTATATGTCGACCCTTACTCCGTATAGGTAGTGCCTCCACAACTTGAGTGCAAATATCACGGCCGCCAACTCCAAGTCGTGCACCGGATAATTTCTTTCATGCACCTTTAGCTGACGCGATCCATACGCTATCACGCTACCATGCTGCAACAACACGCAGCCCAAACCGCTACCCGAAGCGTCGCTATACACCTCAAAGCCCTCGATCCCACTCGGCGAACTAAGCACTGGCGCCGTGGTCAGCCGCCTCTTCAGCTCCTCAAAAGCTTGCACGCACTCTTGCGTCCACAAGAATTTCTGATCCTTCCTTGTCAACTTCGTGAGAGGTAAGGCTACCCGCGAGAAGTTCTCTACGAAGCGCCTGTAATATCCGGCAAGCCCGAGAAAACTACGGACTTCCGCAACAGAAGATAAAGCAGGCCACTCCCGTATCGCAACAATCTTCGCCGGATCCACCGCTATACCTTCCCCACTCACTATATGACCAAGGAACGCTACCGAGGGTAGCCAGAACTCGCACTTGGAGAACTTTGCGTAAAGCTCATTCCTCCTCAAAGTCTCCAACACCAAATGCAAATGCTTGAAGTGGTCTTCTTCGCACTGCGAGTATACCAAAATATCGTCAATAAAGACGATCACAAAGCGATCCAGGAAATCTCTGAACGTCCTGTTCATCAGATCCATAAACACCGATGGCGCATTCGTTAGTCCAAACGGCATGACCGTGAACTCGAAATGCCCATACCTCGTACTGAACGCCGTCTTCGGGATATCACACTCCCTAATCCTCAGCTGATAGTACCCCGACTTCAAGTCCAACTTGGAGTATACTGATGATCCGACTAACTGATCAAAGAGATCATCAATCCTTGGGATCGGGTACTTATTCTTTTCCGTCAACTTGTTCAATTCTCTGTAGTCGATGCACAGCCGCATACTACCGTCCTTCTTTTTAACGAAGAGGACCGGTGCGCTCCAAGGCGACGAACTTGGACGCACATAACCTTGCTCCATCAGTTCCTCCAACTGAACCTTCAACTCCGCCATCTCCTTTGGCGCCAACCTATAAGGAGCACGTGACACGGGTTTGGCACCCGGCACGAGCTCGATCGTAAAATCAATCTCTCGCTGCGGTGGGGCTCCAGAAAGGCTATCTGGGAACACATCGGGGTATTCGCAAACCACGGGGATGCTATCCAACGGGGACTTTGGCTCCACAGCCCCCACTATCGCAAAGAACAGCTCTGCACCAGCACGAACCGCCTTCACCACCTGAAGAGCAGACATTAATGTCTTGCTCGACCCCTTAAGCCCCTCGAAAGTAGTCTCCCGCCCTACACCCAGCTTGACCTCCTTACGGTCGCAATCGATCCAAGCCTTCTGCTCTGACAGCCAATCCATTCCAAAGATAACATCGAACTCTACCAACGGCAATAATGACGCTAGCAAGTCGAACTCTTGGCTCCCTATGTGAACCTTCACGGCGCACACTCTGTCCGCACGCATCGAGCACCCATTCGGTAGCAACACATCTAACTTGTCCTTCGCCATCGAAGAAGGGACTCCGATACGCGATATAAACTGTTCGGACAAGAAAGAATGCGAAGCACCAGTGTCGAACAGTGCCCGTGCCGGACTGTCGCTAATTACCACAAAGCCTAAGCAAAAGACATTAGCTTAACAAGCAATAGGTAATAGTATTCTCAAGTCAACTTGCATAAATTAACTCATACCTGTCACCACATCCGCTTGCTTGATGGCCTCCTGCTGGCCCAAGTTATAGACTCTAGGCTGAGTCGGAGCATAGTGGGACGCGGTCGACTCCACCGCTTTGCCCTTTTCCTCGTAGGTGGCTCCTTATTTCCTTTCGGACTTTGAGCGTCCACTCCAGCAGTCACGGGCAAAGTGCCCCGGCTTTCCACACGTGAAGCAAGCCCCCGGGGTTCGATGGGTAGTTGCCCCCGAGGCACCTGCAGAAGAAGCTGGACCCGATGTCTTAGCCTTCTTGAAGAATCTACGGTAGCCCGACTTCGATGTAGTCGGCGCCTTGGACTCTGATTTCTTGCCACCGGATTCCCTTTCTTTCTTTGCTTGCACGTTTCTCATATCCTTCTCCAAGGACCGGGCCGAACTGACCAGGGTCATGAAACCCTGCGTCTTGGGCCCCGATAGCAGCAACCTCAAATCATCCCTTAGCCCTTCATAAAAGCGGCTCGTCTTGCGCTCCTCGTCTGCGAAGGTAGCGCCGGCATATCTCCCTAACCGAGTAAACTCGTGGAGGTATTCATCAACGGTGCTATCGCCCTGCACCAACTTCTGGAATTCGCTCTCTAGCGAAATCCTCTGCGCCGAGGGGAGGTATCGAGCCATAAATAGTCTCACAAACTCCTCCATCGGGACTTCGGCCAATGGCCTTCCCCTCAACTGATGCAGCTCTAGGCCCTCCCACCACAGTCTTGCGTCCCCATCCAAAAGGAACGTCGCTATAGTGGTCTTCTGCCACTCTTCAGTTTGCATCGCAGTCATCACCCTGTTGACCCTTGAGAGCCAATCCTCTACTTGGGTCGGGGTTTCTGCCCCCGTGAACACTGGTGGGTGAAAGCCCATGACATGCTTCAGTTGTCTTTCAGTTGCTCTCCTAGGCAACTCTGGCTCCAAAACTACTTGCTCAACCCTCCTTTGCTCTGCCGCCTGAAGCGGTACCTGTTCCACAGCAGGAGCAGGCTGCCGCACCTGCCTTGCAGGCTGCGCATTGATCATTGCCATGACCGCTTCTGCCACCAACCTAATGGTCTCAGCAGATAAAGGTGTTGCAGGCGCATCGCTTGGCGCACTGCTCGCCTCAGAACCTGGCCGTTCAGACGGCCCAGCACCACTTCTGGTCACCTAAAATCGTGCAAAACACCGATAAGCGACCAAGAATTACTGCAAACAGCAATTATAGGAACACGCAGGTTCCTCAAACATGTGTATTTTCATTCCTAAGTGGACATTCATGGATTCTTTTCATGTTATAACGATGACGCACACAATGTGCTCACCACCCCTTAAAGTGAATTCGTCCACGAATTCATTTAAGCTTGACCGAAACCAGAAGTCTGATACCAATTTGTAACACCCCTATCCGTCACATAGCATATAGCAGTAGGTCCGGCCGGGGCCCGACGCCATATACCACAGACAGACCGATTGGTTACGCGTTGAAACCACACACCCAATCAGAGCGTCCTACACAACACCTAGCGGAAGCAATTTAATTAAGTTGCAAAAAGAAAAGAACCCTGCCACAGAGCATGAATGTCCACTACAACCCAGGAATGAGTACATACACAAAAGAGTTCACGGCCTTAAGGCCTTACAGAAATGTTCGCTTAACAAAAAAATAGCGTCTTTCATACATCGGCACGCAGGCCGGCCATACATGAATATGAAAAAGCTAATATCTAAGCCTTCGAGGGCTGGCGCTGCAACTTGGGCTTTAGCCCGCTATTTGCCGCTTGGCTCCGCAGCAGCACCTGCAGAAAGCAATCCACCCAAGAGGTGGCAATACAAAAGGGCAACGGTCAGCAAGAGCTGACCAAATTATAACGACCCCGTCCCGTTTCTCGGGACGGCGGTGCTCCTTCCCTGCATATAAAACTATCATAGCAATTCTATAGAGTATTCTATTCGCCACAAGTGTCGGCACGCACGGCCGCACACTCCGTGCTCTCAGGGCACTAATCGGTGAACCCGGTCCGGACCTAGTCTGACACCGCGATTCCACCACCATCCCTCGGATGGAAACACTCGTGAGCATTTAGCCCTTTCAGCCGAAGCCTAGGCCCGTTTCCAGCCCCCCGGGAAGTCCCATATACTTTAGGTCGCTTCTACCGAGACCACTTGGAATGGGTAGAGTTCCACCTGCCCGTTGCTCACTTCACCACGGCCATTTAGCCATCGGTGCGGGCCAAGTTTCTCCTCATTCCCACAAACGATCAAAACACGCACATAACCCCGTTATGTACCGATTTGCCCTCCAAGGCAACATCGTGGCGGCAATTCGATTCCGCCCAAGCTTTCCGGGTGCGCCTCGAGGTTAACCCCCAAGGATCCCTGTATGCAATCTACCGCGTAGAAATTTCGAAAAACTAAAATCATCGGCACGGAGTCTTCTCCGGCCATGCAATGCAAACATCACCGATCCGGGTTAAACCCGAATAGGCTTCACACACAATGCCTACGCCCGTACTCCGATTCCGGGCTCTAACAACGGGGACTTTACATATCTACCCGAAGGGATTCTGCGCCTCAACGCTCACTCGCGAGAGGGGGATTTCCCCATGCATAGAAAGAAGGGCGACTACACATGCCCTATGAAGAGGATCGTTACCCTCGCATTTTTCCGCGGCGCCATGAAGATGTAGTCGGATGGAAAGCTTCGCCTCGCCCTTGCCTTCGAGGATCCGGACTCGGATCGCGAATCGGTGCTTCAAGACTCCTCCGGCGGCCGGATCTTGGGCTCCTCCTTCCTCTTGCTCTCCCTTCTCTCTAAACACTTAGAGAGAGAGTGGACCAAAGAAAAATGAGGATTCAAAGCCCTAATCCCGGCTAATAACCCCCCAGGAGCAGCCCCCACCGTTGGATCCAGATCCAAGGGAATGAACGGCCGAGATTAGATCCAAAATCCCAAAAACTGGGCCGAACACGGCTTGACACACGGCCGTGTGTCTGGCCGTGTAACTCATTCGCCGATCGACACGGCTCCTGACACGGCCGTGTGTCACGGGCCATGTTACCTGGAGCTTCAGGATGATCGTCGGGCTTCCAGAACACGGCTTCGAACACGGCTGTGTTCGAGGCCGTGTGCCCCACACACGGCTTGAGACACGGCCGTGTGTCTCAGGCTGTGTACCTCTCTGACTCGAGACAACACAAAAACACAATAAAATCCCTGAACACGGGTAGGCACACGGCCGTGCCTGGCCGTGTGCCCCTGTTCAGACCTCCAAAAGCGCCGTTTGATCGCCCCGCGATCATCTCCGAGGTTGGGGTCTTACAGGTTTAGAGGTAGGCGAGGCTCAACCCACCGCTTCCATCTGCCACTACGGAGGTATCCTGGGAGGTAATGGTTCCGAAAGGGGGAACTAAAGGTCTGTTTACACAGAGTCGAGTGGGTGAGTTGCACTTGCATGTTCACATCATAGCATAATTGTATTTCATAGCATAACCATGGCATAAAACCCGACACCTAATGTATAAGCAGTATGGGACGCTCTATACATTAGGCCTTGCAAAACGACCCCTTGGCCTATAAGTTCGTGTGAGCGTGCTTATAAGTCAAGGTTCTCTTTCAATATTATAAGCCTGCTAATAGAACCGACACCCTATCGTATAAATCGGTATGGGACTTTTTATACGGTAGGATCTCTGCAAAAGATCCCTTAGCTTATGTGTACCCACATAAGTTAAGGTTACTTATTTAATTTTGTATAATTATTATCATGTGTACACTGTTAGTTTAGTTCCGCTGCCATCTGGAATTTGACTATTCTCCACCTTTATGTCCTTCCCTTTCCTTCTCCCCGCTCGGTGCTTAGGAGCCATGGGGGAAGGGGTGGGGGACGATAGGACTTAGTCTTTTAGACTAACGGTTTTCGAACCACATCATTTAGGGGACCACGGAGCCCAGCATGGAGGAGCAGCCCCGGAGGTCGGCACGCTTGGAGATCGGACAGTCTAGCACTGGAGTCCAGATAGCAGGGACAGTGAGTCCCGAACTATAGTAGTTGTATTGGTTTGCTTCCGCGATGAGTGAATTGTAGTGAGGACTTGATGTACCGGGCATAAGCCCGAGATTTTCATTATATGTACTATCTGTGGACACTCCCTTCGTGGAGTTTGTTTCTATATATGTGATTTCTGTGGACTTGCATCTTTTCTTATGCTACAGTTACGATCGAAATTGGCCGGCAGAGTCGGCGTCTTGTAGTGACGACCTTCCCGGGTGCGAAGGTATCACCGCAAGGCGGCGGTTCTGGGCCTAAGACCCCGGTGTCGAAAAAGAAAAAAAATGGGGGTCCTACAAACCGTGCGTTATTAACTTGCAGATCTTGATCGCAGAATAAGAAGCGTTAACCCGTGCATTTTACTCGCGCACGGGCGATTCCGCCCGTGCGTGAAGGAAATCGCACGGGTAAACACAGAACGCAGAAAACAGGGGAAAACAGTGGAACTGTGCGTTTTACTCGCGCACGGGCACTGTCGCCCGTGCGTGAACAAATCGCACGATTAACCACTGAATGGTGCCAAAACAGAAGGTACAGGACAACCGTGCGTTTTCTTCTCGCACGGTTTGGCCGAAACCCTTCGTTTCAATTCTTCGATCTCATCTCGACGAAATGTGTCGAGATCCTCTCGACTAAGTAAAACACACGATTACGAAGAAACCGTGCGCTAAGGAAACACACGACCGTGCGTTTTCCACAAATTAGAATTCCTGCCTTGGGGAAACGCACCACCTGCACAACAAAAACCAAAACTGGAGCACAAGCTCCCAACACCAAAAAGTCCAACAAAACTAAACAGAAAGATAACGAGGAGCACCATGTGCATACCCCCGACAATAGAATGCACAATTGCACACACATTGGCCAAAAAAGTACACGAAATGGTCAAATACCGAACAATGCAAATATAACTGAAACCCGATTAAAATGCAGTGCACGAGAAAGAAAACAAGCCCAGATGAGTCCGAAAAACACTATAAATATCGGACTCATATGTGACCCAACCTAACATCCCGAGACATCGAGGTGAGTGAAAGTGAATCCCTTGTTATGCTAGTTACTCTTGAAGTTTAGTTTTCCTACAGTTTAGGTTAGCCCAGGACTGCCCCCGGCATACCCCGTGAAGGGCTCTCAAAGAGCACTAGGAACTACGATGGGCTGAAGCCCAAAGCTCCCTTTCGCAAGGCACTTATTATTATTGGTTAATACCCGCTTCATGATCCCTTTAGTATTACACTGGTTCTAACCCTAAAGTGTTTTGACCTTCTCCCTCCCTTTACAGGATAGACGATTTTTCGTCGGTCCTGTGTACCACCTAAACTTAGGCAACTCTACTACCTACTCTCCCCAGCTTCAGTGGTATACTCCAATCCATATACCAAAATCAATAAACACAAAACCCATCTTCCCACGACCATTCCCCATGTTAACATGATTTCCATAGTTTTTACTAAACGCAGTCCATCCTAAGCTATATGATGTATATAGTGGGAGGTACTCCAAATTATCATAGAATATCCCTATAATAATTATTGGGGGGTCTACCATGACATGCTTAGCCTAAATCTAGAATGTCATAATTTCCTAATTTACTTGATAATTTATTTAATTTCCAAAAAATCCAAATACCTTAGTTTGAACATGAGGCACCTTTTTCAGGCTTGCAAAATGCACCACAAATTTATGATAAATACAAGATGACTATTTAATAGTAAATTCCAAGTGTTTCAATTTTTCAGTAAGGTTTGGGATTTTATCCATAATTTTAAACATAATCATATAATTACCATCTAATGAAGTAGATATTGTAAATAAGATTCCAAAAATTATAATAAAAATTCAAGCATGGATAGTATGCCCTAAAAACACTTCTGACAAAATTTCCCAACTTCTCAGTGAATAATGAGCTCACATTTTTATTTAAAACAATAATCCTCATTCTTACATTATAGAAACAACCACTGTAAATATTTACCTAAAAATTATGGTAAAATTTTCTCAAGTGTATATTGACCTAAGTACACTTTTAAATGAGTTCCATAATTTTCAAACCATTATTGAGCTCTGAATCAAATTTTGAATATCATTGCATTCTTAAAATTTTGTGAAGAAAGTACTGAAAATACACATCTAAAAATTATAATAAAATTCAAGTATGAGTATATTGACCTAAAACACCTTTTCCCAATTTACATAACTTCCTATTAAATAATGTGATCATAATAAATAAAAGATTATCAAGGGCAATTCCATGTACTATAAAGGTGGTACTAAATATATTGTTTCAAAATTACCAATAAAATCACCGGAGGCTGTAATTAACCCTATGACCATACTACTCAAGTTTCATGGCTTTTCATTAAGTTTTGGTGGCCTATCTTGCATGTATAAGGGTTGTGACCTAAGCTAGGGTTAGGGTTTTGAGGAGTTTATCCATCTCCAAATCCTCTAAGATTTTTACCAGAGGACCTTAGCTACAAATGTATCCTCTCTACCAAATTTCAAGTCCATACAAGGGCATTTTACACCCTGCCCTTCTCAAACCCCCAGAGTCCAAACATAGGGTTTGAACTTGGGTCCTAGGGCAATTGAACCCCAAACCACCCCATAACCCATATGAGGGTGTTTAAAGACATGTCAAACTAGTGACCCAAATTTCAGCCTCTGTTGAGGTGGTTTGACCACCCAAACCTCAAAGTGCACTTTTGACATAAATACCCCTTATTAGGGCAAAGCTAGGGTTTGCTCAATTCCAACCCAAATCAACTCAAAAAGTGGTGAAAATTTATACAGACACTCATGATGACCCCAAGGACCACTTACCAAAATTTGGGAAGGTTTGGAGGTCATTAGGTCCCCTAAGTAATTTACCCAATAATATTTAAATAATTTAAAAAACTATAAAACATTATCCCAAAAAATTCTCATTTTTGGGCAGGACATAGGTATAGATTAGGGTGTTGGTCCAAGTTTCAGGTCATTTGGACAAGGGAAGAAGTGGGGCACTCATTTTATTTTCTGTCTAACCCTAGGTATAGACCCCACCAAAATGGGTGCCTTGGTCAAACCAGATGTCCAAATTGCTTCAAATAAATTTTAAATTAAAGTAGACCCATAGGGATATAATTTATATGTTAATGACTTTCTCTGATTTAGCCTCTACATATTTATAAATTAATTTACAAGGGGACTGAATTTGTGTGACAGAATTCTTTAAAATTAAATATTAATATACTGATCCTGCACGGATCTTGACACAAGATCCAGCGGCTCTGGCTCATCTTCTTCCTCCAGCCAATCGGTATAATTGACCCGACCTGGAGCTACTTCCAGCCACCACCGCCGGTCACCCGGCCACCTCCCTGGCCGGCCACCGCCACCACCACCTTCGTCGAGGTGGTGGCTATCGTCAGGCGGCGGCACAGCCGCCGGAGGGCCCTTTTACGGCGATCCCGACAAGTTAATTTTCACGGAAAAACCGTGGAATCGAAAGCTTTGATCGGTCTTAATTAAGCCCGATTTTATTTCTAAATGATCCCTATGTTCTACCCATAGGAGAAGAAGAAGGGGAGGACCTTGTTTGCGGCATGGAGGCGGGTTGATCGTCGGGATGCCATTTTCGATGGTGGTGCCACTCGGTTTCTACAATAGCACAGTTGACTGCTCCGGCTCCTTCAGGTAAGGTGTGTAAACGTCTCCTAGGAGTCCAGTGAAGGTTTTAAAAGAGTGAAATGGGGGAGAGGAGTGGTCATGCACCAATGGCCATTAATGGCCTTCAATGAAGCTCTCAGCCAAGTGGTGAGGTGCGGGGGGGGGGGGGGTGAACCTGCCTTGTGGTGGCCAGGAAATGGCTGGAAACTTCTCCTCTTCCCCAGGGGAGTTTAATCCTGCTAATAAAGGTGGCCCTTGGCCTCCCTAAGCCATGAATGGCCTTTACCTCCTTTTCTCTCTCCTCCATTAAAGAGGAATTGAAGCTTTCTCTCTCCTGCCCCTCATGGCCGAATTTGTTCATGGTACCATCCTAAATGCAGCCCACTAAGCTATTATAAAGTGGTTAGGAAGTGGTTAGCCCAAGTGGATAGGGCTTGAACTTGAGTTAGCCCTTTTTGAGCTAAGTTTGACTTGACCTAGCCTTGGGTTGACTTTGGTCAAATTGACCTTTTGTGTCACCATCAATGGGTCCTTGGTGACCTATTGGCCTCACCTAGGGTCTAGGTAGGTATGGGTAGGGTTGATTTGGCACCTTGAAGGTCACTTGACCCTTATTAAGGGCACTTTGACCACTTAGGGGTTTGAGTTGAATTGGGTCAACTTAGCCACTAAGGTTGACCCCAATGGGTCCTTTGTGACTCATTGAACTCACTCTAGGGTTAGAAGGGCATGGGTAGGGTCCACTCGGCTAAGGGAAGGTCAATTTACCCTATGTTGGTCAGTTTGACCTATTTAGGGTTAGGGTTGACTTAGGTCAACTTAAGCTCTAAGGTTGACTCCAATGGATCTTTGGTGACCCATTGACTCAACTTTAGGTCTAGGAAGACCTTGGTAGGGTTGGTTGGGCTCATTAAGGGCACATTGCCCTTAGTTACGACACCTTGCCTTATTTAGGCCTAATATGATCCTAGGTCAACTTGACCATCCTGGGTTGACTTCAATGGACCCTTAGGGCCCTTTTAACAGATTGGTGGGGTCATAGTGGGGTCTTGGAGTCATGGTGAAGCCTCATGATCATCCTAAACTAGAGTTTAGGAATCTATTATTTGCAGACCATTTATCTCAATAACCATTATTCCTAAGTCCACTTAGTCTTCTTGGGCTTCTAGGGTTTTGTCATGACCTAGTCATGACAAAACCACTCCTAGGGGGTCTAGTTTTCTAAGGGATGTTACAAATCCCAATACATAAACAAAAAATTTCGTCCTCGAAATTCTAGTTAGGCCTACGGGGTTTCAAATATGAAAAGTAAATTATAACATCCCGAAAGGTTGTGAGGTATACCTGACTAAACAACTCCGGGTACCTTTATTGCAATAGATCCTGCTGCTCCTAGGTGTGATCCTCCTGACCGTGATTCCTCCATAGAACCTTGACCAATGGAACCTTCTTGCGACGCAAGACTCGTATTCCCTTGTCATCAATCCGGACCAGCTCTAGGTGAACTGACAGATAAGATGCTACCGGCCCATCCGTGGCTGTAATCTGCTGCTCCGGGTATAGTAGAGCCCTCGTAAGAGATGATACATGGAATATGTCGTACAGACCTTCCAGCTCCGGTGGCAGCTCCAGCCTGTATGTTAGGGGACCGATCCGCTCAAGGATCCTATAAGGCCCCATATATCTCGGGATGATCTTCTTGTTCCGACCACGCACCCGTGAAACTCCATGCATTGGTCGGATCTTCAAGAATTCCAGGTCCCCCACTTGAAACTCCACTTGACGATGCCGAGCATCGTAATACTTAGCCTGTCTACTCTGAGCCTCTAACATCCTGTCCCGTATCAGCCTCACCTGAGCCTCGGTGTCCTCAACAAACTCTGAGCCCAAAACCTTCAGATCCTCTTCCTATATCCATGACAGTGGAGTCCTATACCTTCATCCGTATAGGGCCTCATAAGGAGACATCCCTATGCTGGACTGGTAACTGTTATTGTATGAGAACTCGACCAGTGGTAAAAACTTCTCCCAAGGCTCTCCGCAATCCAGAATGCATAGTCGCAGCAGATCTTCCAAGGTCCGATTGGTGCGTTCCGTCTGCCCGTCGGTCTGGGGATGAAAAGCTATACTGAAAGTCAGCCGGGTGCCCAAGTAAGTCTGCACTGATCGCTACTCCCTGGACATAAATAGTCCATCCCGATCCGGTACGATCGTCCTGGGTACGTCATGATAACGGACGAACTGCTCCACGAATTTCCGAACCAGCACACCAACCGAGTTATCCTTCCTGATCGGGATAAATCTGGCTACCTTTGTCATCCGGTCGACGATTACCCAGATCGAATCGTTTCCCATCCGCAATCGGGGAAGGCCATATATGAAGTCCATCACAATATCCTCGAACTTCCACTCCGACACTAGGAGTGGTTGCAACAATCCTGCAGGGTTTCTACACTCCGCTTTCAACAGATGGCATGTCTCGTAGTGGGTCATGAAGTAGGTGATATCATTTTTCATGCCTGGCCAGTACATGGTCTTCTTCAGATCCACAGTCATCTTCGTAACTCCCGGGTGTACCAAATATCGGCTGTAGTGGGCCTCCGTTGTAACGCGTCGAAATTAAAAAGAGGGACAGGTGGCGTTTTGAGCCAAGTCTGGGATTTGGTGGAGGTGACACGGCCTGGGACACGGGCGTGTCCTAGGGGCGTGTCATGCTTGGGTTCGGTGATGGACTTGTGGTCGACAAAATCGCAGTCGATGAGCGTCGAACAACGAACATGGCCTGAGACATGGGCGTGTCCCATGCCATGTCCTACTCGGGTTGTTAGCTGAGTTGTGTCGGCGGAAAGACACGGCCTTATCCCAGGCGTGTTAGGGTCCAACACGGGCATGTCAAATTCAACACGGGCGTGTCGAATACCCGTGTTCTCCTCAGGTTGGTGCTTGGCATGTGTTGATGGAGGAACACGCCCAACTATACGGGCGTGTACTGGGAGAGACATGGGCGTGTCAAGCATGACACGGGCGTGTCGAGTGCCCATGTTCTTTTCGGGATGCGACGGTTTTAGCGTTGAATTAGGCACATAGCCTTGTACAAGGGCGTGTCGCAAGCCGTGTACGGCCTAGGAAGTTTATTTTCAAGGCGAATCGTGGCCGTTCGTTTCCTTATTTTGGGATCTAATGGCTCAGGCCTCTCCATGCTAGGGTTAAGGCCGGGATTGGGGGTTTAAACTCTCATATTCCTTTGGCCATTCTCTTTATAAGTCCTAAAGAGAAGGGAGAGCTAGGAGGAATAAGGAAGAGGGAGATCTAGTCGCCGGAGGAGATTCGGAGCGCCAAATCGCAAACTGAGCCCAGATCTGCGGAGGCAAGATCATCACGGTGCTTTTCATCTGCATAGTTTTCCATGGCGCCAAAGAGGAACGCTAGGGTAATGATTCTCATCTTGAGCATGTGAATCTCTTCTTCTTTTGCATAGTAAAACCCTCTCCCGCGAGTGTGCGGTAAGTTTGCGGTGTTCCTTGGGGTAGATAAGTAAAGTCCCCCTTGTTTAGAGTCTGGAATCGTAGTACGGACATAAACATGATGTGTGAAGCCTACCTAGACATGTTGGTATGGATCGGTGATGTTTTGATATGCATGATTAGACGGAGAAGACTCCGTGCCTTTGGTTGTTTCGGGTTTCTTCGTGGTAGATTACAGCAGGGATCCTAGGGGATTAACTCCAAGGTGCACCCGGAAAACGTGGCGGAAATGCATTTCTGCCATCTTGGTGGCCTTGGAGCCAGCCTTGAACATAACTGGGTTATGTGCTTGTATGATCAGATTTTGGGATCCAGCGAAGCTTGGCCCGTGCATTTGGCTTAAGTTGACAGTGCGGTGTGAGCAATGGGCAAGTGGAACTGGACCTGGACTATGTGGCTTGGTGTAGAGACCTGAAAACAGGGACTAGCCATTGGCATAGTTATGCGAGTCTTAGGCTTAGGTCGGAAAGACTAGAATGCTCACGAGATTTGCCATCCAAAGGATGGTGGTGAGACCGCGGTTTAGACCGGGTTCACCGAGTTAGTGCCCTGAGAGCATTGGGTACGTGGCTGTGCGAGCCTGCACCTATGATGTTGTGTTTATTTGCTATATTACTTGCTATGCTAACAAGTGCAGGGAAGAAGCTTTGCCTCCCCGAGTTTGGTGGCAGAATCGTTATAATTTGGTCGGCTTTAGCTGACCGTTATTCTTGTTTGCCACCGTTGCGGTGATTTATGCTTGCAGGTGCTGCAGAGTCGAGTGGCAAATTGCGGGCCAAAGCCCAAGTTGCTGAGCTAGCCCTCGAAGTCCTTGTTTGTTTACTTATTTAAATCATGTGTGGCCGGCCTGCGAGCCAAAGTTTGTAAAACACTATTTAAATTTGATGAACTGTTGTAAGGCCATAAGTCCAGTACTTTTATGTATTTAGTAGTTCATTCCTACTGGGGTTTTTCTAGTGGACATTCGTGCTTGTGGATGGGTTCTTGACTTTGCAACTTAATAAATTGCTTCTGTTAGATGCTCTGTGTAGGACGTTGTGATTGGAAGGATGGTTTCATCTAGTAACCCACCGGTCTGTCCGTGGTATACGGCGTCGGGCCCCGGCCGGACCTACTGCTATATGCTATGTGACGGATAGGGGGTGTTACTATTTGGTATCAGACTACTGGTTTCGGTCAGACTTAAATAAATTCGTGGGCGAATTCACTTTAAGAGGTGGTGAGCACATGTGTGTGCGTCATCATTATAACATGAAAAAAACCCATGAATGTCCACTAAGGAATGAAAATACACATGTTTGAGGAACCTGCGTGTTCCTATAATTGCTTTTTGCAATGTTGTTTGGTCACTTATCGGTGTTTTGTATGATTATAGGTGACCAGGAATGGTGTAGGGTCGTTAGAACGTCCAGTTTCTTAGGCGAGTAGCGCACCAAATGATGCGCCAACAACACCTCCTTCGGATGAGACCATACGATTGGTAGCGGAGGCAGTGTTTGCGTTTTTTAATGCGCATCCTGCGAGATAGGTGCATCAGCCTTCCCCTACTGTGGAGCAGGTACCACTCCAAGCGGCGGAGCCAAGGAGAGTGGAGCAGGTTGTAGTGGAGCCAGTGTTGTCTAGGAGAGCAACGGAGAAACAGCTAAAGCACATTATGGGATTCAAACCTCCAGTGTTCTCAGGGACAGGAACCCCAACCCAAGCAGAGGATTGGCTCTCTAGAGTCACTAGAGTGCTGACAGCTACTGAGACGGAAGAGTGGCAGAAGACCATAATTGCCACGTTCTTATTGGATGGTGACACAAGACTATGGTGGGAAGGCTTGGAGTTACACAATCTGAGGGGTAGGCAGCTTACTGATGTCTCGATAGAGGAATTCTCGAGACTGTTCTTGGCTCGATACCTCCCCTCAGCTCAGAGGATATAAATGGAAAACGAGTTCCAGAAGCTAGTATAAGGTGAGAGTAGCGTGGATTAATATCTCCATGAGTTTACTCGCTTAGGTCGGTATGCAAGCGCTATCTTCGCCGATGAGGAGCGAAAGACAAACTGATTTTATGAAGGTCTAAGAGATGATTTGAGACAGCTACTTTCAGGACCGATGACGCAGGGTTTCCTGACCTTGGTCAACACGGCCCAGTCTTTGGAGAAAGACATGAAGAATGTTCAGACGAAGAAGGACTCCGGCGGTAGGAAGTCAGAGTTCAATGTGCCGCCTACAAAGTCTGGTTTTCGAAGGTGGAATAAGAAGGCTAGGACGTCGGGTCCAGCCCCTTCTTCGGGTGCCTCGGGGGCAACTACCAACTGAACCCCGGGCGCTTGTTTTACTTGTGGGAAGACGGGGCACTTTGCCCGTGACTGTTTGAGCGAACGTCCAAAGCCCGAGAGGAAGCAAGGAGCAACTTATGAAGAAAAGGGCAAGGCGGTGGAGTCAACTGCATCCCATTATGCTCCAGCTCAACCAAGAGTCTACAATCTGGGCCAGCAGGAGGCCATCAAACAAGCGGATATGGTGACAGGTACGGTTTAAATTTATACCAAGTTACCTTTAAATACTGTTACCTAGTGCTTGTTAGCTTATACTGCTTGTATAGGCTTTGTTCTGATTTGCGATAGTTCGGCAAGAGCACTATTCGATACGGGAGCTTGGCACTCCTTTTTGTCCGAAAGTTTCATATCGCGCATTGGAGTCCCTTCTTCTATGGCGAAGGACAAATTGGACGTGTTGCTGCCGAATGGGTGTTCTATGCGTGCGGATATAGTATGTGCCATAAAGATTCGTATTGGAAGTCAGGAGTTTGACTTACTAGTGTCGTTATTGCCGCTAGTAGAGTTCGACGTCATTTTCGGTATGGACTAGCTTTCAGAGCAGAAGGCATACATAGATTGCAACTGTAAAGAAGTCAAGCTGGGTGCTGGGCGGGGGACAACGTTTGCGGTTCTGAAGGGGTCGAGCAAGACTTTAATGTCTGCTCTTTAGGTGGTTAAGGCAGTCCGTGCTGGTGTAGAGCTGTTCTTTACGTTAGTGGAGGCTGTAAAGCCTAAGCCCACTTTGGGTAGTATCCCAGTAGTGTGCGAGTACCCCGACGTGTTCCCGGACAATCTTCCCGGAGCCCCACCTCAGCGGGAGATCGACTTCACAATTGAGTTGGTGCCAGGTGCAAAACCTGTGTCTCTCTTCCCTTATAGGTTGGCGCCTAAGGAAATGGCAGAGCTAAAGGTTCAACTAGAGGAGTTGTTGGAGCAGGGCTATGTTCGTCCAAGTTCGTCGCCTTGGAGCACACCGGTCCTTTTCATTAAGAAGAAGGGCAGAAGTTTGCGGCTCTGTATCGACTATAGAGAGCTGAACAAGTTAACAGAAAAGAACAAGTACCCGATCCCATGGATTGATGATCTTTTTGATCAGTTAGGTGGGTCATCGGTGTACTCAAAATTGGATCTGAAGTCCGGTTACTATTAGCTGAAGATAAGGGAGAGTGATATCCCAAATACAGCGTTAAGCAAAAGGTATGGGCATTTCGAGTTTACGGTCATGCCATTCGGGCTGACTAATGCGCCATCAGTGTTCATGCATCTGATGAACAGGACGTTCAAGGAGTACTTAGACCATTTTGTGATCGTCTTTATTGATGACATATTGGTGCACTCGTACTACGAAGAAGATCACTTCAAGCATCTGCATTTGGTTTTGGAGACGCTGAGGAGGAACGAACTATACACAAAGTTTCCAAATGCGAGTTCTGGTTGTCCTCATTAGCGTTCCTTGGTCACATAGTTAGTGGTGAAGGGATTGGGTGGATCCGGAGAAGATTGTTGCGATATGGGAGTTGCCTGTGTTGTCTTCGATAGCGGAAGTCCGGAGTTTTCTGGGGCTTGCCGGCTATTATAGGTGCTTCGTAGAGAACTTCTCGTGGATAGCGTTACCTCTCACGATGTTGACCAGGAAAGATCAGAAGTTTGTTTGGACGCGCGAGTGCGCACAAGATTTCAAAGAGTTGAAGGATCGGTTGACCACGACGCCAGTATTAAGTTCGCCGAGTGGGACCAAGGGCTTTGAGATCTACAGCGATGCTTCGGGTAGTGGTTTTGGCTGTGTGCTGCTGCAGCATGGAAATGTTATTGCGTATGGCTCGCATCAGTTGAAAGTGCACGAGAGGAATTATCCAGTCCATGACATGGAGTTGGCGGCCGTTATTTTTGCGCTAAAGCTGTGGAGGCATTATTTATACGGCGTAATGGTCGATATTTATATCGACCACAAGATCCTGAAATACCTATTGGACCAGAAGGATCTGAACATGAGGCAGCAGAGATGGATGGAGTTCCTGGGGGACTATATAGTCAAAATTCATTATGTGCCCGGGAAAGGCAATACAGTTGCGGATGCGTTGACTTGCAGGGCTCCCACACAAGCCAACTTGTTGTCAATTCATAATGAGCGGCTGATTCGAGAGTTGGAGGCGTTTTATATATCTTGTGTTGACAAGCAAGACTAGCGCCGAAGCGTTATTGAACTGGATGGAAGTTCGGTATGATCTGGCTGATCGGATTCGGCAGGCTATGGATTTGGATAGCAGCATGAACGAAATCATGGATCCAGGTTCAGATGGGTCAAATTCTCAATTTACAGTTAAGGATGGACTGCTAAGGAAGGACAATCGTTTGTGCAACCCAAATGTGGGTAATTTACCGGTGGAGTTGATGTACGAGGCTCATCATACCAAGTACTCAATTCACCCAGGGAGCATGAAAATGTACCGAGATTTGAAGAAGTTGTTTTGGTGGCCAGGACTCAATAAGGATATGGCTCTATATATGGCTAAGTGTCAGACTTGTGCCTTAGTGAAGGTAGAGTGCCAAAAGCCAGGGGGTTTCTTGAAATCTTTGCCAATTTCGGAGTGGAAGTTCGACGACATTTCAATGGACTTTGTGCATGGTTTTCCAAGGTCACAGAAGGGAAACGATGCCATCTGGGTGATCGTAGATCAGTTGACAAAAGTGTCGCACTTCATTCTGCATAGGAATGATGATTCAGTGGAGAAACTGGCGAAGCTTTACGTGGACAACATTATTAGACTGCACGGTGTGCCCCGCAGCATCGTGAGCGATAGAGATGGATGTTTTACGTCCAATGGCTGGAGGTTGGTGCAGCAAATGCTGGGAACTAAGTTGAAGTTCAGCACAGCCTTTCATCCGCAAATGGATTGGCAGACCGAGAGAGTCAATAGGACGATGGAGGACATGCTTCGCATGTGCGTCTTGGACTTCCGAAAATAATGGGAAGACCATCTGTATCTGGTGGAGTTTGCGTACAACAACAGCTACAAAGAGAGCATACAAATGGCGCCCTTCGAGGCCCTATATGGTAGAAAATGTCGCACGCCATTGTCGTGGTTAGAAATGGTGATAGTTTTACTTTCAAGACTACCTAAACACCTAGAGGGGGGGGGGGGGGGTGAATAGGTACTTTTCCTTGATTTAACTTAAGGCAAAATATAACTACAGTTATTTGAATAAATCAGATATAACTAAGCTAACACATCACATCAATCACAAACATACACACATCACAGATTGCACACAGATTTATAGTGGTTCCCCAAGGTCTGGGTACATCCACTTCCCCCTTCACCTATCTAGCAGTATGCTAGAGTCGGCCTAACTTCTTCCTTTAACTTAGATCCTCAGATCCTATAGCTCAGAATCCAGAAGGATTCCTACAACTCAGGCTAACAAGCCCTACCTCAGCCTTGCCACAAGGACTACAACTCAGAGAATACCTTCTCCTACAACTCAGGCTAACAAGCCCTACCTCAGCCTTGCCATAAGGCCTTCAGCTCAGAGAATACCTTCTCCTATAACTCAGCCTTTATAAAATAGGCTTACAACTCAGATCTATAAATAGATCCTACAGAATTTGATAAGGAATTTTGTAATCTCTTACCCTTGTTGAGAGATAAGGGATAAGAACTCTCTTGATCAGCTTCTTGAAGAGGCTGATGGCTTAAATCAACTTGATCTTAGCTTTCTTCAAAGCTTCTTGAATCTGAACTTAGTTGGGTTGATTTCCTTTGAATAAAACAGATTGGTAGCTTCCTTCTTAGACTTCAGAAATAGATCTGAATCTCCTTGACAGATTAGTTCAGTATCTGCTTCTTGAGAGACCTGTGAATGTCTCCTCCTTGTCTTCAAATAGCCGGATCTCTCTCTATCCAAAACTCTTGAAGATACTTCTTAATTCTTGATTGAATTCCACTTAGACAGAATCTGAATAGTAAACTATTTCAGAACGTCTTCTTAGATCTTCTCACGAAGATCTTCTTCTTTTTTACTTGTTCTTTCTTGATCAGAGAATAATCTCTAATTATGTTAGTGGTGACAATACTTCTTCTCTATGTTGTTGTTTCTTCTTCTGAATCCGTCTATTTATAGTCTTCATCCATGGTAACTGGCTAATCCGGTTTATAACTAACTTCTGACAAGTCTGACAGCTTCAGTAAACCTGTCATAACCCACAACTGTCAAGTCTTTAAACAGTTCTTGAGCCTTTGACTCTGTCAGTAAAGCGTCGAGTCTGTCTGCCATAAAGTGTCGAGACCATCTGTCAATATGTGTCGACACAAGTGACTTAAGTGTCGACACAGCCTTTGGTGATGTCGACAAAGCTGTCTTGATGTCGACACAACTTCTTGATACTACATCTTGAGAATGTGTCGACACTGATTTTTTGTGTCGACACAAACACTTCACCATTCATTAGCAATCAACTTAGTCTAGACTCAGCTGTGTGTCGACACAAGTCCTGTGTGTCGACACAGTTGATGTAGACTCAGAACATAGTGTGTGTCAACACTGCCTCCAGGTGTCGATACAGTTGTTGTCGACTCTGCCTCTGTGTGTCGACACTGCCTCCCAGTGTCGACACAGCTGATGTCGACTATAATCTTCTGTGTGTCGATACTGCCTCCCGGTGTCGACACAAGTCCTCTGAAGTGTCGACACAACTATTTCCAAGTATCGACACAATCTTACTGAAGTGTCGACACAGCTTATTCAGGTGTCGACATATGGACTTAAAATATTTTTCCTGCTGAGTGAACCAAGTTGTCTACCTAAATCATCTAGAGGGGGTGAATAGGTGAAATGCGTGTCAAAAGCGGAATAAAAAATTAACACAGCACAGATCAAGTAATCACACAGACGACAAGAAATTTATAGTGGTTCCCCAATCTTGGGTACATCCACTTTCCTCACCGATCTAGCAAACCACTAGACTCGGCTACTCCACTATCTCGGATTGAAAACAATCCTACACCTCGGAACCACGTTCCTACAAAACTCGATCCAAATCGGATCTACACTCGGAAGATAAAGCCTTCCTACAAATCTCGGAGAAAAACTCCTACAATAAAGTTTGTTTGAAAAGAAAATACAAACAATATATTGCACAGATCTGGATCTTTGACAGTCTTCTTCCTTGAGAACTTTGGCTTGATCAGAATATGTTGAAGACGACTTGAGAGAGATCCACAGATCTGAAAAACGGAATCACCTCGATCGAGAAAATAGATCAGAGATCTGTGAGGCTCGGCGAGATCGAGTGATTATCTTTTGTCTGGATCTCTCTGGAGAAACAGAGATGAGAGCAGCGATCGGAGATCGTCGATCCAGACCTTCTTCCGTGAACGGCAATGGCGGCGGCGTGAGAAATTAGGGTTCACAGGAACTTCTTTCTTTCTTAAAATAATAATCTCAGTAAAAAACTTATTACGTCAAATTTGAAAGGACCTATTTATAGGTGAACTCCAACGGTCAGAAATTTAATTAGGGATGACACGTGGACCAATCAGAAATGATTAATTCGAAATACACAGCGAAATTGTACTTGGAGAATTTAAGGAATGTTGAACAGATATACTCGAGACAGAGAAGAGACATACTCGAGTATAAGATGTTATATACTCGAGTGGATAGGAGGAGCATACTCGAGTATAAGAAGAGAAGCTACTCGGGTGATTCAGAGATCAACACTCGAGTGACTTTAGAACTACTCGAGTATGAGAGTATATACTCGAGTAAAAACACTTAGAGAAAATTTCTCAGATAAAATAGAAAGAACTACTCGAGTAGAAGAGTTGGAGATACTCGAGTGAGAGGAAAATGAACTACTCGAATATCTTGGGAAGACTACTCGGGTAATCACTAAACTACTCGAGTATGAAAAACAACTACTCGAGTACCGAGTAACTTACTCGAGTATATAGGGAACTACTCGAGTAGGTAGACTTAGAAACTTTCTGAGATGTGAAGTGCAGATCTACTCGAGTATGAACAGAACACTTACTCGAGTAACTAACCAACTACTCGAGTACAAGTTATCACCTACTCGAGTATAATACAGTCTACTCGAGTATGTAATCCAACTTACTCGAGTACATACTCACTTACTCGAGTGTACAAAAGGGGTACTCGAGTATGTGGACTTGGAGAAAATTTCAGATCTAAGAACAGAAGGATCTACTCGAGTATAAAATATGATCTACTCGAGTGACTAACTATCTACTCGAGTATAAGCTTATCTACACGAGTATACAGAGTCTTCTCGAGTATTTCTAAGGATCTACTCGAGTACTAGGTCACTTACTCGAGTAGATGAAGGAAGCTACTCGAGTATGTGGACTTAGAAAAATTCTTCTGAAAAGAATAAACTTCAATACTTCAGTCCACCAATCCAAGTGCATGTATAGGAAGAGTATCCCAATAGAGAGGCTATACATGGGCCAAAACTTTGGATCACACAATGAGGGATTACATTGTATGGTCCTGTGTTTGGTGACCCATTATAGACTGACATTTGTCTACACTTGGCAATAAGAACCTGCACACATACAACTTAAACACAATATCAAATACACCTTAATTCATCTTAGTTCAAGGTCTGACCTCCTACAAATCTGAGGTATTGTGGAGACAAATCCCAAAAATCTCCCCCTATTTGTAGATGTCAGCACCCTCTACACTAAGGTGAATTACTTAGAGTAAAAAGAACAACACACATATGCAAAAAAAATAAAGTAAACTGAAGCAGGATAAATAATAAGATAGCCATAATCAGAATCAAGTATATATATAGAAATGTTTTTAATAGATAAAAAAAGTCCATTTCCACATTCTCATTGACTCAAGAAGGGGCTTCTTTGTGCATTCCTTCTCTCTTCAGCTCTTGCCTCTCTAGGTAACTGAATGGTTTAGGAAAATATGTTCTGGGCCTAGGAGGAGCAGCTGGGTTGTTGTATCCCCAATTCCTGTCATGAAGTCTGATCTTGATCTGGGATGCTTCATAAGCTTTCCATTCTGAATAACTGTAATACTGATCTCTGTGCTCACCAAGATCTGTTACTAGCTTTAAGGTATCAAGGATCAGAGATATGGAGGTTGGACTCCAAACTTCAGTATGAACAATTTCTGGTCTACCTTCAGAAGCTGGGGCAGGCTCTTTTCTTGGTGCAGAACGACTGGCAGAAGCGCCGTCACCAAATTTCCTTTTCTTCCTTGGGGCACCTTGAGAACTAGGAGGAAGTTCATCTTGCCAAATATCAGTATAAGAGAGAGGAGGCTCAGTCACATCACCAGTAGGTTTGGGTGAGAAGACTGGCACACCTCCTGGAATGTTTGCCTGAGCTGGAAAATTTTCTTGAGCTAGAGCACCTGATGGAGGATTTTCTTCAAGAGGATGCAGAAATCTAGGAATTATGGTGGGGTTGAGCTGAGAATTTGGGAAGTTCTGATTATTTACCCATACAGCTGTATCGTAAATGTAGAATTTGACAGATTGGAGTTGAGATAGAATATCTGCTTTCATATCCTTGACTAGATCATTCACAGTTGTTTGAGCTTGTTCAGACAGTTTTTCAACTACTTTTTCAACTTGTTCTTTGACAATTTTCTCCCCCTTGCTGATATCTACAGATAGTTTGGCAATTGCTTCATCTCTGAAAGTGCCAACTTCTTCACATACTTTCATCACATTTGCTTCAGCATTCTTGTCCAATTATATCTGATTATGTGCAATAGTTTTAGCTTGATTTCTCAGTTCACCTATACTTGTAATAGTATGATCAATAGCTTTTCCACCCAATTGAAACAATCTCTTGAGCTCATCAGTATTGGCTTGAATTTCAGCAAAGCCTCTACTCATCTCCTTTTCAAGAGTAGAGACCTTGTTATTTACTGAGGCTAGAGAGTCATCAAAGTACTTTCTTTGTTCTCTGAGTAACTGTTCAATATTGCTGACCAGATCTGAAGAAGTAGAAGGAGTTGAAGTTGGGGCAGGGACTGAAGGAGCAGGAGTAACCCATGGAGGGATTTCAGCAATTACCACTGAGCTTTCAGCTCTCTTGAAAGATTCTAGGACATCTGATTCTTCTTCATTTAGGAAGGAGGGAATAGAGAAGTCCAAAGTCCTCAGAGGGGACTCCACTGGTTCTTGAGATACTACCTTGTCATCAGACAAAAGACTAGTTTCTGATTGGCTTTGCTCTGCAGCAGGGGACTGAGCAGGAGATTGCACAGGAGTCTGAGCAGGAGTCTGAGCAGGAGACTGAGCTGGAGTCTGAGCAGGAGACTGAGCTGGAGAAATATCCACTGGAGTCTGAGCTTCTGGAGTCTGTACAACTGATTCATTTTGAAATAGAGGGGCATCTGAGCTGAGCTCATCAATCAATTTATTGATATCTTCTGCAGTAGACAGTAGGGTTGCTAGATCTAGAATCTCTGAGTGGGGATCTGCTGGAGGAGGAGAAACTGGAGGGGTAGAATCCATGACTTCTGCTTACTGTGAGGGTTCTGATGAAGCTGGGTACAAGGGATGAGATGAGGCAGGCTCCCCCTCAACTATTGCACCTGAGGTAGCAGCAGTTTGATGTGGAGGAGGAGATGGAATCTTGTCATCAAGTACACTGGTTTCTTGGGAATCTACTGAAGGGACAACAACTTTGGATGCTTGGGCAGAGTTCAGAATTTTAATTTCATATCGCTGGATGGAGGATATAGAAACCTTTTTCATGTGATGGTGTGGAGTCCCTTTGGATAAATCAAAGAATGACGGGTTGATTTCATGAAGAAGGAGGGAAATAATCCTGGCAAAACTTGGATGCTTAATGCTTTCTCTGAGTTTATCTAGGATCAACAGTCCAAACTGGAATTGTTTGCGGCAGATAATGGCTTGCATTATGTCAAACATTTCCATAGAAATGTCTCGAATGGAGTAAGTCTTGCATAACAGTACCTTTGCAATTACATCCACTAGGAACTTTCCTTCTGAGTTGAAATCAGCTCTGCTAAAGGAATGGGCTTGAGGGTTAGCTCCACAGAATAAACTAGTTCTTACTGAATCTTCAGCAGTCATTTCGGCATCATTATCTACTACTGGCAGTTTTAACAGAGCAGCTAAGGAGCCTTTGTCCAGTCGGATTTTTATCCCTCTGACCTTGGATTTCAGGAGCTTGCCATTTCGTTTTACCTTCAGATTCTGATAAAATTCTTCAACAGCTGGGAAAATAACTCGGCACAGCGTCTGGAGAACGAACGACAGTCCGGCGGTTTCGAACAAAATCAGAAGATTTCAGAAATCATCTGAAAGGTCGGCTATACCCGCGGGGGCGAGTTCTGAGCCAATGCCGATTTTAGAAGAGGGGGCCATCTGCGATTCTGGAGGATGAGAGAGGCGAAGACGACGATGCTCTGTGGTTTTCTGGAAGATGAAGAGTCGGCGGCTACTCGAGAGAATGAGAAGTGGAAATGGGTTTCCCGATTTTTCTCTATATATATATATATAATCCTAATTAGGTTTCTTAAAAAAAAATAAATTCATACCTGAATGAAGCGGCAAATAGCTCGGTGCGAATAAAAAAATTAGAAATCCAAAATATGAATTCCGTATACTCGAGTAGGTAACATCATACACGAGTATTAGACAGAGCATACTCGAGTAGGGCGAGTTTGTACACGAGTATGTTGTCAAGTACTCGAGTATGTTGTCAAGTACTCGAGTATGTTGTCAAGTACTCGAGTATGTAAATCCTTTTACTTGAGTAATTCCCGTTTACTCGAGTATCTGTCTGGATATACTCGAGTATATATTACTTGAAAGACAATTTTCCTTGGGAGATGTAAATTGCCACTGAAATCTTTAACTCTGAGCAGCCAACACTACTGATATCTTCTTGATTTGTGAGTCCAT
Organism: Platanthera zijinensis; assembly: GCA_039513925.1. Lineage (NCBI taxonomy): Eukaryota > Viridiplantae > Streptophyta > Magnoliopsida > Asparagales > Orchidaceae > Platanthera > Platanthera zijinensis. The sequence continues at coordinate 39,273,708 of CM077095.1, read as the reverse complement.
CACTAGTCTTCTTTGTTGAGCAGCCCGAGTTCCGTTTTGAAGAACGAGAACTTGGACTCGTCCAGTGGCTTGGTGAATATATCTGCAACTTGCCTGTCTGTGGAGACATATTGTAGATCTATGTCTCCATTTTCCACATGCTCCCAGATGAAATGATAATGAAGCTCTATGTGCTTGGTCTGGCTGTGGGAGACTGGGTTGTTGGCGATTGCTATAGCGCTGGATGAGTCGCAAAACAAAGGAATGTTCTGGAACTTCATGTTGTAGTCTTCAAACTGATTTTTGATCCAGATAAGCTGTGCACAACAGCTGCCTGCAGAGATGTACTCTGATTCAGCCGTTGAGATGGCAACACAGTTCTGCTTCTTACTGCTCCAGGAAATAAGTCTCCTTCCGAGGAATTGGCATGTCTCGGAAGTACTTTTCCTGTCGTCTTTGCTTCCTGCAAAATCATTGAGGTATCTCAAGATTCGCTTTGCAGCAATGTAATGAGATTCCTTAGAGTTCACCAGAAATCTAGCACATACACATGTTGAGAACATTATGTCTGGTCAACTTGCGGTAAGGTAGAGCAAGGACCCAATTATGCTTATGTACTTGGTTTAATCAAAAGGTTTCCCTTTCTCATCCTTGTCCAGAGACATAGCTGAGGCCATTGGAGTCCTCATAGAGGTTGCATTCTGCATTCCGAATTTCTTGAGTAGCTCTTTGGTGAACTTGGTCTGTGAGATGAAAATTCCATCCTCAGATTGTTTCACCTGAAGCCCTAAGAAATACTTCAGCTCTCCCATACTGCTCATTTCAAACTTCCCTTGCATGAGTTTAGAAAACTTCTTGCAGAGGTTGTTATCTGTAGAGCCAAAAATAATGTCATCGACATAGATTTGCACTAGCAAAATCTTGCCTTTTATTTCCCTAAGAAATAATGTCTTGTCTATCTTTCCTCTTGTGAACTTGTTCTCAAGAAGAAAGGTGGACAGCGTCTCATACCAAGCTCGAGGAGCTTGTTTAAGACCATATAAAGCTTTTTGTAATAAGTAAATATAATTAGGATAAGTTGAATCAACGAAACCCGGTGGTTGCTCTACATACACTTCTTCCTTTATGTCACCATTTAGGAAGGCGGACTTAACGTCCATCTGATAGACGGTAAAGCCCTTAAGTGCAGCGTAGGCAAGAAATAACCTGATCGCTTCCAGTCTTGCCACTGGAGCATAAGTCTGGTCGAAGTCAATTCCTTCTTCTTGACGATATCCCTTTGCGACAAGTCTGGCTTTATTCTTTATAATGGTTCCATCTTCGTCCATCTTGTTCCGGTAGACCCATTTTGTCCCAATGACGTTCTTACCCTTGGGTCTAGGAACAAGTGTCCAAACTTTGCATCGTTTGAACTGATTCAGTTCTTCTTCCATGGCTAGAATCCAGGATGCGTCGGAGTTGGCTTCCTCAAATTTCTTTGGTTCAACCTGTGAGAGAAAACTTAAGTGTAAATTCTCGTTAGTTGTACCTTGACGAGTTCTGACGCCATCGCGAGGATCTCCTATGATTTGATCAACGGGATGATCCTTCAAGTGTCTGAACTCTAAAGTCCTTGCATCTGGGATCTCTTCAACCACTGGGGTTGCATCTTCAGCTGGGATGTGTTCTTCATCTTGATCATCTACCTCTCCAATAGGGGTTGTAGAGGTGATCTTGATGTACGTCTCATCTTTATCTTTAGTAGTTTCATCCAAGCTAAGTTCCTTCAACTTTGTACCTGCATCTACAATAGGCACACTAGACGAGTTGCTGCGCAGCAGACTCGTCTCATCAAATACAAGATGTATCGACTCTTCTACCACCAGAGTTTTTCTATTGAATACTCTATAGGCCTTACTATGACTACTATAACCTACAAAAATACCTTCAAAGCTTTTCTCGCTAAACTTGGTAGTGTGATACTTGCCGTTGTTAAGTATGAAGCACTTACAGCCAAAGATTCTAAAATATGAAATGGTTGGTTTCCTGCCTTTTAGAAGTTCATAAGGAGTCTTATCATGGTTCTTGTTGATGAGTGCTCGATTTTGCACGTGATAAGCGGTGTTGACGGCTTCAGCCCAAAAGTATTCTGGAAGTGAGGCATCACTCAACATGGTCCAGCAAGCCTCTATGAGTGTTCTGTTCCTTCTCTCAGCTACTCCATTTTGCTGTGGAGTGCGAGGAGAGGAAAACTCATGAAAGATACCTTGACTTTCGCAGAATTCTGTCATGGCTCCAGACTTGAATTCCGTTCCATTGTCACTTCTGATTTTGACTACGGAACAGTTGTATTCATTCTGGATTTGCCTAACAAAATTGGTGAAAATACTAAAGGTATCTGACTTGTGTTTCAGAAAGAACACCCACGCAAAGCGCGAGTAATCATCCACAATAACCAACGTATATTCCTTACCTCCCAAACTTCTAACTTGCAGCGGACCAAACAAGTCCATATGGAGAAGCTGTAAGCTTCTATTGGAATCCTTGCCTATGATGCTTTTAAATGAACTCCTTGTTTGCTTGCCCTTGATACAGGCGTGACAAGGACTGTCTGTAACGCACTTGACATTAGGGGCATCACGTACTAGGTTTTGAGAGAATTATATATTAATAGTTTTGAAATTAATATGAGCTAGTCTCTTGTGCCATTGGTCAGCAAGAGATGCACTACTTTTTGCTAAAAGACACACTGGTGTCGAAGAGTCTATACAAATGAAATTTAAACAGAAAATATTTCTGCTTCGAGTGCCTGATAAAACAGTTTCCATGTTGTCAACCGATTTTATCAAACACTTGTCAGCATGAAATTCAACTACGCATCCTTTATCGCATAGTTGGATTAAGCTGATGTGATTGTGTTCCAATCCTTCAACATAGGCTACATCCGAAAAGGATACGCTACCGTTAGAAATCATACCATAGCCTTTAGTTATCCCTCGATCTGAACCTCCAAAGATGACCATTGGTCCGTTGCAGACTGAGGTGAAATTCTGGAGTAGGCTTCTTGTCCCGGTCATATGCCGAGAACATCCACTGTCCAAATACCAGATTGGCATTTTGGTGGCCTTTGGACATACCTGCAATTACAATCACTTAGCCTTACGAACCCAAACACGTTTGGGTCCTTGGTCTCGAGTTAGAAAACTCCCCCTATGAGTATTAGCCTCATGAGTGGTCATTCTCACGTTGCTAACTTGAGGGGTTGTAGCATTACTAGGATTGAACCAATAATCGATGGCAAAGTGACCAATTCTGCCACAACACAAGCAGTCGAACCTGTTGTATCTTTGCCTAGTGAATTCCTGCTTGATTTTCTGAAATGATGGTCTAGCGGGAACATCACTCTTGGAGGAAGAGGCTTCATGGTGATGGCATCTACATGAAGTCTTCTCCTTCATAGGCTTTTCCACAATAGGTTTTACCTTTGGTGTCTTCTTGATGTTATGACCATGAGCATAAGGTCCATAGCTTTGAAGTTGAATCTCTTCATAAGGTGCTTTGAAGACACTCTCGCCAAAGTTACGAGGACAAGTCCAACCTTGGTATCTTGACTTAGGCTTCTCAGGGATCGGCCTAGAAAAGTGTCCATAGGTAGACTCATAGTCGAGTTCGTTCGTAGGAAAGATAACTTTCTTGAACAAAACAGGTTCCAAGGGAGCTTTCCCTTTTTCTTCAGCCAGGGCCTTCTGGGCAGCCTTATTCTTTCTCTTGGCCTTGTTTCTCCTAGAGGATTTACTAGAAGAACCAATGTGGCCTAAACCAGCACCCTTGGCCTTAGCTGAGAATTCAGCAACGAGTGAAAGAACTGTCTTAGGCTTTGAGAAACTCTCAACAAGTTTCTTCTCAGCCTCAAGTTGTTATTCCAATTCTTTGATGATTTCCTCTTTAAGGTCGAGGTGCTTGAGAGCTTGATTGTATTCCTCCATAGCACTATTGAAGTTCTCTTGAAGAGAGTTAGTCTTGGTGACTTCTTCTCTCAAGCTGCTCTCACTAGCCTGTAGAGATTTTATCTCTTTGTCTTGAGTTTTCACTACTCTACGACATTTTTCGTAAGCTGTGAGTAACTCCTTATACTGACCCATGAGTTCAGATTCATCTTCAGAGGAATAGCCCTCTTGCTCATTATCATCATCAGAATCAGAGAGAGGAGTGTGAGATTTTACCTCCCCAGTGAACTAGGGGACTTGTTCATCATCTGAGTGAGCCATGAGCCCAAAGTAAGCTTCCTCTTCTTCACTCGACTCAGATGAGTCGGAGTCGCTGAGAGTTTAGCTCTTCTTGGCTACTAGACTCTTCTCTGTCCTCTTCTTGTGGTATGAGGATTTCTTTTCCTCTCTTCTGCCGCCCTCTTTCTTCTTGTGAGGGCAGTCCGCGATGACGTGACCTAGCTTATTACAACAATAACAAATGATGTCAGCTGAAATCTGTTTGTTCTGTTTAGAGTTGTACCTGTCTTGGCTACTTGAGCCTTTCTTTCGCTGATCACCGTCACGTCGTGATCTTCTGAATGAGGCATCTTTGCCTCTCCATTGCTTCTTCTTATTTAAGAATTTCTTGAATTGCCGGGAGAGCAATGAGAACTCTCCTTCAGATAGTTCTGAGCCAGATGAGCTTGGATCAGATGATTCTTCTTCATCAGCTTCAGGAACTGGGGCAGGAGAGCTAGCCTTTGTCTTCCTTGAGCTATCTGCCTTCAGGGCGATAGACTTCTCCTTGGATGCAGACCTGCTTATCTCTTCTTCAGCTTTTCTTGAGTTGATTTGCAGCTCGTAAGACATAAGCTTTCTGAACAGATTCTGCGGGTCCGTCTCAGCTAACCTTCCAAACTCCCGAATGGCACATACCTTATTGTCCCATTCCTTGGTTAGGGATCTTAAGAATTTGTCATTGAGTTCCCCATTGGTAAAGACACGTCCATAAACTCTTAGGCCATTTACTATCTTGAAGAAGTTCTCAAAAGTGTCAGCTATGGCTTCCTTATGAACCTGCGTGAAGGCTTCATATTTCTGGTTCAATAGAGACCTTCGATCATCCCTCACTTCTTCTGTACCTTCCATTAGAGTCACTAGGGATTGCCACATCTCCTTGGCAGATTGGCAATGAATCAGATTCTGCAGCATTGAGTCATCGACTGCACTTGCGATAATATTCTTAGCTTTCTTATCCAAAGAGACAAGTGCAATCTCGTCCTTATCTAGATCCATCAATTTCTTGGGAACTTGCTTAGATGAATCTATGGTGGAGGTGGTCATAGGAATGTGGGGACCTTATTCAACAATCATGAAGATCCGGGGATCTACTGCTTTCATAAAGAATTTAACTCTTTCCTTCCACATAGGAAAATTGTTCTTGGTGCAGATAGGGAGCTTAGCAAAATCCTTGGTCTTACTCATGCTTGAAATTTCTCTTGAGACAACTTGGTAAGGATTAGATCAAGGTGTTAACCTTTTAACGATCAACCTCCCTCTGATACCAATTGAGAGAACTAAGTTGTCTACCTAAATCACCTAGAGGGGGGTGAATAGGTGAAATGCATGTCAAAAGCGGAATAAAAAATTAACACAACACAGATCAAGCAATCACACAGACGACAAGAAATTTATAGTGGTTCCCCAATCTTGGGTACGTCCACTTTCCTCACCGATGTAGTAAACCACTAGACTCGGCTACTCCACTATCTCGGATTGAAAACAATCCTACACCTCGGAACCACGTTCCTATAAAACTCGATCCAAACCCGATCTACACTCAGAAGATAAAGCCTTCCTACAAATCTCGGAGAAAAACTCCTACAATAAAGTTTGTTTGAAAAGAAAATACAAACAATATATTGCACAGATCTGGATCTTTGACAGTCTTCTTCCTTGAGAACTTTGGCTTGATCAGAATATGTTGAAGATGACTTGAGAGAGATCCACAGATCTGAAAAACGGAATCACCTCGATTGAGAAAATAGATCAGAGATCTGTGAGGCTCGGCGAGATCGAGTGATTATCTTTTGTCTGGATCTCTCTGGAGAAACAGAGATGAGAGCAGCGATCGGAGATCGTCGATCCAGACCTTCTTCCGTGAACGGCAATGGCGGCGGCGAGAGAAATTAGGGTTCACGGGAACTTCTTTCTTTCTTTAAATAATAATCTCAGTAAAAAACTTATTACGTCAAATCTGAAAGGACCTATTTATAGGTGGACTCCAACAGTCAGAAATTTAATTAGGGATGACACGTGGACCAATCAGAAATGATTAATTCGAAATACACAGCGAAATTGTACTTGGAGAATTTCAGGAATGTTGAACAGATATACTCGAGACAGAGAAGAGACATACTCGAGTATAATATGTTATATACTCGAGTGGATAGGAGGAGCATACTCGAGTATAAGAAGAGAAGCTACTCGGGTGATTCAGAGATCAACACTCGAGTGACTTTAGAACTACTCGAGTGTGAGAGTATATACTCGAGTAAAAACACTTAGAGAAAATTTCTCAGATAAAATTGAAAGAACTACTCGAGTAGAAGAGTTGGAGATACTCGAGTGAGAGGAAAATGAACTACTCGAATATCTTGGGAAGACTACTCGGGTAATCACTAAACTACTCGAGTACCGAGTCACTTACTCGAGTATATAGGGAACTACTCGAGTAGGTAGACTTAGAAACTTTCTGAGATGTGAAGTGCAGATCTACTCGAGTATGAACAGAACACTTACTCGAATAACTAACCAACTACTCGAGTATAAGTTATCACCTACTCGAGTATAATACAGTCTACTCGAGTATGTAATCCAACTTACTCGAGTACATACTCACTTACTCGAGTGTACAAAAGGGGTACTCGAGTATGTGGACTTGGAGAAAATTTCATATCTAAGAACAGAAGGATCTACTCGAGTATAAAATATGATCTACTCGAGTGACTAACTATCTACTCGATTATAAGCTTATCTACACGAGTATACAGAGTCTTCTCGAGTATGTCTAAGGATCTACTCGAGTACTAGGTCACTTACTCGAGTAGATGAAGGAAGCTACTCGAGTATGTGGACTTAGAAAAATTCTTCTGAAATGAATAAACTTCAATACTTCAGTCCACCAATCCAAGTGCATGTATAGGAAGTGTATCCCAATAGAAAGGCTATACATGGGCCAACACTTTGGATCACACAATGAGGGATTACATTGTATGGTCCTGTGTTTGGTGACCCATTATAGACTGACATTGGTCTACACTTGGCAATAAGAACCTACACACATACAACTTAAACACAATATCAAATATACCTTAATTTATCTTAGTTCAAGGTCTGACCTCCTACAAATCTGAGGTATTGTGGAGACAAATCCCAACACCTGCATTCTAGCACATTCTTAACCTGCACATATAAACTCAAAATAACATCAAATACACCTTGATGTATATCATTGAGCTAAGTGAGGCTTCTCCAAATCAGGTACACATTTTCCAATGTACCTAACCATCTCCCCCTATTTGGAGAAGTCATAACCCTTTACCCAATGATATACACCACTTATAAAATATACATGATGATGTATATAAGAATTATATGACAGGGTACTAAATAAACAAAACACATATCATAGTTACATCACAGAATAAAGATGTAAAAGTAAATGATTCCAGAACAATGTTTTTGTATATCAACTCAAAAAGTTTGTTACAAAATATTTACATTGATTTCTTTAACAAACTAATCAATTACATAGTTCTTGAACAAAAACTAGTAAAGCTAGGACTAAGGTTGGGTAGGCTCCTTGATGACTATCCCTTTTCCAGATATTATCTGAGCATGAGCAGGAGGTTTTGTATCTTCCATGGGCTTCTTGCCTTTCAGATCATCTTTCTTCTGTGCTTTAGCCTTGATCCTTTGTCTTTTAAAATAATGAAAGGGCTTGGGAAAATACTTGCTAGGCTCCTGAGTATCAGGAGGTAGCTTCCCCATCTTAGCCTTTCTCCTGTATTGAACTATGGCTTCTTGTCTGGCTTCATACTTTTGCCATTCATGCTCATTGTACCATTTCCCCCTTTCATGTACTTGATCTTTTACAGCCTTCCATGCAGTTAAAATGATATTCCTTGAAGTGGGGCTTCACTGCTCAAAGTCTGGCTTTAATTCTGCTTGCTCTCTAAATCTTTTCTTTGATAATAGAGCATCTTGCTGAGCTTTGATAGCAGTATCTGGCATATCAACCTTTTCAATAATCATATTTGTAATAGGTTGTGGAGGGCTGTACATTGACTGAACCTGCTCATGTATCATTCCAATATCTGTAGGAGGGTAAATGACTTGGGCAACCTAAGGTTGATTACCTTCAAGTAGAATTGGTTGCACCCCTGACTCAGCCATATTATCATCATCACACAGGGGTGGATATCTAAGAGTGTCTCTTATGCTGTTAGTTACCCATTTGGCACGGTCAGACCCAGCATAGACTAACACCCTCTCCCCCTTTATGACTTCTCTAGCCACATGCTCTCTCAAGTCATCTTTCTGAAATCTGATTTGTCCATCCAGATAGTTGATTCCATATTTAAAGAATGGCTTTAATTTTTGAAGCTTGACACTAATAAACTTCTCAGATGAAGTGATGACAGTTTTAACTTCATCTAGGGCAGCTTGTAGCTTCTGATCATATTCTTCTTTTTCTTTAGCCCTTGCAGCAGTCATTGTAACAACAGTGTTTGTGAACTCAGTGACTATCACATTATGTGATTCAGCCAGATTTTCATTCATTATTATCTGATTCTCAAGGACATAGCCTTGTTTAACAGCCATCTCATCCACTTGCTTCTTTATTTCTTCTTGTTGCTTGGCAAGAAATACCACAACATTGCCTCCCTTGTGAAAGCAATCTGTCATCTCTCTTTTATTCTGATTAACTTCAAATCTTATAGATTTTATATCTTGTGCCAGATCAAATTGAAGAGCCTTTTGGATTTCATCCACATACTTTTCAAGAAGCAATCTCTTCTCATCCATTTTGACCTGTAAATTTATCATAAATTTAGTGTAATCAAAATCAGCAGTGGCTTGGTGAGTTGTTGCCTGGAGAGTTTTCTTATAGCTGTGACTTCTCCTCTTGAAGACCATTAGCTTTCTTTTCTTAGCCTCCCTGACCTCTGCATTTTCAGACTCTGAAGTACTTTCAATATGAACTCTTTCTGGAGGAGAGGTAGGAATTTCTTTCTCAGCACCATGTTGCTCCCCATCAACATGTACTTGCTCCCCCTCAACAGAACCTTGCTCCCCTTCAACCCTAAGGGTTTCAACCTTATCAGTTGCCTCTCTAATATCAGGAAACAGCTCTTTAAGAGTAAATTCTTGTTGTGTGAGAGCAGGAGATTGTACTTTCTCAGCAGCAGCAGCACCAGAAATATCAAGATCAGTTTGAGGAGTAATGTCCTCTGATAAATTGATTCTTTCTTCCTCTTGTACCTGTTCAGATTTTGTCTCCCCCTGCACCTGTGTTGGTATAGTCTCTTCTTGGACTTTAGTAGACCCAGTCTGGTCCTCAGTCTGCTCTCTAACTTCTTCTGTTTGATTTGGTGGATTGCCATGATGAAAGAAAAGGGGATAGATACTACTCTAGAGGGGGGGGGGTGAATAGAGAAATCAAAAATTGCACTAGCAAAGTTGACTGTCTACTCAACTCCCTTAGAGTTAATTGTGGAATGAAGGTTATAGATATTTGAGATTAAACCTTAAAGCCTAACACAAGTGATGTGCACAAAAGACAGCCAACTGTAATTACAGTTGAGGCTAGGAATCCTAAACAGCAACTAGCAAACCTAGTTAAAATCTAATCACAGCCACAATGCAAGTAATTAAATAAAGCAATCCAGACGACACAAGGAATTTATAGTGGTTCCCCAAACAACTTGGGTACATCCACTCTTCTACCAACAAGGTAGGAATCCACTCAGGTTTTTGATCAGGTGCCCTGCCACATACAAGATCTGCTTCAGGTAGATCCAGAAACCCTTTAGACTTTTGATTAGGTGTCTAAAAACCAACACAGGTTTTTGATCAGGTGTCCTGCCACCAAGGGATACTTTTGGAAGGAGTAATAACCCTTTACAGGAGGGGAAAAGGAGGTCAAGGTGTCTTCTCTATTTTGCAATAGATTAGAGAAGCACAATAACTTGCACTGAGCTAGAAAGCTTTAAAAGAATCAAGGCTCCCCCTGGCTAAAAGAACGTCCAGGTGAAGTCTTGCTTCAGTGCAGAAACACTTCAGAAAATACTGAAGGAAAAAGCTACAAGAAGATAAATAATATGAAATAAAATTTCTTCTTCAGGCAACTATCTTCTTCTTCTTCTTCAAAAAGCTCTGAGTGTGAAACTTCCTGGAGGCAGGAGAACTCAGGTTGAAGAAGAGTGAAGAACTAAAACTTCTTCTCAGTTAGATGTGAATGAGCTGAGAGCAGTTTGAAACTGTAAGTTCTTAAGCTTGAATGCTGCTGATAGCTTTTTGGTATGTGAGAACTAGCTGATTTCTTTCTTCATAGAAGTGTTTATATAGCAGCAGCAATAACGACTCTAACTAGAGTTTGAATCTTGTCTTCTACTGAACTCTGCAAGCTGGTCTGCAAAAAGCATAAAGCAAAACAAAAAATACTGCAGACAGATATCCTATAAGAGGATAAAGCTTTCTAAGAAGCTGCAAATAATTCTGATGAAATAATATAAGAGAAAGTCATATCAGAAAAGACTCTTTACAGCCAAGGAAGACTTTTTGAGTCTAACGGCTATAAAGGACAGCCTGGCAGAAAAGGCAGAAATCATATCTCAGCTAATAAGACAAACGACTTTGTCAGAAAAAGATTAGCTCATGCAAGAGGAATGGAACTGATATTACATGGAAATAATATCACAATTTATTCAGATAATCTTGTATAAAATATGCCAAAATAATTATGAAATTAATCACATCATAGAAGACGACAAAACTATTTAAAACATACAGCAAAACGTCGAACGGCCCTCGGAGATCGTCGACCGAAGCACGGAGATCGTCGACCTATCGGACAGATAGTCGAACGATCTAGATTGTCGAACTATCAAAGAAGATAGACGAACTACCTCAGCAGATAGTCGATCTATCAGAACAGATAGTCGAGCTATCAGATAGTCGATCTATCCGGACAGATAGTCGAACTACCAAACAAAACAGATAGTCGACCTATCAAGCAGATAGTCGACCTATCACAGAAAACAGATAGTCGACCTATCAATAGATAGTCGACCTATCAAAGCAAAACAGATAGTCGACCTATCAACAGATAGTCGAACTATCAGATAGTTGAACTATCCAAGCAGATAGTCGAACTATCAAAGAAGAACAGATAGTCGACCTATCAACAGATAGTTGAGCTATCACAGAAAGCAGATAGTCGACCTATCAATAGATAGTCGAACTATCAGATAGTTGAACTATCTAAGTAGATAGTCGAACTATCAAAGAAGAGCAGATAGTCGACCTATCAACAGATAGTCGAACTATCAAGGGAAAACAGATAGTCGACCTATCAACAGATAGTCGAACTATCAAACAAAACAGATAGTCGACCTATCATCAGATAGTCGAACTATCAACGCAGACAGAGCGTCGACACCCTGATAGACGATCGTCGATCAGCCGATAGACGATAGTCGAGCGGCGTTCGACCATAGTCGAACGAAAAATTACTTAGCCAGATTTTCATCTGGACAGGAAATTCTACACAACTAGAGAATCTATCCTATCAACTAACCTTTGACCATAGATAAATCTTGGGTCAAGAGACAGAATGAGAAGACTAAACTCAAATCAAAACCTAGGGTACCAACAATCTCCCCCTATTTGAGTTAAGTCTCTCAACAATTAAAACATACAAAACTAATTTCTGAAAGTAAAATAAAATGCATAAAGAGAAATAACTAAGCAGATATCATCAATCAAACAGATAAGAAATTAACTGTCAATCAATGAAAAATTAAGGTGCTTCAGAGTTAGATTTTGGATTAGAGGAGCTAGAAATAAAAGTAATCTTCCTTGAGGAATCTAGAGCTTCTTTTCTTGATAGCTTCAGGTCTTGTTCTCCAATAATTTTCAATTCTGTTGTTCTTGGGACAACTGCCTAAGGATGCTTTTCCATATACTTTGAAGGATCAAATATCTCAGGTCTAACCTGGAACTTATCGAGCTCCTTCTTTCTGAATTTCGACATTGTGGTCAATCCTGCAGTGTCTTTTCCTTCTTCTTTTGCTTTCTTAATTTGAGCAGCTCCAACCAGTTCAAGAAAACGAGCCATCCTAAAATTAGGATCAAGCTCTGGGCTTTCATAAACATTCTCAGAAGATGTGTCAACTGGTTCTTTATCCTGAATAACTAGATAACAAGGAGGAGCAGACTTAGCAAATGTCTTGCTAGAATTTTCAGATAAAAATAATTTGCTTACCTTTTGAAACATCCTTCTCAGAGTGATCTGGCTTAGGAGAGGTAGAGCTTTTAAGTTCTTTGGACTGAGGAGGAGAAAATGTTGGTCTTTGATACACTACCTCCTTTACTTGTTCTTTAACAGCATCAGGTCTTTGATAGCCAGTTTGACTTTTACCTTGGTATCCTTGTGAACTTCTCCTTTGAGCTGACTGAGATGGATTTGATCTTTCAGACTGAGAAGCAAGTTTTGCAGATAAGTTTCCTGAGGCTCCTGCACTTGGAGGTGGAGGAGGAGGACCTCTAGGATTCCATCTTGGTACAGGAGAGTCATACCTCTTTGACTTTTTTCCTTTGCTTTTGCTGGTTCTTAGAAAATAACATCCAATGCTGGAAGTCTTTTGACTTTGGATCAATTCCTTTTAGTATATAATACAGGGTATCATTATCTGGATTAGTAGGAGGAGGAGCTACAACTTTTCTTTTATTTTTAGCAATCCTTTTTCTTTTAGACTCAGCAGACTCATCAGAATCGATTTCATCTTCAGAATTTGAAGAGATGGGTAGATCATATGGGTCAATAACATCTTTTAAAGCTCTTTCCTTTTCCTTTCGAGCAGCTCTTTCTAATTCTTCTTCCATGGCATCCTGTGCCAGAAGAGCATCTAAATCCATACCTGGGGAATCATCCCATATAGTAGATTTTTTGATTGGAACATCTGCAACTGATTCTTGAAGATCAGAAACTGTCATAGTGACCAGTTCTACTTGCACTTCTGGTTGAGCAACTTCAGAAATTTGAACACCTGATTCTGGTTGAATTTCTGGAGCAGTTTGGATAACAGGTTCTTGAACATCTAGAACTTCTTCCATTTTATCTGTAGTATTATGAATAAAATTTTTCTAAATGACATCTAATCATCCCTTCCAGATATTCCCATACAAGCATATCAGTTAACAAGTCTAAAAAGTAAGTAAAGGGAATACCTTCAGAATCGACCACTGCGTGTCCTAACTCCCACAATTCATCTAGAAAGGAGGTGATAATTCCTTCCAGGTACAGGGCGACCAAGGGAGTAGAACATTCTTCTAAGCAGGCTTTAACAATAAATTCAGATTTCAACAAAGCATCAGAAATTTCCTTTTCAGATAAAGAAGGAGGAGCTGAGTCTTCTATTGCTTTCTCTGCCACTACATGATGATCTGCAGGAGGGGAGGCCAAAGGCTGCTCAGAGACATCTTCATCAAGCATCTCCCCCTGCCTGATTTCAGTAGATACTAAAACCAGGCCCCTAGAAGAAGAGGGCTCAGCAGACTTTGAGAGTGCTTGAATAGCAACAGTCAAAGAGGAGATAGAGGAACCAAGAGGAGCAATTACCGCTTCAATCATAGTTTTGATTGAGGGGGTAATTAACTCCACAATGCTAGAAATAAAAGCTGGAGTTATTTCAAAGGAAGATGATGAAGATGATGGGGAATTTCAGAGGATGGAAGATCAGCAGGGATGGTATATGCATGATGAGCTGGAGAATGAACTGGAGATGGAGCTGGAGATGGATGAGTGGATGCAGGGTGATCAATGTGATCAGAAGAGGGAATTGGAGAATGGAGAGGAGTAGAAATCTCAGACACCAACAAATCAAAACTAGGATGAGAGATCCCAGCAAGATGAGTCGGGAGAGGAGATGCAGGAGGAGATGCAAGAGGAGAAGCAGAAGGTCGTACTTCAATTGAAGTTGAGGGAACTTCAACTGAAGTAGACGGCAAAACAGATGAAGAAGATGGAAGGGATGGATTTGCTGAGCCAGCTGCTAAAAGGGGGAGTGATTGAGACAGTCCTGGTGCTCTCAGATGTAACTAGAGCAACCCCTGCGGGCGCGGGCTTCAGGAAGGTCCTTTTCCATTTGGCGAACAGGGATGGATCCATCTTCTTGCTGGCGTTTATGGAGGTGGCAGCTGACACTAGCAGATGGGGATATTTCTCCTTCAGAAAAATCCCAACTACCCTTCCCAGGGTAACTTATTTCTTGCCATTCTTTTTCCTGATTAAATCAAATAATACTCCTGCCCAATTGATCTGCTTCTTATTCACTATTGCACACATTAGTGCAAATTGCTGCCTTGTAATATTATCGTGGGCGGAGTGCTTTCCCAGTAGCACTTTTCCAACTATTTCAGCAAGAAACTTAATCTTAAATGGAAAATTTATTTTCAGTAGCTTAGAGGGAATGCCTTCGGCATGTCCCAGCTCTATCAGCATCCTCCCAAACTCAGGGGCATCTTGCTCATACTCTTCTTCCCCATTAATCAATCCAAAAATTTCAGTCAAAATAGAGGGAGTCAATGTTACCTCTTCTCCGCTAATGGTTCCAGTCATCGAGTCATCAGTTGAAGATGAAGTGAAAGCCCACTCTTTGATCTCTTGAGTGTTTATCTTTATTCTAGAGGACATGAGTTTCTCTAACCCTTGATCTTTGCACAAATTTAGAATTTCCACTATTCCTGGTTCGCAGCAGCTGAAGGAGTCGAAATCTATACTGAATCCTGCATCAAACTTTACTACTGCCAGGAGCGCTGGAGAAATCGCCATCGAAAGAGTTGGAGAAGATGAGAGAGAGATGACGAGGATGGAGCGGCAGAAAACGCAAGACAAAGAGCAAGCGGGAAGACTAAATGCGAAAAGAAGCTCTCCGTCGACGATAAAAGCAACTATCTCTTAACCTAGGTCGACCATCGGCTTTAAATTAAAAACAACGATCGTCGATCTATTTAAAAGATACTGGAGACGATGGTCGAACGGTCGTTCGATGATCGGTCCTGAAGCAGAGTAGTCGATCAATCGTTCGACTATTTCTATCTTCACAAACAGCAAGCTGTCGTCAACCATAGATCGATGATAGGCTCGACCTGTTCGACTATCTTCGAACGCTGGTCGACGATCTTCAAGCAGATAAGCTATCTTCAACCATAGGTCGACGATAGGCTTAATCCGACCGACTATCTTCGAACGTCGTTCGACGATCTTCAAACAGGTTTCAATAAGGCAGACGTCACACTTAGTCTCTTCCATTAATCATGCCTAGTTGAACTAAAAAGAACAGATGCTTCTGTTCATCTAAGGACTTGGTGAATATATCACCTCTCTGAAGGTCTGTGGATATGAACTCAAGGCTGATCTTATTCTTTTCCACACAATCTCTCAGGAAATGGTGTCTAATCTCAATGTGCTTCGTTCTAGAGAGGTGCACTGGATTTTGTGCAATAGAGATAGCACTTGTACTATCACATATGATTTTAGTGTTCTTGTGTGAGTACCCATAATCCAAAAGTTGGTTTTGTATCCACAGGATCTGTGAACAATAACTAGCAGCTACTATATATTCAGCTTCTGCAGTTGAGGTTGAGACAGAGGCCTGCTTCTTACAGAACCAAGAGACCAATCTCTCTCCCAGGAACTGGCAAGTTCCTGAGGTACTTTTCCTGTCAACTCGACAACCAGCATAATCAGAATCAGAATATCCAGTTAATTCAAATTCTGACTCAGCTGGGTACCAAAGTCCTAGATTTGGACATCCCTTCAGGTATCTCAAGATTCTCTTGAGAAGAATCAGATGAGATTCCTTGGAGTTGACCTGGAATCTAGCACAAAGGCATGTAGCAAACATTATGTCTGGCCTACTTGTAGTTAGATACAATAGGGAACCAACAATGGCCCTATAATTCTTTTGATCAACAGGCTTTCCCTGATCATCAGAATCAATAACTACATTAGTAGCCATAGGTGTATGCATTGTTGAAGCATCAGCCATCCCAAACTTCTTTACCAATTCCTTGGCATATTTGGATTGGGATATGAAGATGCCATCAGTATCTTGCTTTACTTGGAGACCAAGAAAGTAAGACAGCTCACCCATACTACTCATCTCAAACTTGGAATGCATCAAGTTAGAGAACTTTTTGCACAGTTTGGGATCAGTGGAACAAAAAATAATGTCATCCACATACACTTGAACTAACAGGATTATGTCCTTGTGGTGCTTGACGAAAAGGGTTCTATCAACTACTCCCCTAACAAAGTTGTGCTCTAACAGGAAACTAGCTAGAGTCTCATACCAGGCTCTTGGTGCTTATTTGAATCCATAAAGAGCTTTTTGCAACTTGAATACATGTGAGGGCTGAGTTGAAGAAACAAAACCGGGTGGCTGTTCAACAAATACCTCTTCCTTTAGCTCACCATTAAGAAAGACACTTTTGACATCCATCTGAAAAACTTTAAACTTCATATAGGCTGCATAGGCTAAGAAGATCCTTATTGCCTCTAGCCTTGCAACAGGAGCAAAGGTTTGGTCATAATCTATACCTTCCTCCTGTCTGTAGCCCTGAGCTACAAGCCTAGCTTTATTCCTTACAATGATACCATTTGCATCCAACTTGTTTCTATACACCCACTTGGTGCCTATGATCAGTTGGCCTTTAGGTCTTGGAACCAAAGTCCATACTTTACATCTCTCAAACTGATTGAATTCCTCTTGCATAGCAATGATCCAGTGGGGATCTAGCTCAGCATCTTTAATGGTGAGGGGCTCAATCTGTGAGAGGAAACAAGCATGCATCATATCCTGTCTTAACTGATGTCTTGTTTGAACACCAGCTGATATGTCTCCTATCACTTGAGATGTAGGATGATCTCTAAGTATGACAACATCAGCAGGTGGGATGTGATCTTCAGCAATAGGTGGGATTAATTCCTCAGGAGGAATTTGATCTACTATTGGTGGAACAACAACAACTTCTGCAATGTCTTCATCACTATCTGATTCAGTGATATGAAGAGTTGAAAGATGGAGAATCTCTTGAGTGACATCTTTGGTAGATTCTTGTACCTGCAATGAACTTGAGGAAGGGGAAGTTTCCTTCTCCTTGTAAAACATTTGAGATTCATCAAAGGACACATGAACAGACTCTTCAATTTTAGAAGATGATTTATTAAATACCCTATAAGCTTTGCTTACTTGGGAATATCCAAGAAAAATTCCCATTGAAGCCTTTACTTCAAACTTTCTAAGATATTCTTTATTGTTATTATGAATATAAACTACACAGCCAAAAACTCTAAAATAGTTTATTTTAGGTTTCTTTCCTTTAAGCAACTCATAAGGAGTTTTACACTTAAGCTTGTGTATCAGACTTATATTCAAGACATAGTTGGCTGTACTAACTGCTTCTGCCCAATAGGAAAGAGGCATATTAGCATCTGCCAACAATGTGCCAGCAGCTTCAATCAGGGTTCTGTTCTTCCTTTCAACTACCCCATTTTGTTGGGGAGTTCTAGGAGCTGAGAAGCTATGTTTGATACCTTCTCTCTCACAGAATTCTTGCATGAGAAGAGAGTCAAACTCAGTACCATGATCACTTCTAATCAAGGCCACATGAGTAGAGTACTCAGTCTGCACACATAATAGAAAATCTATAAGGGCTTTGAAGTTATCAGCCTTAGTTTTCAAAAAGAACACCCAAGTGAACCTAGATAAGTCATCTACAATGACTATGGTGTAATACTTCCCTCCTAAACTCTGTACATTTATTGGGCCAAATAGGTCCAAATATAAAAAATACAGGATTCTAGGAGAATCACTTTTATTTACTGATTTAAATGAGTTCTTGGTTTGCTTGCCTAGTTGACAAGCCTTGCATAGGCTCTCCTTCTTGTAGGGGCAAGAAGGTAAACCTCTAACAAGGTTGTGTTTAGATAACCTAGATATATTCTTGAGGTTAACATGGCTAAGCCTTTTATGCCATAAAGTATTGTTATTGGTTACTTCATTAAATAAGCAGATTTCAGAGTGAGTTGAGTTAAAATCTACTAAATAAATGTTACCTTGTCTAATACCTACCAACACAACATTATTATTTAAAGTAATATTACAAAGGGAGTTAGAAAATGATACCTGGTATCTAGCATCACATAACTGACTTACTGAAATTAGATTATGCTTCAGTCCAGTTACATAAGCAACTCTCTTGAATGTTACAGCTCCAATTGTCATCCTACCATAGCCGTCAGTTTGACCACAGCTTGAATCTCCAGAGATTACCTTTGGGCCAAGCTTTGCCTTGAACCTTGACAGATGTTCTTTATTTCCTGTCATATGCTTGGAGCAACCACTATCCAAATACCACTTATTTTGAGTGATAGGATAGGTCTTCACCTGCAAATAAATCAATTAAACATTGTAGACCCAGGTAACCTTGGGTCCCTTGTTTTTCACATAAGAAAAACTGGAAATAAATGAATAAGCAGGCTGAGGGTGATAACCTAATGGGTAAGATCTCCTAGGTGGGATTCTCCATGCTGATGATGGGTCAATGAACCTAGGGTTTCTATTTTCATTCTGGTTTCTAAAGTTGTGGGTGTAGTTTTGAAATTCATATTGAAAGCGTCGATCGACGTTCGACGATTGGTACCCAGATCGTCGATCTCCGTTCGACCACTGGGCCTGCGATCGTCGAGCAGCGTTCGACGCTCTCTGTAATTCCTTAAATTTCTGTTTTCTTTTTCTCTTTTAGCTTTATTTAAAGCTCTATTAACTTGGTTAACTTGATCAGTGTTTTTTATTCCACTAGATGAAATAAAATTCACTGGAGTTGAAAGTTGGTTTTTAAGAATGATTGGAGGCTCACTAGAAGATGCTCCTAAGCCTAACTTGTTATTGCCTGATCTAGTGTTAGACATGCTGGTTATTGCAAGCAACTTACGGCTTCTACCATTCGGAGACTCTTCTAACCTTTTGGACTTAGCTAATTCATTCTTAAGGAATTTTATTTCTTCACTAGAAGTAGTGAGTTCTGCTGTTAACCTAATATTTTCATTAGAAATTGATTCAGATTCAGCTAGTTTAATTCTAAGCTCTTTTATCTCCTTTTCAGAGCTAATTAAATCTAAACATAAAGATTTAAAATCTGATTTAAATTCATCAGGTGTAACGTAATAAGAAGACAATACCTCATCTTCAGTTGGCATTTCTTCATCAGAATCTGAACTCTCTGCAACTGAGTGATTGTTGCAGGCATCAATTGCCATTAGGCAAACTTCCTTTGCCTTCTTTTCTTCTTCATCCTCACTGGAGCTTGAGGAAGAGGATTCCTCATCAGAATCGCTCCAGGTTTCAACAACAAAGCCTCTCTCCTTCTTTTTGTTCTTGTAGGAGGATGGCTTTGAATGCTTCCTGTGCTGATCCTTGTCTTTCCTTTTATCTTTATTCTTTTCCTCTGTACAATCTGGAAGAATATGTCCAGGCTTCCTGCAACCATAACAGATTATTTCTTTAGTAGGAGTGCGATCATACCTTGGTTTTTCTTCATATTTTGAAGACTTCTTTCTGAAGTCTTTCCTTCCCATTTTGAGAAACCTTTTGGCAAATAATGCCATCAGTTCCTCATTGGACTGGCTGCCTTCAGAAGTGTCAGTAGCTTTGAGAGCAAGGGTTTTCTCTTTTCCTGTCGGAGTTGGGGTCTTTGCTTCAGCTTCAGCTTCCCTGGACTTCAGCACTTGCTCAAAAGACTTGAGCTTGCCGAGAAGGGCTTCTGTTGAGATTTCTATTGTGCTTCTGGCCTCCTTGATAGGCCAGATCCTCAGATTCCATGTGCTAGGGAAGCATATTATCCAGAGAAACCACACAAAGAAAGGAAAAAGGAAAAGGAATCCAGGAAACACTTCAGCAAGCCATCATCCAGTAAGTATAAGAAAAAAGAAAAGGGCTTTGTATCTGACACCTGGAGTGAGACAGAAGAAGAATCCTCTTCCTATGGCTCTAGTTAGGATGAAGAAGAAACCAAGGCCAGAGAATTATGTCTAATGGCCATCAATGCTTGAATCCCTAGATCAGAAGCAGAAGATTCAGGAGAAGACTCAGTCTGTGATCAAGTAATATCATCTTTTGATTTTAATTCTGAAGATTTTCAAATAGAATTCAAATCACTGTATAATGATCTTATAAAATCTGAGAAGAAAAAAAACTTCTCAGAGATAGACAACATGAATATGAAAACATAATCTCTGAAAATTTAAAAATCAAAGATGAATTAATTGAGTATAGCAATCAAATCTTTTTTCTGAAAAATGAACTAAGCAAAGCTAAACAACTTGAAGAAACCCTAAATGGAAGAAGCCTACAAATGGTTGAAATCACAAGTACCCTAAATGCTAGGTTAAACAAGAGTAAACTAGGTTTAGGTGCATCATCTAGTGAACCATCAATAATCAAGAAAAATATATTATCTCAACCTGTAAATTTTATTTCAGATAAAGGTAAAAAGAATACAGAGAAGGTTGACAAAGTTATAAGGTATTAGATCATATTGTATAAGAAAAGAAAAAAAAACAAGCTAAGAAAAATAAGTATAAACAGAAATCGTCGAACCAAGATCGGCGATCTCAGTACTATTCTTCCAACACCGATCGACGATCTCTGAACCCAGAGTTTGGGTTTAACTACTAAGCAAAGGGATATCGACGATATCCTCAAATATCATTGAGCAGAGATCGACGATCGTGAAACACAGATAATAACCATTGTTATTCGGTGAACCGAGATCGACGAGATCAGTACTGGTCATCGAACGCAGATCGACGATCTCAATATAAATCGTCGAACCCAGATAAATTTTACCGAAACCATAACTTCAACAAAATTCTTAATAATAATAACAAGAAATCAAAACATGTTAATACATTTTCATATTGGGTAATCCCACCTAGAAAATTTCACCCCTTAGGTTACCAATACCAACTTGAATGATCTTTTATTTCTAGTTTTAGTTATGAAAAGTTAAAAAGACCCAAGGTTACCTGGGTCCAGAACAAATAATCTATTTTCTTACAGGTGAAAAACTATCCTACCACACATGATAAGTGGTATCTGGATAGTGGGTGCTTCAAGCACTTGACATGAAGCAAGGATAAGCTAATAAATTATAAGTCCAAGATAGGTCCAAAGGTAATCTTTGGTGATTCAAGCTTTGGCCAGAAAGAAAGATATGGAGATTTAAGTATTGGAGCTATTACATTCAGCAAGGTAGCCTATGTGAGTGGTTTGAAACATAACCTGATATCCATAAGTCAATTATGTGATGCAGGTTATCAGGTATGGTTTACTGAATCTCAATGTAATATTTCTTTAAACAACAAAATTATTTTAACAGGATTTAGACAAGGTAACATTTCTTTAGTAAACTTTAATTCTGCTAGCTCAGAAATTTATCTTTTCAATGAGGTAAGTAATAATAATACTCTTTTGTAAATAATACTAGGTCTTGTAAACCTTAGAAATATTGCTAAGTTATCCAAAGACAACCTTGTTAGAGGATTACATTCTTACATCTATAAGAAGGAAAGCCTGTGCAGGGCTTGTCAAGTAGGCAAGCAAATAAAATATATTTTCAAATCTGTTAAAAAGAGTGATTCACCTAGGATTCTGTATTTTCTTCATATGGATCTTTTTGGACCCATTGTTGTACAGAGCTTAGGAGGGAAGTTCTATACTTTAGTTATTGTAGATGACTTCTCAAGGTTCACTTGAGTTTTCTTCTTGAGACACAAGTCTGATAACTTCAAGGTTCTTACAGATTTTCTTAAAGGCATAAGGATTGAGTATTCTACTCCAGTTGTTTTTATCAGAAGTGATCATGGTACTGAGTTTGAATCTCTCCCCATGTAAAGATTCGTTGAGATGGAAGGTATTAAGCATTGTTTCTATGCTCCTAGGACTCCTCAACAAAATGGGGTAGTTGAAAGGAAGAACAAAACACTCATTGAAGCTACAGGTACATTACTTATTGATGCTTTCATGCCACTCCCCTTTTGGGCAGAGGTTGTGAGCACAACAAACTATGTCCTGAATAAAAGTTTGATACACAAACTTAAGGGCAAGACTCCCTATGAATTGCTCAAAGGGAAGAAACCTAAAATAGATTATTTTAGAGTCTTTGGTTGCATTTGTTACATTCAAAACAATAACAAGAAACATCTTAGAAAGTTTGAAGCCAAAGCTGCAATGAGAATTTTTCTAGGATATTCTCAAGTAAGCAAGGCATATAGGGTATTTAATAAATCAACTTTGAAAATGGAATAGTCAGTTCATATTTATTTTGATGAAGCTAATATATTTTATAAGGAGAAGTAAGCTTCTACCAGTAACTCTTTGTAGGTAACCAACCTTTGTTAAATATTGGATGATCTCAACCTTACTCAAAAGGTTACATCTCATTCCTCCTCAAGAGTTGATGAAGAAAGTGAATAAGAAAATTTGGAAGTGGTTGAACATCCTCCAATAGCTAATACAATTCAACAAGAGGAATTATTTCCCCAAGCAGTTACTGAACCAACTCCACCAACTGAACTTGTCACACTTAGAGATCACCCTACATCTCAAGTGATTGGAGACATATCAGCTTGTATACAGACAAGACATCAACTCAACCAAGACATGATGCATGCCTGCTTCTTATCTCAAATTGAGCCCCAATCCATTAATGATGCTGAGAAAGATCCACACTGAATTATTACAATGCAAGAAGAGCTTAATCAATTTGACAGATGCAGAGTTTGGGACTTAGTTCCAAGACCCAAAGACTATACAGTCATTGGAACTAAGTGGGTATTCAGAAATAAACTTGATGCCCAAGGATCTATCATAAGGAACAAACAAAGGCTAGTAGCTCAAGGCTATAGGCAAGTGGAAGGAATTGACTATGATAAGACCTTTGCTCCTATTACAAGGCTAGAAGCAATCAGGATATTTCTTGATTATGCTGCCTATAAAAAGTTCAAAGTATTTCAAATGGAAGTCAAAAGTGCCTTTCTCAATGGAGAGCTAAAGGAAGATGTTTATTTTGAACAACCTCCAGGTTTTATCTCTTCAACTAATCCCTCTTATGTTTTTAGATTACATAAAACTCTCTATGGTCTAAAGCAAGCTCCAAGAGCTAGGTATGAAACCTTAGCTAGCTTTCTCTTAGAGCATAAATTTTCTAGAGGCATAGTAGATAGAACTTTATTTATTAGACATCATCATGATAGAATCTTGTTAGTACAAATTTATGTAGATAATATTATTTTTGGCTCTACTGATTCCAAACTATGCAAAAGGTTCTCTGACCTGATGCATTCCATGTTTGAAATGAGTAGCATGGGTGAACTCTCTTACTTCCTTGAAATCCAAGTGAAGATATCTCCTGATGGAATCTTCATATCTCAGTCCAAGTATGCAAAGGAATTAGTGATAAGATTTGGTATGGCTGATGCCTCACCAATAAAAACACCCATGACTTCCATTGTTGTGATTGATTCAGATGAAAAAGGGAAACCTGTTAATCAAAAACTTATAGGGATATTGTTGGATCCCTATTATACCTCACAGCAAGTAGAGCAGACATCATGTTCTGTACATGTCTTTGTGCTAGGTTCCAAGTGAACCCTAAAGAATCTCATCTAATTTTGCTAAAAATAATTTTAAGATATATAAAGGGTTGCCCTGATCTTAGACTTTAGTATCCAACAGAGTCAGAGTTTGAGTTAACTGGATACTCATATGCTGACTATGCTGTATGCAGAGTAGACAAGAAAGGCACATTAGGAACATGCTAATTCCTTGGTGATAGGCTTGTGTCTTTGTTTTGTAAGAAGCAAACATCAGTGTCCACTTCAACTACAAAGGCTGAATACATTACAGCTAGCAGTTATTGTTCACAGATAATGTGGATTCAAAACCATTTTCTAGATTATGGATACAATCTAAATAATTCAATTATATTTTGTGAAAGTACTAGTGCAATTTCTATTGCCTAGAATCCAGTTCATCATTCTAGCACTAAGCATATAGTAATAAAGAGTCATTTCATTAGAGATAGTGTAGATAAAAAGAAAAATAATCTTAATATTATCTCAACTGGTTTTCAAAGAGGAGATATCTTCACCAAACCTTGGATGAAAAAACATCTATTCTTCCTAAATCAGCTTGGAATGATAAATGGAATGGATTAATTTAATTTCTGTCTGAGTTTGAAGATATGATCACAAATCGTCGAACAGAGATCGACGATCTGCGAAATCCTCTTGAGCTCTATCCTCAACCTGAGATCGATGACAACTCTGTGTGAAGGTAAAAATAATCGACTGGAGATAGATGACTTTACTTCAGAAAATAAATCATTGACCTGAGATCGACGATCTATTTTCCCCTCTTCATTTAGAGGCCAACGATTGTATCTGTCTATAAATCTGTTGTCGACCTAAGATCGAAGTTTTCTTTATTTTATCGTAGGACAGAGCTCGTATTTTCGCATTCAAAAAACCTATATTGAGGTTTCTCTATGAGCTCTATCCTGTGCTTTCTAATTTGTCTTGCACTTGACCGTCTTTCTCTTGAGTCTACAGAAACCTATGGCGATTCCAGCGGCTATCCTTTCAGCAATGAAGTTCGAAGCAGGTTTTGATATCGACTTCGAATCATTCAGGCATTGCCATCAGATTTTCAAAGATATTCTTCAGCTATGTGAAGATCGGGGTCTGAGGAATATCATGACTCAAAGGATCAAGTTACCAGTAACAGAAATCAAAGAATGGGTCTATACATTGACAATGCCTGATGACTCGTCCATGGTTGGGACCATCTTAGGACAACAGGTTCTTCTTTCCCCAGCAATTATTTTTGAACTGTTTGAGTTAGTAATTGGAGATAACTATCTAGAATAGGATAGTTCTTAATATAGTAGTATGCTAGTTAGGATGGGACATCCTGAGGGAATACCATCCAAGCTTCTTAAGAAGAAATTATCTATAGAATACAAGTTCTTAGTAGATGTTGTAGGAAAGGTTCTACTGGGCAAGCACTCTGCCATGATAATATTAATAGGCAGCAGTTTTCAATTTTGTTTGCTTTGGTTAATTAGAACTCAGTCAACTAGGCTGAGTTAATTTTTTATTTAATAAAGAGGAAGAACTCCAAGAAGGAGGTTTATTTTTGGGAGGATTCTGGGAATATTCCTTCAGTCTAAGGCTTTAGAACTAATGGTCTCTCAGACCATATTTATTAATTCTAGTAAGAGGTATGACTCCTCTTTGTTTGGTAAGTGGGAAAGGACTATCCCTAGGCCTTTCAGTGCCTCTTCCACCTCCAGAACTTATGAGGATACAAGAGCTGCTACAGCTGCTACTCCACCCTCAGAAGATGTTCCTTCCTTAACTGCTCCATCCACCCTATTTCCCCCCTCTATTGTAACCTATGTCCCCTCACCTCCTGCCTCCCCAATCCAGATTCACTCCTCCCCAAATTTGACTCATCAAACTCCTCCTTCATCTCCTATTTCTACTCATCATAGGCTATCTTCCTCCTCCAACTTTTTATCAACCTCATATGTTGATTTGCCATCTCATCTTGCATCTTCTCAACCTATTGCTTCTCCATCCATACCCACTCAGATTCCATCTGAGCCTATCCAACAGGATGCTCCCTCCACTTTTCCAGAGTTCATCTATACAGAACTCCCTAATGCCTTCTGAGTATGTTCCAATTGTGGACATCAATCCCCTTACTCCTCTTCTGAGCCAGAACCCCTCTATCTTAATTTCTCAGATATTGCTCAAGACCTTCTGAAATTTATTTCTCCCTGCTTAGAGAAACTAATAGCAAATGATATAGCTCCTCTCTCTGCCTCCATCAACTCTCTCTCCTCTAGAGTTGATGCCCTCTCCTATGTCCCTTCTTATGTGGGCCTGGCTAAGAATTCCTCTGCAGCCAGGCAGGGGGAGATATTTAATGAAGAAGCTCCAGTGCATTTTCCAGCAACATTAGTAGCAGATTTGCAGGCAGAGGATTCTTTAGATGATCAGATAGTTATAGATAGATAAATTATTCATATTGCTGATGATATAATGAGCCCAGAAGAAATTGTTCTTCCAGAAACTTTGACTGTTGGTGATTATTGCATAAATCCCATAGTAGATATCTTTGGTTTATTGAATTTCTTCAATACCATTTTTCTGGAATATCTTCCTGAAATAAAGCAATCCTTGGCTATTATATGTTGTACTCCCTTAATAAATCCTGAAGTTGTCAAACAACTAAAGGCAAGTTTTGAAGCTCCTGTAAATACAGAATTTATAGTTGAAGTTCCAGAACCATCAGAACTACCTTTAGCAGAAAAGATTGATTCTACTGTTTCAAGATAATCTGGGCCACCCTATATTATGGATGACATCCTCATGCCAAGTCTAGATGACTTGATTGCTCCAGACATTTCTCAAGAGAATGCTCAAGATAAAGATAAATCCAAGCTTCTTAAACAGCTTGATGATTTGTATGATTATCCACCTATATCTGATGATTATGTGGATGAAGATGATTCTGATGATTCCTGCTCCGAGAAAAAGAAAGTATCAAAGAAGAGAGAAGCACCTCCCATGGCTTCTCCTTCACCTAATCCCTCAAATGATACACCATACTACATTCTGAAAAATATCAAGTCTTTTTCCTGATATGCCTCATTGGATGAAGTTGTCCAGAAATCAAGCTAAAGTACAGAAGAAGAAGAAGTCTGGATCCTCTCCTTTGAAAAAATTTAGGAAAGATCCTCCTCCTCCTCCTACTATAGGAGCCTTAGGGAATGTGTCTCCAAGTTCAAATATCTCTCAGCCATCAATACCAGCACCTTCAAAGCCTCAGAAGCCAGCACCCTATCAAACTCAGAGGCCAGCATCCTCTCAGTCTCTAAGGCTTGTTTCTTCTTACAAGCCTAATGGCAAGTTTAGTGAGGCTCCTCCTCCTCAATCTCTTTACTCTAGTCAAATGCTGCAGAATCCTTGTTCAACTAATTTCCAAGCTCAGTCCACTCAGTTCAGGAATCTCTCTCAAAAGATATCTCAGGATGCTAATCTAGGGAGACCTCTCTCTCCTCCTTCTGATCCAAAACTGGATCCCAATTTCAGAATGGCTAGGCTAAATGAAGTAATATGATTATCTCATATGAAGAAAGCCAAAGCAGAAGGCCAAGGTTCCTCTCAGTTTACTACTATGTGCTTTTATAGAGAAAAGGAACTTGAAAGACTGCAAGTCAGCGAGGAAGTGTTCAATCAAGCAGAATATATGACACTTCATCCTGAAGCAGTTGTACCTAGAACTGCTACTCAGAAAACCCTTGGTGAGCAAGAATTGAAGATGTCAAAAAGGGAAGCAGAAGACCCAACAAGAAAGATTATCTTTGCTAAATCTTTCTCTTCTCCTCCTTCTACTAATCCTTAAGTCATTTTCTGAACTTTATTGTCTTACAATTTTATTGCTCTATTTGGACAATATGTAATTTACATTGCTATATTATATCTGCTGATAATTTAAATTCTATTAGATATCTATGGCCTTGTATTTTCCATTTTATTCTTTGTTAAGTGACCTCACCCAAATAGGGGAAGATTGTTGGAACCCTTATTTGGATTTGGGCTAGGTCAACTCTCAGGTTGTTGACCCACATGTATAGTCAGGGTCAAGGTTTAGGTCTAAGTTAGTCTCTATAGGTCAGACTTCTCAAGATCAACATTGGATTTCACTCAAAAACTCAGACTTAAAAGAAATCTGTGAAATTCATATCAGTTCGACTTTCGTCTAACTAAGCTCGATGATCGTTGATCTCCGATCGACAATCTTAGAGTTTATTCTCTGAATTGAGCTCAACGATCTACGAGCTCAGGTCAATGATTCCAGATCTGTTCACAATACTCTCAGATCGAAGATAGCTGATCTCAGCTCGACGATCTCCCAGCTCTGATCGACGATCATATTCTGTGTCCGACTACTTATTTTCAACCACTGTCTTAAAGATTTAATTTTTATTTTATTGATTCTATTTTTTGTCAATTAATCTCTAGTAGGTAATGCTGATAATCCCAAGGCATATAACCGTTTCTTTACAACATTAACTTTGGTATTCACAGAGTTATTATTTTGACTTATTTGCTAAGACTGTTAGGGAGATAATTAAATGCAAGAAATTATAGCCCTTTCTCTCCTCGATTTCTGCAGTAATTTAAGGAATATTTTTGAAATTCAAATGAGATAGTTTTTATTCTATTCCTCAAGGATAAAAGGGAATAACATTAAGACTGATCAAGACACTGAGAAATATATACAGAGAAACACACTCGGATAGAACACTCCTGAGATATCCAAATAGTTCTCTTGCAGATTTCTCTCAGCTCTCAGAATTTTAATTGCTTTCAGGAAATAGAAGAAGAACAACAAACCTCTATCTTGAGCCTTCTTTAGTTGTCATCTTTAGGAATCTACAGAGACAGATAATCAACATCAATCTACAAATTCTGAAGAGCAAGAACTTCAGTCCTTTGAATAACTACACCGTAGACAAACCTTCCATCTTCTTGAACCTCTAAATATCTCAGGGGAGCTTTGGCATCATCAAAATCCATATAGTCTTCTCATTTAATTTGAGAAATAGAGGACTGCCATCAACTTTTCTTTTACCTTCCTGTATAGGGTTATTACTCCTTTCAAAAGTGAACTCTTTGGTGATAGAGCACCTGATCAAAAACCTAGTGGTTTTTGGCACTTGATCAAAAGCCTGAAGGTTCTCTAGATCTACCTGAATAAGATCTTGTTATGACAGGGCACCTGAGCAAAAACCTGATTGGTGGCATTGTACCTGATCAAAAACTTGAGTGGATTCCTACCAGGGTGGTAGAAAAGTGGATGTACCCAGATTTGGGGAACCACAATAATTTTCTTGTGTCGTATGGTTTCTTATCTTTCTTTATTTTCTACTGTGCTGTATTTGCTTATGATTTATTTTTCTCTTATACTTATAAGTAACACTTATCTTAATTCTGCTATAAAAATTTACTCTAAAGTTTTTAATACTCTATTCACCACCCCTAGAGTAAATAAGATCTATCCCCTCACTTTCATACCCAAACCAGTTTTGGTTCCTCAGGCAACTTGATTATACTTTTGTAGGAATGTCCAAAGGCCGCTAAAAATCCTATCTGGTATTTGGACAGTGGAAGCTCTCGGCATATGACTGGGAATAGAAGACTACTCTCGAATTAATCTCCAGTCATGAATGGTCCAAATGTCATCTTTGGAGGTTCTGACCGAGGGATTACCAAAGGCTACAGTAAGATCACTAATGGTAGTGTATCCTTCTCAGATGTTGCCTCTGTTGAAGGAATGGAACACAATCTTATAAGCATAAGCCAGCTCTACGATAAAGGATACATAGTAGAATTTCATGCAGATAAGTGTTTGATAAAATCGGTTGATAATTTAGAAATGATTTTATCAAGCACTCGTTGTAGGATTATATTTTGTTTAAATTTCATTTGCATGGACTCTTCTACACCAGTGTGCTTTTTGGTGAAATACAGTGCGTCTCTTGATGACCAATGACACAAGAGATTAGCACATACAAATAACAAAACTATTAAAGAATTATTTTCTCTTAACTTAATACGTGATGCACCCAATGTTAAATGTATTAAAGATAGACCTTGTAATACATGTGTAAAAGACAAACAAAAAAGGGCTACTTTTAAAAGCATTGTTGGCAAAGATTCTAATAGATGTTTACACCTACTTTATATGGACTTGTTCGGTCTACTGCAAATTAGATGTTTGGAAGGTAAGGATTATACATTGCTTATTGTTGATGATTAATCTCGCTTTGCGTGGGTGTTCTTTCTAAAACACAAGTTAGATACTTTTAATATCTTTACTAGTTTTGTCAGGCAAGTTCAGAATGAATACAACTGCTACATTATCAAAATCTGAAGTGACAATGGAACAGAGTTCATGTCTGGGGCCATGACAGAATTCTGTGAAAGCCTAGGTATCTTTTGTGAGTTTTAATCTCCTCGCACCCCTCAACAGAATGGATTCACTGGCAGAAGGAATAGAACACTCATAAAGTCTTGCAGAACCATGTTGAGTGATGCCTTACTAACGAAATATTTCTGGGCAGAAGCCTTTAACACTGCATGACACGTACAAAATAGAGCACTCATAAACAAGAACTATAATTAGACACCTTACGAACTATTAAAGGGTAGGAAACCAACAATTTCATATTTTAAAATCTTTGGTATAAATGCTTCGTACATAGTAATGAGAAGTATCACACGACTAAATTTAGTGAAAAGAGTTTTGAAGTTATTTTCGTAGGATATAGTAGCCATAGTAAGGCATATAGGATTTTTAATAAAAAAACCCTGGTTGTAGAAGAATCTATCAATGTAGTATTTAATGAGACGAGCTTGCTGCAAGGCAGTTCCTCTAGTGTGTTTGTTGAAGATGAAGGTTCATGACTAAAGGAATTAAGGTGGGATGAGCCAGTTAAAGAAAAAGATCAAGAGTTCATCACGATCACCACTCCAACCCCTATTGGAGAGGATGATCATCATGATGAAGATGACATCCAAGTGGATGAAGTCACTCCAGTGATAGAGGAAGCTCAAGATGAAAGAAATTTAGAGCTCAAACACTTGAAGGATCACCCAATTGATCAAATCATCGGAGATCCCTTGGATGGTGTAAGAACTCGTAGAGGTGAAACTAATGAAAATTTATATTTATGTTTCCTCTCACAGGTTGAACCAAAGAAGTTTGAAGAAGCAAACACAGACGCATCTTGGATAATTGCAATGGAAGAGGAACTAAATCAGTTCAAGCGCTGCCAAGTCTGGAAGCTTGTTCCAAGACCCAAAGGAATAAATGTTATCGGAACAAAGTGGGTCTATAGGAACAAGATGGACGAAGATTAAACAATTATAAAGAACAAAGCCATACTCGTCTCCAAGGGATACCGACAAGAAGAAGGAATCGACTTCAATCAAACAAATGCTCTAGTGGAAAGATTGAAGGCAATCAGGTTGTTCCTAGCATATGCTGCACTTAAGGGATTCACTGTTTATTAGATGGACGTGAAGTCAGCCTTCCTTAAAGGTGACATAAAGGAATAAGTGTATGTAGAACAACCTCCAGGTTTCGTTAATTCTAACCATCCTGATCATGTTTATCTCTTATTTAAAGCTTTATATGATTTGAAACAAGCTCCTCGAGCTTGGTATGAGACGCTGTCCAGCTTTATTATTGAGAACAAGTTCACAAGAGGAACGATTGATAAGACATTAATTCTGAGGGAAATAGAAGGCAAGATTTTGCTAGTACAAATCTATATCGACGACATCATATTTGGCTCTACTGACGACAAGCTCTACAAGAAGTTCTCAAAACGTATGCAAGGGAAGTTTGAAATGAGCAGTATGGGAGAGCTGAAGTATTTTTTAGGACTTCAGGTGAAACAATATGAAGATGGAATTTTCATATCTCAAACGAAATTCACTAAGGGCTTAATTAAAAAATTCGAAATGGAGAACGCAACCTCTATGAGGACTTTAATGGGTTCAGCTATGCCTGTAGAAAAGAGTGAGAAAGGGAAACCTTTTGATAAAAATAAGTACAGAAGAATAATTGGATCCTTGCTCTATCTTACTGCTAGTAGACTGGATATAATATTCTCAATATGTGTGTGTGCTAGATTTCTAGTGAACTCTAAGGAATCTCACTATGCCGCTGCAAAGAGGATTTTGAGATACCTTAAAGGCACACTAAATCTTTGCTTATGGTACCAAAAAAGTAATGATAACAAACTAATTGGTTATTCAGGTGCATATTTTGGAGCAAGCAAAGATGACAGGGAAAGCACTTCCGGGACTTGTCAATTCCTAGGAAGAAGGCTTATCTCCTGGAGCAGCAAGAAGTAGAATTGTGTAACAATTTCAACAACCGAGTAAGAGTATATCTCTACAGGAAGTTGTTGTGCACAACTGTTATGGATAAAGAATAAACTTGAAGACTATAACATGAAGTTCAAAAACATTCCAATGTTTTCTGACTCCTCTAATGCAATTGCAATCGCCAATAACCCAGTCTCTCACAGCAGGACAAAGGACATAGAGCTGAGGCATCACTTTATCAGGGAGTATGTGGAGCATGAAGACATCAACCTCTTGTATGTTCCAACTATCAAGCAGGTTGCAGACATTTTCACGAAGTCGCTTGATGAGGTAAAGTTCTCGTTTTTCAAAACAGAACTTGGAATGCTCAATAAAGTAGAATGAAGAAGGAGGTCTCACAACAAAGTTCAAGGATTGGGCAATACTTCAAAAATTCAAAAAACTCAAGTTTGTACTTCATTTCTCGAGTACTACTATTACTACTCGAGTACTACTCTTACTACTCCAGTACTGGATAGGACTACTCGAGAAATAAGTTAACTCCCGAGAAATACTTCTCGAGAACAAAGTTTCTTCTCGAGAACTTCAAGTCCACTTCTCGAGAACTTCAGAACTGCTTCTCGAGTAAAACAACTAACTACTCGATAACCTCTTATCTTCTCTCCAGAAATGGCCTATCTTTCGAGAAGTCTTTATTCTTCACGAGAACGCAGCTGTAGCATGAGTTAGAATTTCGTCGATCGGAGTTCGACGATCGTCGATCGGTTTTCATCTATCATAATTCGTCGAGCAAAATTTAGTTGATAAAAATCTGCCAGATTTCGTCGATCGGAGTTTGATGTTCGTCGACCTGAATTTGACGTTCTTCGATCGAATTTCATCTTCTAGAGAATTTGATGCCATTTTTATCCCGAAGTTCTAATTTCTGTTATTTGCACTCGAACTCTTATACCGCCATATTCTCAGGAATGTTACTGTAACGCCCCAGTTTTTCTATTAAATTTTTTAATCCTCATAGTGACGTCATTATGAAGTCAGGACGTTACGTTAGCGTGAGAGGTCGACTCCTTGTCGTTAGTGCTTATTTATGTTATTGGGTCAAGCCGACCATATCCTGGAAATTTCGTCGAATTTGGAGAAATTATACGCTGTGAAGCTAAAATGAATCATTTCTGACTTGCCAGTCAAGTTTCGTCGCGATACGAGAATTTTTGGAGTCCCGGCACACGTTTGTACTATTTATGTTGTCGTTAACTTTAAGGGTTTATAACTCGAGTTTTGTACGTCCAATTTTGGTTTCGTCTTTGCCATTGGATTCGTAGCGTCAGTATTCACCCACGGTGCAAATTTCGTTTAAGTCGGCGCGTGTTTGACCCTCTTTTTGTACTCACAATTTCTTTGTTAAAAAAAATATAAAATTTAATTTTTAATAATAAAACACTGTTCATGCAAATTTAAACTATTTTGAGTTCTCGGGTAGCCTTTTATTTCTTGAGTGCTTAGCTTTTAATTCTCGAGTGTATAACCGTCAGTTCTCACGTAATTCTGCTAGTTCTCGAGTGGCTTGGGGTTAGTACTCGGGCGATGTTTGGGTTAGTTCTCGCCTGATACTTCTACTCGAGTACTATAGCTTGTACTCGAGAGTTAATTCTCGAGTACTGCAGTTAGTTCTTGAATACTGTAGCCCCTTCTCGAGAGATCCGTTTCAGACTTCTTCGGGTGCCGTTTTGAGGGTCAAAACGGCGTTAGTTGGAAAAATGGTTCACATGAAACTTGTTTGCCTCGACGAGATCTACAACTTTTTTGTTGACCACTTTTTATTTCAGGCCATCTTAAGCCTCAATTTTTTGTTTTCCGTGCGTCCCTAAATTTGTCCGCAGACCGCCAACTTCCTGTTAAGACAAATAAAATGAAGTATATATATACTTAAGTAAAAGCAGCCTTATATAAATAGAAATGGATACTACTTTCAACTTAATCTTCTTCCTTGAGACTAGACGGAACCAGAACAGTGAGACGGCGATGGCAAAGCGTGTTTTTTCATAAACCTTTCGATCGTCGCCGACGGAGCTCCGGTGCTCGGAATCGCAAACCGAGCATAGATCCAGAATGCTCTCGCCGAAATCTTTGCGATTATGGTAAGCTTTTCTCGTTACGTGGAAGTATTTTTTCATTAGGGTTTTTGGCCCTAACCTCTCGTTTGGCCATGATCTTGTAGACTCTGCTTCCCCGTCTTCTTTTGGCTAGATTCGAGAAGTGGAGTATTTTGGAGGACCGTTTGGAGAAGAAACTGAGGCAAGCGGTGTTCTTGCTCTCCCTCTTGCTCTTTTCTTTCAAATGTTTATTATATTTTATAATTTGTCATGTTAAAATTACTAGAACCTTATCTTTGAATTTCTAATTTATTATCATGGATTTTGACGCATGATTCCTAGAACCAAATTACCCAAATTTCATCATGTGATATTGGTAAATAAATGTAGTTGTCGTGTCACTATAACTATCGATTACAATTTGGTCATTGCGACATCTTGTGCGTCCCGTTGTTTTGACTGCGCCTCACCTTATTTAACCCTTGAATTGTTCTCATGCAGTCCAAGTCGTTTGTTGATTCTCCTTGAAATCTCATCGGGTAAGTCCTAGTTGGTGACTGTCCTTTCAAAGAGTCGGCCTTATCAAGAGTCGATTTATTTTCTGCTGACCGTTAGATGAATAAAGGAAACTCTATGTGCATAATTATGTAATTAAAGAGAACTTTGATGGTCTGTGCGCATTGGGGTTTCTCACTCATCACAGTGGCTTATGGTTGGGTCTATGCGCGTTGTTTACCTGCATTCCTGACACATTACCTTAGCTTCTGGTCTGTGCGCGTTGGGGTTTCTCCCTCGGCATAGTGCCTTTGGCAGGGTTTGTGCGCGCTGCGGACTTTTTTCCCGGCACAATACTCTTTTCTATTGAGTTGATCAGTCTCATTAATGCTGATGGATAACATGAATAATAAAGATAGATGAATACATGAACTTTTGATGTTTGACACTCTGTTCTGTCCAGTTGTTATGTTTAGCTTTCTCTTTTCGCTAGATTTACTGTTTGTTTCTGTTGCTTTACTACTAACCTATTGGTTCACCCGTCATTTTGATTTTCGTTCACCTCGGGGTTTGCTTGGTCTACTCCTTTTTACTCTTGTTGCACTACTTATAACTTGCTTCTGAGGTGTTCTTGTTTGGAATGCCTCAGGTTCAGAGCTTTAGCAGGTAGTGGAGCTTGTTTTTGGACTCTCTTAGCAGCAGTGTTGGCTGTGGTTTTGCACCTCGCCGTAGCGAGGTAGTTTGTTGTTTCAGTTTTCTTTTCCTAGTTCAGACATACTGTTGTACTATGGGTACGTGTCAGTTTGTTGATGCCCACAGAATTATTGATTTTGACACTTGCAAGCTATTGATGTCTCCTTTATGCTTGATTCAGATTACTTGCTCTCTGGGATGATTTATTTATAGGGTTGTATGTTAGATATTTTTATGCTTATAAAACCTATTTTTAGTAAAGCATACATGCAATCTCTTTCAAAACTAAGTCACTACTTTCTGTTTAGCTAAAGACTTTTTCCTATACTTATTATAAATCTAGAGTTGCATAGCATGAGTTGTTCCTCTGGTACATTTTTACTCATGTAGGATATTAGAGTCAATTTAAACAAGTATCTTCCGCAAGCGTATAACTAAAATTTGAATAGTGGACTATATGATCCACTAAGCCGAGGGATATGGCTATCTTCTCAAATTAAACCGGATTTCATTCATAATAATATATGTTTTTATTTTAAAACTGTAGAGTATGGAGTCTTGCCTAAGCATTTGCAGTTATACCCTACACGTCGTTGCATCACGACGCGTATTTTCCCTTACTCTTATATAGCTTATTTGTTGTGAAATGCGGGTTGTGACAGTTGGTATCAGAGGGAGGTTTTGCAAGAGGGTTGCTGGTTTGGATAGCCAGTCGGACAACCTTCCCTTAAGCAAAACTCTTTCGTGTCAGTTCATTGCATAAACACACACCGATATGTCATTAGTAGATCTTGACGAAGCATCAATACTACACTCATAAACACAAAGAAAAAGTATACGGGGCATATTATATAGTATGGGATGAATATATGTGTTTGTATATGGATCCACCATAGGTGGCAACACGTGTCGGTTATTTAGTTTTGGGATACATAACCATATCACATGGCTGCCCATTGGCATGTTTTACTTTTTCGTTACATATAATATTATGTAGTGTGGGATACATAACATTATATGTGTACGCCTATCATAACATGCACTAAGGCTTTTTAGAATGCAAGCACTGCATACGTGACATATCATCACATAAGCACACGTGCCAGTTAAAGATCTACAGGATTACATATGTACACCCATGATTTGAAATGAAATTTAAACATTCATGCATACATATTATAGGCACAA